>JAKSZT010053825.1:18136123-18343693 GCA_026826555.1 Tolypeutes matacus
AAAAGGGAGGTTAGGAAGCAAAGGACTTTCCTAAGATGACAGGTTAGAGCCAAGCATTTCCACTTCCAGGTTTATTCTTTTACTATGTATCAGTGAGGCTTCTTGGCGGTAAGCAACAGAAACTGGCTGTAATGATCTTAAGTGAAAAGGAGATTTAGGAGCCGAAGGTGACTTGACGTCAGAGCTGTGGTTATGCTGCCACATAATCAGTTAAAATTAAATGAAATAAAAATTCAGTTCCTCAGTTGTTCTAGCCACATTTTAAGTGATCAATACCTGTATGGGGCTAGGGGCTACAGTAGTAGACAATGCAGGTATACAGCATTTCTATCATTGTAGAATGGACAGTTATACATTTATTATACAATAAAAATAATAAAAACAGTCATCATTTGAAAGTTTGCTGTGCATCACACATTGTGATATATGTCTTATGTATATCATATCATTAAATTATGAGGTAGAAAATAAGATTATCCTTATTTTACAGATTAGGAATTGAAGCACAGACAGGTCAAATAATTTGGCCAAAATTATACAATTAGTAGGTGGTAGGGCAAGGTTTTACTATTCCCATAGTCAAGTCCACACATAACCACTGTGCTATGTCTCATCTGTTCAAGGGAACATAGTGTAGTATAAATAAAATGGGCTCACAAATCCAGATTAAAATACTAAAATCCCCATGTACTAGCTGTGAGACCTTGCAAAAGTTCATCATTTTCTCCAGAAAATGGAGATGATCATAATTACTTCTCAGGGTCACTGGGAAGATTGAGTGAGTAATATGTATGGTGGGCTCCACAAGTGCTTGGCACTTAGTAGGTATTCAGTAAATATTAGCCATGTTCTTCTTCAATATTTTTACCTCTGAAGTGTCAAGAACTTCTTATAAACATTCTTTTAAATGTCTGATTCTTATTCTGAGATAATACCCGTTTGCTCCTTCCCAGTATTTTCTTTTTATGTGACTTGTACAAATTCTTTGACCTACTGCCCACTCAACTTGGGTCTTCTTATTAATGTCACATGACAGGGAGGGTTAGAAATAAATGTTGCTTGCAGGTAACAAGAGCTCTGCAGTCAGGAAGGAGCCACCTCCATCAACATGAGCAGAGGAAGTGGTGGAGTTTTAACAGGAGGAATTCCAGCATCAGCCCCAACGGGGTAGAGACCACTCCTCCCCCTTAATGCCTCAATCCCTTGCTCAACTTGAAAGAAGGCAAACCTGATTCTTACTGATTGATGGAAAGCTTGTGGTGACTAATAAATGCCACGGTTCAGTCAGGCTGTTACCATACCAACTGGAAGGTCAGATGAACAAACATCTGAGAATGAATCGCGTAACACAAAATCAAGATGGAGTAGATCTGCTGCAGGATGAGTGGGTGATAAGGGGAAGGCTTGGTTAGGTTTTCAAGCACAAAACACTTGAAGGAAAAAAAGAGACCATCTCCCTAGGCTCTTTCCACTGTTTCCCGAATCTATTGTGTTTCGTCACTCCTCTAGGCCTTTTTTTTTCTTGTGGGTTCTGAGGAAAGTTCTCTGAACTGGGAGAGTTTTTGCAGCAAGTAACAAAAACCCACCTCAAATTTGCTTAAAAAATGTCAAACCTGGCCAACATAACTGGAAGTCCAGAGGCAGGATTAAACTTAAACTTGATTTGATCCAGTGGCTCAAGGCTCTGGTTTCCTGTGATTCTCATGGAGTCCCTCTTCTTTGTGTATTTTGGCTTCATTTTCAGGCTGGCCTCACATCCATGCATAGCCCTGTGCAGATTAGGTGATTGTTCAGGAATATTTACCCTTTCCCACTCACTCCCCAGTAGGAACATAACCCCCTGCTCCATTCATGTTGGGCTTGGTCATGTGATTTGCAAAGGGACGTTAGCAGATGTGCTACAAGCTAGTCCTGAGACAGGCTTGTGTGTTTCCATTAGAGCTCTGGAAGCTCTGCCTTGACCTTGAAGAACATGTGTAGGCTAGCCCTTTGGTCCTGGAAAGGGACGGGAGACTGGAGTAGAGCCCACGCTATATCCACTGACCCGAAGACCCATATGTGAGCCTAGCCATGATCAGAACTGAATTGCCCCAACAAGACCTAAATCCACTAAAGTAGTCCTTGTTGCTCTGTGCTGCTGCGCTTTTTGTGGGTTGTTTTTCGTTTTTGCTTTACAGCATTTTCGTGGTGACAGCCAAAATACAACAGTGATGATACAAAAACACGCAGATCAGAAGAGTCTCTTCTGAAATGTCCCCCACAAGACCAAGTTGTTGCATAAGTCCCCAGAAAACCTCTCCTTGTACCTCATCAGCTCAAACTGGTTCACATGCCCAGTCACTGGCAAGGGGTGGGGGTGGGGTTATAAGGCCCCTTCCCGGAGATGGGAGGGGTGGAGTCAGCCTCCCCTGGCACATGGGCTGCTTGGGGAAGGTGTGGATATTGAATAAAATCAGGGATCTGTTTAAAGGGTGAAATGGATACTGTTTGATGGGGGGAAAGTCAACACCCTCATCTCCACCTCTCTCTGAGTTCATGTCAAGTCCTGCATCATCTATGAACACTGCTAGAGCCTTCTAGACTACCTTGTTTGCTTCTAACTGTAGAGTCATAACTGGACTGCTTTCTTGGTACAGAAATGAGTATTTGCATATGACTTCTCCGGCAACAGCCAGGGAATTTTGCTCTCAACAATTGAATTTTGGTTCCAACCTAAAGAAAGCAAAGTGGTTGAAATCTGGGGCTCTGTAGTCACACCTGGTTTCAAGTCTTTGATTCATCATTTACCAGGAAAGTTATTTAACCTCTCTAAGCTCAGTTTCCCCCCATGTAAAATGGGTCAATAATAGTACTGACACTATAGCTTGTTGGGTGAGTGCATCAGTTGGTAAATATTAGTGGTTTTCTGCAACTTAGAAGGAGAATTGGGAAACTTATTCCATAATAGGCCATTCAGCACTTATTCAGAGTTTGGAATGTTTCTTTTAGAATCCAAGAAAGCATGTATCCTTCCAGGAAAGTAAAAACAGAGTGCCAGGGTAAGTCAACTGTGGCAGAAGACATAGACTGTGAGGTCATCACCTCTCCCAAGGGAGCTGGTATTTCTCTGTTCATTTAGATCCCTTTGGTGTCTGGTAATGAACACTGACTTAAGCTATTTTGGCAAAAAGTAAATGTCTAACACAAGGACATGAGCCATCTCATGCAATTCCAGGGCAGTGATATAGAGACTGGAGCCAGAACCTGGAAAGTCCTTGGAATGCTGTGCTCTTTTCCCCTTGACTCTCAAAAAGCATCTGATTTTTTCTACCTCCTCTCTGCAGACCATCTTTTCCTGTTTCTCTATTTTCATGACACAAGTTGGTAAGTCCATTTTTTTCATATCATACTTCTAGTCATATTTGGAGACTGACTTCTTGTCTCTAAGTTCTATTTCCAAATTCTAGGAGAGAAATTGTTTGGCCTAGTTTGGATCAGGTGTCCTTCCATCCATGACAGTGGCCAGTGCCAACTCAATGCCAGGGACCCACCTCTGAAGAATGGGTGTCATTCCCTGAGAAGGAAGAGCTGCACGCTGAACATGCACTTCAAAGATTCCAATAATTTATTTTTCCTGTTTGATAATGGTAATTCCTTCCCAAGCTCCAAACCATCACTGCCTCTATAATTCTTATAGTTGGGAGAGTGGTGTGCAATTTGGTATGTTTAGAAAGTTCTCCAAGTGACTCTTACAAGCTTAAGAAAACTTGGAAAACTCACAAAAATGGTGGAAAGGAAGGAAGACTTGTAAAAAAAAAAGAGGTTAAGAAGACTGGATTTTTCAGCCTTGAGAAAGTAAAACCAAGATTCTTTAAGCATACAGAAGACTCACACACAGACAATATCTAGCTGTTTTCTGTCTCCACGGAGAACAGTAAAGGGCATGAGGCTAGGTACAAGGAAACGTTTCTTAATAGGAAGAGACATTTAACAAAACAGAAGATCTTTGTATCCGTGGGGCAGTCCAGTCGTGTCTGAGGGTAAGCTAGGCCCGCTGACCTTTCCAAATGATGTTCAGGGCAGAGTTAGGACCCCGGGGCCAGGTTCACACAGAACTAAATCAGGCCTGGAAATGGAGAACCAGCTCTGAGTTACACAGGAAAAGAAAGGGATGAGGGAAGTGGCTCATACTAATCTTTTCTCACCTATCTACTGGGGTCAATAAGATTGCATGCTCAACTCCTTTAAAGGAAAAGAAGCACACCTATGTGGGTTCTTGCAGCAGGCAAAGAAAAGCCAGCAATCCCAACCTCATTTCCTCTCATCTCCCAGCCTGGGTCCCAGGGCAGGGTTCTCTTTTGGCCCAGGGACCCTTGCTCTGGACAGGTGGGACCTCTGATCCATGCGATGTTAGTGCTTACTATGGGGTTTGGCTTGGCTCTTACCAGGGCTTCAGATGCTGCATGAACAGGGAAAGCCAGGGGTGCAGTCAGGACTCGATATATAACCCAATCAGGCAGGCTGCGACCAGGGTCTCTTCTGTTTCCACTGAGTCCTCCCTTCCTTCATCATCAGAAGCCCATTTGCCTCCTGGTTATTACATGACATTAGAAGTGAGGGACTATTTCTTATAGGCCTGACACTTGGTTGTCAACCTTCCCTCTTGATTTTCCACCTTCTCCGAGCTGACGGTTGGTGGGTGCACGGAGCCTGGGTTTATTCTCCAGCCATATTGCTGCCCCTCCTTACTCAACTTCCTTGTTCTAGGAAGCCAGCTGGAGGGTGGTAAGATACTGGGGTTCAGATACGTGAAAAAAAAAGAGAAAGCAGAAGAGCTCCACTTGGGGCTCATGTCTTTCCCAGAGCTTGGCTCTCAAGCAGCTGTAATAAAGTGATGGGGAGCAGATTCTCTTCCCCAGCTACATAGTGCTCTCCAGAACCTTGTGGAGAAGGGCAGGATCTGGGCATTCCTGGGTCCCTGGGGGTTCTTATCCTGTTAAAACCCCCAGCAGAGTCAAAGTTTGTTACCATCAGGACCCCAGCCCTCTAGATGAGGCATTTGGGGAACTCTGCATGCTTCTTAGTTGTATTTTCTTTTTCACAGTGTATAAACACACCTGACATTTGTTCTCCTCTCCTCATTTCTCAAGGGAAGAGAAATCACAAACAGTACTTTCAAAATCTCCTAAACACCAGTATATTAGCCTAATATGGGTTTGGCTATTTGGGAGCTGTAGCCTAAACTTCTCCTGCTCAGTCACTGTGGACTGTTCTCTGAACAAACATAAACAAGGCCCATGAGGAAAGGAGAGCCCAGGCAGCTGCAGGCTCTACGCCGTCGAGAGCTTCACCAGGAATTGCCGCACTGTCCATCAGCCCACTCACCATGCCCTGCCCCTCCAAAAAGGTGCCCCCTGAAACCTGGACAGAGGTGTACCAAAGTGGGACCCAGAACTCTAATCTCTTGATTGTCCAAGATCAAACAAGTTTGGCAAGTGTTGTGCAGTATGTTCTCCCTCCACCATGGGCAATTCCCAAGGCAGCTTAGCAAACTGAAGAGTTGAGAATTCCTACAATAAGATAACACCTTTTACTTTGCTTAACTCAGAGAATCTTACATTTATCTTACCATAGAGGTCTTTTTATTTATTTAACATAATGCATCTGAACATTCTGTGGAGTGAGTGTTCTACAGAACACAGCTTGGAAATGCTGGCTTGCACCAACGCCTGAATCAAATGAGAGACTCTCCTGTCCTCCTGCTTTTAATTTGACTTCTGTAGGTACCACTATAATACTTGGATTATAGATTTTTAACTGTTTTATAAAGAGGTCTTTACTCACGGTTACTCATGCCAAACTGACCTCATTATAAGGGGTTTGATGGTATTGCAATCTCAATCAGCCTGTTTCACCCTAGAATATGGGTATCTAAACAAGGCTCCGTGAAACTTTTTATAAAGAAATACAGATCTAGAAAGGTAAGGCCATACACTCTTTGAAATCCTTTTAGAACTACTTGCTGCCTTATTTCACTACTTAGTTAAAATACCGTGTCTGGAGAAAATGTATATAATTTGCATTGTCAGTATCAAAAGGTGACAGTAATTTCCATGAGTGGAACAATTGGATACAAAAGAAATGCTAATATTCTTAAAAGTGTAAATCCTTTACAAGGTGTGGCATATCCTATAATTAGTCTCTTGGGTTTGAATGCTTTCCTTTAGATTACATTGTATTTTTACTTCTGCTCCCAGCTCTGGACACCTATGTTTTTAATGTGTCTCCTGGAATTGAAATTTGGTGCCATTTATTGATGAGGCAGAAGGAGGGTGAGAGGTAATTATTTCTGACTAGTGATCGATGGGATAATCCTCTAACCTATCATAGATGCTCTAAAAATGGAGGGTGGTGAGGGTGATTTTTCTCAGCTTCAGCTCAATACAACTATTACAGATATGTAGGCACTAAATGAGAGACGAATGGATACTCCGCAGAATATATCATGTTTAGTTCTTTGTAGTGTAAGCACTACGGAGCAGATAAAGGAGCTATCGCAAATCACTTGCCGACACAATTGTTGGCAAGACAAGCTGATGACTGTGTAGTGGTCAGAGCTGGGGGCCAATCATGTCTGAAAATGGAGGCTTGGTAACTGGTGAGAGGGACTTAGAAATCAGTATTTACGGTGGGGAACTTGCCTCCAAAGGATAACTCAGCCAATGGGTCTCAAAATTGTCCACTTATTGTTTCTATCAGCTTTTTTAGGTCTGCGGAAAGGAAACCTGCTGATCCTGACAAGATCAGAATGACCCTTGAAACCATTTGATAATGGGCTGAGCTCACAGCATTTTGTTCTCTCTCAACGTGGTGCCTTTCTGTTGGATTTGGAGCAGCAGGAACAGAGCGGTTCTACACAAAATCCCCCCAGAAGCGGAAGTGCATCTTTCCGAGTCTGAACTTCTTCAGTCAGAAACTCTCCGTGTCCTACACATTGTTTCAAGGAACATTGCTTCATTTATCTTAGTCCCCGAGGAACACCTCAAGCCTTCTGTCTCAGCATGGGACTTTTACCAGAATAATGAAATGGAGGTGAGAGTGTTGCTTTGGGTTTCCCCAGAGGCTGATGGTGTGCACACAGGTTGGAGGTTGCCCACAGATTTCCCATCCATTTTGCAAAAGAATTGGGCTAGAGGGGATCAGGAGGAATCCCACAAGCAGAGAATAGAGGAAAGAGTTGCTCCCTTGCTATGGGTTCTGGGTAAAGCTGAGCAACCTGTGGCCCAGCCTGGTCTGGAGTTTTAGCCAAAGGAGTCAAGGTTTAATTACACCCCCTGGTCCCTGCCACAATAATTGAAAGCTGTTTAAAGCTGTTTCACAAGAATACGCAAAAGGAGATTGTATTCCTTGAACAGAGCAAAATTTATACGAATCTATTTGCAAGGCCCAGTGCAAAATGAAAACGGGGACCCCTTGTTCAATAATTATCAAGAATTTCCTGATGGCCACAGCAGAGCATTACACCAAGCTTGGGCGCTTTTGCATGAGGGGCCCTGAGCGACTTCATAGGTCTCATACCCAAGAAACCACCCCTGCCCTACAGATTTGTATTCCATCACCTCTTTCCCTCAAACACAAAGTGGCTGCCCCATGGATTTGATCTTTCCCACACTCTTCTCCAAACCACAAAGGCAGAAACTTTCCTCTCCGTGCTGGCTCAGTCTTTATAATGTAGATCCACCAACTCCTTGTTTCCCTTCATTTTCCCATTTCCCTAGCCCTTATTCAGTGCTACAAAAGATGATATTTAAGCTAACCAGGTAAGAATCTTCCTTACGGCAGTGGTATGGGGGGTGAGATTTGAAACACTTAACTTTCAGTATTTTTATTAGCATTTTATTTTACTTATTAGAATTTATTAATCATTGACATGCATACACTTGTGATCATGTCTTAGAGGCTCGGTCATTCATAAAATGCAACTGTCCCTGACCTCAAGGAATTTCTGTTCTAAACTGGCAATGACGATGATAGATAGCAACTATTAAACACCTACAAAGTGCTGAGAAATGCGTTGAATCTTTTATACACATTAACTCCTTTAAAACCTCACAAGCATGTGAGGTATATATTATGGTTATTTTCATTTGCAGATGAGGAACTCGAGTTTAGAGCCATTGTTTATTGGCTCTTGTTCACAGCCTAGACCCACCTGGACCCTCTGGCTCTCTAGCTTGGGTTCCTGCTCAAGCTAAGGTATGCAAACAAATGAGAACAATTAGCTTTCCTCCCCACATTTTCTCTATGCCTGGCATACCATAGGTTTTTAATATTTGATGAATAAATGAATTTGTTGATTATTCAGTAAAGGAAAGAGATGAAGATGTAAAATATATATTAAATGGAAAAGAATTGGCCAAGACCGGCCAGAGAGATAACTATGTATGATTTTAAATAGTGTCTTGATCCTATGGCTTATGATGACTTCAGTAGCAATTGCTGAACACCCACTTACCTTTGGGTGGTCAAAAGCCTGGTCCATGTGGAGCAGATGTAGCTCAGTAGATGAGTGCCTGCTTTGCATGTATGAGGTCCCAGGTTCCATCCCTGGTACCTCCTAAAAACAAACAAACAAGCAAACAAACAAAAAACCTGGCCGAGTTCATCTTTATATTCCCAAAAGCCAGCCAAGTGTGACATCAACTAGTTGCTCAATAAATCAACCTTTGAGTAAATTTGAATTGAATGGAATTAAATTATGTCAAAACATTTTTGCATGGACCTGGCTTTAAGCCTGAGACAGTTTTAAAGGTCAATTAAACAGTCCCAGTTGGCTCCTTAGAAGTGCACAAAATAACTGTGGAAAAAGCCCAAACGACCTTAAATACCTGTGCCTCAGTCTAAGGGAGCCAGGGATTTGGGCACAAGTGGTTCCAGGCCTCCTCATAGCCACCGTGGCAGCGTGCTCATTTTCCAACTGTGGTGTAGGAATTAAATGAAGGCTTTAAATGCTACCTCACATCCATGAATGGATATTAAACAATGTTCCTTTAAGCTACCAGAACTGCTGCATGGAGATTCTGTCTCATCTTTATGGATGACTTGTCATAATTTCCAGAATTATAGAAGCCATCCCTTGCCTCAATATATTGCAAGGAAACAATATTTGCAGTTTTTCTTCACTCCTAGCTCAGAACATATAAAATGATTTTTCACCAGTCTGATTCAGAACAGATGAATTTAAATACATTTGCTTGCATAAAGCTCTGAGTTGGCCTTAGGAAAGAAGCTCGCTGTTCTGGCAGGTCTCAGCTTCTGAGGAAAACACCAAGGCAGGGAAGTCCCATGCAGCCTGTGCTTGTGCTACCTCTTGCCCTGAATAGCCTGAGAACAGGAGGCTGTTACCGCTCTCAGTGCTGGTGCCTGGAGCCAGCCCTCCCTTCCCCTTGCCCCCACTCCTCTCCTCTGACCCCTCTTCCTTCCATCTTATCTGGCAAGAACTTACAAAGCGAGATCTAAATCAGGTTCTAACACTATCCTGAGAGATGGGCAGCAGCGGTCATTCTGATGATCCCTCCCCTAACTCTCTTTCTCTCTCCCTCCACCTCCCCCCACACTGTCCAGATACAGAAACAAAAGCACAGCCCAGTAAAGTGACCACAGGGATCTCAAATGCAGGCGAAAGCAAAGTTGGGGCTTTCAGCCCAAACATTTAAGTCACTATTTCAGTAAGTTTTTTTTTTTTTTTTTTTTTCCAATTTGACCCTCAGATTTTGGTCCAAAAATCCCATATAGACAAATTCAGTAAAGATATTACTATCTTGAAAGATAGGACCTAGAATGATAAATCAATAAACAGTTTTCTCCTGAAATTTCGACACTGTAACATCACTCTTGATCAAATGGCTAGGAATCTGCATCATCATTGGATCTCTGGGTTACTGAGCGCTTGCTATGTATGAGGATAAGTAACATGCTCCATAGAGAAGGAACTCCAGCCCAGCTCTGCCTGACCCTAAGCCCATGAACTTAATGACTCAGCTGAATTGCTTCTTTATAAAAACATTTATACTTCAGAAGATAGCTACTGAGTGGTTGTATATGAAACTGAAATTGAAGGAGAGAGAGTAGGACAGTCATTTACAAAGAAAACAGAAATTGAGCAGCTGGTTTGTCTATTCCGTGGGCCCTGCTTACCTCCCGAATTTCTATGATGGGGCCATTCAGGCACCTGCTGATGCCTGCAGCAGGGGAGTGGGCCTTCCCTCCTTCAGTCAGTCCTCCCCCTGCCCCCCCCCCACACCAGAACCCCAAAGAAAGTTTTGTAAGTTCTTTACTTCAACCTCTACTGGGTCCACAGAACGCTAAGTCTTTGGGAGTAGTGCCCAGTCTCTGTAACTTGACCCTGTGCATTTTGTAGATGGCTCTTAGCCTCACCAGTCATTTTTAGGGCCTCTCCACAGGACAAGTGCTTTAGCTACAGACTTATCTGGACCCTCTCCTCCATATTATCTTCCAATCTCACAACACCTCTCTATCCTTTTGACTCCTTCTGTTCCTACACCCTTATGCCACTTCTGTCTTTGGGTTGGCAGTCATCCTCTCTTGTACCTAGTTCTGCTCCTAGGGAGAGAAGAGCTGGAAATCATAAGGATGGAAGAAGACTAGTGGGTGAGGAAAAAGCCATGATAGTCACTGGGCTCTGGGTAGGTTGTATTTTAAAGACAGCCTGATATTTTACCCTATAAAGGTTAACTTCCTTCCTGCTAGACCATCTCATGTATCTCATTTTCTCCTTCCTTTCTTGAACTTGCATTACAAACAATCCCTTTTGTTCCTTTATTTGTGAGAAGTGCCAGGGTCTAGAAAGGGGAAAGAGAAGAAAAAAATGCACATGTTAAACTAACTGATATAGACATTTATTATTTTGTGGCAACCGAACATCATTTTTCTTTCTTTTGGTAACAGCACTCCAAATTTCTCTCATAAGCTAGGAAAGACATCAAGGGCTCCTGACATCACCTAATTAAGTTATGCCTGAAGAGGCATCTACCCAAGTACTACTAGGTTGTAAGAGCAAGAAAATCCTCTGTGGCTTTAACTGGTTTGAGTTTGGGAAAAAAGTCACCAAAGAAGTGTGATTCCCATAAAATTGTAACACTGCCCAGAACTTTCCGGCCAAGACCCTATGGATGTTTGCAGATCTTTAACTATGACCTTGGGCAGCAGACCAAGGTTGGCTTTTCTAAAGGGGGGGGGGGCTCTGCTCTTGTGATGGTTAGATTCACGAGTCAACTTGGCCAGGTTAAGGTGTCCAGTTGTGTGGCCTGGCCTGATTGTTACTCTGGGGCTATTTCATAAATTTAAATCATCAGTAAGTTGATTGCATATATGGCTGATCACACCTACAATCAACAAAGGAGATAGCCTTCAACAATGAGAGAAGTCTCATCTAACCAGCTGAAGGCCTTAAAAGGAGAAATGATGAGTCCAACAGTCAGAAGACACTCCATCTCTACTTCAGCCAGCCAGCTTCTCCTGGTGAATTCATCAAAAACCTTCATCAGAGATCCCAGCTTGCAGCATGCCCTTTAGAATTCGTGTGAGTCAACTCTTATATTAAATTTCATAGTAGTTATACCATATATATATATATATCTCATCTAGGGGTTGTTTCCCTGGAGAACCCTGACTAACATAGCTCCTAATAAGGTTTTTCTCCTGCAATAAATGATAAACATCCACAGAATGGGTACTTGCTGCACAGATTAAGAGTATATTCTTATTGGGTCCAAAGTAGGACCCACTGCACCTGCAAGCAGTTGCAAAATGATTAGCATGGAAAAGAAGGAACAAAATGAAAAGACTGCAGTGCTGACTTCACAGCAATCCCAGAATATACCTGTTTGTCAGGAGCAGCATAGCTGTGTTCTGTGGAAAGCTTTATCTCTCATTCTCCCCTTCTCTCTACTCTCTCTCTCTCCTCCAAACATCTCACCTCTCCGAAAACACCATGTCCACCTCTAATGTGATGGTTCCCAGGCTAAACAGTCAATTGTCTAGCTGTTTATTTAGGCACCATCCAAACTTTCTCTTCCTTTCCTCAATGAGTAACCAATGCAAGTGCAAACCCTGTCAATAAAATGAAGATGATGTTATCAGGAGGTGGAGTCTCTTTCCCCTCTCCCTGAAATAGGAGGATGTCTTTGACTGCCTCGAGAATTGGAACGTGGGGAAGTAATGATGCCTTGTTTCCAGGTCTGGGTCATCAAAAGCCATGCAGGCTGTCTCTCAGGACCCTTGCCCTTGGAGCCCAATTGCCACGTTAGGGAAAGCCCATGGGATCTAATGCTTAGTGGACTCAGCTAGAATCAAAGCTGAGCTTGAAAACATACTTCAACTTGTTCTGCAGATAACTAAGTGCTTCTGGATTCTTCTGGAAGGAAATCCAACCAGGTCTCAAAGAAAAATCAGGGGAAGTCATAAGGAAACTTAATAAGACCCTGTGGATGGGTTTTTCTTTCAGAAGGGATGAATAGAGAATCTGTGTTTGTTTATTTGTTCAAACTATCTTCTTTGTACACCCAACCCAGTGACCAGGAGAGGTTAGTATCATTTATTGGGGAAGAGAAATGAAGGAGAAAAAACATTTAAATGGCAGCAGAAGCCTTCAAAATAAATTCACTTCAGGGAGCGAATGTGTTTCAAGCAGTTGAGCACTTGCCTTCCAAATGGGAGATCCTGGGTTTGGTTTCTGGTGCCTCCTAAAGAAGACAAACAAACAATGAGCAGACCACAAGCAGACATCGGGCATAAACAACGAGCAGACAACAAACGAAAGCAGGGAGCAGATGTGGCTCAAGCAGTTGAATGCCTGCCTCCCACATGGAGATCCCAGGTTCAATTCCCAGTTCCTCCTAAAGAGAGAGAGAAAACAAAACCAAACAGACAACAGCAAAAAAATGAGCAGATGAGCATAAACAATGAGCAAAAACAATGAGCAAAAAATAACAACAAGCAAAGATGAGGGAGCCATGGAGCGGGGGGTGGAAATCATTTCAAACTAGGCTTAGGAAGATCGCAGCTGGTAGTGGAGCTAAATTATAATGTATAAATAAGGAAAGCAGGAGGAGATTTTAATATGTAAGTATTCAAGATTTATTGGCCACCCCATTTGCTTGGTCAGCCTCTTCCCCTTTTATAGATCTTAGATAAGTTAGTTTCACTAAGGGAGGCCTTCCCTGGCCTCCTAGACCAGAACAACAATTCTGATCTCTTTCATCCCCTCCCCCAAACATATTTTGTATTTCCTGTCACCTTACAACTTTGCATGTATTGATGGATTTCTTTGACTAATTTCTCTCTCACTCAATGGAATATAATCTCTGTGAGGACAGGGAATGTGTCTATTTCTATAAGCCATTAAAATCCCTGGGCCTAGTACAGTGCCTGGCACATAGTAGGGTCTTAATAAATATTTGTTGGTTCAATGAATGAACGAATAACTTAAAAAAATGAATGAGTGGATGACATTGTATTTAGTTCTTGAGCACTTGCTGGCCTATAATGGCAATAGCCTGTAATAAAAAGACCAACCTGCTAAGAATCTTGTTCAGATATTGTCACTAGCTCCCTTTGTGATCTGGGTAAATGATTTGGCTTAAGCTGTGGTTTTTCCTCTGTACTAATTTAACCATCAATAAGGTTTGTAACTGCAATGTATTTAAACAGATCAAATATGTTTAAATCCATGAATTCATGATGATTCTTAAAAAAAGAAAAGAAAGGAAAACTCTAAAAGCCCATCATTAGAAGACAAGGTGAAACAATTCATTATTTTGAAAACTGGTAAGCAAAGGAAAAGAATCAAATATTTATCTTGTATTTGTTATATGATCTGTTCCACTGGTTAACCAAAGAGTAAGCAAAAGGAAGTTTTTTTTTTTTTCTTTATGGAAATATTCCAGCAAATATCTATCATAAATAATATTCAAAAGCCACAGACATATTTATGTCCCAGAGCCATGCCATCAGGAGGTGGAGTCTATTTTCTCTCTTTGAAAATGGAGACATTTTTGGATTCCTTAAAGAATGAAATGTGAGTGAAGAGATTCTGCAGTTGCTTCTGAGACTGGGTCATAAAAAGGCCTACAACCTCCACCAGACTCTCTCTTGTGCTGGTTCTGGGAACTCAACCACCATGTCTCCACATGGAGAGGCACACATAGGTTTTCTGGCCACTAGCTCCAGATAAGTTCTAAGCTGACATGGGAATGAATGAGCCTTCAAACGATTCTAATCCCTGGCCTCCAGACCACCTTGGCTGACACTGAGGGGAGTAGAAATAGAAATGAGCTAGCCCTGCCAAGCCCTGCTCAAATGACAGAGCTGTGAGCAAAATAAATGTTGTTGTTTTCAGACACTAAGTTTTGGGGTGTTCTTTTAGGAAAAATAAACAGAACATTGACACAGGCATTACATCATCAATGGTTGCTCTCATTACCAGGAGATAGAGACAGAGAGACAGAGAGAGGTGAGAAAGAAATAGACATCATGTCCTTGGTGGAGGAGAAACACATAAATTAATAGAGTCTTAAGAGACATGACAACCAATTACAATATATAGGCCTTATTTAAACAAATACATTATTTAAAAAAAAACATTTACTAGACAATTTGTATATTTGAACTCTGGATATTAGATGATACTGAGTAATTTTTACTCAGTATGTTTTTTTTTTTAAACTAATGTCTTATATTTTAGACATTCATATAGAATATCCAAGGATGAGATTATATGATTTCTAGGATTTGCT
This sequence comes from Tolypeutes matacus, assembly GCA_026826555.1. Classification (NCBI taxonomy): domain Eukaryota; kingdom Metazoa; phylum Chordata; class Mammalia; order Cingulata; family Chlamyphoridae; genus Tolypeutes; species Tolypeutes matacus. The sequence continues at coordinate 18,150,919 of JAKSZT010053825.1, forward strand.
CCTAAATAATAAGGGAGAGTAGAAGTAGATGGAGGTGTAGATGAAACTAGATTGGCCAAGAGTTAATATTTGTTGAAACTGGGTGGTAAGTACATGTAGGTTGATTATATTATTCTGTCTACTCTTGTACATGTTTGACAGTTTTGCAGTAAAGTTTTTTGTTGTGGTTGTTTTTAAGTTCTAGGGAACCAGTTTGGAGAAAGATGGACTTACCACACTCTACCCTACCTCTCTCATTGAATACAGCAATAAAACCTGGACCGAATGCACGGAACAGCAAGGTGAGAAACTCTGAAAAGCAAACAGAAGCTGGCAGATTGGGGAAGAAGATCACAATTTAGAGAACCCCCAAACCTACAATGAGTTTGCCATTTTTTTCCCTCTAGTATCCCCTGGCTTGAATGCAAAGAACTCTGTAATTCAGGAGTGGGTACAGGGTGCAGACAGAGCATTCCAGAAGCTCTATAGTTCTTGCATGAGAAGTGTGGATGGGGCCACCTAATGGTCAGAGAGGGTGGGGTTAATCCTCAGGTTTTATTTTTTTTCTTTTTCTCTTTTAACCCTTCTCTCATCACACGCTAAGGCAGCCTATGGGCACCTAAAACTCTAGGGAAGGGGAACTTTCAAAGAACTGTGGACTCCATGAAACACTGTCTGTGTTCTGCCACCCCAACTTTCTGAAAGGAAAGATGGAAAGGGGGAACCCTAGAGTAAGTACCAGGGAGATTATGAAGAATAAGGATCTTGAGAGAGTGAGCCCGTAAAGTGGTTTATGCATCATGCCTAGACTCACCCCCAAGTGGCACATGCATAAAACTGACCCTAAGTACCATAGTCAAGTCAGACAACCACCCAGGTTCCAAACTGGCTACTAGGTGGTACATAATGACCTGAACAGCACTGCAAAGTCTTAGAAAACAGCCTGGACATTGGAACTATAATTCTCAGAAGGCTTGTTAAAATTCGTGACCTGAACCCAACCAGTTTACATGCTTGCTAAAACAAAATCATCAATATTCCTCATAGGATTTAAACAAGACCCAGAGTCTCCTAACATAATATTCAAAATGCCTAGGATATAATACAACATTATTCAGCATATGAAGGACCAGGAAAGTTACAACTCATATGAGAAAATGTAATCAACAGTCACCAATGTCAGGATGACACAGATGCAGGAATTATCTGACAAAGCCGTTACACTGGTTATTATGAAATGCTCCATAAGTAAAAGTATATGCACATGAAATAAATGGAAAGATATAATTCTTAGCACAGAAACTAAAGTCTTAAAGAAAAACCAAATGGAATTGAAAAATATGACTGATAATCAGTGAATGAGTGCAATAGCAGAATAGAGAGGACAGAGGAAAGACTGTAAAAATGAAGATAGATCAATAGAAATTATCCAAGCTGAACAATAGAGAGAAAAAAGATTGTAAAACATGAACAGAACCAGAGGGGCATTTGTGCCATTGGGATCCCAGAACAAGAAAAGAAAGACTATGAAAAAACAACCAAAAAGATTAAGGCATAATAGCTGAAAACTCCACCAATTTTGGGAAATAAACAAGTGGGAAGAAAGAAATAATAAAGAAAAGAGCAGGAATCAATGACATTGAAAACAGAAAAGTAATAGAGAAAAATCAATGAACCCAAGGTTGCTTCTTTTTAAAAAAAAAAATCAATAAAATTGATAAACTTCTAGCAAGACTGACAGAATGAAAGGAAGAACGCACAGATTACTGACATCAGGAATGAAAGGGAAGATACCACACAGACCCCTCAGGAATTGGAAGGTTAATAAAGAAATACTATGAACAACTCCATGCATATAAATTAAGCAACTTGGATGAATTCAGCCAATTATTTGAAATCACAAACTACCAAAAGCAATTCATGATAACGTAGGTAACCTGAACGTCTATATTTGTTAAATACACTGAGTTCATACCTTAAAACCATCCAAAACAGAAATCTCCAGTCCCAGATCATTTATATTTCTATCTATATATTCTACCAAATATATAGATAGAAATAATGCTAATTCTATGCAATCTTGTACAGAAAATAGAAATACTTCCTATCTAATTTTAAGAGGTCAGTATTATTCTCATAGCAAAACAAAGACAGTAAAAGAAAATAAAATTACAGACCAATATCACTATATTTAGATGCAAAAATCCTCAATAAAATATTAGCAAATCAAATCCACAAAGATATAAAAAGGATAATATACCATTACAAACTGGGATTTATTCCCAGGAATGTAAGGTTAGATCATTTTGAAATATCAGTCAGTGCAATCCACCATTTTAGCAGTGCATTCATGATAATAAACTCTCAGCAAATTAGGAAAAGAAGGGAAGTTCCTCAGTCTGATGAAGAGCATCTACAAAAACCTACAGCAAATAAACTAGCTACATCTAAAAATACAGATATATACATATAGATATTGATATAGATATTAATACTGATATTGATAGAGATATAGATAGAACATTTCACACAACAGCATAATATATATTCTTCTCTAGTGTACATGGGTCATTCTCCAGAATAGACCTTATGTTATATCACAAAATGAGTCTCAATAAATTCAAAATATATGAAATCATACTATGTATCTTCTCAGACCAAAACAGAAAGAACTAGAAATAAATAACCAAGGGAGAATTAGAAAACTCACAAATATGTGGAAATTAAACAACACACCAATGGGTCAAACAACCAATGGGTTAAAGAAGACATCACAAGGGAAATTAGGAAATATCTTAAGGCAAATGAAAAGGAAAATACAATGTTCCAAAAGTTATGGGATACAATAAGGCAGTGATCAGAGGGAAATTTATAGCTGTAAATGTTTCCATTAAAAAAGAAGAAAGCTCTCAAATCAGAGACATAACATCACAACTAGAGGACCTGGAACAAGAAGAGCAAATGAAACCCAAACTAGCAGAAGGGAGGAAAGAACAAAAATTAGACTGGAGATAAATGTAATAGAGAACACAAGAAAAATAGAAGCAATGAAACCAAAATTTAGTTATTTGAAAAGATCAATAAAATTGACAAACCTTTAGCAGGATTGACAAAGTAAAGAGAAGACACAATTTTTAAAAACTGAATCCAACAACACATTAAAAGAATTATATGCCATGATCAAGTGGGATTTATTCCAGGTAAGCAAGATTGGTTCAACATAAGAAAATAAATTCATGTAATACTCCACATTAATGGAATGAAGAAAAAAAAAAAAATACATGATCATCGCAATTGATACAGCAAAAGGCATTTGACAAAATTCAGCATCCCTTCTTAATGAAATCACTCAGAAAATTAGGACTAGAAGGAAACTTCCTCATCATGATAAAAGGAATGTTTGAAAAATGCACTACTAATGTCATACTCAATGGCGAAGGACTAAATGCTTTCCCCCTAAGATAAGGAATAAAACAAGAATGCTCATGGTCCCCACTGTAATTCAACACGGTACTGGAAGTTCTAGCCAGAGCAAATAGGCAATAAAAAGAGATAACAGGCATCCAAATTGGAAAGGAAGAAGTAAAATTTCCTTATTTGCAGATGACATGATCCTATACATAGAATATCTGAAAAATCTACAACAAAGCCACTAGATAAAATAAACAAATTCAGCAAAGTTGTGTGGTACAAGATCAACATGCAAAAACCATTGGTGCTTCTATACACTAATAATGAACAAGCTGAAGAGGAACTCAAGGAAAAAATCCACTTACAATAGCAACTAAAAGAATCAAATATGTAGGAATATATTTAATAAAGGATGTAAAGGACATGTATACAGAAAGCTACAAAGCGTTGATGAAAGAAATTAAAGAAGACCTAAATAAACAGAAAGACATTCTGTGTTCATGGATCAGACATTAAATTGTTAATGTCAATTCTACCCCAGGCAATTTATGTATTAAATGTGATTCCAATCAAAATTCCAACAATCTTCTTTGCATAAATGGAAAAGCTAATCATCAACTTTTTATATGGAAGGGTAAGGGGTCCTAAGAAATGAAAACCATCTTGAAAGAGAACAAAATTTAAGGACTTATATTTCTCATTTTATAACTTATTACAAAGCTACAGTAATCAAAACAGAGAAGTACTGGCACAAGGACAGACATAAAGACCAATGGAATCTAATTCAAATGTCATATATAAAACTTTATGCCCAATTGATTTTTGACAAGGGTGCCAAATCCACTCAATCAGGAAAGAATACTCTCTTTGATGAATGGTGCTGAAAAACTGGATAGTCGCATACAAAGAATGAAAGTGGACCCCTACCTCACATATCTGCAAAAATTAACTGAACATTGATCTAAATATGAGAACAAAAACTATAAAATTCCTAGAATAAAAGATAGAGAAATATCTTCAGGACCTTGTATTCGGAAATCGATTCTTAGACTTTACACCAAAAGCATAAGCAACAAAAGAAAAATAGATAAATAAGACATCATCAAATTTTTTAAAAAATTGCATGAAAGGACTTCATCATTAAAGTAAAATGACATCCTACAGAATGGGAGAAAATATTTGGAAACCATATATGTAATAAGGGTTTAATATCCAAAATATAAAAAGAACCGCAACTCAACAAAACAAAAAGACAAACAACCCAATTTTTAAAATGGGCAAAAGACTTGAACTAGGGGAATGAGTGTGGCTCAAGCGGTTGAGCGCTGGCTAGTCCCAGTTCCTCAAAACACAAAACAAAACAAAAAAGACTTGAACTGACATTTCTCCAAAGATATACAAATGACCAATAAGCCAATGAAAGATGTTCAACATCATTAACCATTAGGGAAATATATATATCAAAACCATAATGATATAGCATTTCACACCCACTAGAATGGCTACTATTAAAAAAAAAAACAAAGAAACTGAAAATAACTAGTGTTAGGAGAACATATGAAGAAATAGGAATACACTGTTGGTGGGAACATAAAATGGTGCAGCCACTGTGAAAAACTTTGGTGGTTCCTCAGAAAGTTAAGTATAGAATTACCATCTGACCCAGCAATCCCACTTCTAGGCACATGCCCAAAGGAATTGAAAGCAGAAACTCGAACAGATATTTGCACACTGATGTTCTTAGCAGCATTTTTCATAATAGCCAAAAGGTGGAAAAACAATGGATAAACAAAATGTGGTATATTCACCCTTAATATGGAATGAAGTTCTGACACGTGCTACAACCTGGATGAACCTTGAAGACGTCATGCTGAGTGAAATAAGCCAGACACAAAGGGACAAATATATGATCTCACTGATATGAAATAATTAGAATATGCAAATTCATAAAGTCACAATCTAGAATATAGATTACCAGGGGCCAGGTGGGGGGGGGGGAATGGGGATTTAATGCTTACTTGGTACAGAGTTTGTAATTGGGGTGATGAATAGTTGAGGTAATGGACAGTGGTGATGGTAGCACAATATTGTGAATGTAATTAATACTGCTGACTCATATAATTGAAAGTGGATAAAATGGGAAAATTTTACATTGTATGTATGTTACCAGAATGAAAATATTTTAAAAAGCAAAAACTTATAGCTAACATCAAACTGAATGGTGAAGACTGAATGCTTTCCCCAAAGACTGGGGAAAAGGGAAGGGGGTCCACTCTCATCACTTCTATTCATTGTAATGGAAGTTCTAGCTATAAAGCAAGGAAAAGAAACAAAAGGCATAGAGATGAGAAAGGAAGAAATAAAACTGTTTCCTTCAATGAATAATACGAATGCCGATCTAGAAAATCCCAAGGAATCTTCAAATGAACTCCTAGAACTAATAAGTGAATTTACCAAGGTTGCAAGATACAAAGTCAAAGCATAGAAGTCAACCATGTTACTAGCAGCAAAATTGGAAATCAAAATTTGAAAATAATATCATTTATACTAGCTCCAAAGAAATGAGTACTTAGGAATAAATCTAACAAAACAGATACAGAATCTGTATGCTGAATACTATGAAACATTGATTTAAAAACTAAGAAGACCTAAATAGGGAGATATTGTTCATGGGTTAGAAGACTTGATGTAGTAAAAATTTCAATTCTTTCTAAATTGAGCCTATAGACAATGAAATGTCTATCAAAATCCCAGAAGGATGTTTCTATAATTTATATGAAAATTGAAATGACCTAGATTAGTCCAAACAATTTTGAAAAAGCAGAATAAAGTTGGAGGAATCACACAACTCAAATTTAAGACTTATTATAAAGCTACAGTAATTAGGACAGTGTGCTGTTGTAAAAGGAACAGACACATAGAACAATGCAACAGAAAAGAGAGTCCAAAAATAGACCAACACAAATATGGCTAATTAATTTTTGACAAAGGTACAAGGGCAATTCAATGGAGAAAAGGTAGTCTTCAAAAAATGGAAAAAGTGGACATCATAATGCAAAATAAATAATCTCAATCTAAATCTCACACATAATACAAAAATGTAATGTACATGGATCATAGGTATAAATGTGAAGTATAAAACTTGAAGAAACCATAGGAGAAAATATTCATGACCCCGATTTAGGCAAAGAATTCTTAGACATGATACCAGAAACATGATATATATAGAAATCCTAAAACTCAATATAAGGAAACAAACAACCCAATTAAATATGAGCAAAAGACTTGAAAAAGCACTTCATCAAGTAGGATAACAAAATAAGCACATGAAAACATGTTCAACATAATTATGCATTAGGAAAATTCAAATTAAAACCATGATGATATAACACTACACATCTATTAGAATGGCTAAATAAACATTCTGACAATTTTAAGTGCTGGTAAAGATGTCAAGTAACTGGAAATTTCATTCACTATTGGTGGAGATGCAAAATGGTACAGCCACCCAGGAAAACAGTTTACTTGATTTTAATAAAGTTATACATTCACTTATCATATGACCCACCAATCCCACTCCTATGTTTCTATCCTAGAGAAATGAGAATTTATGTTCACTCAAAAACTTGTACAGGAATATGTTTAGTGACTTTATTCATATTGCCAAAAACTGGAAATAATGGAAATAACCCAAATGTCTTTCAATGGGTAAATGTATTAACAAAATGTGGCTCATCCATACAATGGAATATACTGAGCAATAAAAATGAATGAACTACTAATACAGCACTTTGGATGAATCTCAAAGGCATGTGCTGAGTGAAAGAAGCTAGTCTCAAAAAGTTACATACTTGAATGTATGTACATGAATCCATTTGTGATGCTCTCAAAAAGACACACCTATGGTGGTGATGAACAGAACAGTGATTGTCATTAGTCAAGGATAGGAGAAAAGAGTGACTACAAAGGGATAACAAGAGTGAGTGTTTTGGGGTGATATAACTGTTCCATGTCGTGACTGTGATGGAGGGTATAAGAATCTATACATGTGTATACCAAAAATAGTCAATTTTACTGTATGTTAATATAAAAGATTTTTTAAAAATTCCAGACTGTTACTTTTGTCACTGTCATGTCCCTAAATTGCTGTCTTAGAAGCACTTACAGTGTTTCAAGTGATAAGTCCAAACCAGTGGCCTTATTACTATCCTAACTTCTAGTCCAGTAGATTTCGATGCTCCTTTCTAAACTTTATGAACATGTGATTTGTTTAAATTTGCCTTACAAAGCAGCACCACAAATTTAGAGAGAAGCAGCCCTCACTTTCTGATGCTCACAAAATAAATGTCAGTCCACTTATACTTGCTCTCAGTGATATCATCCTCATGATAATGAAAATATGATGATGGGAAATCTTAAAACCACAGGGAAGAGCTCTGCTTGAATACAGCAAAGTATGTTGGTACATTAGCAATTCTCCACCGATTAAGACAGATTCTGCCCAGAATGCAATAGGTTAGCAGCTATTGCTTAAGCAGAGACTCAAGCAAAAGGCTGCTAAAATACTGTAGTTCTAGAGAAAGAGGCCCCAGAGTCCCACAGCTGAGTAACAGGAGGGAAAGACACTGCTGCCATCGAGAGTCCTTTTGAAGAAACGAGGTTTGGAAATTCTTTGGAAAAGTTAGATGGCAAGCAAAACCGTGGTGGTTTTAAGGTATGCTTGCAAATCCTTTGATACTCTTCTCTTGGAGAGATGGAGTCTGATTCTCTAACCCAGGATTGGGAGCTGGACTTGCTGACTAACTTCTAACAAATAGAATAGAAAGAAAGTGATAGGTGTACAACTTTGGAGACCAATTCATAAAAGGTTCTGTGGTTTCCTGTTTGCGAGTTTCTTCTTCCTTCCTTTTGTCATTGTCTCTCATGTTTTTAAATTGGTCCATTCCTGCGGGTGTGAGCCTATCATGAGGCTTTGATTAGATTAGAGGAGAAGGCAGAGAACGCCATGTGCCTAATCGCCCACAGCTGTGGCTCGGGGTGGCAGCATCTCCTGAGGAGGCCTTGATTTGGACACGTTCATGGCCTCAGAACTGTAAGCTTATAAGTTAATAAATCCCCATTGCAAAAGCCAACCCATTTCTGGATATATTGCCTTAGCAGCCTTTTGCAAATTAAAAGAGAACTTGGTACCGGGAGAATGGGGTGCTGCTACGCAAATACCAAAACTGTTAAAGTGGTTTTTAAAATGGGTAAGGGGAAGATTCGGGAAGAATTGTGAGATGCTTGATAGAAAAGGCCTAGAAGGATTTGAAGAGACTGTTGATAGAAATAGGGATGCTAAAGACATTTTCGCTGAGGCCTTAGACAGAAATGATGAATGTGCTATTGCAAACTGGAAGAAAGGTGACCCTTATTTTGTTTTATTTGTATGTGTGTGTGTGTTTACATTAACTCTTCTTTTTAAATTTTTATTTTTAAAGATGCTTTAGATTACATAAATGTTACATGAAAAAATATAGTGGATTCCTTTATGCCCCACTCCCCACACACACACTTTCCCACATTAACATCATCCTTCATTAGTGCAGTACATTTGTTACGACTGATGAACACATATTGAAGCACTGCTACTAACCGTGGACTATAGTTTACATTATAGTTTTCACTCTATGCTGCACAATTCTGTAGGTTATGACAAAATATATAATGGCCTATATCCATCATTGCAGTGTCATGCAGGGCAATTACAATGTCCCGAAAATGCCCCCACATTACCCTATTCTTCCCTCTCCCTCCCCTCAGAATGTCTGGTGGCCACTGCCTCCACATCAATGATAAAAGTTCTTCCATTGCTAGAATAATAACTCTATACAGAATAATAATAAGTCTACTTTAGTCCATTGTTCATTCTCCAACCTTGAGGATTTGGGGATGGTGATGCCCACTCTGTTTCTAATTGAGAGGGAGTTGAGGTCCCATGGGGCAGATGGATGGAACTATCTTGCTTGCATTTACAGACTCTCTCTCTGTTCCTTAGGATGGGCATTGTCCATCATCTTCTCCTTGTTATTTGCCCTGGGTGAGGCCAATGAACTGGAGAGTAGGTGTTGCAACGGTTTCGAGATTCAGGGCTCAACTGGCATATGAACTGACCAAAGATTTAAGACTCTGGGACATATATTTAACAAGTATAATGCTAATTATAGGTTCAAATAAAAGGGGCAGAAGAGCCACGTGTAGGGAAACTATAAATGAGTCTAAGTCTGTTACACTGGGGAGCATAAATTCCAGCGTAAGGCCCACTGACTGGGGTGCTGAATTCCTGAGATTGTCTGCACTGCTTATAGTGTCTGGGTGTCTCTAGATGCCTACAGGAGTCCCACTGTTTGAGACACTGTTTACTGTGGCAGTCAATGAGATCCTGCTGAGATGTGCATAAGCTTAACCTCTGGAATGACCTCCTGACTCACTTTGAAATCTCCTAGCCATAAAAACTCATTTGTATTTAGTATATCTACCTTTTGGTCAAGATTTTTTCCCAGATGCATTGCTAGTTGTCACTTGGTAATAATCCCTTGGTGCCAGGCAGTCATGTACCACGCCAGGGGGAAGGAAGTGCATTTATATGCTGAGTTTGGCTTAGAGAGAGGCCACGTGTGAGCAACAAGGAGGCTTTCAGGAGGTAACTCTTAGGCAATCTATAATACTAGGCTGAGTTTCAATTTCACAAGAAAAGGTTGATAAGTACAATCACCAATATCAAGGGCCTGGCGTAGTGGTCTGTCCTCCTTCACTAGGCACTGCCCTTGTACTCGGGGGATTCTTGCTGTTCTATTAGAATGTAGCAGAACTCCCCAGGATGGCAATTCAACATTCTTTTGGTTATTTGTGGGTCTCCAGCCACTGAGACGACCCCCCATGACTACTTGAACATATTCATATGCCTTAGAGGCATGCCCCAGGTGTACCCCTCCCCACACATCCCCCCCCCCCACCAAAACCCCACACCAGTGATCCTCCCCTGCTACAGTTGTGATTCTTCTGGGATCCAAAACCTCTACAAAAACGAAGCCAACAAAATAACCAAATAAAATTAATAAGAAAATGAAATAATAGTTTTAAAAATAACAAATAAAATACAAAAAAAATTTTTAATTGAAATAATATCAAAATTTTTTAGACATTATGTCTTTCATCACTGTAAGATATTTTGTCCTGTATGTACAGTGACAATTTCTTCCATATATTCCCCCAGTGTGTTACTTTTTCCATTTTAGCTTCAAGAAGCTTTAGGTTACAGAAAAGTCATATAGAAAATATAGGGGATACCCATATACCCCATGCCCTCCCCTTTTTCCATCTCCCCTAGTACTAACATTTTACATGTGGATGGTACATTTGTTACCATTAATGAACAAATATTGAAGCATTGCTACTAACCATGGTAATGGTTTACATTATGGTTTCCATTTTGGACAATACACTTTTTACAGGTTTTGACAAAATTTAAATTGGCCTGTATTCATTATTACAAGATCATGCAGAACAATTCTAATGCTCTAAAAATGCCCTCTGGTCCACCTCTTCTATTCTTCAGTCCCTCTCCCCTCAGAACCTATGGTAACCACTAAGTTTCAATATTTGAAGAATAAGATTCATAGTTACTTGCAATAATATTGAGGGCTTGACATATTGGTCTGTTTTCTTTTATTAGGCACTGCCTGTGTTCTCGAGGGATTCATGTCCCTCTGATTGAGAACATAGCAGGACTCCCCAGGACGAGAGCTTAATATTTTCTTGTTTATTGTGTGGGTCTCCACCCACTGAGGTAACACAGTATGACAAGAAGAACACTTACTTAGTCCATAGAAGTCTGCCCCAGGTGTGCCCTATCCTGCATATCCCCCCACACCTAAGGCCCCACCCCAGTGGCAGAAAACTTGGCAAAATTGTCTCCTGATGTTGATGGAAGGCAGAATTTAAAAGTGATGAGCTTGGATATTTAGCTGAGGAGATTTCCAAACTAAATGTGGAAAGTGCAGTCTGTCTTCTTGCAGCTTGTTGTAAAATGTGAGAGGAAAAGAATAAGCTGAAAACTGTAATCCTGGGCACAAGGAGAAAAAGCTGATGGTTTGGGAAATTCTTAGCTTCTGGAAAACAAGTCCCCAGAGAATAGTGTTCCATGTGAGGATTTAAGTGAACATGGAACCCGCCAGTAATTTCAGTGCAAATCAGGATTGGAAATGCAGGTATCCAGCAAGAACTTGTGGAACGTCTTACTGTCTGACGGTTCCCTCTTTCCTGCATGCGAAACCAACACGTTTTTTGCAAGATCTGTATAAACAGAACCCCTGCAAGCCTGGACTAAAAGGGACAGAAAAAGGAGAGAGTGAAGGAAAAATGACTTCAAAGGCAGAATCCTGGAAGTTGAAGGATGAACTAAAAACCTGTTCTCTGGCCAAGAGGGGTACCCCATCCATGTGTGCAGGAGGGTGAGTATGCCCTGGCACCTGCAGAGGTTGGGCCTTCTGCCCCACTGTTTGGGGAGAGTGCTGCCAGCCCAGGCTTCAGAGAGGATAGAACACAATCCCCAGTGCCTGGGGAGAGTTTGGCCTCTGCCCCACTGTTCTCAGGGGGTTGAGTCTGTGCCCTGGAGACTGGGGAGAGTCTGGCTGTCACCCCACAGTTTTCAGATGGTGGGGCCTAGGGTTCAGCTGCGACCCAGATGTTTGATGAGGGTGGAGCCAAGAACATGGCTTCTGTGCAAGCCCTTGGAAAGGGTGGGACTGTTGCTCCATTGGGCCCCAAGGAGAAAGAACCATGGTTCTATGGATGAGTCTCAAACCTTGGAATTTAATGGAGTATGTCCTATAGGGTTTGGGAACTGTTTGGGACCCGTGACTCCTGTTTTCTTTCCAATTTCTCCCTATTGCAACGGGAGCGATTATCCTGTGGCTGTCCCTCTATTGTATATTGGAAGCAGGTAGCTTGTTTTCTAAGCTTCACAGGCCCACAGCCTGAGGGAAATTTTGCCCCAAGACAGACACACCCGTAAACTGATTTTGATAAGACTTGTACTTAATATGGTTACTAAAATTATTCAAGTTTTTAAAAATATTGTGATGGAATGAATATATTTTGTATATGGAAAGAACATGTATTTTGGGGGTCCATAGGGTGGAGTGTGGTAGTTTGAGTCTTTTGTGGACCCCAGAAAATTCTGTTCTTAAACGGATCCATTCCTGTGGGTGTAAGCCTATTGTGAACATTTGATTAGATTAGATTCAGCCAAGAGCCATTTGCTTAGATTACTCCAGTAAGGCATAGTCCAGGGTGAGTCTTAATTCTCTTACTGGAGTCCTTTCTAAATGGGCTAAATATCCAGAGGAAAAAGGCTGTGAACACAGAGAGGAACCCACAGAAGCTGAGAAATCCATGAGAGCAGGAAGCGGAAGCAACAGACCCTGGAGGAGAAGGCAGAGACTGGCAATGTCCCAGGTGCCTGATCACCCCTGCTGCAGCTTGGGGAGTAGGCATCTCCTGACGATGCCTTCACTTGGACACTTCCACAGCCTCAGAACGGTAAGCTTATACGCTAATAACTCACCATTGTAAAAGCCAACCCATTTTTGGTATATTGCCCTTGCAGCCTTCTACAAATTAAACCACCAGCTAAGCCACTGCTGAATTCCTGATGCTCAGAAACTGTGTGAGACACTATATGTTGGTTGTTTTAAGCAGCTAAGTTTGATGATAATTTTTTTAGTACCAAGAGATAATTAACACAACAACAATGCCAACGTTAAACTGCTCTTTGATTGAGAAAGAAGAGAAAATGAAGAGGAGGCAGGAATTGGGATCAGGATTAGGTTCAACATTTTTCCTAAGTTTTTGTTTACTCTAATATTGCTAGCACACCAGTTATCTAGACTTCTTTCCTTAGAGGCCAGGAAACTGTACTAAGATCCAGTGCATTTCCTAGTAATGATTTTTTTTTTTTTACTACTTTTATTTATTTGTTTGTTTATTTATTTATTTATTTATTTAATTTTTAAAAATTAATCATCTACCTACTAGACATCCTCAGACTGACATCACAGGTGGCAATTAATTAGGGAAGCTACACTGACTATGGCCACCTACCTCCCACCAGGGAGTCCAAAACTGCTAGTTTATTAAGCACATTTTTAATAGGATATATTGTACAAGTTGTCCTAGAACAGAGACTAGCAAAGGACTATGCACAAAATAGGCAGTCTATAAATATATTTTGATATTAGCAATAGGTTGCTATGATTATTTTTTTAATTGGCAGAAAAGCTCATATCCAAAAAAAAAAAAAAAAAAAAAAAAAAAAACCCACAAAAAACTAGAACCAAGGTTCAAATCATGCTCCTATTTCTTTGGGCTCATACATGAGGGACTTCCTTTTTAAACACAAACCTAATGTTTAGCATATTCCCTGAGAAAGATGCATGAGAAGTAAATCGAAGAAAAGATTAAGAATTTGATGTCCATGCCTTCTAACACTGAAGATAGAAAATCTGCTCAGCAACCCTCACGTCAGCAAACACTTGACAGAAAAATATGCTTTGGCAGCATTGCTTGTTGCATTCTTTAAAAGGAAAATTGAAAACATAGGATCACAAGGGTCAGATGGTTATTATTAGAAGCTGGCTCTTATAAAATGTAATACATACCATTTCCCCATCTAAATTGCATTACTCTGTTCAAGTCACCCGATGGGCCCAGGGTAAGGTGTTTTTCTGATGTCGATAACCACCTAGGTTTCCAAAAGCACATCCATTTAAAAGTGGAGGCCTGAAGAACCAAGAGTGACAGAAAACTGATATTTCTCTGTAACCTCAGCATCACAGAAAATAGTTCGAGAAGAAATAGTTTACAAGAAAAAAATCTTTATTATTAAACACATATAGTGCTATTCAGCAAAATCTGCTGCTGATGGCAACTTCTAAAACTAGGCCTTTTACAGAGTTTCATTCTGCATTAGGCTTTTAAGAAACTCAAAATATTACAGATTAAAGTGTTCTTATGACTGTGTGCGTGCATGTGTGTGTGTGAACAAATCTATGTATAAACAAGGGAAATTTTTAAAAATTCCAAATAAATAGGAAGTATCAAAGAAGTAGAAGAAGAGGAGGAACTAGAACAATTAAATTGAGCCACAATTTCACATGAACTAATCGTAAAATCCTGTACATCTAATAATTGGCCCCTGTAAGCTTTTTAACAAAATGACACCTGGATACCCCAATTCTAAAAACAGCTACTGCCACTTCAGTGTTAGCAGCCAGCTGCTAGGTTTAAAACAGAAACTGAGTCTGCACTCTAGAATATGGTGAGACTACTCTGAAATCTTGAAAGGACGGAAACCACTTTAGCGACCCGGTTTGATCTAAAACAACATTCCTCATGAACACTGGTAGTGCATCAAATGAAAATCAAAAGGGCAACATCTTTTACACTTTAATGGTGACAATAAATTTCAAGGGACAGGGAAAGAATCATGTGGTGCCAAGAAAAATAAGGTTCAGCAACCCATTTTATTTCTAAGAGACAATTAGAATTTCAATATTCTGAAGAGAAAGAGGGGGAAATGGAAGCTTTGCTTAATTAATCTGTTAAATGCTGATGTGAAAGAACTTTTCTTCTCAAAGCAAAACTGGCCTACCCATTCCTCCACCTTAGGGGTCATCCCTGCCTCTCTTTTCCTTGACAGGCACACTTACTGCCTCCTTCTATAAGCCCTACAGTGGTATCTGCTATGAGCACGAGCAGACCTTGACAAGGTTCACGCAGCACTTTTGTGCTTCATCCTCACAGAATGAGGCACCCAGTGAATGGTTTATTAACACTTGTAAAAGTGAATGCACCAGACCTAAAGGTATACAATTACAATAAAAGTAATTAAATGCTGTATGGGATAAGAGCATTGGCGAATTTCTTCTATATAAAATTTCCAGAGGCTAATTCAGCCAGACAAACTTGAATTCCTCCTGAGCTGGAAGGCTCGCTATCCCTCTAGACATTATATTCCATCATAGAGAGTTTTAATTCTTTGAAAAATCTTCTCTATATTAACTTCTACCCATCCCACTTTGTTTTCGTTCCTGGAGCACCAAAGCAAATTGCATCCCTCATCCATATGCAAGACTTTTGTCTCGTCCTTCCTGAGTGGTCCTTTCCCAGTTGACAGTCCCAGCCCTTGCAGGGGCTTTTTTTTAGTGTTTCTTGGAGTGGGGTCCAAAAGCCTTCTACATTATGATCACTTGAGGAAGAACGTTAATCATACAAATTTTGGGTCCCTTCTTCAAACCTATTGAATCAGGTTCTATGGAGTGTGGCCCTAGAATCTGCCCAGCTAGCAAATGCTGTATTTATTTAGTAATTTAGAATGATTCTTTAGCACACCATAGAATTCTCAACAGCCTCATCACTTCAGTGTGGATGGAGCCCCTGGAAAAACCACTCAGAACATTATACAATAGTTTAGGTGGGGTCTAGTGTTTTCTTGGCAACTCACTGTAGACAGTTCAAATGACTGTAAGAAAGAAACACAACTCAGCTTTGGGAAAGGTCTGTACAGTCCGAGCTGTAATGAACTCAGAGCAGTATTGTCCCAATGGGGTGGGTAGTGTGACAGCGAGACGCTACGGTAGGCACCAACCTGGGTGACAGTGTGAGTACTGATAATGCACTTCTCAGGGTTTGTGATTACGCCCACTCTGTACAGAGGAAGAAACTGGGTCTCCAAGGGGATGCGTGATTTGTTCAGTATCACTGACCTGGGGAATCAGGATCCAGATTGCTCCAACCCCAAAACCTATCTTCCCTTACCTACAAGCACCAATCAAGCACTCGTGATTTCTGCAATATTATTTGATAATGTGTTCTCTAAAAGACCTCTGCTCATATGTGTGAGGGGAGGAAATGCAAGGAAGATGATCTTATCTTGCACTGTTGTCTCTGCCTCATGCAACAGATCCTCAATCGACACCTCCAAAGTGTGATTGGTTATTACCTGCCATTCCCTAGCTGGAGACTCTTAACTCAACCTGGTGAATGGAATGTGATAAAGTGACACTTAAAATAGAACCTCAGGAGTTCAGTGTGAGCGTCAAAGACATACCCAAAAAGGTGCCCAGGTTTGGAAACTTCCCTCCCAAATGCCAATCTGTCTACAATGTTATTTTTAATCCCCTTACATGGCAATAGGAGAGGAATACCTATTGGAAGTCACTTTAGATAGCAGTAGGAAAGAGATAAAACTACTATGCTAAAAGAGACAGCTAAGGCCCAGGAAACAAGAGTTTCTAATTGGTTCATCTCTTGATACCCCAGGCCAGTATTTTGAGCAGGCAGGGAAGGCAAAAGTACCACCCACGCAGGCTATTCCATCCAACCTCCCACCTCATGATGGAAAACTCCAAACAGGCAAAGACACCTACACAAACTTAGCTCAGATCTTTATTTAGAAACTCCCATTCCACTATTGGGAGAAAGTTCCTAATCAAGACAGCTGGTGGCTCAGTAGAGCTGAATCTGTCAAATGGAAAGAGAAATCACACAATTAAGAGAGGCCCGGGTGGGTCCCAGTTCCTCAGGCTCTCCTTGCCACAGAGCACATGAGGGGTTTTGCCCACTGTGACCCTTTATCAGCCAATCCACAAAGCTGAGCAATCTCAGCTCAGCCTGGGGGCCCATGAACAGGTGCGTAAAGGGGATGGGGGCTCCAGAACCCACCAGCATTTCCTGACACGGTTAATAGCGTGAATTTTGTTTCCATCCAAAATTCCTTGCCCTATTCTCCTGGGAATAGCAAGGTTACCAGGAAAATGCCAGGAGGTGGGACTGCCTCAAATAATGAACAAATAATGCCTAGTGCTCCATTTATTTGAAATTACAGCCATGCTACATTACAGTAAATGGACTTTGTTAGTCTCCATTCTGGCAAGGCCAAATTGGAACTAAGAAGGAGTTGCAATGAAGTATCTGTGTAGCTATTTCTGGGGACATAAACAGGCCAACAGCAGCAGAGGCCACTTTAAGACAAATGGTCACACTTGAATGGCGTACCATAACGGTGCCACAATTGGGTGGATTAGAGGTTACAGTTCACACAGATAGCTATAGGGTATCCACTGATAATCACACATTTTGTCCTACTGACAGATAACAGTGGCCCACAAATGAGATGAGCCTCCCCTGTATACACACGTTACCTGAGATCAATACTTAACTAAGCAGGGCCTGCATGTGGTGTTGGCAGTTTGTTCTGGTGAGGAAGCAGATACAAAGCTGTGATGTTAGAGCAGTGCGTTCTGGAGATGGAAAAGGCTTGGTGCACCGATGGCAAGGCAGTGCTCACCCCACTGACCATTCCTGAGGCTTGGATTTAAATGAATTGGTGATTGGGTGGGAGGACTGGGTGGAGACCAGCACGGAGAGACACAATTTTGCCAGTAAAGGAAGAAGGGCAATCCGTGGTGGCATTTGCAGATTCCTTTGTGGATGTGCAAGGCCCCAGGATGCAGACCGAGTGGATGAGTCTGAAGAGTGCCCAGAGGGAGAAGCAGTGGTAAAAGGCAAAGAACAGACAGGATGGAATTAAGAGACGTGGGCAGACATCCCGGTTCTCCTACCCTAGCAAACTGCGAAATACCTTACAGTTCAAGCTACTTGGCCGTCAAAAGGAAATGAGATTCACTCTCTCTAGGTCAGGCGGCCACTCTGAGGAATGAGTGAGATGAGAGAGGCGAAAAGTACTTTGCATACTATGAGCCCCCTCAGACCATTGTTAGAGATTATTTTTATTCCAGGAATTGATAAGACCCAGGTAAACAATATCACGAGTAATTAGGAAGAAGAAATAATAGGTTCATTTATTAAGTTCTCAATGCAATGTTAGGCAAGGTCACACTTAAACACAGAATGAAAGATAGAGGTGAATGAGCTTGGAGGAGCTATTCCAACTAGAGCCAAGGAACACAAGCAGGGGAAATCTCAAAAATTATTCCATACACCATGCTCATGTAACTCCAACTAGAGAAGGTTCTGCTTGAACTCAGATATGAACATCCAAGAATTCCTCTCTCCTTTTTCTTAGTCACCTCTTTGGGGAATTTATTACTCTGCTCTACCATATAAATGGCATAAGTGCTTATTTATTTAATCAATAAAATACCTAAGCTTTCCTTGAAAAAAGTTGAATTTGATGGAATTGTTTTTAGAAAAAATACATAGAGAGAATTAGAGCAAACAAAGGCAACACTTCCAGGTACTTCTTTACAGAGAATATCTTAAAAGTCTCACATTCAAAGAGGGAGTGGGTTGCTTGTACCTGAGAACATGACTGTGCAGTCCCCAGCCTTGCCACTTAACCAGTGGTGTGAATTTGGGTGGGTGAGTGGACTTCTCAGGGGCCGCAGGAGGACAGAAGGGCCTCAGTTGCCTCATGGGTAAAATAAGAGTGAGCACGTCAACTACAAAGGCCTGTTGTGAGGCCTCCATGGGGCAATGCCTGTGCTGCAGTGGCATGGTGGGTGGTGCACATTCTGACATGCCATTTCTAGTTTTTTTTATTTTTCTTCTCTGTTCAGCCCATTGACAATACCTGCCTTAATATGAAGCCTTCCTTGAAACTAACTGTGAAAACCTCTCTCTTCCCTGGGCAAGCCTGCTTCTTTAACTTGTATCATCAAAAGCAGAGAAACTCCTTTGGAGAAATTGGTCCAACATGGGCATGAAAACTCTTCAACTCACAAGAGGTGGCCCACATGAAAGCAAGATGCAGCCATCAGACACGAGTGCTCAGGTTTATGAAAATGTAAATGTTAAATGCACACTAAAGTAGCTAGGCTTTATTGGGTTCCTTTTTATGCATTTGCTAAATAGTATACATTTGATAGTGATGTGTTACCAGGGTTGATTTAAACTAAATGCTCCTTCTGCAAGTTGGAGCACTATAAAAGGTGCACATATTACAGCACTGGACCAAAACACAGGTCTGCCACACTGCATGCAGATTTGAGTTAGAAGAAGCCAAAATAATGTGACATAAAAAATATTGAGCCCCTCTTAATGTGCAAAATTTGAAATAATGCAACCCTCCCCCCGCCAATTAAACATTTGTCCACAATCACATAATTTAATCTCAGAGCTGAAGGAGTAAACTGAGTTTATGCTTGGGTTACAAGGGGGCACTCATGTTAGCTGGTAAACAAAACTCTCCCTTGTATTTTGTTGATATTAGTCTTTGAAATAGTTGAGCATTGAATTATGCAAGGACTTCAGAAGCATATTCTTCAAATAAAATACTACCTCTCTGTGGATATTTTTCATTTATCATTCATAAACCCAAAATCCAGGCAATGCCAAAAGCCTAAGGACTGCTGGGAACTAACAACATGGAACAGATTGTTCTAGAAAGAGGAAAGCGAAGACTTTGCATTA
This sequence comes from Tolypeutes matacus, assembly GCA_026826555.1. Classification (NCBI taxonomy): domain Eukaryota; kingdom Metazoa; phylum Chordata; class Mammalia; order Cingulata; family Chlamyphoridae; genus Tolypeutes; species Tolypeutes matacus. The sequence continues at coordinate 18,170,782 of JAKSZT010053825.1, forward strand.
TAAGGTATGGCCTAAGTCCGGTGGATACACAGTCATTTCACCCATCTAATCTGTCAAGGACACACTCTCTACTTCTTTTCACAGATAATGAAGTGACATTGATCTCAATATCTAGGACATTTTCAGAACCTCTGAAACATGCCACTGGGTTGTCGTGTCTCTCTTTGTGCTCTTGCGGTCACTAACAGAGTATTCTTACACTAACAGTAACATTTGGAAACTACCATTGTACAGAGCACGTTGCAGATCAGAAAGTGCTTTTCACATACATGAACTTACACTTGTTCTTGGTGACCATAATAACTTTGTGAGATAGGCAAAGTGGGGGTGCTAGGACACAAAGGGTATAATGCCGTTGCAACAAGTCAAACATTAAGCAGTATGAGGCCCAGGTCTTAAAATGCATGTCTGGAGCTCATTACATCCCAGCAAGCTGTAGTGTACTTTGGAAACAGTCTAAGGAGAGACAGGCAGCTCTCGATTCAGGGTCAAGAACTACACTCCAGAGTGAAAATAATTCACCCTCTCACCCTGGACTGTTTGCTTGCCGGTTTCGGCTGCCCAGCATCCATTCCTTTTTGAGAACCACCCCTGGCCCATTGGATACAGTGGGACTGTTGGTGGAGGTGCCCCACTCTCTCCTCCCAAGGGTATGTGAAAAATATACCAATTGGATGTTCTCTTCCTGGAATCTCAATCTTCAACCGAGGAAAGAACAGAATTAAAATGGTTGGAGTGCTTTCAGGGAGGCTCAGCCCCATCCCTTCCAACAAATTCCTACTTGGTTAAAGTAGCTGAAGTCCATTTTAGTTATCTGAAATCAAAGAAACCTAGCTGGAATCTCAACTAAGCCTATGTCTTTAAGTGCACACTTGTGCCCAAAGAATGAGAGATGAGTGGCAATGTGTGAATGTGTGAGTGCACACGTGTGTACATGTGCATGTTCTCACTCGCAAAAGTATAGACCTCATGCCCAAGAGAAAATGCCTTGCAAGTTTTATTTCTAATATTATCTTGTACAATTATTGTGAAAATACCTTGCTAATTTTTATATGAGCTAAATGGATGTTTAAGATTGTTCTTGTTGAAATGAATGAGAAGTTTGGCTTAATCTAATGTCCATATGCTATTTGATACCTCATTTCATTTTCTGTTTCTCCTCTCAAAAGTTTTTATGCAACCAAAAATCAAGGCAATTATGATTGGATTATTTTATATTTTTTGGAGATGGCACATTTTCCAAACGACTGCTAGGCTTCTGGTAACACATCATGTTTGTCTTTTTTTAGTGTTAAGCAACAACAACAAAAATGGATAAAAATATCCCCTCTGATTTTGCAATTGTTGCAACAGTTACCCAGAAGTTGTGGATTAGAAAACCCCAAGATTTTTTAAACTTAAATTGACTTTATCACATTTTCCTACTCTATAGCTTACTCTCTTGATGCATGCTTTTCCCCGTGATCCAAGTAATTCCAAAGCAATTACATTTCCAAGAAAAGAAATGCAATAAGCAAAGTAAATTCATAAAGCAGGGTGCTGAATGCATTTCTGCCATCTTTGGTTTGATGGTTGATCCTAGAAAATATACACTGAGCAGCAAAGAGATCATTTGTAATCTTTATTGTGATGACAGCAAAGAATACTGCAAAATGCCCTCCCATGACTCCATGACTGAAGATGCTTTTGAATTCTTTGTAATTCAAAGAGTCACACACACAGAGGGGTTATCAGCAGGTAAACAGAAGGAAGCTGTACCCCTCAAGTTTATGATCATGGGTCTAGAGCTTGATTGAGGATTTTAGGCCAGAAATGGGCTGAATTATTTAGTTCCCATGGAAGTGACCATATTGATAAGCTGATTCCCAAGCTTATTGTTAAGATTTTACCTGAACTTGGATGGACTTTTTGCATCTTTTTTGATACTGAACATTTCTGGGCATATATAAAAAAAGAAATTAGAGATGGAAGGAAGGAAAGAAGAGAGAAAGGAAGGAAAGTAGAGAGAAAAATATAATGCAGGAGGGAGGGAGAAAGGGACAGAAGGAGGGAGGGAGGAAATATCTTCTATTTCAACTTATAAAATATGGGCTGGTCATGTATATACCCATTGTCACTGGAAACTGTGACAAACAGATTTCCCCATCACTCCGTCTCTGTTTTATTCTCTCCCCTGATTTATATCAGGAATTTTTTTCTTTTTAGGAATGCAAACATATGCTAATATTATCCCACAAAGAGCATCATTAAGGAAGGCAAATATCTAGCATTGCACAGGGTTGTTATCACACAGCATAGTGGAAATGGATTTTAAACTTTGGTTTTGGGAATTACTATGCTACCCTTTCTTTCTGTAAATGCAGATATTAAAAAATTAACTGTATCTACAATATGCACTTTTGTAAAAGAGGCATGCAGACTTAATTAAGAATTTAACTGTGAATACCATAAAAGAATTACAGTTGTATCTAATGTGAAAGGTTTTCATTTTTTTCCTGTCTAGTTTATTCATTATGTAGGTAAAATTCTGATAAGCAGGTATTATATGTCAGATCACACAAATGAATGGTATGAATGTAGATTTTTAAAAATGACCATATACTCCTGCTTTTCATTCTACCAAATTTAGGGAAAGTATAGGTTATACATATTAATGAGACTTTATCACCATTTAAATTTGCCAGCTAACTATTGACTCTCAGTCTGTAATCGCAGTTCTGCCTTTGAGCCACCTGGCTACTGCCAGCAAGCCCACCAACAATGGTTATGTTTGTTACTTACAAATGCCATAAATCCCCAAGTCTAAGTCCAGCGAGGATCTGGACAGGTACCCCTGCCTCCAAGAAGCCTCCCCACACTCCTTTGTACTGGATTTCTGGACCCTCATTCTGCTCCCAAAGCATCTTGTCCATCCTTCCTAAAGAAGTCCCAATACTGTAGTGCAAGCCTGTTTCTGATGGTGGACTGTAAATTCTCAAAACAATGGCTATGCCTCTCTCCCTGCTGTATCCCAGCGATGCAGATTTCACTGAATGAAGGAGTCACTGAGTGAATGGATGGATGGGTACAACAAATATTGAGCACTTACTAGATGCCAGATTCTGACTCTGTGGATATAAATGTAAACAAGACTGGTTTCCAGCCCTTATGAAGAGTCTGTCTGAGTCCCTGTCGTGGTAATCCATTTCATACCACTCATTTGTGCAATTTGAAAAAATGCTCTCTGATTTTCAACATATGCCTATATAATATATAAAAGAGCTCTTAGTACACCTGTGCCCTGGGAATGGGACCTTATCTAGCATTTGCTAATCCTCATCCCAAAGGAGTTGGACAGCTCTACACACTACTTGCCATGACAGCCTGTCATTGACCACCTCCTCACCTCCAATTTATTTATTCTCCACACTGTAGGCAGAATTATCCATATAAATATATTTATATATATATCAGAACACCCAATTCCCTGACTCAAAATTCTTTGCAGACTTCCCATCATACTTGGGAAAGTCCTTACTGCACCATACAAGGCCTTGTGTGAGCTGACTTCACCTCCCACCCCTACTCCACTTCCAAATGCTGGCGTTGGTACCCCAGAGCACGCTCAACTTGTCACCTCCTCAGGGTTCACTCAGCCTAGAACCTTCTTTCCCAGGTATTCCTATGCCTGGCCTCATTCAGTCTTTCCTCATTATCCCATCAAAAATAGTGCCTCCCATACTCTACCTGCTTGCCGGCTTCATCTTTCTTCAAACCACTATATTATATTAGTTTCTTTGCTTATTGTCTGTCTCCCTTCCGAGAATGCAAATGCCATTAATGACAGGATTTCTATATCATGAACTAGAAAATGCCTGGCACATCATAGATATTCATTGATTTACACTGAATCAATGAAGGACTTGCCCAACCTAGCTGCCCTTCAGAGTTTCAGCTCCTCATGGGTTTCCCAATACCTATTTACTCATCTCAATCCAAGTCTCCTGGGAGCCCTGCTGATCATGCAGAACTTTGCTGTCCAATATGGCAGCCACAAGCCACATGTGGCTATGGAGTACCTGAAATATGGCTAGTACAAATTGAGATGTGCTATTAGTATAAACATCACACCAGATTTAGAAAACTTCATCTGAAAAAAAGAATGCAAAGTAACCCATTGAGATGTTTTTATTGATTGCATGTTGAAATAATAATATATTTGGATATATTCAGTTATATATATAAAATGTATTATTAAATTTAATTTCACTTGTTTCTCTTTACCTTTTTAATGTGGCTACTAGAAAATTAAAAATTATGTGGATGGCTTATAGCTATGTCTAGTCTTATATTTTTATTGCACAGTGCAGTTCTAGACCAAGACTGTGCTTATGCGTGATACACAGGGTAAAGTTGAAAAGGCATAGGCTTTGCATGGGACAGGTAGGTTGGGATCCTGGCCTTTCCTGCCACATGGATAAGAACAGGAACTTAAATTCTCTGAGCCTCAGTTGCTCCTCTGTTCAGTGCATATAGTGGATGTTCCTTCAGAGGGCAGTTCTGAGGAGTAAAGCAAAGGCCTTTGGCACATGCTGCTCCTCCTCCTCCTTCTCCTTCTCCCATGGGCCTCGTCACATCCTTCCAGTTTATTCCCCACAGCCCTACCCCTTACCTGCACCTAACCATACCAGGCTGTATTCTGTGCTACAAAGAGGACGAAACACTTATGTAGTCATTTCGCAGACATGCTGGAGCACCTACTCTGTACTAGGGGCTTGAAGCAGAGGGAGAAGGGTTAGGAATAAAGGTCCTTACAAAGTGTGGAAAAGGGGCTTTGTGTCATTCTGGGTGGTGGGACTACAGAGATGACTGTACACGTGTATTGCCCAGCTCTCTTCCTGGCGTACCTTCAAGGCTGCTCAGCCCCTTCCCCAGACCTCTCCAGTCATGGCTAAAGGCAGGTGTAGCCTACTTTTCCAGGGCCTGTGGTGTGGCCCTGAAGGGCTATGCCTCAGGATCTGCTGGAGAGCTGACTATATAATCTAACAACCAAAATCCCTGGTTTCCCAAACCCCTACCTGGAGCTGCTGGGTAAAATCCAGGAATCCATATTTTTAAAAGCTCAGTAGGAGATCCTGACATTTTTACAACCAGGATTACGTATCTTGAGAAGAGTGCATGAAAACCATGACTTAGGATTTAAGTCTTGATATCCCACTAACTGGACCCCCTAGGGTAAACCACAGAGCCACCCTAACCTTCACTTTCTTATCTATAATTTGACACCTAATTATAGGGCAGCTCCAGGAGTAAGTGGCATAATGATGGGAAGAAGTTACAAACCCAAAGGACTCAATAAACAGCAGCCATTTTGGTATTGTTGCAAAGAAACCAAAGAGGGAACAATTGTACCAAAAAGAAAGAGAGCTACCATCTTGCCATCTTTATGACCTACCGTCATTGCCCCTTTCCTCTGGAATTTTCAACTTCCCTCCAGATTTCAAGCCATCCATTTTCCATTAGTTATTCTTAAGCATCTAGGACAGGTTTTCTAAGTGCTGGCCCAGGTTGACATTTTGTATTAGTGCAACAGAGCAATCACCACCAAAAATTCAATCAAAATGCCAGTACTTTAGTTAAAACTAATGGAGACCTGTCTCTTATGGACAATGGTTCTATCTTTTTCATGCTGTGCAGATTTTCAGCTTTCCAGTTTGAAATGTGACACTCACTTGAACTATGCCCCTTGCCCTCCATCCCCACTCCACAAGCACCTTTACAAATAAACCCTCATTGACTGTGATCAGGTTTCTAAACCATGCCATAAGAGAAGAGGACTGGCGATATGGCCAGAAGCTTCCCTGGAATGGTTAATTTAAGGATTTTTGTTTGCAAAGTGTACAGCTCTGAAACTTTTAAAAGTTCCCTAGAGATTTCAGACAGGAGTTACAGCATGTCTGGCATTTCGCTTCATCTTGAGAGTGAGCTGAGGCTGAGCCTCTCTCTCTCAGCTCCTCATCCTGGGGCCAAGCCAGAAACCCACTGAGCTGAAGAGAAAAGGGGAAAAATGCCAAATGTTTCCAAGATTCACACAGAGGCCTATTTCGGCTCTCAGAAATGTCAGCAGAATTCCAAGGAGAATCAGGTGGCATCTCCATCCAAATATTTTATCATTTTATAATCAGAGAGAAATTTCTTAACCATGTTGCATAGCAATTTTTTGAAATGTTTCTTCTCTCTGTCGTCCCATGAACTTCTTCCACATAACATGGGTGTAAAACAAACATACACACACAAACACACACAAAAAGCAGTCAAGTGCTATGTTTCTTGCCTAAATCCAATGTCTAGTTAGCTATTGGGAAACTTCTTTGTCTGGTGGGGGAAAAATAAACAAACACAAGAAACCATCTAGTTTTTATCCTGAAAAATAAACAGGTGATAAATCACAACTGTATTCTTTCCTTGGGAGACTAACGCAGATGTAACAAATATAACTTGAGGAGCAAATCAATATTATAATCACTAAGTGAGCCAATCAAATCATTTTTCCAGACCACGAAATATAGTATTATCTGATAGCACCAAGGGCCTGTCAGAAGGCTTTAATGCCAACAAACTTCTCTCTGTAGCAGTATGAGGCAACTTGCCAGTAGGTACACCTCGTAGCTGGTGACAATGACCTATACTTTAAATAACTGGGGAAAGCAACCATCTTCTTAATCTTTTCGTGTGTTTGAAGATTGGTTCCCCCCTCAGATTTCTTTTGCTTAAGTTCCTTTAGATGACTTGTATTCATTAACATTCATGCTATTTCATGAAAGTTCTTTCTTTTCCTTTTTGCTTTAATTTTCTTCTATGGCCTTAAGATGGGGTGGAGGGTGGAAGATTTTCTAGAATCCCAGTCTTTTGATTTATTTTATGTATCTGAGTTGAAAGAGGTAATTTCAGCTGGAGGCACAAAAGGGCTGAGGTGATTTCCCAGTCTACATCAGGAGAACCCAGCTAGATTTCATTTAATGAGAGCTGGATACAGGACCATTCTCTTGGCCACTCAAGTCCAGTTATAATGGATTTAAAACAATGAGCCCAATTTTAGTGCTCTTACTCTTGCTTAAAGTGAAGCAGCTGGTGCTGGCTCAATAAAAGGCGTTTAATATTTAAAAGAGTCAAAATTTAGAGTTATCTCTTAGGCCTTAGTTAATGAATAATTAGAAACATGATGAACCAGTTTGGAAATATTTAGTTTTATTTCTATATAGCTTCTTCAGCACATAGAACTTAACAACTTAGTGTTGGAAACCACATTGGAAAGAAAACCGTGCTGACTCTGTAGAGACTCACTATTTAAAATAATTTCATTTGGTTTAAGATATTGTGATGTTTAAGTGAAAAGGTGACCCTTTTTAGGAATAAATGTTAAGAAATAAGTTCAGAGGTAAAATAGGGAAGAATAGAGAATTGAGAGATTGTTTTCAGGAGCTACCTCCTCTCTGATAGGGTAAAAGAGTCCAAGTAAACGGGTTGGTTCTAAAATCAATAACAAAGAAAGCACAGCTAATGGGCCATGTCCATCCTCACCCATCTGACCACACATGGTCAGAAGAGAGTGATGTGCAGCATTCCCTACTCAGAAGACTCTGATCCATAGGGCTTCATTGCTAGCCCTAAGATTCTACAAAAGAGTGCTTACCACTGTTTATATTTGTGTTGTAACAAATACTTTATTTAGGCAGGAAAAGACAAAATTTCTGGTAGCTCAGCCATCAGTTTCTGAAGAGAGAGTGAGCCAACTCATCTACTTCCATGTTTTATTTAGAGCCTTGTGGGTGATCAACACTAAGTGCCTACATTATACCAGGAAATATATAGACACGATTTCTTTTAACTTTCAAAACAATTCTATGATACAGGCATTGTCACCTCTAATCTGCAAGTTAACTAAAGCTGAAGGAGGTTGGGTAATTTGCTAAGATCTTACAATTAATAAACAGCAGAAATGGGACTTAAACTAGGTCTTTCTCAATGCCAAAGCCTGTGTGTTTCTACAACACTCAATTTCAGATAAAAGTCCCTAGAATTATACAAAAGGCCCCCAAAAGAGATGCCCTTCGGAGATGACCATTTATAGTGACACACTTTCTTCAGTAATGCTATAAGATTATAAACTGGGAACTTTTCTTGTGTTTCTAATGTTTTCAGAAATCTGATCCTTTACTCCAACCACAAAAGGTTTTTTTACTTGTGGAGAAGATATTTCTTTTGAGTCATTGGAAGAAAGCATAGCGCTTGCTTCTAGTTTTCCAAATTTACTTGTTATCTGCTTTTTTTTTTTTTTTTTTTAACAAAGAGCCATAAATGAACCCTCCTAAAACCTGAGTTCAAAACCATCTGGGCCATTTGTTTCTTATTGATTAAAACTTAAAAAAAAAAAAAGAATCCATCCTTTCTTTACTGTAAGAACATCTGGAAAACTACCTCTAGCATCCAGTCCATATAAACTACATTTAAAAAAGATTCAATCTCTCCCTTTATTTGTCCTCTGAACCACATCAGACCCAATGTATTTACCTCCATTGCAAATCAAACAACTGACAATTACCACTGCCATAGGATTCCTGAGTAACAGATCACAGTACCACCTGAAGACCCATTTATTCTAAGCAAACTACAAGGCAACAATTTTAATTGGTCAAGTAATTTTGAGGGTCCCCGTTGCTTGGTGTTTGTCATGTAAATAACCACAACAACATTGCATTTGTATTGTACTTCATAGCGGACAGCATGCTATTAAAATTCAATAAAATACTATTTATCACTCAAGCAATTTATAGGAGAATATTTATTAACATCAAAAATGCCCACTATAGATTGTTAAAGGAAAAGAAAACAAGTTGCAAGAGAGTTTTAAAGAGTCTATATGTCATTGAAAAAGACCTGGTAGGATATACACTAAGGAGTAACTGGTGATTGTCTCTGTTCAAAAGAATTTGTGGGTTTCGTTTTTTCTTTGCTTTTTTCCCCCCTTTAAAGAACATGTAAGGCTTTCAAAGTGAGAAATAATAAGTTATTTAGGAATATTAATCACTTAACTATATGCTCATATATTCATTTATGTCTCAAATTGTCCTCACAACCCAGGAAAATATCCTCTTCTTTGGCCATGAGGTAGGAAAGATGGGTGCTGGTATCTCTACCTTAAATGGGAATAAATGGACATTAAGTAATTTGCTTCTCTTTACCAAGTAGAAGTGGTCCAAATGAAAACTAGTTTTGCTGATTCTAATCCTGTGTATTTCCACAACATCTGTATATTTTGATGCAATTACAACTTTAGGAGAGCCAGTTTCCATTGCAAGTATTTCCATCCCATTTATTATGACTATCTGTCTACCCATATGGAGACTTTAGATCTGATATGACTTTGTATCAACAAATTCAGAGAACAAGATTGCCTCCAGCTACAGGGTGTACAATTAAAGCTCAGTGGAGGAGCTAGTATGAGATGGGCCTTGAAAGAGAGGTATGATATAAACATGGGAGTGAGGAGGAGGAGGATGAAGAGGAAGAGGAGGAAGAGGTATATACCAGACAAAAGAAACAGTGCCAAAAAGGCCCAGAGGCAGGAAAATACAGGAAACATGTGGGAAACAGTGAATACTTGGATTTTAGTTCATCAAGCACTTAGAAATGGCAGGAAATAAAATGGACATTAAATTGGCCAGAAAGTAGAGAACACTGGATTCCCGGGTAAGGAGCTTGGGATTTATCTCATCAACAATGGGGAGGTGATGGTTTTGAGAAAGTGAAATCCATGATCAAGGTTGTGCAAAAGAAGCATCCAGCAGGATCACGTAGAATCACCTGGGTGGAAATACTTGAAGGGAATTACAAAGGGAGGTTTGAAACTCCCAACCTCAGATTTGAAGACTGTTGGTCCCTCTTCTAGATAGAACAGCTGTAGGAGAAATAAATACTTTTGACCAGTTTTAGAACCTGTTTTTCTCTCCTGTATTCAGAGTCTGTGTTGACCTGACCCTGAAGGGATCTGGCTGTCACTTGAGGGAAGATAAAATATGGCCAGTTCAGTAATGGAAACCATGAGCACAAAAACAACTTGCTTCCTCCGCTGCAGGAAAAATACTTCAAGAATTCTCTCTGCTTCAGCAAAGCTGAAGCCCAATTTATCTGCCAGCTCAGGGCTTCACCACCCTTACAGAACAAAGAAAGGAAAAAGAGGAAGAGGAGAAACGGGATGAGGGAGAGGGGAAGGTCAGGGCAAGGCACGAGCATGCTCCACCCCAGACAACTTGGAGATGGAGGACAGACTGCCCAGAACTACCAACAGGCATTTATTGAACTCTTTCTGTAGACTGGTGTTATCCCATTTAATCCTCAAAGCAACATCATGGGCAGCACACTATTATCCCTATATCACAGATAAAGAAACCCAAACTCAGAGTCAGTGAATTTGAACAGAATCAGCTGAAAATATCCCTCTGAAGAGAGAGGGGGAGTCGCTTGCTCAAGATCCTAAATCCAAGGGCCAAGGGGGCAATCTGGGTCTTATCTCAGCTCTGACTGACTCCTCAGGCCATACTTTCCCGCTGCACATCTCATCCTCTCAACATTAGCGACACCTGCATTTGCTCGGGTCAGGGTTATTATGAGGAGTGGAAGGCGGGGGTGGTCACTGTCCATCCTTTACTTGTTCTCACTCATTCCCTTAGCACTCTTCTCTGTGCTGATTTGGAATTTTGGACTTTTTGAACAACGTGTTTATTTCCAAAGAGTTTTCCAGCTCACCACCAAGATAACCCGTTAAGTCTGCTCTTGTGTCAGCTGCTTGACACACTCTAGCAGTCCAGCTCTTCCCTGGAAGTCTTACGAGCCACTGCTGCTTACCTCTCTCCTCATGTCACACTCTGACATGAGTGTGGCAGCTGTGTGTACCACTTTATTTCTTTTCTGTGTTTTCTTTCAACTTCACCAAACGAAGTTTCACTGAATCTATTTCTCAGTGTTCAGTAAAGCCCTCCGAAGCAGCTCTGGCAGCACAAGCTTATTGCTGTTATTTATTGTCTCCTCCATTCTGCCTATGCTGAGGGATATACCACCATTGCTAACATATTAATGCTCTATCCCAGGACAGAGAAGAAGGCAGAAAAAAGTGGGCAGGAAATGGTAACACAAGCTGGAAAATTAAATAGAGCCAGGGCACAGGCCAACTCTAAACCCAGAAGCCCAAACGATAGGTATCAACCATTCCACACAGAGCCAGGGATTTTCTTTTTCTTGTTACTGTGGTTAATTCAATCCTATCCTAGTAGCCTTTAACTTTGGCATCAAAGTTCTCCTTGCTCAGCAACTTTTACATTTTCTTCAGCCAAGGAAGATAATTCCCTGTAAGTTCTGCAATGGGAAAATTTTGATGAAAGGCTAGAGGGACAAAATAAAAGGGCATTTCACATTTGACTGCAGAATGCTTTGTTAGTGTCATGGATCCTCAACCGCATGATTACAATAAGGGCCACAGAGACCTAAGTCGTTTTTTGCCTCCAAAATTGAATTGTCTTCATTGATTTCTTTTCTGATTCATGAAAATAATTCATATCCATTGTAAACATTTTGAAATTATAAGCATTTTATGTATCCCCTCAACTCCATGAAATAACCTTAATTACCAGTAGAATAATTACCCTTAGGTATATGTTATGAGAATAAAACATATAGTTTAGCAGAAAGGGACTTACATCATACCTAATATACTGTAATTTGCTTTCTTATGTTTGATGCTATATCATGATCATACCTCCATGTAAAAATAGTGGTTTTCCAGTTAAAGATAACAGAATAAAGACCTTTTAATTTCACCTGTCTCCCTTTAAACCTATCAAAGATAATCTAAAAATGAAAATAAAAGGAATGTATATCCCCATAGTAACGATAGGGATAAATATACAAAGCTCCAAACCACAGGCTACGAACCACAAACTCTGCCATGTGCTTGGACACCTGGCCACTAAAGTAACAGTCTATCACAGTGTACCACTTGTCTCCTACTGATTCATCACCTTCCCACATGCAAAATACACTCATCAGCTCCTTAAAAAAACCCCAAATCTCATCCCATTACAGCATCAGATTCTGACTTCAAGTCCAGGATATTGCTATTTAAATCAGTTCCAAGTGTGAATGAGGCTCCTGGGATACAGCTCCAGATCTAAAGATGTGTGAACTAAAGGGGCAAGTTTCTAACTAACCCACATACATCCAACATACAATGGTAATGTAGGGTCAGAAAAATTGCTGTAGACAATCTCATTCCAAAAGTTGGGAAATGAGAGGCACTAGCAGTCAGTGGTCCATAGCAATACTGAAATCTAACTATGTGTATATAACAGGTTCCTTGATTAGGACCCAGATCAGCTGTAATCTGGGATGATGCCCTTGCTTCTTGGCTTCAAGCACTAATCTTTTGACCTTTCCCTTTGAATCAACCTTCCATTTCCACAAGAAATGGTCCATGCTTATAGTTGAGGTGTTTTCTCAATCTGCATTCTGTTCATAGTTCTGAACTTTCTCTGTTACCTTTTAGGTCAAGCTGACATAATTCCCTAAAAGACTGTGGATTTCCTAGATATCAAATTATAATTCACTCCATTAAATACCCACAAAATCTTATGACAGCTCCCTCTCTACTTTAGGAATGTGAGTCACAGTGCTGTAAGACAAGACCCTTAAGATTCTTAGAAATCCTATTGTGTAGCTGAGAGAATCTGCAAGCCATGCTCTTAAGATTACTAGAAGTCTTTCTGTCTAGATGAAAAGGGTCTATGAAGCACCAATTTATATCTTTCTAGTGTCTTGTCAAAGGATCTTAAAAGTTCTTGACTGCAAAGCCACAGTTTATAGGCAGTGTTCAGTATTTGATATTTGCCCTGAGGTCATTTTTTACCTTGAGAAATTTTTGCTGGCTGAAGAATATTGGAATGAGAAATCATTTTATTTTCCAATCCAGCAAGTTCTGGATTGGTGATATTTTCTCTAAATTCTGCTTAAAAATGAGAGTTCCTTCTTTAGTTCGTCCGTCTCTAACTGTACTTTGTCATGTGCAGCTAAAAGAAACAACTTGGCACTTTCAGCTCTCTGTTTGTATATACCCTTAGCCAGATATACAAGTTCAATAGGTATATTTTCTATGAATCAAGTTAATGCAGGCAATAGCCTAATCTATTGTTCTGCTTGTGTATAACATGAGCCCCTTTTTCTGAGGCTTCCTATGGTAATTTCCTCTCTTCCCTTCATGCTTCCACTATTAGTCGCTCCAAGACCTTTCTGGACTCTATCCACTGCCAGGTTCCAAGAAGTCTTGCAAAAAGAAGTGGCAAGAGAACAAGTCCCAATGTGCAAGAAAATTTTCTTGAAATAAAGATGTAAGTCTATAGCTAAAAAAAGGCACCATCGTCCAAGAAACAAAATGATCCAAAAGCAAATATACCAATAGATATTCTGATAAAACTACTAAACTTCAAAGAAATACAGAAAGGGTTCTACGGACATATATGCCAAAAATTAATTATGTACAAAGGGGAAAAATTAGATTGGCTTCAGATTTCTCCATAGTTAACATTAAATGATAAAAGTTGATAGAACAATGTGTGAAAAGTTCTGAGGAAATTTTATATCTAGCCAAGTTTACTACAAGTGCTAGGCAAAAAGCAGAAATTCACAAGCCTCCAAGGACTCAGGGAACATACCCCTACAAGTCTTTCTTGTAGGAAAGAAAAAAAAAATCAGACTGATAATACATCAAGCCAAATGTGGTAATTTCAAATCAAGAATTCAAAAATGATACATCATGTTAAAATAATGGTTGATAATTAAATTCATGTCAACATATAATTGAGACACATCAACTGCATGAATCATGGCTAAAGGGCAGAGAGCAAATTTTATTCAACTTAACAATGTGAAAATAAAAATATAAAACAAATAGCAGAGGAAGGGGGAGTTGGAAGAAAAGAAAGGTATTCCCTATTTCCTTACCATTCAGACTAGGATTCTCTATATATCAAGTTTGAAATATGCAGTTAAAAACAATTTCTTCAAACTCTCACAGTTTTACAACACATTTTTAAAAATTTAACTTATCCTTTAAAATTGTAGCTCCTCTTACATACAGTTATACCACATTTTTAGATAGTTCTCTTCATTAAATTCAAATAATTTATATTGAACACATTTGCTTAAAATTAGATATATAGGACTTCATACATAATGTAGTAACAAGGACCATACTTAACCTTCTGTAATATTAAGCTAGAAAACTGGACAAAATACGTGAAATAATGGTTTCCAGACATTAGAAAATAGGCTGCACAGATTGTAGTCCCTGAGAGATAGGAAACAGCTTAAGTTATCCCTATAGTTTCTCTGATTTTTGCCTGAAGCAATTTCAAGATTACGGGAAGGAAGAGGGATACCCAAACATAGCCTGGTGGGCTCACTGAGACAGATATCAGAGATTGGGGAGGATAAAATGGTTGGAAATTGTGGGGCATATTTCTACAAAGGATAAAGGTGCACAGAAAAAAAGCTTTCCAGAGATCTGCATGGGGGTTACTTTGAGTCTTTGCTGAGCACAAACCTCTATGTGTGTAGATTGAAACTCCACAAGGCAGGGCAAAGAATGACTGACTTGTCAAAGGTAGAACAATAGACAGGGTTCACATAGGCTGGGGAGGTGTGCAAGCATTAATGAGATAGAATAGAGTACCTACAGTGATCACCTGGGACATTCAGTGGACACCCCAGAGGGGTCATGATTTAATAATAGGGCTAAACTATCCTTAGAGTAAACCCTACTCTAGATTCATCCTTACAAATCTTGAAAAAAGGACTCAATGGACTCAAACAGATATAAAAATAAATGTCTTCCAATATAAAGTCCAAAACTCTTTAAAGGAAGACAACAGAATCCAGATACTCAACTATGTAACAATCACATGTATACATAGCTATATAATATTCATATGAGCAGTACCAAATTTTTTAAAAAAGTATTAGACCAAGAATCAGGAGAATGTGGTCCCTAATAAGGAGAAAACTCATCCAATAAAAGGAGAAAAAAGTGAAATGATGAGACTCACAGACAAGCTATTGTAACAATGTAACCATATTTAAAAGAAAACATGGATATACTAAGTAGAGAAATGGAACATATTAAAAAAGAGACAAATGGAACCTTTGTACATAAAAAATAGAATATCCAAACTAAAAATTTTACTAGGAAGATTTAACAGTAGATTAAAAAATGAGGAGGAAAACAATAAAATCTGAAGTAAATGAAGCACAGAAGGCAAAAAGACTGAAAAAATGAGTCCCTGTGATTTTTGGGGTAAAGTGGTCTAACATCATAATCTAAGGGTCCTAGAAGGAGTAAAGAAAAATAGTTAAAGAATTGAAGACCAAAAGTTTTCCAAATGTAATGAAAAATATAAACCCATAGATCCAAAGAGCTGAGCAAAACCAAGCAGGATAAACATAAATAAAATTATACAAAGAAATATCAAAATGAAATGATGAATATCAGGGTTGAAGAGAAAAATTTTAAAGTGTCCAGAGGAAAAAAGACACATTATGTACAGAGAAACAAATATGAGAATGTCAGAAGACATCTCAGAAATTATGCAAGCCAGAAAGCAATAGAAAGATATATTGAAAGTGCTGGAAGGAAATTAATCTATCAGACTAGAATTTTATATCCAATATCCTTCAGAAAAGAAAGAAAAATAAAATAAAAAAACACCCTTTTCAGGCAAACAAAATCTAAGAGAATTCATCACCAGTAGAGTTATTCTTCAGAGAAGGTAAAAGAAAGTTCTTCAGATATAAGGAAAATTATGTCAGATGGAAAACATGCATCTGCAAAACAAAAGAAGGGCATCATAAGTAGAAAATTCATAGGTAAATTTAAGACATTGTTTCCTCAATTTTAAATTTATTTTAAAGATACTGACTCTTTAAAGCAAAATAAATAATAATGCTTTGTAGAGTTTAAAACATGAAAAAAAATGAATATAACACAAAGGATGGAGGGCATAAAAAAGTACTGTTGAAAGAATATCACATATGTAATATATGTATGATATTATTTGAAAATAGAATGTGATAAGTTTAAAACGCACATAGTAGACCCCAGAACAACTAAAAAAAGAAATAAAATTAATAAGCAAATAGTGGAGATCAAAACGAATACTAAAATATATTCAATCCAAAGGATGCAGAAAAAGAGCAATAAATTAGAAAAAAAAAGAACAGCTGGAACAAATAGAAAACATTTACCAAGATGATAGACTTAAACACAAACATAAAAATAATTACATGGAATGGATATGATCTGAAGTTACCAAACAAAAGACAGAAAACTTCAGGATGGATAAAAAGCAAGACCGCAAACTGTACTGTCTGCAAGGAAACTACTTCAAGTGTAGATACAACAGATAGTTGACCGAGGTGGCAATATAACACACTCCAGGGTTCCATTCCCTTTCAGAATTTTTGAACAACTTGCAACAACTGGCAGAGTCATCATCCTTAAAATTCTGGAAAACAGTTAAAGGGTTCCAGTAACAGGGGGATTACCAAATCAAGAAAACACAACTTAAAAATGGTAGGAGAAGCTCCTGGTGCCCTTGCTGGCCCCTCCCCCACACTCTGCCTTGCACAGTGTAGAGCTGGCTTGCACTCACAAGGGGAACCAGAGTAATGCCTATGCATACACCCGAGTGTCTGTGTGTTGGTGACAATCTATGGATGCCAGCATGAAAGACTGAACAAGAAAACTCCTTGCTGGCTTGCCCTCCCAGAACTTGCCCTGCAGGCAAAGCAGCTTGCTCACAGTTAAAACATTGTAAGACACAATTAAATCAAAGCATTTAAGACATAAAATAAAGTACCCAGGAGGGGAAAGAAAGTCTATTTCAAAATAAGTTGAGGGGGAAGTCAGATCCCTGCTAGTGGGGGATTTTCTAAGGTCACCAGCACAAGCCCTGGACAAATGGCAGTCTTTGAAAAGATGGAGATGATTCCCATACTTTTGCCTCAAGCTGATCTTCTGGATAGCAGAGTTAAACTTCGAAGAAGAGCAACAGCCAATGAAGAGCCAATTTACAAAGACTGTTAAGAGTATTCTCTTCATTAGTTTGTTTGTATTTATTAGAATGCAAGAAAATCTCTTTCATATCATTAGTTGGACATAAATTAAGCAACAGACAGCTCAGGAACTAAATCCCAGACTTAATACATTAAAATATTAAAATATACAATGTACAACAAAATATTATAAGACAAACAAGAAATTATGGCCCATCCAAAGTAACAAAATAAAACTTCAGAAATCATCAAAGAAGATAAGACTTTGGACATTCCAGACAAAGACTTAAAAAAAAAAAGATGTTAAATATGCTCAAAGAGATAAAGGAAAACATGGAGAAAGAACTAAAGGATATTAGGAAAATGATGAAGAAACAATATGAGAATCTCAATAAAGAAATAGAAATTTTAAAAAGAAACCAAACAGAAATACTTGAGTTAAATACATAATAGGTGAAATGAAAAATTCCGTAGAGGGTGCTTTAGATCTGGCAAAAGAAAGAAATCAGAGAACATGAAGACAAGACAATTGAAATAATTTAGGCTGAGGAGTAAAAAGAAGAAATAGTGAAAAAGAGAATGAACACAGCTAAAGGGACTTGTGGGACATCATCCTGTGTATACCAATATATATATTATGGGAGTTCCAGAAGGAGAAGAAAAAGAGAAAGAAGGAACATCCAAAGAAACAAGGGCAGAAAACTCCCCAAATTTAATAAAAGCCATAAATATACACATTTAAGAATCCCAAAAGTCCCAGTCAAGATAAATTCAAAGAAAACCATGCCAAGACACAGTTGTTGAACTGTTGAATATGAAGGACAAGAAGAAAGTTCTGAAAGCTGCAAGAAAAGAGCAACATATCAGATACAAGAGAGCCCCTATGAGATTAAGTATCATTTCTCATCAGAAACCATGGAAGCAAGAAAGCAGTGGGAAAAATTTAAAGTGCTGACAGAAAATAATTGCATCTAAGAAGTTTACATACAGAAAAACTGAGGGAAAGATTAAGACATTCCCAGTAAACAAAGTCTGAGGGAGTTCATCACCACAACAGGTTAAAGGGAGTTCTTCATACTAAAAAGAAAGGATACTAGACATTGGATCAAAGCAACATAAAGAAATAAAGATTTCTGGCTTAAGGGTAATCGTATGGATAAATATAAATTCCAGAATTATTTTATATATTTTTGGTATATAATTCAACTTTTTACTTCTTACAGATTCTGAAATACAAATGAATAAAAAGAAAGGATAAATCTATGGGTTTTGACTGTACAATGTATCAAGAGGTAATTTGTAAGAAGTACAGCAAAGAGGTGAGGAATGGAGGGGTATAGGAAGAATGTTTGTGTATGCTATTGAAGGTAACTCAGTAACAAATCAAACTTTATTGTTATTGATTTAGGATGTTAAATTTAAGAAACATGTAAATCTCAAAGAAAATATCTGAAAAATATATACAGAAGAATATGAGAAGGAAGTCTATGGCATACTACAAAAAAAAATCAAATAAATATGAAAGTAGGCATTAATGGAAGAATTAGGGTAAAAAAGCTATACAACACACAAAGACCAAATAACAAAATGGCAGAAGAAAGTCTTGCATTATCAGTAGTTACTTTAAATATAAATGAATTAAACTCTCTAATCAAAAGGTAGAGGTTAGCAGAGTGGATTAAAAAAAAAAAATGACCCAACTAAATGCTGTCTGCAAGAAACTCAAATTAAAAACCAAAGACACAAGTAGTCTGAAAGTTAAAAGATGAGAAATAGTTTTTCATGCAAATAGTAACCAAAAGAGAGCTGGGGTAGTTGTACTACTACTATCAGATAAAATAGACTTTAAGTCAAAAACTGTTATGAAGGACAAAGAAGGTCTTTATATATTGATAAAGGGGTCAATTCAACAGTAATAAATAATTATAAATATATATATACACTTCTAATGCCAGGGACCCAAATATTGACAGAGTAAAAGGGAGAAATAGATGGTTCCACATTAATAGTACATAAAGTATTTTGAACAAATACACTATGTTCAAAAATGGATTGAATGCATAGACAGAATATCAATAAAGAAACGGAAGATTTGAATAATATCATAAACCAACTAGATCTAACATATATATAGAACACTTAACCCAACAACAGCAGAGTACTTATTCTGCTCTAGTACACTTGGCTCATCATCCAGAATAGAGCATATGTTAGGTCACAATATAAGTGTCAATACATTTTAAAAATATTTAAATTATACAATGTATCTTCTCTGATCACAATGGAATGAAGCTAGAAACCAATGATAGAGGAAGAACTGGAAAACACACATATATGTGGAAATTAAATAACACACTCTTAAACAACCAATAGGCAAAGAAGAAAATATAAGGGAAATTAGGAAATATGTTCATGCAAATGAAAGCAAAAATACATGCCAAAATGTATAAGATGCAGCAAAGGCAGTCTTCAGAGAGAAATTTATACCTCAAAATGCTTTATTAGTTAAAAAAAGAAGAGGAGGAAGATGGCAGAGTAGGGAGTTCCAGGACTCAGTTCTCCTAATAAAACAACTATTAAACAGGTGGGAACTGCCTGAACAACTATTTTGAAACTCCAGAGCCCAGAACACTGTACAACATTCATGGAAGAGCAGCAGGAAGAGGCTGATAAATTATGGTAAAGTACAGTAAATTACCCTCTCCACACAGTGGCTACCAGACCCATTAACACCCTCTCATGGCAGGCCACTGTGAAATCCAGCCCCTGGCTAGCTGCTGATGAGAGAAAGGGTCATAAAAATCCTCTTCCCCAAGAACAGAGGTGGGCCCAGCTAATCACTGATTATGGCTTTAGATTAGCGAATCCCGGCCATTGGGGGTCCAGCTTTGAGGGCAGCTATTGTTTCAACCTGCCCCAGACAAGGGTAGTGGCAGCCATGGTTTCAACCCAACTCAAACAGGAGCAGTGTTGGTGGAGACTTAAAGATGTTGTGTTCCTCAGGACCGTGGGGGACAGGTAGCTGAAGGGCTCCATTTTCTATGTAGACCAGGAGAGCTCAACATTGGGGAACCATCTGAGAAGCTCTTGGTGCCCTTCCTGATTTATTCCCCAGGGCACATTAGAACTGGTCTGCATCCCCTTTGTGAGTCCCTGGCCCAGTTTTGGCTAGGAAAGACTGATTTTGGAAAGTCCTTTCCAGTATCCCCTCCTCCCAGAATTTGACTGCCAAGCAAAGCAAATTCAGACAACAAAAGGAGTGTAAAAACTGTAGAGGCAGACAGTCTGATACAAAGCCCTGCCAGTTTCAAACATGCAAGAAAGAAGTTCTGTCGCTGGGAAACACAGAGGACAGCCAAACTCCTGTAAACAGGGAACTCCAAAACAACTAACAAGCAAAAGCCCAAAACAAGACAGGGGCCCAAAAATATAGGGAAAACCCTGCAGGAACCTTGGGCAGACCTTCCTGATAGGAGGGCTGAAGTTCAAGAAAATATCTGGACTGGTTACAAAACCAAGAAAAAGACATCTCAGAGAATAAATCCCAGAGCTAACACTTTAAAATATTAAAATGTACAGTGTGCAAAAAAAAGGACAAGACAAACAAAGAATCAGGAAATGATGGCCCATCTAAAGGAAGAGGATAAGAAAAAAAAAAAAGATGAGAATGTGGACATACGGAACAAAGCCTTTAAAATTGGTCTTAAAAATGCTTGAGGAGATGAAGGAAAATACAGGGAAAGAATGGAAGGCTATCAGGAAAACAATCAATGGGCATTATGTCTTAATAATTAGATAGAAATTTTTTAAAAGATGCCAACAGAAATACTAGAGTTGAAGAACACAATAAACCCAGGAGGACTTTAAGAGCAAATTGGAGCTGGCAGAAGAAAGAATCAGTGAACTTGAAGACAAGACACTTGAAATAAGTCAGACTGAGGAGCAGAAAGAAAAAAAAAGAGATATTGAAAGCAAAGCAAAAGTAGCCTAAGACATCACTGGGACACCATCACACAACAATATATGCATTATGGGAGTCAGAGAAGGAGAAGAAAGAGAGAAAGGACTGAAGGAATATTCAGAGAAATAATGAAAGAGAACTTCCCAAGTGTAGCAAAAGACATGAGTGTGCATATCCAAGTAGCCCAGAGAACACCTAACAGGATAAACATGAAGAAAAATACACACTACCATATATTGACCACACTATCCAATGCTAAGGACAAAAAGAGAGTTCTGAAAACTGCAAAAGTAAAGCAATGTGTTATGTCTAAGGGAGTCCCAATTAGATTGATAGCTCATCAGAAACCAAGGTGTCAAGAAGGCAGTGGGTTGAAATACTTAGAGTACTAAAAGAAAGCAACTGCCAGTCAAGATTTTTATATCCAGTGAGACTTTGTTTCAAAAATGAGGGAGAGGGATTGTGGCTGATAAGGGTACTCTAGGGATGTAAATGCCAACTGAAAGCCAGAGAATAATCTAGAGACTGAATAACATAGGGAACCCAGAGGTGGATGAGAATTGTGGTTAATAGTACAAATACAAGAATGTCTTTCTATGAACTAGAACAAATGTACATCACTATATACATTTGATGGTGAGAATGTAGAGAAGCATGGGAAAAATACAATTAATGTAACTTATAGACTACAGTTAACAGCAATACTGTAATATTGTTGCATCAATGCCAAAGATGTACTATGTTAATAATAGGTGGGTATGGAAAAAATATACCAAATGTATTCTATAGACCATAGTTAGTGGTAAGAATCTGATGATATTATCTCATACTCTGTAACAGATGTTCCACAACAATGTAGTGTGTTGGTGGAGGGGTGTTGTATAGGAATTCCACACATGTTCATGATTGTTTTGTAAGTTCACAACCTCTCTAATAAAAATATATTTAAAAAATGAGGGAGAGATTAGGACACTCTCAGATAAACAAAAGCTGAGGTCACAACAAGACCTACCCTACAAGCAATGCTAAAGGAAGTTCTTCAGATGAAAAGAAAGAACACTAGACAGTGGTGCAAATTGGCATAAGAACTAAAGACCTCGCATAAAGGTATCCATTAGTGGAATTATAAATGCCAGTATCATTGTATTGTATTGATATGTAACTCCACTTCTTACTTCCTACAAATGCTAAAATGCAAATGCATAAAAAGTAATGATCTGGAGTGGATGTAGCTTAAGTAGTTGAGCACCTGCTTCCCATGTACAAGTTCCCAGGTTCAATCCCAGTACATCCTAAAAATAAACAAACAAAAAACTTAACTCTCATTGGGGAGTGGATGTAGCTCAGTGGTTGAGCACCTGCTTCCCATGTACAAGGTCCTGGGTTCATTCCCCAGTACCTCCAAAAAAAAAAAAATTAATGATGAATATAGGTTTTTGAACATACAGTGCACAAAGATATAAGTGGTAACAAGTACAAAAAAAGGTGGGAGACAGAGGGATATAGAAAAAGTATATGTGCATGTTATTGAACTTAAGTTGGTATCAAACCAAATATGATTGTTATCTATTTAGGGTGTTAAATTTTAACACCATGGTAACCACAAAGAAAATAGATGGAAAATATATCCAGATAGAAATTAGAAGACACTCAATATGTTACATCACAAAAAACCAAATAAATAGAAAAATAGGCATTAACAGAAGTGAGGGACAAAACAGTATAGGATTACAAAGATTAAATAGCAAAATGGCAGAAGAATTTCCAGAAATATCAGTAGTGACTATAAATATAAATGGAATAAACTCTCCAGTCAAGATTAAAAAAGCATAAGCCAGCTCTATGTGATCTGCAAAAGACTCTTAAATTAAAAGATACAAGTAGGTTGAGGGTGAAATGACAGAAAAAAAATAATAAATCATGCAAATAGTAACCAAAAGAGAGCTGGGATGAATATACAAATATCAGATAAAATAGACTTTAAGTCAAGAAACACTTACAAGGGACAAAGATGATCATTACATACAGATAAAGGGGACAATTCAAGAGGAAGATGTAACAATTATAAATACATATGCACCTAACAACAGAGGACCAGAAATATGTAGCAAATAGTGACAGATTTGAAGGGAGAAATTGATGGTACTACATTAATAGTAGGAGACTTTAATACACTACTCTCAATAATGGATTGACCATCTAGTCAGGAGATCATAAGAAAGTACAATACTCAAGTTACTTTAAACCAACTAGAACTTCCAACATATTCTCTGACCACAACGGAATGAAGCTAGAAATCATTAAAAGAGGGAGAAATGGAAAATTCACAAAAAGTGGAAATTAAACAACATACCCTTAAACAACCAGTGGGTTAAAGAGAAAATGAGAAGCAAAATTAGGAAATATCTTGAGAAAATGAAAATGAAAATACAACATACCAAAACTTATGGGATGCAGCAAAGGTAGTGCTGATAGGGAAATTTATAGATCTAAATGCTTACATTAAAAAGAAGAAAGAATTCAAATCAGAGATCTATCCTCTAAACTAGAAGAACTAGAAAAAGAAGAGCAATGTAAACCCAAAGCAAGCAGAAGGAAGGAAATAACAACGATAAGAGTTGATATAATGAAATAGGAAAAAAAAAAAAAAATAGAGAATCAACAAAACCAAAAGTTGGTTCTTTGAAAAGATCAATAAAATTGACAAACTTTTGGCTAGACTAACAAAAAATAAATAAATAAATAAACAGGATACAAATAACTAAAATCATAAACAAAAAGGCCAACATTACTGCTGAAGTTGCTGAAATATAGAGACAATAAGAGGATATATGAACAACTGTATGCCAATAAATTAGATAACCTAGATGACATGGACAAATTCCTAGAAACACACCAACTATGTGCATTGATTCAAGAAGAAATATAAGATCTCAACAAACCAATTCCTACTAAAGAGATTGAATCAGTAATCAAAAACCTCCCAAAGGACAGGGCCAGATGACTTCACAGGGGAATTCTACCAAATATTCCAAGAAGACTTAACTCCAACTTGTTCAAACTCTTCCAAAAAACTAAAGAGGTGGGAAAACTCCCTAATTCTTTCTATGTGACCAACTTCACCCTCATACCAAAACCAGGTGAAAATATCACAAGTAAAAAAAAAAAACACAGACCAAAATCTCTTATGAAAATGTAGCAAGAAATCTTCACAAAGATTGGTATACAAAGATTTTCTAAAGGGCACCAAAAAAATATGAAACTGAAGAAAAAAAAACAGTAGATTGAACTTCATCAAAATTAAAACTTTTGCTCTTCTATAGGCAAGATTAAGAAAATAAGAAAGTAAGCCATGGACAGGGAAAAAATATTTGCAATAAATATACATATACATATACATTTGACAAGGGACTAGTATCACGAATACATAAAATACCTTTACCACTAATTCAATAGTAAAAAGATAAATCATTCAACTGGAAAAAATGAGTAAAATATTTGAACATATACTTTAACAAAGATGGAATATGATGATCAATAAATATCTGAAAAAAATGTTTAGCATCTCTTCACATACATATAGAAGAAAAACACATAGATATAATAGGACAAAATAGGATCATATTCTATGTGTCAGTTCTAACTTTTTATTGTAGAAATCATAGAGAAGTATAGAGAAGTTTGTAAAACCTGTACATAAATTCTGTAACAAAGCGACCCCCTGAATAACCACCTCCCAGGGGAAGAAATATGTCTTCCAGAGCCCCAGAAGCCCCCATGTATCTGTGACAATCACAACCTTCTTGCTTCCCACCAAATTAAATACTATTATTATTTTCAAGATAATAGTTCCCCTGCTTTGGTTAACGATTTAATCTTCAATGCAAGCAAACCTAAATAATATCATCTAATTTTGCCCATTTTCCAGAACTTATATAAATGGAATCACATTACATGTGTTCTTTTTTTTTTTTCTCTCTTTCTTCTTGTGTAAGAACTGCTGGAATTGCTAAGTCATGGAGTATGTGTATCTCTAACTTTAGTAAATGATGCCAAACTGGTTTTCCAAAGTTCCAACAGCAGCATATGAACATTCCAGTTGCTCCACAGCCTCCTAACACTTTTATTATCAAGCTCTTGGTTTAGCTAATCTGGTTGAGAAAGAGTACCTCGCTATGTCTTCAATTTCTATTTCCCTAATTATTAAGTTTAGCATCTTTTTTATGTGTAGTAGCCATGTGAGAGTAGCCAAACTCTCATAGGAAGTGGGTTTGAAGTGTCCAGATTTATATTGAGATGCGGTGTTTTCCTTGTTGATTATTTCCAAGTGGTGGGAAATTGAGTGACTTGTTTTTTGCTTTCTTTTGAGCTATATACATAATAAAATAATAAAAATATATAAAACTCACAGTAGTAGGCATGGTATCTCATTGTAGAGATGTACCTTAAACTATTTAACCCTTCTTCTAATGATGGAAATATAGGCTATTTCCTATTTTAAAGTATTATAAACAATACTGCAACAAATATTCTTGCACAAACACACAAGTCTTCAAGGAGAGGCTGCTGAGTTTTGAATGGTGGAGACAGTGGCATTGATGAGCACCCAGGACAATTTCCTTTCCTTCTCTGTACCATGAGAACACTTCCCTGATAATTGTGGCTTTGTGCTGGTCCAGGCCTTAACGGAAGAAGGTAAGGGAGGAAGAAAAGTAGAAGTTGATAAAGGGTGGGGTGCTGAAGGGGGTCTTTCTTTTTGTTTCCAACTTTTTATTATAAAAATTTTCAGACATCTGGGAAGATGAAGGATTAGAGAGGTAGAAGGATCACTTTTCTCCCAGAAAAAGTAGCTAGAGGACAGGCAGAGACTGTCTGGAAAGCTGCTCTGGGACTCAGGACACCAGGGGAAGGCAAGACACTACCCAGAAGAGAAAAGGGTGATGGAAAGTAGTCTCAAGTGGCTGAAAAATCCCATGAGTAGAGCCACAAAAGTAGTAGCAGATGCCTTTCTCCCCACCTACAGAGCGGTCTATGGACTGCAACGGCTGTGGCCTGCAGTGGCTGTGGACTGAGGGGTTGCAGAGGTCCTTTTCCCCAAGAAAGAGGAGAGGGAGGGACACAGACTATTGCAAATTCAGATTTTGGCCAGTAAACTTGGTCTGCTGTATTGCAGGGGTTGCACATTTCCAGGACATGACATTGTTTGCCCTGAGAGCCTGCAAGGAGCTAAAGATAATTTGCCTTCTCCCTACTGCTACTGGCTGGTTGCTGAAAAGGCAGAGGTAGGGAGAGTGTCACTAGCCAAAGGTAGAGAACAGTCTCTGAGAAAATTTAAGGCTTGGCCAGGCCTGAGGACATTGCTTCTGTACCACCCACACATCTGAGGAGTTACATTGAATGCATGCCCCCTAGCAGGGGTCTGAGCTGAGAGGTAGCCAAAGACCACCATCTGCTGGCAGACCAGAAAAGTGCATGGAAAAGGAAAAATAATAATAAATAAATGAGGCAAGCAGGTGCCTTTACTGCTACCCTCTCCAAGGCCCTTGGAAATGGGCCTGTACCCAATTACTGGGTCCTTGGCCCTGGTTTGAGCAGTCAAACAGGGTCAATCTTAAATATCTAGAACAAGTTGAACCAAAAGTCAAAGAACAGTGGTTGCACAAAGCTACTTAACAGTAAATTTCTAGGCAAGAGAGAGAAATTGAATACCAGAGTAAACCCAGCATCAGAATCAGATGCCTAGACATCAGAAAAAAAAAAAAAAAAAAAAAAAGGCATACAAAGAAAAAGGAACATATGGCTCAGGCAAATGAACAAATCAAAGCTCCAGATGAGACATATGACTTGAAACAGCTAACCAATGAAGTTCATACAAATCTCCTAAATCAAATCATGTTGAAGGACAGCATGACTAAAACATGGTTTAAAGATATTAAGAAGACACTGAGTGAGCACAAAGAAAAATTGGAAATCTTGGATAGAAAAATAACAGAGCTTATGGAACTTAAAGACACAATAAGTGAGATTAAAAATACAATAGGGGTACACAACAGCATATTTGAAATCATGGAAGAAAGACACAGTGACATAGAGGAAAAACAACTGAAATTGAAGAGAAAGGAGAACACAGAGAGAAAAGAATGGAAAAAATTGAGCAGGCATTCAGGGAGTTGAATGATAATATGAAGCACATCAACATACCTGTTATGGGAGTTCCAGAAGGAGGCAAGAAGGGAAAAGGGGAAGAAAGAGTATTTGAGGAAATAATGGCCAAAAAGTTCCCAAATCTCATGAAAGACATGAATATATGTGTCCAGGAAACACAGCACACTCCAATTAGAATAAATCCAAATAGACCTTCCACAAGACATATAATACGCAGAATGCCAAATGCCAACGATAAAGAGAAAAATCTGAAAGCAGCAAGAGGAAAACAAAACATCACATACAAGGGAAATCCGATAAGACTTAGTAAAGATTTCTCTTCAGAAACCATGGAGGGAAGAAGGCAATGGTATGATATAATTATGGTACTGAAAGAGAAAAACTGCCATCCAAGAAATCTTTGTCTGGCAAAATTATCCTTCAAATATGATGGTGAGCTTACATTTTTCACAGAAGAACAAAAACTAAGGGAGTTTGTACACAAGAATCCAGCGCTGCAGGAAACACTGAAGGTAGTTCTGCAGCCAGAAAAGAAAAGACAAGAGAGAGAGGCTTGGAGTGAAGGCTATCAGAAAGGGTAACCAAAAAGGTAAAAAAGATGGGCAAAAATAAAGTGTGACATATGAAAGCCAAAGGATAAAATGGCTGAAGTAAGTAATGCCTTTACAGTACTAACATTAAATGTTAATGGACTAAACTCCTCAATCAAAAGGCAGCCTGACACAAAGGATAAGAAAATATGAGCCATCCATATGCTGTCTGCAGGAGACTCATCTTAGACCCAAGGATGAAAATAGACTGAAAGTAAAAGGTTGGAAAAGGTATTTCAAGCAAATAGTAACCAAAAGAGAGCAGGAGTAGCTATACTGGCATTAGATAAAACAGACTTTAAATGTAAAAACTTTATAAGAGATGCAGAAGGCCATTATATATTAATAAAAGGGCCAATCCACCAGGAGGAGTAACAGTCATAAACATCTATGCATCTAATGATGGTGTTCTAAAATACATGAGGCAAACTCTGGCAAAACTGAAAGGAGAAATAGACATTTCCACACTAACCATTGGAGATTTCAACACACCACTCACATCAATAGATAGAACAACTAGACAGAAGATCAATAAGGAAACAGACAACTTGAACAATATGATTGAGCTGGACCTGACAGACATATAGAGAACATTGTACCCCAAATCAGCAGGTTATACATTCTTCTTAAGTGCTCATGGATCTTTCTCCAGAATTGACCACATGTTAAGCCACAACACAGCTCTCAGTTAATTCAAGAAGATTGAAATTATACAAAGCACCTTCTTAGATCATAATGGAATGAAACTGGAAATCAGTCATAGTTGGGAAAGGATAAAATTTGCAAATATATAGAGGCTTAAAAATCAGTGGGTCAAAGGAGAAAGTGCAAGAGAAATGAATGAAAACTAGAACACAACATACTGAAACTTATGGGATCCAAAGAAGGCAGTGCTTAGAGGGAAATTTATAGCCCTAAATGCTCATATTAAAAAAGAAGAAAGTGATAAAATCAAATAACTAACCGAACAACTGGAGAAACAAGAAAAAGAACAGCAAATCAATTGTAAAGAAAGCAGAAATAAATGAAATTGACAACAAAAAAACAACAGACAAAATCAACCAATGCTAGTGCTTTGAGAAAATCAATAAAATCAACAAACCTTTAGCAAGACTAAAAAAGAAAAAAGAGAGAAGATGCAAATAAAAATCAGGAATGAAAGGGAAGACATTACAACTGACCCCACAGATATAAAAAGGATCATAAGAGGATATTATGAGGGAAGTGGATGTGACTCAAGCAGTTGCGTACCTGCCTACCACATGGGAGGTCCTGGGTTTGGTTCCCAGTGCCTCTTAAAGAGGACAAGCAAGACAGCAAGCTGACACAATGGGCTGATGCAGTGATCTTATGCAACAAGATGATGAAACGAGATGACACAATGAAGAATAACCAGGAGGAAACACAATGAGAGACACAACAGGTAGGAGTAGGGGTGGCTCAAGCCATTAGGTACTCCCTCCCACATGGGCGGTTCTGGGTTCAGTTCCCATGCTTCCTAAAAAGAAGACGAGCACACAACGAACAGACAGAGAGAGCAGACAGTGACCACAAAACAATGAAGTGGTGGGGTGGGGAGGATATTATGAGAAACTGTATGCCAACAAATTAGACAACTTTGACAAAATGGACAAATTCCAAGAAATGTACAAACAACCTATATTGACTCTACAAGAAATATAGGACCTCAACAATCTAATCACAAGTAAAGAGATTTAATCAGTCATCATAATTTTCCAACAAAGAAAAGTCCAGGACCAGATGGATTCACAGGTGAATTCTACCAAACATTTCAAGGAGAATTAATATCAATCCTGTTTAAACTCTTCCAAAAAATCAGAAAGGAGGGAAAATTACCATACACATTTTATGAAGTCAACATTATCCTAATACCAGAGCCTGACATAGATAATACAAGAAAATTACAGACCAATCTTCCTAATGAACATAGATGTAAAAGTTCTCAACAAAATACTTGCTAATTGAATCCAACAACATATAAAAACAATTATATGTCATAAACAAGTGGGTTTTATTACTGGTATGCAAGGGTAGTTCAATATAAGAAAAACAATCAACTTAATATACCACATTAACAAATCCAAAGGAAAAATACATGATCATCTCAATTGATGCAGAGAAGGCATTTGACATAATCCAGCATTCTTTCTCAATTAAAAAGCTTCAAAAGATAGGTATAGAAGGAACATTCCTCAGTATAATAAAGGGCATATATGAAAATCCCACAGCCAATATTGTATTCAATGGGGAGAGGATGAAAACTTTCCCTCTAAGATCAGGAACAAGACAAGGATGCCCACTGTCACCACTGTTATTCAACATTGTGCTAGAAGTTCTAGGTAGAGCAATTAGGCAAGAAAAATAAATAAATAAAAGGCATACAAATTGGAAAAGAGGAAGTAAAACTCTCACTATTCACAGATGACATGATCCTATATTTAGAAAATCCTGAGACATCTACAACAAAGCTACTTGAGCTAATAAATGAGTTCAGCAAAGTGGCAGGATACAAGATCAATATGCAAAAATCAGTTATGCTTCTATACACTAGTAATAAGCAAGCTAAGGAGGAAATCAAGAAAAAAAATCCATTTACAATAGCAACAAAAAGACTCAAATATCTAGGAATTAATTTAACCAGGAATGTAAAGGGTCTGTATTCAGAAAACTACAAAACACTGCTAAATGAAATAAAAGAAGACCTAAACAAATGGAAGGGCATTCCATGTTCATGGATTGGAAGACTAAACATCATGAAGATATCAGTTCTACCCAAATTAATGTATATATTCAATGCAATACCAATTCAAGAGCCTACCTTACATAAATAGAAAAGTCAATTATCAAATTTATTTGGAAGGGAAAGGGGTCCCAAATAGCCAAAAACATTCTGAAAAAAGAAAAGTGAAGTCGGAAGACTTACACTCCTTGATCTTGAAGTGTATTATAAAACTACAGTGGTCAAAACAGCATGGCATTGGCATAAATATAGACACACTGATCAATGGAATCGAATTGAGAGTTCAGAAATAGACCCTCACTTCTATGGTCAAAAGATTTTCAATAATCCTATCAAGTCCACTTTTCTGGGACAGAACAGTCTTTTCAATAAACAGTGCTGGGAGAACTGGATATGCATAACCAAGAGAATGAAAGAGGGCCCCTATCTTACTCCCTGGACACTCAAACTGTGGTATATACACATGATAGAATATTATTCGACTGTAAGAAGAAATGAAGTTGTGAAGCATATGACAACACGATGAACCTGGAGGACATTATGTTGAGTGAAGCAAGCCAAGCACAAAAGGACAAATATTGCATGACTTAGCTATTATGAACTAAATATAATGAGCAAACTCATGGAGTTAATAGCTAGAATAGAAGTCACCAGAGGAAAGAATGTGGTTACAGAATGGAAAACTGGTTTATTCTGTGCAGAATTGGTAAAAAGTTGTTTGTAAATGTTTGTAAATGAATACAAATGGTGAAAGCACATCATCATATTTGTAATTAGTAGTGCTAACATATGGGTATGACAGTTTTGTTTTTTTTTTTTGCTCTTGTTGGTTTTTTTTTTTTTTTTTTTTTTTGGTTTTGAGTAATGAAAATGTCCTATGTTGATTGAAGTGATGAATACACAGCTCGGTGATTATACCAAATGTCACTGATTGTACACTTTAGATAAATTGTATTGTTTATGAACAACAACAAAAAAAAATAATAGGGTGGGTTGGGGGCAAAATATACCAAACATAAGATACGGATTAGGGTTAGTAGTAATACTTTGCTTTTTCACAATTTGTTACAAATGTTTCACAAAAATGCAAGGTAATTTTGGTGGGATGGTATATGGGAGTGCTGTATGATGTTATGTATGTTTGTTTTGCAAGTTCACAACTTTTACTATACACTTGTTTATGTATGTTCATGTATGAATGATGTATTTCAATGAATTGTTTTTAATAAGAAAAAAAAAATTCAGACAAGTAGAAAAATTGAAAGACGAGCACAGGAATACCTATATAGCAATCACTGAATCGAACAATTGTTAAATTTTCACAAAATGTGCTTTGTATTTGCCTTTTAATCCACAGTTTTAAATTAAGCGACAGTCATCACAGCACTTCACTCTTCAGCGTTTCTGTGTTTATCACCTACAGTCAAGGACTTGTTCCTATATATCCACAATATATCATCACACTGCCCCCACTCCAAATTAAACAATAATTCTGTAATGGTCTCTAATACCCAGACCATATTCAGGTTTGAAGAGAGTTTTTGGGACAGTTTGCATATACCTGCAAGGATTAGGTGAAATAGGAAGGCAATGATACCAACCTGAAAAGGAGACCCGGTCGTTGCTTTCTCACCTCTCCCCGCCCCTCAAACAATCTGAGGGCACGGAGTGTCAGCAGCTGTTAAGATCCAAGTTTTTATTTCTACTTTTTAAAAAGATTTTGTTTTTGAGAAGCAAAGAAATATATACTCATTGTAAAAAATGTAGACAGTACAAGGAAACAAAAGGCAGCAGAGGGAGAAGTTATCCATGTACCAATTCCTTTTGCTTTTTAAGACTCTCACCCAGATTGATGCAAACAAGTTAACGTTCATAGACCAAACTCTGTCCTCGGACTAAATCCCACTCATGCTTAGTTCTTTCTTACCTGTCTGGCAGACAGAGGCTTTCAGTGTGTTTGGATCCCAGCCCAGGCTTAGCCACATCTTAGCACTAGAGTTGTAACTTGGAAACCTGCCCACCTTCTAGGAGAGATTTGGGGCACAGGCTCTGTTTTCAGGTGCCAAAGCCAGGCCTTATTACATACACTCCTCAACTCTGCCTACCTTAAAAAATAATTATTTTTCATCACCCAAATGGAAACTCCAGATGAACTGTCTTGACAGCTTCTCCCACTGGAATAATCAGAGAGCTCACAAACCTCTCCAGGAAGGAGGGAAACAGTTTCTTGGTAGGAAGATGGTGTTTGGAGACTGGAGTTTGAGCTCGAAACATAAATAACTTCCAAATCACTCAAAGTCAGGCAGCTGGCATGTACCAGGACACATTCAGCAGATGGTGTTCCAAGGCATGCAGTAGTATTTGACAGCTAGTTAGGCTGCAGCCAGGGCTTTACAGAGGAACTTAGAGACTTTTCAGAGAGCAGAAAGCACCACTCCTCCTCACCACCTCACCATCCTGAGTCAGAGTTCTCATCCCTCCAACTCCTCCCTTTCCCTTTCCCACCCTGCTATCCATTGGCCTCCTGCTCTTCCCTCTGGACCAGTTCCCAGCTACTCGTATTAGACTGCAGAGCCAGGAGAGAAGCTGTCTCGCTGCAAACCCTCTTCCACACCAAGGGCCTTCCAGGCCCAAGGCAGTTTATAACCTTTTCTCTAAAGTGAACTTGAAAACAAGGGGGGGGGGGGCAGAAAAGCACATCTCTGAAGGGCAGCCCCTTCCTTGCCATGGAACTCCCAGGGAAGCTGTGGTTCAGATTTTCTGTACGTTAAATTGCCCATTGTCACTTTCATTAATTGGTTTGCAGGACCCCGTCTTTCAGGACACAGGTTCCAGCCTGAATTAGATTTCAGTGTCGTAGCCTAGGTCCTAATGATGACAATCACAATAATGAAGATGATAATAGTTCTTTACATTTGTATAACCCTTTAAAGCTTTCAGTGGTTCTCTGGTTCTGGATTCAGACAGATGAGTGCGATTGGGGTGATCATAGCGTAAAGGAGTTGTACATACAACTTGTTTGTACAGAAAAAATATATAACTGTAAATAATTTTGACTGGAATTTGATCTGACCTCCTCAGCCCGCATGCCTCGGTTAGTGGGAAGAGTGGCAGGGTTGAAGAGGGAAAACTAAATACGCAAGCTTGTTTAAAACTGAATCTAAGCTAAGACTTCAACAATCCCTGTAGTTTAGTCTCTCTGGATGCAAATGCTCAAGCCTCAGAGGCTCCTCTCCCCTCTCTCTCCCCAGGCAATGTCCATGAGCCTTGATGAGAAGCTGTGTGAGTCTTACAACATGGTCTCAAGCAGTGAGGGGAGCTCAGAGTTCAGGCTGCAGGGACAAACTCCTGGCCCTCTGGTTGCCGTGGCCATGCTGGAGCTCTCTTTGGGCATGGACTAAGCTCACTGCTGCTCCCCAGCTGACTCTGCTTCTCCTTGCTCCTGATGGCTACAGACCTAAACTCTGCCATGTCTTCCTTCCACAGCTATATGACAAAGAACACTGTGGCCATCCACAGGCTCAGTGTCCACACTGTGGGTGCTGAGCACAGCTCAGGAAAGCTAAAGCCCAGAAACTCCTTCTTCCAACCACCTGTACTCCTGTGCCCCAGGTGACTGCTGGGGCAGCCCAAGAGGAGTTCCTTGGCCGGATCCTAAATGCAGTGTGGACAATGACCTCTTCCCTTAATTAACCTCAATTAAACCCTCATTTATGTGGTATAAGTTCTCCCTCCCCAAGGCCAAGAGTAGGGAAATAAGAATCATATCTTTCTTTCTGCCAGAAAATGGGTAGGCAGCTGTCCTTTTTCTTCCCCTACATCCTCATACCTTGGATTTAGCCTAGTTGCATGAGCAGAAAGGATATCTGCTCCCCACCATGGGACAACTCAATGAGCTGGTTCCTCCACACCTGGTCTGCCCTACCTCCCACACCCCTAAAGAGACAGTAAAAAATTTATAAATATCCTTACAAGAAAATTGTCCAAATTGAAAGATTATTGTCTTGCTGTCCATTTTGCCTTACATCTCAGAAGTTAAGGGTTATGTCCTTCTTTGTCTCTGACTTCCTTCTGTAACAAATCTTAATTTTATTCCCCATCCTGGCCCTCCACCCCAGGCCCACCTTGGACCAACTAGTGTGTGACTTCGGAAACACAAATGAAAAACAGTATACTAATTGTTTCTAAGTAGCTTCTTTACAAAAGCAACCCCTTCACTGGGTTAATTGAGGTTTAAATAAGATATTGTCTATAAATTGCTTAGAAAGTTGCCCATCAATAAGTATGTAATAAAATGTAGCTATCAATTATCATCATCCATTGTGTCATCCAACCCATACAGAAACAAAGGTGATGGTTTGAACAGGTAGCACTACCTCCATTTTATGAATTATAGAACAATGAAACTCAAAAGACATTACTATTTCCCTAGCTCATATGAAGATGGAGTAGTGGGGCCAAATTGGAAGTCAGAATTTGTGACTCCTGTGCTCAGAGTTTTCATTTTCCTTTCTTAGTCAAGTTCCACCTCTTTTACAAAGTCTTCTGTGACTCTTCCATCACAGGTCGGCAAACCTTTTCTGTAAAGGGTCTGGCTTTGCAAGACAGGCGGTCTCTGTCACAACAACTCCACTCTGCTGTTGTAGCATGAAAGCAACCACAGACAATACACAAACAAATGGGCACGGCTGTGTTCCAAGAAATCTTTATTTATGAAAACGTGCAATGGGGCAATTTGGCCCACGTGGTGTAGTACGGCCTCTACTTCAGATAAAAAACCAGGGCCTAGCACAGAGTGAGGGGTTCAAAATGATTTGGATAAAGGAATAAAACAATGATTTGTCCTACTCTGAATTCATTTAGTCCTAAAAGTTTCTACTATCTAATCCGGCATTTAATTACATGTGTCTTTGTATTATTCAATATCATGTCACATGTCTCTCCTTTTTGCATTTATGAAGTATACGGAATATGAAGTTGTGTGGCCTTGCAGATACACAGGCCAGGAACTGAGACCCAGCTTTGCCATTCCGGCAGGTTAACTTACTCTGGATTTCAGTTACCTCGTTTGTAAAATGGGGGAAATGATGCTTACTCATAGTGGCATGAGGTTCAGAAATTATGAAGCCACTGTGCCAAGTGAATGGTAGGTATCATTATAAATGACTTGTAGACAGGTACTAGGTCTTCCTTTTCAGTCTCTTATGAAAACTTTCTTGTTTTAGTCTTCCTTATTGATTTTCAAGTGCATGGGAAGGGAATGGAAGCAGTTCTGCCCAGCGTGTGGGGGAAGGAGGCTTAGCTGCTGCCTCCTCTTTCTAGTTCTATTCGACTGCTGAGGTTTTGCAAAAGGTCCAGAAAAGGTCCCCACTCTTGGCCTAAGCTTGTAGCTCATCGCTCATAGCAGCTATTCTACAAGATATTGATGGTGACATGCTCAAGTTCCATGTTTGAAATGCAATGTTGCAGATCCAGCAGTTAATTGTCTAGATTAAATTCTTCAATTCGTACACATAAGCATGCATTGTGCCTTCTTCATGGTGAACTAAAACCTAAAGTGGGGACATGAGTGATGAACTGAGGAGGCTACCCCGGCTACAGCAGAAAGACCAGGACAGGCCTGGGTGTTAGAAGACGTGATTAACAGTCCCAGTGCTGACTCAGACTTGCTGTCTGTCCTTGGGCAAGACAGATCCATGTCCTTCTCTAGGTGCCAATATTTTCCAAATTTCAGTAATTTTTGTATCACCTTTATGGTTTTTATCATGTCTATGTATTGCTTTATTCTCTATTTCAATTAAATCAAATTTTTAATTTTCCTTATCCTTGTTCTACACAGTAATACCCCTCAATGTTATAGCATTGGTACACCAATTATATTTTCCTTACACTCATATTTATTAGAAATATAGTTATTTATTATAATAAATGCACACATAATAATTGAAATATAAATTGTAACTGCTATAATAAAGTATTCATTCACTCATCACCTAAAATCATCTCAGGAACTACTGGGATTTGATGATGATATCAAGTGTCCCTTCCACACTGTAGGATTCTCTTTTATGCCCAGTGATACCAGCTCCATGTTGGGTGCACACATGGTATGTGAATCCCTTACATTTGTATGGCGTTTTATACTATTCAAAGGACTTTGACACACTGAAAAGGAGGAGGACATGCAGAAGATAACCTCCTGAAAGGTTTTCATAAACTCAGCAATGAAGAGGTCCCAGAGGAGAAGCCAAATCACCTGGCCAGTAGCCTCTCCTGACCCTCAAGCCCTGTTTTGTCACTGTGACAAATGAACAGGGTCCTGAGTGAGGGCTGTAGCCTCCCTCCAAAGAAGCTGCCACACTTAGAGGATGTTGATGTTGGTCCTCTTGCCTTAACCTGAAGGTTTTTGTCGCCCCTTAAGTCAGGCCTTGCTCTTTGGCACTCAGGAACACTGGTGAGTTTCTGGCTGAATTACTAGGAGAAGGAAAGTCATGGGATTATGGGATTCCAGGCAACTTCAAGGCATGATTAAAGCAATATTTTTGATATTATTACTAAGCCTAATGCTATGATGAACCTGCAGTTATGGAGTTCATTCTAAAACATTTGATTGTCCCAGAAGAGAAATAGTCTTACAAATAATTTTCTCAAGCATACTTGAAGAAAGGATAGTATATGGCTCAGTAAATACAATAGCCTGGACAATTATGAGCTATCAGACTAAGCTGAATTGACTTACTGATATAACCTGCAAAGAATTAGTTCTGTCTACAAGAAGCTCTCTGCCAGGCTTTGGAGCAGAGGACTTTAGGGAGGTCTTGTGCTTATCAACATATAGGGAGAATGATGCTCTCTGATATTTGCAGGGAGATACATGAACCACATGGCTCTCAGTTTAATTTGCTCATGATTAACTACTCAGTATCATTAAAATTATTTAACTTTTAATATCACTATTATTTTGAATAGTAGTTAACTATTCCCTTTACTAAACTACTTAATCTACTAACTAAAAGTAGATTAAGGTGAGAAGTGGATTTTACAAATTCCCTTCATGTTCTTTTGCTGGTTTATGGTCAGATGTCTTCCACTGGGTGAACTAAAAGTCTTGAGCTATTCCACACTTCAAAGTGTGCCCCAAATTCCAATGGCGACTGAGCTGGATATCTGACTAACTTCCTCAGGAGGCAACTTTGCCAGCAGCCACATACCATATACTAAGAAGAGAAAGCTGAACTTCCTAGCGCAAGATTTTGACATCAAAGGTGTTGATCGTTTTGCCACTAATTTATCTGAGTTGAGTTCTGCATCATTTTTGCCAATTCATAAATCATCAACTGATTGTTCAAAATTTAAATGCAAAAGTCCATGCATATTACTTCATTTGATCCTCACAATAGGCCCATGAGAAGGTCTTAATATTATACCACTTCAATAGGTGAGGAAACTGAAGTTCAGAGATGGTGAATAATTTTTCTCACAGTCACATAACACCATTAACTAGGCCACTAGCTAGGGTTTGATCCAGGACAACATGACTTCAGAGACAAAGGTCTTAATTGGGCTATACGCCATTGACTGAGATTCTCATCCAGTCTTTCCTTGTCTATGAACTACTTTCCATGAGGTTTGATAAGAGTCAGTCCTTACACAGCCTCATAGCCCAACATGAGTGACTCCAGACTGGAGCATGGCACCTCCTAGGTGGAGACACTGGAACTTTCCAAGGTGGACAGAACATGAAGAGTTTTAAGGGAATCAATTTATGGATCCTCAACTCATTACAAGATTGATCTGCCTAAACAGGATCCTGAGGCTAAGATTCTCCTTTCCCAAACTCTCCTTTTACAATCCTTACAGGGATCACCAAACCTTTCCAAGGAAAAGCTTCTTTGCACCTCCCTAAATGGGACTGGTTCTTGTGCAGGGGAGGGTCCCTGCTCCCTCTACCCCCAAAAATCCATTGCTGAAGAACCCATTCTCTGAGGAGAGGCCATGGAATGGCAACCAGCTTTATCTTGAGGAAACTGAGCTACCTGATTAGCAAGAAATGGAACCTTGCCAAATACCGTATAAGGGAATAAGTATCATAATTTCTCATTTAGTAGGTCAATGATATCTCATGGGCGTGTAGGTCACATAAACAAATGCATCTTTTGTATCAATTTTATTTTACTTCGAGAACGGTCGTTACTTGGGATTGAATGACCACATACACATTATATTCTTATATAAAATCATTCGAGTCTGAAACGCCTGCATCGGTACTATTCTCTCTTAAAATTAGCCTAGTTTTAGTTTTCCAGGATTAAAATACCCATAGGCCACACAAAGCTAATTTAAGTAGTTTATTTTCATTCTCCAGGCAACAGATTGATTTTCTTCCACTTCCTCCAATTAGGAATTTAAACTTCTTATCTTCAAATCATGGCTCAAATAGTAACATTTATTAAAAGGATTTCTCCCCACTCTTACCTTTTGCCTATTCATCATAAGTAATGGTGAAAACAGAAAATTTAAGGGAAATTGTTCCACTTTTGCCCGTTTTGGTATTTTTTGCAAACTTTCCACTCTTTCCTAACACACGAAAAGAGAACTGAGGAATATTAAGGCCAGGTCTGGTAATTCATTTAGGAAACACACTTACATTTAGCAAAAGCCAAGCAATTATCAGGCAAGTTAAAACCACTAACTTCCTATAGAATGAGGCAATCAGTCATTGCAAATTAAAATTGTAGCTCAGCAATTACAGTTATCCAGTTGGTTAACAGCCACTACTAATTTGCAGCTGATAAGTCTAAAATTTGGCCCTGTGCAAATGCTTGAGCTGGCAAGTGTAGGCTGCCAAAGCATTTCACCTGGAAAAGATTGGCCCTTCATGGGTGTGTCAAGCTTGCCACTTTTGAGTGCTCATGTAAAGTGTATGCTGGTGCAAGAGCAAAGCTGTTATTCAGGGAGCTCCAGGGTGCCCCATGTGCCTTACAAGCCTCCCTTTGCAATCTGGAAGCATCGCTTGCTGGAGAAGGCTGTGAGCCCACTGCAGGAGAAATCCCTTCTCAGCCATGGGGCAGGCTGAGGTCTCCAAAGGCTGGATTTTGTTAGGGTTGCTCTTCTCTGAGGTGTTCAGACTGGCTGTCTTAGTGAGGGGGGTGGAAAAGGACTGAAGAGCAAAGAGGTCAAGCTGGGGATGCAAGAGTTTCTTGTCTCTAAAAACGTGTCCCGTTCACAAGACTTAGAGCTGGTCCTTTAGTCTGTTGGCAGGCAGTTAGGATTCAAGCAGGCTTGGTTTTGCATTCCAGCT
Source organism: Tolypeutes matacus (assembly GCA_026826555.1). Taxonomy (NCBI): domain Eukaryota; kingdom Metazoa; phylum Chordata; class Mammalia; order Cingulata; family Chlamyphoridae; genus Tolypeutes; species Tolypeutes matacus. Next base: position 18,210,696 of record JAKSZT010053825.1, read on the forward strand.
GTGCCACTTACTAGCTGAGTTACCTTGGGAAAGTCACTTACCCTCTCTGAGCTTCAGATTCCTCATGTGGAAAATGAATGGTAGTAATAGCATCTATCTCTTAAGGTTGCTGTGGAAAGCAAAGTGCCTAACACAGTGCGTGGCAGGAAGTGAGGATTCTGAAAGGGGTAGTGCTTATGTTATGTTGTTTTCCATACGCCTCTAAGTCACCATCCTGACCTGGGATGGCACTTTCCCGGGTTTTCTCCTGATTTGTCTGAACCCTCTCAGAAATCACAGCTGGCCCAGAACATGGAAACTGGGCTTGCCAATCTCCCTGTTAATCAGTTTTCCTTTTTCTGTTACCAACCCCTTTGTTTTCCTGGATGTGCTTACTTATCCATCCCACAAACCACTGTTGAGCACCGAGAAGGGCCAAGCACCGAGATAAGCCCAGTAGTGAGCAAAGCAGAGAAGGCCCCTAAGCAGGAGACACAGAAGAGACAACAGCGAGAAAGATGGAGTCAGGATAAACCCAGTGTCATGGGAACACACAGAAAGGGCACCTAGCCTCATCTAGGGTGGGGATGGGTGGGGTTGGTGGGGAATCAGGGGAAGTTAGCTTTGCTTTCTTCCACAGCCAAGTCCTGCATGTCCCATCCCAGGCAGCCACCCCCAAAGTGCAAGCCTCTGGTTACCAGGGACACCAGATAAGGAGGTGGAAGATGTGCCAGCATCACCCCATCTGCAGTTGGCAGCACCCTCTCTGTAGACGAAGCATAGGGCATTAATATGGTTGGGTCTGAAGAGTGAACAGTTATTTCTCATGCATGGGCAAGTACATTTTCTACTTTAAAGCTCAGCCCTGAGTTCTTCTCATAGGTTGCACTGGGTGACCACATGATTTCTAAAACTTACATAACATTAGACTTTTAACCCATTATTTCTGTAAATAAGGTAAAATAGGGACTGGTTTTAAATGGATAAGCAATGTCCCTCTACCATTTACTGAATAATCAGCCAATATCACTTCCCCATTTACTTTAAATGCCAACTTTCTCATACACAAGATTTCCATTTACTCATGGGTTGATTTCTGAGCTCTCGGTTCTGGTCCATTTGTCAATGCCACACTTTTCTAAGTGCTATAACTCTCTCTTATAGGACCTGATAGGACAAGCTCTGCTTTCATCTTTAAAATTTTCTTGGATATTTTTTGAAAGCCATAATACTAAATGTCTACAAAAGAGGATGAGTCCATTGCTTTACGTATTTCTGAAAATCAACCCCAAATTAATTTATGGCTTACTCATTGCTTCTCCTTATTATTTTCACTGCTCTTTGGGGCTTTTCATCTCAGAATCCATCATTTTCATAGATATACATATAAAAATAGGGTTAGTGGAAAGATTATGTGTTTAGTAAGGAGATATACTTGAGACCAGGCTCTCCTACTTGAGGGTTTTGTGGCTTGGGGAAAGGCATTTACTCTCCCAGCTTCAGTTTCTTCATCACAACACATCTCATAAGGTATTGGGAGGATTCTGTCAAGAAAAGGCATGTAAAGACCTTAGCAAACAGAGATATTAAACATTATCTGTGAAAAATATGTTATCCAGTATTTAAAAATACGTTGTGAGTTTTAAAATGCTACACAGCATTCAGTGCCATTATTAGAGAAATTGGCTTGAATATTTCTCAATTGAATAGAAACTGGTCCTGGAACTGGGAATCTGTATATCCTTTTGGTATTCAGGCCATGGAAATTTTGATGGGCTCATCTTTATTCCGTGGTTTCATGTCCAAATCTGTGGCTCGTAGCCACAACCTGCGAAGGTAACCCCTAAATTTCAAACAGTGCATCTATTAAACCCAGATGGGCAGCACGTGATGCAACAGGATAACCCAGGGGTCAAGAGTGTGTAGCCCAGGAAAATTATATTATTAAATGATTATCAGGAAATCGATTGTTTCAGTCCATAAATAATTGCATGTGCAACAATTTGGTCATCACATTCTATTTGCTGCTGCTCAAGTGGAGGAAAAGGAAAAGGCAATAGTGTGAAAATAAGTCCATAAATATCTCCAAAGAGACAACTGCAAATTTAATTAACTGAGCAATTGAGTCCAACTTCTTTAAATTTAGATCTGAAATATGAGGGGTTCCTCCAGAGCTTTATTCTTGGGATAAAGAATAATGGAATAGGGAGAGCAAATTTAAAGAAAAAAAAAGCTCCATTAAATTTTAACCCAGTAATGTTTGACCAGGAAGGAGGGATTCAAAGGAGGAATCATTGTGCCCTTCATAATCAGCAGAATATTCCTTCCCTCCCTTCTTTCCTTCCTTTCACTCTCCCCCCCTTCTCTTCCTTCCTCCCTCTCTTTCTTTCTTGCTGGGACACCCCCGTAGCCACTCACGGTCTCTCATTCTCTCTCTCTCCAATGCCCACAACACACCACGCAACAAAATCAGTCTCGATATTTATAGAGTGGGATAGAAAGTTCCTGTATGATTTTATCCTGCATTGTCTTCTTGATACAGCTTTCACCTCAGAGTCTTAAACTGCAGAGGGGGAGATTTCAAGGACCTAACAGAATAACACAATAAATGCAAGACTTTGTTCCCCTTGTGGCTAGCAAACTGTGTTTGTCTGCTACATCTGGCAGAGGGGAGCTGGTAATCACCAAACCCCTGAATGGACAGTTTCACACAGGCTGACCCAATAGGAGATCATGCGTTTGAGGAGCTGAGATTTGAGACGGGCTTTGTGTGAATAGAGCATAAACAATTCTATATTTGGGGAAATGTGGACATGAAGTTCACCCTGGAAATATCTGTACCTTCCCTCCATCTCTACCCTGTGAATTAGCCGGACTTTTAAATCTAAGAGTTATTTAGTTAAGCCTTGCTTTATTTAAAATCACTCTATAAGCTCCTCATCTTTGAACCCTATGCTTATGTCAGGTTAGAGGACTGAGAAGCAGTGCCAGAAATTTATTTATCCCTAGAGGCCTTGAGCTGATATTGCCATAGCAATACTTGAAATCACGATAAAATCTGGATAGTATCCAAACAGGCACCTTTCACCCAGGTCCATGAATCCTCGGGACATTTCTAAATTGGATATGTTGAACACCTACTGTAAGCATCTCACTGATGTCTGTGTCAGGCTCATGCCTCTAGGAAATGGTACATTTCTTTGAGGTTTGTGATCACAGTTTAGGATAGCTGGCAAGAGATGGCACTGTCAGCTTGTCGATAGTACTTGGCAACTGAAAGTCTGTGATCAGGAAGACAAACAAGTACTTGGAGAGCACTAGCTGTGTGCTGGGCACTGTCATCTGTTCTGTGATTACAAACGTGTAGGGTAGACAGGATAGCATCCTCCCTTTACAGGCCAGGAAACAAAGGACAGGGAGGAGAGGTCATTTGCTCCTTTGGTCACTCAGCTAATAAGTGTATGACAGAATGTCAGGTCCATCAGGCGGGGATCTTTGTTTTCTCCCTGCTGCATCCCAAGCATCTGCACAGGGCGTGGCACACTGTAGGTGCTAAGTAAATACTTGTGGAGAAATGAAATGGCAGAACTGCAATGGAAGCCCAGAGTCTGGTCCCTGAGCCTGTGCCCTCAGTGCAGTGTCATTTCTCTCTTCTCCCCATATTTCCCCATCTTCTCTCCAGATCAGTGGCTTTCAAACATAAGCACAAGTACACATCAGTATCACCTGGAGGGCTTGAAAAGCACAAATTATTGGGCCCATCCCAGAGTTTCTGATCAGTACGTCTGAGGTGGGGGCAGAACATTTGCAATTCTAACAAGCTCCACGGAGAGGCTGACGCTGCCGGTCCAGAGACCTCACTTTGAGACCCTCTGTCCTATGCCATAGACCCATCTCTAACCCCACGTATTTGTATATCAACCTTGTTTCCATTTTTCAACCTCAAGAAGGAAAGCTTATTCTGTACACAATGCCGGGGTGGGGGTAAAAGAATAACCGTAAATGGCCTTGTCTCCATTTCATCAGAAGCAAAGTTTAGCAGCAGAAGATATTGCTGGCATAATAGAGAGGAGAGAGGACCTGTAATTAACAAGTAGAGAACCTAGATTTAAGTCCTGTTCCATTTTGCTCTAGCAGCATGGCCCTGGGCAAGCCAACTGACTTTTCTGCTTCTCATTCTGTAAAATGGGCAGATGGATAACCCCGTGCCTTTTCTATACTCAAGGCTATCCTGAGAAGTAAGGGATAAAACAGGGACCGCACATGTAGACTCTAAAGGACTGTAGAACTGGTGTGTGCTATTATGTAGTCAGCTCATGAAGTCATAACAGTCTTGCAACTAGAATTAACTCTGGTAGGTGATGGGTGAGTTCAGAAAGAAGCGGGGGCTCTCTTTATATACTGTACAGCCAAAGCAAAATGAAACAGCGAGATGTTTCCAAGTAGAACATGAAAATTAAAGCCATATACTTCCAGATGAAATATACTTCATTATCGCAGGCCAAACATAAAACAAATAGGGCAGAAATACAGCTATCTGTTCCCATAAAGAACAGGGAGGAAATTTGGGGAACAATTCCTGAGTAACTTTAAATGGCTCTTCTATCTTTTTACTGCAGAGCCAAGAAGGGCAGAAAATTATGACAAACTAATTATGATGATGGATGGGGAGCCAGTCCCTTACGTTAGCTACAGTGTTGGAGCAAAGAGCAGCTCTACAGTTCGCATTCTTCAAAAGGCAAGATACTCTGGATGATAATGGGCAATACAGATTAACAACATTATGTTAAAACAGGATAATTATTCTTTTTCATTTCCAAGTTCTTTCCCATGAACCTGTTCCTGACTTACATTTTTCTGTTTCTTGTTTCCAAGGCACTATCTGTGTATATCAAGCAGGCTCGTCTCCACCTAATTGAATGAGATGTTTTGTTTGCTTTTCTTGCAGTTTCCAACTGCAGGGGTCCAGGGACTAGGGATTGATGAAACCACTACAAGGGAACCACCCTTTCCGAAAGCAGGATGAAGTCACCGGAGGAGGTGTTTTGAGAAGACCAGGGATACAAAGAAACATGCTCTGCAAAAAAAAAAAAAAAAAGATAATAATGATTTTGCTCTTCTTGTCTTTGTTTTAACTTTTAAGTGCTTTTTTGAAAATTATGACATTCAGTAATCTGGTGTGAGGGTGATGAGTTTAGAATTAAGAGGTGGGCAATTTTACTTCAACAGGAGGTAAATTCCAGATAGCATCACATAATTAAGCAGCCATCCGGCTATGCAAAGGAATACATTGATTCATTCCTTTGCTCACTCATTCATTCAGTTAGTCAGTGAGTCATAACCAGTATCTATTAAGTACTTAACCCTATGCCAGGCACCGAGCTAGGCCCTGGAGATATACCGGAGAACAAGGCACATGGTTCCTGCTATATTAGAAAGGGTTCTCCAGAGAAACAGAACCAAGAGGATATGGAGATATGGGGTGGGGGGAGGAATGATTTATTTTAAGGCTTGGTTCCCATGACACCATGGGGGTTGACAAGTCTGAACTCTGTAGGGCAAACCACAAGATGGAAATTTTAATAAAGGTGAAATTGAAGACCTTAGTCAAAATTCACCTGGGTAAGCTGGCTGGCTGGCAGGCTGGCTGGAAATTCCAGCAAGAGCAATGCTGAAGTTAAGGTAAAAATTCTTCTTCTGACCTCTGTAGCCCTCAGTTCTGGCTTTTAAGATCTCCAACTATCTAAGGCCCCTCTCACTTAAAGGTGGAGTGGGCATCACCATCACAGAGTCCTCAGGATTGGGGAATGGACAATGGAGAGTAGACTTACAGTTGTTCTATTATAGATATATTGTGATCCTAGCAATGGAAGAACTTTTATCATGGATGTGGAGGCAGTGGCCACTGGAGGTTCTGAGAGGAGGGAGATGGAAAAATAGGTGTAATTTGGGGGCATTTTCAGGACTTGGGAATTATCCTGAATGACACTGCAATGACAGATACAGACTGTTGTATAGCTTGTAATAACTTGCAAAAAATATGCGGGAGAGAGTGTAAACTACAATGTAAACTATAATCATCGCTTAGTGGCAATGCTCCAAGATATGTTCATCAATTGTGGCAAATGTGCCACTCTAATGAAGGATGCTGTTGATGTGGGAAAATGTGGCAGGGCTAGAGAGCGGGGCATATGGGAATCCCCTATATTTTTTGTGTAACATTTATTTAATTGAAGTTTCTTTTTTAAAAATAATAATAATAAAGTATATTAAAAAAAAAAAAACATCTCCAACTGATTGGATGAAAGACTCCCCAAATTGCTGAGCGCAATCTCCTTTGTTGATTGTAGATACAATCTCATCTATGAAATGCCCTCATAGTAACAAGCAGGCCAGTGCTTGGCCAAACAACTGGACACCATAAACTAGTCAAGTGGACACAGTAAATTAACCATCACACCTACTATTCCAAAAGGCAAATATGCAATATAATTGCAACTTGTCCTGAGAGCCAAGAGGAAAAAGGAACAAGAGGCTGAGATGGAGATTGACAGAGGGGCCTGCTTTAGGCAGAGTACTCACAGAAGACACCTCTGAGGAGGTGGGGGGAGGGATGTAGTTGAGACTCCCAGGAAGAAAACAAGCTAAGCATTTAAAGGAGGGGAGATAAATAATCCAGACAAAGAGAGCACCATCTGCGGGGAAGGAAATCACAAGGTCCTATGCTTGAGGACCTGAAAGAAGGTCATTGAGGCTGGGAAGAAGGCAAGATGCACTGCTGAGATACACAGGGACCAGGTTAGGCAGGACCTGTGGGCCATTCCAGGGCCAGGTACAGAGTCTGGCACTTATTCCAGTATAAGAAGAAGGCATGAAGGGATTTCTGGCAGGGAAATGAGGAGATCAACATTGTCTCTGCTCTGTAAAGAATGTATTAAAGGGAGTGCAGTGGATGTGGGAAGCCACGAGGGGGCAGCAGTCCAAGCAAGAGAGGACAGTGGTGGTAATGTGAGGAGGGTAGGCTGAAGGGAGAACTTGGAGATAGAATCAATAGAACTTGCTGATGGATTTGGTTAGGGTCACAGAAAAGGGAGAAACGTAGATGAACTCAAGGTTTCTGACTTGAGTGAGTGGGTGAATGGTGGCCCCTTTTATTGAGATTGACAAGGAATAGATTTGAGGGAAAGGAAATTAAGTTCCAGAGTGGACATCTCTCATCACCTTTGAGTCTACAGAAATTCTCAGTGTTATAATAACATGTGTTCCATTTACTTTAGACCTTAGGCCATTCATACTCCATATGAGTTGTGTCTTGAGAGGCTACCTGGAAATACAGCTTATTGGCTAGTCCAAGGAGAGCATTCCATTCAGACCCAGGAGGTCCCCCCACCACCAGCAGCCCACCAGGCCATACTCCCAAAATACACTGCCCACAACATAGGGACAACAGCCTGGCAACATGGGAAAAACGTGTGCAAAACTCTGGGCCATCTTACCACCACAAAAACTCTGTTAATGACAATTTCTAATCTTTGCATGTCTCTTTATAGTCTCTATGTACTTAAAGGCAATGACTCTTAAACTTTAAGGTGCATATAAATTTCCTGAGCGTTTTGTTAAAACACGGATTCTGATTTAGTAGGTCCAAAGTGAGACCTGAGAGTCTGTATTTCTAACGAGCTCCCAGGTGAACTCTAGGCTACTGCTGCATGGACTATACTTTGAACAGCAGGACTGTAATATATCTTATCTTACTGAATCCTACAACAACCTTCAGGCAGGTTTAATCATCCCCATTCTGATGATGGAAAAACTAAGACTTAGGGAGTTTTAAATTATATCTTCTCCAAACAGGTAACATGTAGTCAATAGGAGGTAGACTTAGGATTTAAGCCCCAGTTCACCAATGCATTATAATAAATTATAATTAGAAAGATTGTGCGGCCATGCAGATGTTAAGACTTATTTAATCAAACTATCATTTGGGAAATAGGTAAAAGAAAGTAACATTTAAACCAGAACTAATCAATATATTTGCATGAGGATCAATTCAGGAAAAAAATAAAACAACGTTTTAGAGAGGCACTGTATTTAACAGATATCTTTGTGTGTGTGTAATTTTATTCATTTTTAATTGAGGTATAATTTACATACATTAAAGTGCACAGATCTGAAGTGTTCTATTTTATTCATTTTTAATTGAGGTATAATTTACATACATTAAAATGCATAAATCTAATGTGTAACCACAACCCAAAACAAGATATAGAATGTTCCCATCATCCCAGAAAGTTCCATCATGTCCTTTTCCAGTTAGCAACTTGATTTCTAGCCATCAGCAGTGATTACTTTTGCTTGTTCTTGAACTTTATATAGTTGAAATCATATAGTATGTACACCTTTGCACCCAGCTTTTTCCTTCTTTCTTCTTTCACATTTTGAGGTTCATAACCAATATTTTTTTTATCAGGAAATAACCTCTATCTCACTGTGCAATATCTGCAGTTGTCCTTCACCGTGATTTTATGATTCCCCCACAATGAAAGGTGTCCCATTTGGGACTACAATTACAGATATTACACATCTTATAACCACTGAGTATTTGACTGTAAATAAAAGTTTGGCCAAACTTTATTGTGAAGTAAACCACTTTTGAAGCTAGTTTATTTTGTCTTTTGCTAAATAACCTTGTGAGTTACTTAATTGCAAATTGTGGATCTTCTCATAATGCCTCTTAATGTCGAACACTCTAAAACAAGAGGTTTTTTGCAAGCAAAAATGGAGTAGCAACAACAGCAGCATGTTTTAGATAAAGAAGTAGCGTTCCATCTACGTGCATTGGAACGCGCACTTCTCCTCAGCCTGCTTTTATGTTCTTGGCACCAGCCCTAAGAAAGGTGGAACTTCTATTGGAACACACATACATGCTCAGCCGAAGTCAAAGATCCCAGGTTCCTGCCAGGCAAACCCAATTAACGGGTACTCCTCTGCCAGCCAGACCTGGCTAGGGGAGATTGAAGTTCTTTAAAAAAAAAAAAAATTATTTTAAAAGAAGCTTCAGATTACATAAATATTACATAAAAAATATAGGGGATTCCTATATGCCCCACCCCCTCCCCCTCTCCCACTTTCCGCCATTGACATCTTCTATTGGTGTGGCACATTTATTACAGTTGTTGAACACATACTGAAGCGTTGCTACTAACCATGGACTATAGTTTACATTATGGTTTATACTTTGCCCTGCACAATTTTATAGGTTATGACAAAATATATAACAGTCTGTATCTGTTACTGCAATATCATGCAGGACAATTCCAATGTCCCCCAAAAGCCCCTTTGTTATACCTATTCTTCCCTCTCCCTCCCCTCACAACCTCTAGTGGCCACTGCCTTTAGAGCAATGACACAAGTTCTTCCAAAGAATGAAGCTCTTGACCAGCTTTAGACAACAGGGCCCCCAGCCGGTGTGGACCTTGCTACCTAGTCCTCTCAACACCCTAGTTTTACATCTCTAAGGTGAGGAGCTCCAGAAACTGGATTGCAGGCCATGCCTCGGGGACAGCTGACTTAAATCTTTATACCCATCAACTGCGGCAGCTTCTTTCCTATCAGAGCCGAGTGTCCCATTACACACACAGACACACACACACAACTGCTGAACAGCTGAAGGTAGACGGCAGAGGCACCTACACTTGTTCCTGCCCATTCTTCTGAAGCAACTTGATTTCTCTCCTGCTCACCTCCAGCATCTCTAGGCCCATCTTTTTCTTAGCGGGCTTTGGGAGTAATTTTGGTTTGGGTAGGGGTTTGTTTTCATTTCAGTTTTTATTTTTTTGTCTCAGAGACTAGGTGGTAAAAGCATTTCTCTATTTACCATGTAAGCTTGAGATAAAATGCTGTAGGAACTACTACTCTAATATTGAAAAATTTTAGGAAGCAGCAAATCTTAAATTGTATATTTATAATTGGAAAGCTAGCCCAAAGAGGCACACAATGGCGTGTCCAAAAAGATAAGCATCCTGACCTATTTGTCTTTGTATTCCCAGCACCTAGCCCAGGGCTGAGTGTATCGCAATGCTCAATAAATATTTGTTGAATTGATCGCATTTTTTAAACCTAAAATAATGTAAATAGCACAGATATTTAAAAGGAATGATATAACAGTTTCACTGACAAACTACAGCATAAATATATGAGGCAGGAAGACAACAAAAATGTGCTTTTGAAATTTTTTATATCACAAATATTTCATTTAAGTGATACCAAAGCTTTGTAAGAAAAAAAGAAAACTGGCTTTCATTTTTATACTTTTCACCCAGTTATAAATTTAAATGTTCATAGCACAGGATTTTACTGTAGATAATTACTGAGTGACAATCACATACAGATATATTCACTTCCATTTAATCTAAAGTGGCTCCCATAGGCATTCACTAATATATTGGAATTACACTTAGGTATTAGATTTTTAATCAAGAAATGATCACCCTTTTCATGAATACTGGTTTTGAAGGCACAGATTGTCAAATATGTGAAGAAATATTACTTTGGATGGTAAGCCACGTTTCTCACTAAAAACTTGATATTATTTGTCTGCCATATTTTTATTAACTTTGCTTGATTTGGTCCTCTGATTTCTCATAGAGTCATTGTACCGAATAAGGCAGAGAAGGGGGGGAGACGAGAAGCACGCTGCTTCCTTTCTGTTTCTCCAATACAATGAGGAAGCCCTCTGCTGCTTCTAGGTCCTTACAGCTGCCTTTCCTCTGTCTGGAACGCCCTGTCCCAGCTCTTCATAAGGACAGTTCATTCTCTTCCTTCAGGTATTTGCTCTAATGTCCTCTTTTAAGGCTGTCCTGGCTGCCCAGTCCACAGTGCCTCCCTCTGGTTCCCTGCATCTCCTCACACTTACTGCTCCATAGCTATTTGGTCTACTGTTTGTAGACCTGTTAGTTGTCGGGTTCACAAGAATGGAAACTCCATGAGGTCAGGGGCCACGCCTTTTCTGTCCATCACCGTGAACCAGGCATATGGTAGGCACTCCACAGATATTGAAGAAGGAATGAATAAATGGATGAACCCACCGCTTCTAACTACAGAGCACTTTCACCACACAAAACGTGGAGAACCAGCATAAAGCCATTTCTAAACCCAGCCTCCCAGAGCTTAATGAATGCAGGAGGCAAGTAATTGCAACCTTTCATGTTTCACATTTCTTTGCATTCCTGTGGCGACAGGACAATTACACAATAGAGAGCTGCTCAGGTGACATGGCTTTGGCTCATATGATGAGAAACTTGAGTGAGAGTCAAAGGGCTGTTTCTCTGCAGTTCCTGGGAGAGTTCACACAAGGTACTGTGCCATAATCCACGGCAATTGCTGAGTGGTCTGCAGTCAACTCTGGGGATAACTCCGAAGTTGGCAAGCTGGGAGATGTGCTAGTAAGAGGTTAAACCGAGGTGGTTATGATATCACTGCCTTTTACTCAAAGTGCTTGGGGCATCTAAATGCATTCATAATTGTTTTTTATTTTAGTTACATTCATTTTAAGAGCAACACATGCTTTCATTATATAAAGCTGAGGGAAAGTGCACAAAAGAATTAAGATATCCCCCCAAAATTAACTATCCCATGTTTAGGTAGGGTAACATGTCTTTGGATGGAGATTACTGGATTCTAACACCAGCTTGGCCACTTATTTTGTGATTAAGATAGATTGCAAAGTGGACACAAACTCCCCCATCCCTGTATCCATGCCCATTTGCAATGTGACTGTGCCGCTCCTCCAGTCAAGCTGTGGTGTCTGTATCTTCACCCCTTGAATCTGGGTTTGGCCATATGACTGTCTCTGTCCAGTGGAGCATTTGCAAACATGGCACAAGCAGAGCCTTGAAAAGTGCTTGGGTGTTGAGGCATGCCTTCTCTTGCAGCTCGACCTCCTCCATCACCTTATGAACAAGCCCAGCCCAGGCCCCTGGAGGATGAGAGACCCCATGGAGAGAGGCCCAGCCATCCCAGTAGTCCCAGCGAAGGCCCAGAGATGTGAGTGAAGTCACCCATGACCGTCCAGCCCCAGCTCAGTCATCCTCATCCAAAAGAATTGCCAACCAACACACAGCATTATGGGAAGTAGTTAATGGTTTTGTGGTCTTAAACCACGTATGTTTTGCTAGCAAGAGCTAACTAATACAGTGCTCCTAGGCAGATTGTCCACACTCTTTAAATCTTGGTTTCCTAGTCTGTAAAATAAAAATAATAATAGCATGTTTCTCCTGGACTTGCTTCAAGTATTAAATGAGATAGAGTGTGGAACAGACTTAGCATGCCACATGGGACATAGAAAGCACTGAATACATTTTTATTTATATCCTTCCAGGTTCCTAAAAAAATGAATAGCATGCTCTATTATTGTTCTCTGTTCTGTTTTGTTGACATAATATTATACTACTTAATATTTAACCATAGCATAAAATCATTTACTCATATTTTTTATTATTTGGATTACTCCCAACTTTAAAATTTTTAACCTCATCTGAGTCTCATAGAAGCACAGCTGCTGCCATACTGAAATGGAAGAAGATGGTGTCTCCAGAGCATTCAGGAACTTCCATAAACTGCTTCAAGAAGAATTGAGGAAGAGTCTATTTTATTTGGTTGGTCCAATATAACAGCTTTGTTTTATCAAATTGGACTGGGGAACACACAGGGTCCCCAGGGCTTGAAAGCAATGTTCTGGGAAGATCCATGCTCCAGGTGGCACAGCAGAAGCCACCTTGTCACCCCCTATCACATATCTTTGTTCTGAGACCAAGATGGTTGGCTAGTGGTTGGCTCACAGCAACCCTAAAATGAAGTGGCTCGCCGGTCCCCAAATCATTAGAGGCAGCTCCAAAGACTGTGGGGAAGCTCCTGCCTGGGATTAGGTCAGTATCATCCCCCAGCAGACCCTTTGCCTGTAGCAGCTGTCAGGATGTTTGCCCATCTCTGTGGGTCAGTGGGGCTAAAGGTCATGGCCACAGCATGCCAGGCTCCTTACTTCCTGCAGTGATTCTGACGACCCACACTTTCAGAGGTCCTTGATGGATTTTTCTCATGTGGGCTGCAGTCTGCAGAGGACCCCAGAAAGAGGACTTTATTTCCAAAGCCTCATAAAAGTGTTTTCTGAGGTTTGAACCAGCAGGGAAATAATCAGCTTATGCCCAGAAAAGAAGAAAATGTGAGGATCCCCCTTTAGGAAAAGAACTGTGAGCTTCACGACAAAGACCAAAAGAGCCAGAGATTATTTCTGGTGTGTGTCTCTATCATTGGGATTAAACATAATAGGGATGATGATTCAAAAACAGACATACCATGCATTCCTGAATTGGGAAGCCGGTTCTTAGCACTGCCTTCACTAAAGCATTTTAGCTTCTACTTCTTAGTTACTTGTTATACATTCCAGCCATGCTATCTGCTTTGACCTACTTTTACTTTGCAAGAGGGGAAAATCTCTGCAGGAACTAGAAGCAATCAATATCCAAGTTCCAACCAATTATCAAGTCGCCCGAACCACAGCTCCTGCCTCCAATTTTTGCCACAAAACTTCAAGAAAAATACAACCTCTTATTTTTTTGGATTTATGCCTTGTCATTCTATATAGTTTTGGGTGGAATTTTGTTGGTATATCCAGCACAATGGAAATAGATGACTGGATTTATCCAGCAACTGCTTTTCTTAGTTCTCTGTAAAGAGGAGTGTCTCCAAAAACACTGTCATGCTTGCTTTGTGTCTCAAATTCCATGACAACTTTTATTGTCAATTGTAATATACTTACATGGCCACTTAGGCAACAGACACACATGCAGAATTTTTGCCTTGATCTATTTATTTTAGTCAAAATTTTTTCCCTGCCTATTTTCAAAAAATATGTGAGGCAGCTTACAATAAGAGACGTGTTAAGATGATGCAGTTAAAACGGCAGTGGGGAAGGATATCAAAAAGCATACCAAGGGAGCAGGGATATAAATATTACAGCTGCCTCAGCTAACACAGGGGGATAAGCATTAACTTTGGTTCTGACAGCTTAGAAAACATTGTGATCTGTTGGAAAGGCCGGGAGGTTTGGGTTTAGACAGGCAGGGTTTGGCTCTCAGTGGTTCACATGCTTCAGAGTCTCCTGTGGAGCCTTGTCTAATATTGGACTGTGTTGGTAAGTCGGCATGAAGGTGGACTAATCCAATTCACTTACTGAAAATTATCTTCTTCATCTTCCTCACCCCAGAACACTCCCCTCAAGATGCCCATTATCTATTCCAGGTGCTCACCAAACAATCTGCTTCAATTAAATTCTACCATTTTTTAAAATTACAACCTGGGATAAGATTGGGGAATTTAGATAGAAAGACATTTGACAATCTTCAACGTGTGTTTAAGCAAGAAAGCCCCTCACCAGCTTGGGGACAATTCAGCTCAGCACCATCTGAAGTAATCAAGAGCTGGGACCATGGGAGAGGCGCAGGGACAGCTGCAGCCACGGAATGATGGATTTAAACATCGCTCAGGCTGGATCAGGGGTCTAGAGGGTTTTCTAACTCAACGAAGGCAAGAGCGATTAACTAGCCCACTCTCTCTGAACTTACAAAATCTTGGAATTCAGCATATCTGTGTCCAAAGGATTAGAGCTCAAAGAAACTGAGTCGGCTTTTTTCTCTCAGGGAATTATTCAAGGGGAAGGGGAACAGCTGTACTTCATGCCACTCTGGACAATGTGGTCACGAGTGACACTGCTAAGTCCCTGTTAAATTTCCAGGTCAAAGGAGGAACGGGCATCCCCTCTAATCTCTCCCAGCTCCACCCTAACAAACACACACACCATACACTCCCACTCCCACTGCTTATCATGGTAAATTTAAGCTTTAAAACATCAGGGGAGCACAAGGGATTTAAAAGTTGCTGTATATTTTGAATTTAGAGAAAAAAAAAATTGTTATAAAAAATTTACCAATCCTTCAGCATCTGCCATTCATCTTAGATGCAAGTTTAGCCCAACCTAACACTTGGGCACTCCTGTAACCTTTAATGAATATGTGAATGGGTGACCTAAGGAACTAGTGAATACCACTTCTTTGTTAGGCAAAATCCTTAAGTACTACATATAAATAAAAGACAGACAAAATTGAGGAGTTTATATAATCTCTTGAAAGAGGGCACTAGTTCTTAGTGTGGTAAGAGCCACAGCAGATGAATTATCTCTGCTGAAACAGTAAGAGAAATAATTTGGTCTAGATGCTTTCTCCTATTTGTGCCAGATATAGAGTTATATTTTTGGAATAACAATGTAGATTCTAAAGCTTTAAAAATATGTCGAAAATAAAGAAAATGCTCTCACCTTGGAACATTACTGCAAGATTTGAAACTCAAAATACATCAGAAACTTGGCCCAAAAGAAGAAAAAAAACCTCTAACACTTGATTGGCAAACTCATATCCTTTAAATGTTAAAATAGAACCATTTAATGTTCTCAATAGTTTAATTTGCTCCTGTGACTATTTTTTCCTTCTGATATGTCTCTGTCTTCACTCCCATTCCCTTCCCATCATATGACATTTAAAAGGAATTAAAATAAGAGTTCACATCAGAACTCTGTGAGACACAACCATCAGGGAAATTTCCATTGTACCACACATCAGAGTTGTCTCTAGCACTCTCTTTATACTTGGTGATATGCATTCATTCTTTATATTTAGTGGCTACGCATTACTGAACAATCCCTTATTGACTATGCCCGGTGTGGCAGGTGCTGAGCCAGGCTCCAGGGATGGAGCCTACTGGATCCCCCCACTGGATTATGGGCTTCACAGTCTAATGAGGCAGGCAGACATTAAATGACACACAATTAACTGGGTAACTGTGACTGGGATTGGGACCATGAGGAAAAGTACAGGGTTCTTTACATAATAAAGCCATATGGCCAAGTATGGACTGGATCCTAGGGCCAGGGGCAACCACTGAGATGACATGATCAGATCTGCTCCTGTAAAAGGCCCCTTGGGCCCCAAGGAGGAGAAAGGATTTGAGTAAAGTCAGGGCAGAGGCTGACTGGCCAATGAGGAGCCTATTATGGTATTATCATCCAACAAATACCATATGCTAGGAGTCATGGCGGTGGAGATGGGGAGCATCACCGAATGATAATAACTTAGGCTGCTATTGGGGGTGCCATTCGGTCATTGACTTACTTAATCCTCATAATCCTATCAGTGAGGCACCATTATTATCTCAATTTTATTATCAAGGAAACTGAGATCCAAAGAAGTTCTGTAGCCTGTCCATGGTCACGCACTTAGCAGGAATAAGAAGATGGTCTCCAGAGCCCCTTAACCACTCTGTGTTTGCTAAATTGAAATAAATCTTCTGAATATTTAGACAGCTCCCTGAGTTTTCCATGGTGCTGGCAGTTTATTCATTCCCTGCCAGTCCTTCCACGGCTACTCAACAGATTAAATATTTTCTCATGGGTCGGCTCAAGGGAGCAACTTCAGTGGGAATTCTGTTGGCCTTGTTCTTTATTTCCTGTGTTCCTCCTCGTCTCCAAAACGAATGTGTCTTGAAATTGCATGAGCTGACCTGTTCTGAAAATTGGCCTTGGAGTTTTTTCATATGAAATTCTTTTCTGCTCAAACCATGGGTCATAGAACAGAGCTCAGTTGTGAATTCTGATGCCTCCATTTGAAAAGATCTGTTAATGTTGAGAATAAATATGACTCCTTAGTCTGGGGCAGTGGATGTGGGCTAAAGAAAATTGTTAATTTACAGGGTCACTTCCCAATGGGAGCCTGAACAGAAATGTCAATTTTAAAGTTGGGAGCCTATTAACTGAGTTTACACCTTTAGACTGTGTCTCATTAGAATGGACTTGATGGACCAGGGGCTGGGTTGACCATGAGTCAGTTCACAGGGCAAGGAGACTCACAGGGTACCAATGATGTTCTTGATGGGATTAGGAGGTAGAGTAATAGATAGGCAGAAGGTCAAGGTCAGCGAGGTCTGCTGTTCAGCGGGGAAAGGAGGCAAAAGAAGAGAAACCTCAAGGGGTAAGGCAGAGTCAGGGACATCCAGCAATCTGTCACTGAGTTCACCTTCTGAAAAGAGGTTCAGAGACAGGCAGATAGTTCAGAACTAGGTAGGAACCAAATCCTGAAGGAGAGAGGGATCCAGGTAAAGTGTCAATGTAGAATGGAGAAACAAGAGTGAAACAGACCTCTGCTTTAGCAGCCACAGTAGAGAATGAAACTTGGTTACATTGAACACAGTGGTTCATTCATTCAGTCAGCTCGTTTATATGCCAGAAGTCAGGCAAAGTTTGGGGAATTCTGAAATGTATCAAGGTCCAGTTTGCACCTGGGAGGAACTCACCAGGTTAAGTGGGGGAGAGTGCTCCTTTCTGAGAATTGAGACTCATAATGGAGGCAGGATTAACAGTAGAACAGACTTGATCCTGAGTCACCTCCCTCTCACCCTAGGGATCCTTAACTTGGGCCAGGATAACTCCTGGACTACTCTGTGGCTAAGTGTTCCTTGCTTGGAGATAAAGGAATCAGGTTCCAGGTTCCAACCATTTCTCAGCTACACTAAACAATGTCTGTTTCTATGAAATGAAGTCAGACCAGGAGCCCAAAGCCACTCTCCATAGATGAAACTGTCTTCCTGGACGGGACAGGATTCTCACTGGCTCCCTATCCAAGCTTTCCTCCTGATACCGGGGCTCCTAAAGCCCATTGGTCCCTGCTCCTCCTCCACTTCCTGCACCACCTGGCTCTGAAATTGTGCACTAACTAGTGGTCTCTCCCACCTTTCCCACTGCCCCACACCAGCTCCCCACCCTCGCTCTCTGCTGCCCCCACCTGCCTCTCTGTGGCATCACACCTGTCCTAGTAAAATCACAGCTGAGAACCCTCTCTGCCAGGGTTGGGGCAGTAATTAAGGTGTGCCATTGGGGAAATTTCCTGGAGTCTAAAGAGTATACTTCCTTAGGATATTAGAACTGGAAAGGACCATCTGGTCCAATATCCTGAAGCCCAAGGTTGAAAGAGAGCAAGAGGCAGAATTCGTC
Source organism: Tolypeutes matacus (assembly GCA_026826555.1). Lineage (NCBI taxonomy): Eukaryota > Metazoa > Chordata > Mammalia > Cingulata > Chlamyphoridae > Tolypeutes > Tolypeutes matacus. Next base: position 18,228,769 of record JAKSZT010053825.1, read on the forward strand.
AATAGCCCGACTCCCACAGGCCATGCTGACTCCGAAAGTGAAACCGCTTGATGGACATTCTGATGATTCCAGTAATGAACCTCCTCGTCAGGGACTGTCTTATACTTCCTCGTTTCACTCTTGCTCCTGCTTCGCCCAGTCCACCTTCCACCGAAAAGTCAGAGTGATCTCAGAAGGTAAATCAGATCGTGTCACTCCCTCGCTCAAGACCCCTCATGCGTTTACATAATACTTAGAATAAAACCAGACTCCTTATCATGGGCTCTGAGCATCGTGTCTCCTGTCACTGTCCCCTTCTCGCCACACTGCAGCCACACCAGCCTTTTCTCAGTTCCTCACACACAACAAGCTCATCTCCACCCGAGGGCTCGCGGTTCCCGGGCTGGGAACGCTCCTCTCCAGAGGATTGCTTTTCCTCATGGTTCGCATTCAACGAAGCCTCCATCCCACACCATCACTCCATTTCCCATAACCAGGCGTCAGTTCTCATAGAACTCTATACTCCCTGAGATTACTTTATGTATTGGTTTGTTGTTTGGCTTCCTCAACTACCAAGTAACCCAGGAGGGCAGGAATCAAGTCTCGTTAGTGTTATATCCCAGTACCTGGAAGAGTGCCTAGGTAGGAGGTGCTCAAAGGCTTGATGAATAAATGAAAGAATCATAAAATGACCACAGACTCCTCCTGTGGAATGAGTGTGTTATGATATGGTTCTGCAAATGAAGGGCCCCATATAATGAACAAAAAGAAGGAGGAAAAGAGTAAGTTGCCCACGTAGTTCTTGCAATAAGAACTAAAATATGTACTTATTAAACCCCATCTTATACAGGATGTTTTAACTCCATACTCTGTAAAACAAAAATTGTTGCTGCCAAAATTATAGAAATATGGTTTTGATTTGCAATAAACAGAACCAATTCTAATGAGTTGTTAAATCTTGTTTATTTCTGAGGCTTTCACCAAATTTTCCTTTTCATGAAATTATTATTTAAAGTTCTAGTTAGTGAATTAATGCCAATAATGCAAATGAATTTCTTTATAGGCAATTATCTTGGATTGAAACACAATAAACCAGTTGGAATTACTTTTAACAAATTGCACATTTCTTCCCCTTCATGTACTCTACTGTTAACAGTAGGGAAATTTACTGCAGTAATTTCATATTTAAAGTGAAACTATTTGGTTTAAAGGGAATTAAAACACTAAAAAAATCCACAAGCTCTTCACATTCACCTTAAAGGAATAAAGACACCAAGAGGTCAGGATTTCCTAATAAGTGGTGTTCAATCATATGGTATGTATTTGGATTTTGTTTTAAAGAAATTAGATTGGGGAGAAAGCAGCCCAGAGAGAGAAGCTGAACTTCAAAGAGATAAATAAATTAATGCATAATGCATTTTTAAACTCATGAATAGCTAATGTGTTTCTTAACCTGTGGAAGTATTGGGCATTTTTCCCTGGGAAAGATGGGGTTTGCCCTGTGTCTTGGAAATGTAAAGACAGTTGCCAGAAAGGGTTAGTGATATAAGAAGAAAAAGGCCACTTTCTGCCTCCCCCAAAAGTATTTGCATCTGAAATTTTTGTTTGTAACTAGTGGATGATATAGTCAAATTGGAAGATGATACAAAAAGGCTAGAGACAACAGTTGAGAAGCTGATACATCATTACTCTGCATACCTTATTCTGGAAATCGCAAAAAATTAATGATGACAAAGTCAATGAACAAATGCAGAGAAAAGGGCTTGAAAAACTGATTTATCTTCTATGAAAGGGTAGAGCAGATTAGACATACTTTATGTACTTTGAGGATAATGACACTGATTCTTCGGAACTCAGAATCAAAATATATTAAAGCAAACCATGAATGTAAAACAAGAGAGCAATATAGGGCAAAAATGAGGCTCTCATATGGATACCCGTCAGGCGCCAGTTTTTGGTGGGCACAGATTGTTCCTGTTAATAATCATCCAAACCTCTAAATTAACAGAGGCACATCCTACTCTGCTGGCCCTCAAATGAAAGCTATCAAATGGATAGCAGGGTAATGTAACAGGGTAAAAAAAAAAAAAAAAAAAAAAAAAAAAAGCCACTCACGTAACTATACAACAGTCTGGAGCCAAAATTAGCCTATTCCAGAATCAGCCTGTTCACATCATTTAGCATATATTATAAGTCATAGCCAAAAATACGCATCTATCTCTTAATGTAAAATCTTGCAGGACCACATAGACCTTGCCCAAATGTAAATAAATCTGATCTTAAATTTATTTGGATTAATAATGAGATCTAAAATTGTTTAGTCTTCACACAACCCTGGGAGGTAGGCACCAATTTACCCCCATTTTGCAGATGAGGAAAAAGAGGCACAGAGTTTGTGAAATTACAAGGACACACAGCTTGCACGTGGCGGAGTCGCTCTTTTAACCCAGGCACACTGGCCCTGTGTTTCCTGCTCTTAACCCCCATATACTTATGCTGCTTCTACTGTGATTCTTATTTTTGTTTAACTGTAATTCTTTCTACATGAATAAAGTGAGTTGCATTTCTTGTGAAAATGCCGTGGAATGCTGATGCCCAGGCACGGGCATGGGGTTTGGCGCGTATTTGCCCAGATGTTGCGTACGCCCATCTAATTCCCACCAAAGCGCTTCCCAGGCCCTCCCACGAAGAGCACTGCCCTCAAATGATTTGTCAGGAATTAAAGCTTAACGTCTTTTTTATTGTATTTTTAATTTTCAAAGTATAGATTTTTTTTTTTTTTTTGGTCATAAATCTGTTTGTTTTCATCCATATGCACTGAATTTCCACCTGAAACTTACAGACTCAGGTGTACGTCTGATGTGGGATGGCTTCTTTGCACAGAATCGGAAAGGATTAGTAAGGACTCAATGCGGCCAAAGTCCCCATGAAACAAAATGACCTGAGAGTCACAGTGTGACCCACACAGTAGGACTACAAATGAAATCATTCAAGTCTTCCTACAGCCAAAGAACCTGGACATCCTTTGGATGGACTGTCATGGTATTTCGGCCACATTCAATAGTGAAGGGAACCTGTCTGAAACGCCCTGCAGTTGCTAAGCAGGTCTCTAGAACTAATATCAATATGAATAAAACAGGATTACCTAAAGTAAGCATTCAGTGTACCTTTTAAAATATTAATCCAATTATTCTTGGGGAGGGATGAACAAAAAAGCTATTTCAAACCCATGCACAAAAGAGGAGACTATCTGCTTCAGGTTTCTCTTAAAAAGCCTCTGGTTTTATAGCTCTGGCAGGACAGTCCCCCCTCAGCTGCCGTGCTGAGGTATTTAAGTAAAGCCAGGAGGACAGAGCGCATATTAGCCACAGCTACTGACGTTGATAAATCACCCAGGCTCTATGTAATGCAAAAGAATCGCATAAGGAGAAATGCAATACTGTCTGTGATAATACTTTGAGGTCTCCAGAGAAAGGCACATATTTAAATATGGCAAAAGCCTAGAAGTGAGAATATCAGAATGTCCAGAATCAAGTTTTAGCCCTACAAAGTGACAGATAGTAGTAGATGGAAACTCTGCCTGCCTTCAACCTTCTGAAAATTGCCCACATGCCATTTAACATCTGGTCTGTAGAGGGACATCCAGGCTATTCCATTCTAAACGGTCTACCATACACAGGCTTGTTTGTTTTACCACTTGTTTTAACACTAAAAGCATACTGTGAACATATTTTCTCCCTGGTTATGCTGCAGAGGTGAGTTCATGGATACCAGTTTATACTTACAGTAGCATTGAGCCATTCCCATCTTTTTGTCATGCTCTCGGACCCCTCTATATCCTAATTATGTTGGAGGAAGAATATTGTACTAAGGGTTAAAATATCAATTCAAGTCCTAGCTTGCCCACTAATTAACTATGTGGCCTTGACCCTGCCCCTTCTGAGGCCACTAATCCCTGCCTCTTGTGCCTTCCTGGGTAGACATAATGATTTAATGAACTAATGTGCTGAAAGTGCTTTAAAAAGGCAAAGTAGCATTTTTCAGAATTATTGGCATTGCTACTGAAAAAATAGTGATTAAATACAAAATAATTTAAAACAGGAACTATATATCATTTTACATGTTTATATGCATGCACATATGTACTTGAAATATAAATTCACAATTTAATTTCTCCATGTGTACTCAAATTCCCAGATGATGTTTTGCTACTTTCAAATCTTACACATTCTGTGCGTGTATAATCATTCCCAGCCCAGGTTATCATGGAACATTTTTTTTCAGAGTGATTAACAACTTTCTCCTTAACACTGCTATTTAGCTGAGCTAGAAATAATCTCAGGAAAGAAAGAGAGAAAGAGATTTCCTTAAAACACTCTTCATTATGTTAAAAAATAGCCACAGTCCACTTTTAAAAATTAGTTGAGACATTTTCCTGAGCAGAATTCCCCATTTAGTAATTTTGTAGCAAAATGTTTACTCCTGGAAAATGTCTGTTTCCCAGGGATTATTAATCATACTTTATTGGGAAGTAATCAGTTACATAGTTTGCTTTTCCACCCCTTTTAGAAAATGTAAATGCTGAGATACTCATTTTTGCTATGAAAATCTACCCAGTAATTACCATATTTACTTTTCATTTATGGGGGAATAATCTGTTTTAATTAAGCCTAACTGAAGAACTTTTATCAGATGTAATTATCCCTTTCGATAAATATGTCTCCACTAATTACATTTAAACATGGGATTTATAGCTCTTAAGTCAGTTAGTAGGAAACATAATAAATCTTTAGTAATACATGCTAAATTACTATAAATTAATTCAGATCATTAACATAATAAACAAATTAGGATAATTTTGCTTAATTAGTTTGGGTGGTTAACTCAAAATCCCATGTAAGTTTCATGGTAATCTTTATTTTCACCATTATTTCTTGAATGACATATTTTTAAAACAAATCTATTATAATATTCAATCATAAAGCAGACTTCTCTGAAGCCTTAAACCCTTTACAATTGATGATTTTCCAAAGAGGAAATATAATTTTCTGTTCTTTAGTTTTTGAGCTTTATAAAATTTTGCATAAAATTTTACTGCCTAAATATATTTCAAGTAAAATTCTTTTCTATTTCCTCCTTAATATAAACTAATTTTCATTTTCTGCTTCAATAAATGTATCCCAATAAATCTTTAATATAAATACATCTAAAAATGTACAATAAATTTTCAGGTGCTTCTTTAGGAAGCTTGGTTCTTAATTTAAAACGGGAAAAGTATGTAGTAGCGGGAAGGGGATATTGAACCAGGAAGCACTTAGAGAAATTTAGAGCAGATAAAAGAAAATATGTCCTTCGTAGGGCATGGAAACCTTGTGGAAAATCATTATTTCAAGAGATGGCGCAGACCAAAAATATAATTACCTTCCAGAATCGTCCAGCCACATTCGGCAATGCCAGCATTCAGTGATGCCAGACTCAGGATGGGCCATTAACAAAGCAATGCGCCGTGCTCTCTTGCACTTCTGCCAAGCATTTCCCTCTGTTCTTTCCAACCATTTTCACCCAACCAACTCCAGGCAAATTCAAGCCTCAGCCAGATGCTCCCTTCTCTAGGCAGTGTTAGGTGGCTTTCAACACTGTTCCCACATTTGTCTCTGCATTTCCTCACGTGCTGGATCACGAACTTCAAACACAATGGCCCTTCCACATGTCAGTGAAGATGAGGAGGCCAGGCACTGCCTGGTGAATCAGTGTGTCTGCTCTTGGCTCCCTTGCTCCCATTCTCCTCTGCCTGGACTTCCTTCTCTGACTTCCGGCCTCCCCATCCTCTTCCACTGAGAGGCGCCTATGATTTCAACAGTTCCCATGGTCTCAGGTAACAGATGTCCCCTCTGCCTGTGCCTAACCATGTTCACTGCAGCTTCATGAGTCTCTGCCTGGGACAGCCCTCCTACCGCCTACTGAAAGGAGAGGATTCAGGCAGCTTTACTAACTGTGGCACATAGTAAGTGCTCAATGTATGTCTTGAAGAATGGGGAATTAAAGGAATGACATCTGAGAGTATCATACCTTGATGCTGCCTAGTGTTCTGGATGTCCAATAAATATATTTACTTCATTCCTTCACTGAATCATTCATTTAGGAAACAGTAATACCTGGGAGGCACCACTGTGTCCTCTTTTCCCTACGGTGGCACTACATTATAGATTCTCAATGAGCATTTGGTTGTCTCCTGGCCATCACTATGCTTGATGTGGCGGGGAAAAGTAGGCATGCATAGGTCCCTGCCCTCGATGAGCTCCAGACTCTTCACTTCTGATCCCCTTGAGGGGCCTTCCCCAGAAGCAAGACTTTCTCAGAGAAAAAGAAGAAAATATGACCTTAAAAGTAAATCTTGATAAATTGGACTTCAATAAAATGCAAAGTTTCTGCTTATTAAAAACACCTATAAAGGAAATGCAAAGGCAAGCCACAGAATAAGAGCAAATATTTTCAATACATATACTTGACAAAGGATTTGTATCTAGAAAATGTAAAGAACTCCTGCAACTCAATAATAAAATGGCAAACAACCCAATAAAAATTGGGCAAAAGACTTGAAAAGACACTTCAACAAAAGAAGACTTATGAATAGCTAATAAGCAGAAGAAGATGTGCTTAACATCACTAGTTCTTAATGAAATACAAATTAAAACCACAATGAGAGACTGCAATACACCCACCAAATACCAACATTTGGTATTGTAAAGAGTAACAATACCAAATGTTGGAGAGGATGTGGAGCAGACACAACACTTGGACAGTGCTGGTGAGCATGTAAAATGATACAACGTGGGAAAACAATTGGAAGTTTCTTAAAAAGTTGAACATACCTATCTTATAACTCAGTAATTCATTTCTAGCTTTTTATCCAAAAGAAATGAAACTATTTGTCCACCAAAAAAAGCTTTGTACACAAATGGCCTAGCAGCTTTATTGATAATAGTCCCAAACTGGAAATAAGCCATATGTCTATCATCAGGATAATGGGTAAATAAATCATGGTATAATTATAAAATGGAATACTAATCAGCAATGAAAGGAAAAATATACTGATATACACAACACAGATCAATCTCGAAATATTTATGATGAGTGAAAGAAACCAAACACGAAAACGTACATTCTGGATGATTCCATGTATATGAAATTCTAAAATAGGCAAAACTAACCTATGGTGATAAGAATCAAACTATTGGTTGCTTCTCAAGGTGCAAGGAGAGCAGGAAAGGAATGACAAAGAAGGGGCAGAAGGGAATTTTCTGGAGTGGTGTAAATTTTCTGTGCCTTGATATGCTTTCATCCAAACTTACTGAGGGGAGCGGATGTTGCTCAAGCAGTTGGGCACCCACCTCCCACATGGGAGGTCCTAGGTTCAGTTCCCGGTGCTTCCTAAAGAAGACAAGCAGTCGCAACAAGCTCACGCAAAAAGCTGACGCAACGAGCTGAAGAATGTGCAGACACAACAAGCAGGGAGTGGGCGTGGCTCAAGTGGTTGGGCACCTGCCTTCCCTCATCCTAAAAAAGATGAGCAGACAACGAGCAGATACAGCAAGCAGACAATAAACAGACAGACAAGGGATCCATCTCAGGGGCTGCGGAAAAAACCTGACTGAGTTTATACTTAATCAGTTATTGAGTAATGTGCTTAAGATCTGAGGATTTCACTGTGTATAAATTATACCTCAATTTTTAAAAAAGCATTGAAAGAAACACTTCCAAAAAAGAGCCATAGTGATTTGATACCAGATGCAGTTTTCATGTAGATAATACCAGTTTTAAAAACAGGTTGGGGTGGTAAAAGGACAAAAAATAAGTAACCATGAGTCCATGAAGAAAGAATTCCCATTTTCTTCTGAACATAGTAGCATTTTTTATTATTTAACCCAGATGATTATATTATTCTTTTGACATTTTATAGTAAAATATTATTAATTGTTTGGCCTCCAGCTAAGATAAAACATCACACTCCATGTCAGAGTATTATATCCTCCTTTGGCAAAGAGAGAGACTCTGGGAGCTGATACATCTTCCCTGCCTTGACTCAGAGTTTCAGATGACCCCAAAGACCCTGAACAGGAGCCACTGATTCATTCCCAAGTTCACTTTGTAGAAACTGAAATCATGGGCAGCTTCTCCAGTCTCACACATAGCAGAAGTTACAAGGTGTAATTTGAGAGCACTGACATCCCTCACCAGCTCACCTTCAAGCCCAGAGTTCCCGCCAGCAGATGCCTCTGTGCAGAAAGCCTCACTTGTTATCTATGTGGGGCAACACATTTGTCACCCATAACACACGACCATCAATATTGCCATCACCCAGCAGAGTGGAGACATCAATCTAGTCCCTCTGTGGATCTAGCTTCCAGAACTCCAGTTTTGCTGAATCAAATACCCTTTTTCCCAGCTTCCTTTGCAAGTTGGTATGCCATGTGCCCAGTTCCAGCCAATGAGACTTCAGCAGAAATCTGCTTGGGGGTTTCTGGAGTAGACTTTTCTTTCCTGATTGAAAAGGAAACAGATGCTGCTGGTACTATTCTTATGCTGCTTCTTGACTTGAATGTGAATGGTATGTCTGGAGCTGCAGCAGCTATATTGCTAACATGAAGTTATAAGCCAATAAGCTAAGGATGGTAGAACAAAGTCTAGAAGGAGCCTTGATTCTTGATGGCATGATTAAGCTTCCATATCTACTCTGGACCCCTTATATCTCGAATTCTTACTCTGATCGGTAGGTAGCTGGATGGGAAAGTTCTGGGGCATAGCATCCCTCTAAGGAAGACCTACACACATAGAAAATGTTGCCCTAAAACCATGAAGGAAAGTACAAAAAGGAAGTGGGCAGCTCCAAACTTCAATTCTCTCCTGAGAACATGACACAAGGCTCAAGAGATTAATTGGGAACAAAGAGGAAGCCCAAAATGTCTGTGGCCTAGAATTTAAGAAAAAAAGTTTTCATTTTCCAGCTAGGTAAATGATTGCTATTCACCCTTTAGAATGGAGGGGTGGGGTGGAAGGGGAGAGAGAAAGAGAAAGAGAGAGAGAGACCAAAGTATTTAATACTCTGTGCTTCTTTTCTAAACTTCTGAGTTTCCTTTTCTACAGTATACTTTGCTGTATTCTATCCAAGGGGCATTCATTAATCACCATCCCATTCTTGGCAGTGACAATGTAGACAATACCTCATGTCAAAGATATTCCTGTTAATAATTAATGATAATTTCCATAATGGGGAATGACACATCATATTATGCCAAGCTCACGATAACTGGGGCTGCCATCTACTCTTATTCTGACCTGTGTGCTGAGCATAGCAGAGAGAGTCTGACATGGGATAGAACTGGGGCTTGGAGGGCAGTGCAGAAACAGTGGTCTCCCCGGCAGTGGGAGAAAGCTTGGTTTCTAAGAACCATCCTGACCCTAAGCATGCAGAGGGTCCCCAAAGAAGGGAAAGTATGACATTTTAGCAAAGGAGGGTGTTTACAATTGCCTCTGCTTTTTGCTTCATAGCACTGATCACTTTCTAATATTTTATGGTTTATTTATGTTTTATTGGTTATTTTTTCTGAGTCCTGCCATTAGAATGCAGGCTCCCTGAATGCAGGAATTTTGTCTGTCTTATTCCTTGCTGAATCTCCAGTGCTTAGAATGACGCCTGGTACATCACAGGTCACATGAATGAATGAAATGCAAGAAATGAATGAATGAACAAAGGAATGAAGAAGGTTAGTAAATGAACGATTTTAATACCCAGTTGATGAAACCACCTAGATAAAGCATCTGGATTATGTACTGAATTTGCATTGGGTGTCCTGACTGCAGGAAATATACTCCTCATTGTGTAGAAGAGGAATGTTCACTTCCATCATGGAGAACATCCGTGACTTCATTGCCTTGCAATAGTGTGGCCTGACTGCTGGTAGTTTGTTGTTCTTTTGGGTTCTATTGTATGCCGCCAATAATTACCTTTTCCCCCATTGAATGCATTCTGAATTTTTCCCCTTCTTACTAATTTGTAAAGCACCCTGATCTAGTTATTATTTCAATAATACAGTCAGAGGTCAAAGTCCTGGAACTTTTATCTATAAAAACAAAGATCTAACATACAGGGACCTAGGGAGAAGGCGGAACAATAAATTATACCATTAACGCACAGTATGACATGCTGAAGAGTCACCAACCTGCAAGTTCAACTTTGTTACCAAATTGCTCATCTTAATCACTGCCTTCTTCTTTTTCTTATCTCATTTTCCCCTAGTCATATTAATGGTCACATAATAATATTAGACAATGTTCACTAAGCTTAACTCTAAAAATAATAGCTGTTTTAAATCAGAGTTAATTAGTATGTCAAGAAGTTCAGGTAATTATGGGGCCATGTGATTTAAAAAAACGGCATTGGAGAAAAATTCGCTTTACCAAATGCTACATTCATGATTCTGTGAGGTATTTTTAATATTTTTCTTAATATTGTCACTGAAAACTGCATAACGTGATTCTTCAGAGATCGTTTGTCATTGCTAACTGCAGGTGAGTGGGCTCTCACTAATACTGCAATCACCACGGAAAAGAGATTTGCCATTAATTTATGAATCTTGGTGTCATTTGCCTTCCAGGTTTAACAGTGAATCACGGTTTATACTATTTATATTTCATCACACATAAGGAAGGTTGTCAGGAGCAAAAGATCAGGGTAACATAATTCTCTTCACCTTCTCCCTCACCCTTGTCAGCTGTTCCTGGAGAATGCGTGGTTGTTGGAGGGGAAGTGGAAGGCACACTGTCCTTGGACGGTGTGGGAAATGTTCTGGGATTTCCAGGGGAAAGAGTAAGTGCTTTAAGGGACAGCCCTGAGAACTGCATTCACATGGAATGAGCATGATAAATCAAAGCCCTGCAATCGTGGGCATCATGGCCTGCAAACTTGCCCATCTGTGGGTCTTCCGAGGGCATCCATGACCTCTCTCTCTCTTTCTCCCTCTCAATCCTTCACAAAATAATCAGAATTTCAGTGCAGTTGAGAAGGAAGAGCAAAAAATGGTTTGTCTCTGTTTCACTGACTGCTGAAATACATTTTTGGCCAGAGAAATAGGACCTATCTTCCCAGTTAGCACTAGCAGAGAAGACAAACTGAAAATAAGGAGAACTGAGTAAAAAAAATATATGTACGGAGACAGAGTATGTAGATCATGGGATTAAGTTGTTGGGCAGCAAGGAAAAGTGGGCAGTCAGACCTGGGCGCGGCCTGCTGGGTGTGCTGAGGGAGCTGGCGGGGAGCAGGCGCTGGTCATCCAGGCTCCGGGACCTCCTGGGAAATCTCTGATGGAGCCTGACCTCAAGTTGAGAGATGCAGACCTATCATATTGCCTATTTGCAATCCTATCTAGTTCCCAAGTTAATATTTATTACCTACTAAGTGAAAGGCACTACAGAGTGCACAAAGATGCCCCTGCTTTGGGCTCCTCTCCCTCCTTTATGTCCCTTGTAACAGTCTGCTGCTGCACTGATCATAACTGATGGCTTGAATGTATGTAACTTCAAGGGCCAGGACTGTCTCTCCTGATCCCATGCTTTCTACAGACTCTAGCACGTAGTAGGTGTGCAAAAAAATGGGTTTGACGGAGTGACAAGACACTCATAAAATAGTTCAAGGGGTAAAATATAAATGCTTGAAAAGTTAAATAACAAGAGAAGATGTGTCACATGACAACACGTGATTAGTTCATGAACAAAAAGTAAGACAAGTCCTCGAGGAAAGATCACTTCGGGCTGGAACAGAGAACACCTCGGGCTGTCCGTGCTTTTCCAGCACAGAGACAGAAGCACTGACCAATGAGGAAGGAAGAGTAGTAAAAGGAGGGACCAGTCACAGAGGAAAGCTGGTGTCCTCTCACTAGGGTCTCAAATGCTACCGTGCATGTATTTGTTCGCGTTGTGGGTCTCTCGTTTATAAATTACATCAGCAGAGCCAATAAGATCCTGGGCTACAGTCATTTTGAGGAAAGGCTGAGAACTGATATTTATTTATCACTAATGAAGTTCCAAGCACTTATCTACATGCTCCCATTTAATCTGCATGACTCTCTCTGAAGTATTAGATTTCCATTTTGCAGAAATTGCTGAGGCTTCGAAAGCTTAGGTGAAGTAGTCCAACCACAACCCAAAATAGCTGGCTTCCAAAGCACAGCCTCCTGATTTACCCCAATAATGATGTGATCAGGTATTAGGCCTGCTGAACCCAGCAAGGTATCCGATCAGCTCTTAGGCGGCAAGTTGAAGTCAAGCTACAGTTGGTCGAGACATGAGAAACCCTTTACAGGGTGGCAGGACTATGGACTGCCAGGAGAGTCTGGAAAACAATGCATCAGCCTAAATAAACCAAAAGCAGTACAGCAATGACTCCAAATACAGAAGGTGCTGCAGGGCCTAAGGGACAGGAGTAGCGTATGAGAGAAGAGATGGAGTCTATTACGTGTGACTCTAGTCTAAATGACAGGACCCCCTGCTAAAACTTCTGTCTGACAATCCTCATTTAGAGATTTACTCCCCGGCCCAAGACATGCCATTCTACTATCACCAGTTGCCATCAATTTCCTTCAACTCATCTTTAAATTATGTATCAATTACTTATTAGAAATGAATGCAGGGTACTGATCCTGGGGTGCAAAACTGATCAAAGGCAAGACCCTGGCCTAAAGGAAAGAAGAGGAATACAGTTCAATATATCTGAGCTTTCTCTTAGTGGGGTCAGAAAGCATTACGGAGTCCCAGGGGAACACATGGAAGGGAACGATCAAGTTTGCCTTCCCAGCGCCATTTTCTGTTCCATCCTGCTGAACAAGTCTGTCTCTCTGCCACTGCCCTGAAGTGCACTTCTGTTTCTACTTTTCTCTCTGACTGCAGGAGGCAGCAAGGCCCCCAAAGAGAGCCATGCTTTAATTCCTGGACACTGTGAATTTGTTACATGACAAACGGGACTTTGCAGATATAATTAGGGTGATGGACCTTCAAATAGGGAGATTATGCTGCATTACATAGGTGGCCTCAATCTAATCTCTTGTGCCTTAAAAGCAGATAACTTTCTCTCACTGGAGTAAAAGAAATACAGCAGAAGGGGACGTCAGTTTCCAGATGCAAAGGACAATGTGACAGGCGATGCTGGATCTTAAGGAGCTGAGAGAGGCTCCTGGGTCAGACCTGGCAAGGAAGTGGGGACACAGCCGTGGAACTACATGGAACTGAATTCTGCCAACAGCCTGAACGAGCTGGGGAACAGATTCTTCCCCAGGCTCCAAAGAGGAATGCAGCCCTGCCGACCCCGAGGTCTGGGCCTCGGGAGGGCCTAAGCAGTGAAGCAGCTGAGCCTCGCTGTGGCAGACATCTGGCCCACAGAAACTGTGAAAACTAAACGGGTCTTATTTAAAGACATGAGGTTTGTGGTATTTTGTTACAAGAGCAATAGAAAACTAATACACGACTAGAAAGTCTTTTCTCCCTTCTCCAGCCATATTCATTCTTCAGATCCTGCTCCAACATCCTGCCATCAGGATAACCTTTCCCGACCCCCAAGAGAAACGAAGTTCTCCTCCCTTTGGACTCCTATCACACCTTGCCTGGACTTCTGTGAGGGTACTTATTTCCCTCTCTTGTCTATTATTAGCTATTTTCATGACTGCCCACCAAGTTACATATTACATCTTATTCACCTTTATGTTCCCAACAATATTGGCACACACAAAATAAGTAGTCAGCCAGCCATTCAAACCATCCATATTTAGCATCTCTGGATGCAGGGCACTAGTAAGCATTCACCTGCCTTTTTGGCTGGCATCCAGGATTGTGGGATGTCAGTCCAAGACAATTCATGGTAGAAGGCCAGGGTTATGCAAGCAGAAAAGCTCATTAGTGATCAGTTGACACTATTTTATTAACCTATATTGACTGCTTTTTAAATGCAAATTGAATGCTTTTGTGAAAATTAAATTGAAATATTACATCGGAATTAGTCTTGATAAAAGAACATCACAGATTGATGCTGGGACCATCACCTGCAAAGCTATAAATTACAAGTGCATCAAAAGCCAACTTGATTATTGTTCCTCAGTTAAACAAAGACAGTTTAGTGTTTCACTAAAACCACTAATTCATTAAAAGACACAGTGAGCAACTCTATAAATAAAAGAGCTAAGAAGTAAAATGTGATACTCATTATTTAGAATAAGCTAACACTTTAATATATCAATTGTGCTTTCTTAGAATTGTCAGCCAATTTATTTGAATAGCTAATTAACAGAGAGGTCAGAGCCATCTGGAACGTGGGAAAATGGCAAATTAAATTCTATCTTTTAGGACATATAATACTACATAATTTTAGAGATATTATGGGGAAGTATGGAAATAGATATCAGTCATCATACATTTTTTCTAAAACCACTTTGCACTAACATTCATCATATATTACAATTATTAAACAATGTAACCCATCAACCTCAAAGCAAATTGAGAAATCTTATGCGATCCTATAGTCATTGACTCCAAGGAGAAATCAAAGCTCCCAGGAGAGATATAACCATGAAATATGTACGTGTGTGCATTATTATTATTGATGTAATTACTTCGAGTGAGGCACTCACTCTAGGTAAAGGAAATCTATAGGGAGGTTCTGATTTATCTCCTCACTGCAAGATGTCCTCTATACTTGAGTAGAGTGAGATATTTATCTGTTTGTTAAAAAGGAAGTGCTAATTGGCCAATCTGGTTAAACTCCCTGCAGGGAGAACTGGATGAATGGAAGGTTGTTAAGAGGTATAAACAGATCAGAAAAGGTAAACCAAACTGTAAATCAAAACCCAAATAATTGTTAGAGAGAGTAAAAAGAGCAGAAAGTGCCATAAACTATATGTATATTAACTCTGATTTTGATGCGAATGTCAGGAAAATCACCCCGTATCTGATTGGCCAAGGTTTTTGTTGTAAATGAGGCTCGGTAATTGTACTGTAGAGCTATGGGAGTGGACCTGCATTAGGTCACAGTATCTAGGATTTAACTCCTTCCTTCAACCAACCAGAAATGTTCATCGTCCACTATAGGCAACCCACTGTTGCACTGAGTGTGGGAAATGAAAAACTGAATTAGAAGCAAATCCTGTCCTCAAGGGGTCTGAGGAGAAAACATAACAAGAATAAAGACAGCAATGGTATAGCAAAAGTAGTCTTCAAACAGAGCCCCACCAGGTAAAACCAGTAAAAATGCAGCTTTTCTGGTTGAAAAGAAGGTCAAAGTTCTTGATTACACCTGATTTAGCATCTCTTGTCCCTAGCACTATGGGTCTGAATCATCTACAAGGATCCCTCAGGCTCTGTATAGCACCCTTTGAAAACCATCGCTCTGACACAAAGAATCAAGGTAGAAAGTGGCATGTTCCACGAAGGAATAAAGAAGGTCTTACCAGAGGGCAGAGAAAGTTGAGAGTATGCCCATCTAGAGTGCTTGGAATGGCACTATCCAACTGAGCTTTCTGGAGGTTGGAAATGCTCTATATCCCTGTTGCTCAATATGGTAGCCACAAGCAAGATGTGGCCATTGAGCACTTGAAAGATGGCCAATGTGACTAAGAAAATGAATTTTTGCTTTTATTTAATTTTAATTAATTAAAACAAATAAAAATAGCCATTTATGCCTAGTGGCTTCTATATTGGAGAGAGCAGGCTTAGAGAAATGCTTCATGGAGAAGGTAGAAGGGGATTGAGAAATAGGCAGTGTTTAAACATTCAGAATCAGACCAAGAAAGGGATCTCCAAGCAGAAGGAACTGAACAAGGAAGTCAGGAACATGCTCTCCTAAAAGAAACTGCACTTTTCAAAAAAAATTCATATAGTGTGGGTTAGAACTTTTTATCTTTGGGGTCTTCAGCCCCTTCTATCCAACAATTTAGAATTGCCATATTCACACACACAAAGGATATTACTTTCAAGATAATTGCTCAAAGTTGTACTGGTTTGTCTCAGATCAAGCAAAAGCAGAGAGCAGGAACCAATAGCTGTCATCCCAAGAATGAGAGGCTTTGTGTCTGAGGTAGGTAATATTGGGACATTTGTCCTTTGAAACATAACTACACTGTGACTCCATGTGTTCAAACCCTTTTACTACCATGGACACATACAGACTGACCTGGAATAAATCATATAACTGTGCTATACTTTGAACCATATATATCAATGAGCAAGGAATCTACTACATTTTCAAATTATTTTGAAAATTAATCAAAATCTCCTGTGATTGAAGTGCAGCCAATCTGATTCAGTTGAGAAGATTAATTTGTAAAAACTGACTATTTTGCCCCCTGTGTCAATCCAGCATCAATTATACAAAATAAAGGCTTAGTTTGAGAGTCCCTTGATAATGAGCATGAACAAATCATAAATGAGGTAGATCACCACATTATTTGGAAGAAAGCTATGGAGAAAATTCATGGGGACCTTGGCTAATTGTTCCTTTGCCTTGCAATTGACCCTACCCTGCAAATCTTTTTATCCAACAGAAGCTTGACTCTCAAATTCAGGGAGCTCAACTCTGAAAGGAGAAAGGGAATAAGAAAGTATAAGTGCATTAACTAAATTGCATTGAACCAAATTGTCAAGGTCTCAGGGATAATAAAAATGACCACTTATTTAGCACTTACTCAATAGGAAACTTGGTAATGAGAACCAACTCTAGGAGGCATGGACTTTCATTGTTCTCATTTAACAACAATTGAGCTTTAGAGAGAAGCTGGAACCCAAGGCTGTAGGTCTCCCTACCCTGTATTCTTTCCATTATGCCACTGTGTCCCAGCTGCCCCATTACTGTTTACTTGATCTTGAAACCACTTTCAGCCTCTGCTCTCAATAGAGGAAGCAAACTATGGCATTTATCTTTTTGAGTGTGAGAGCATACTGAGTGCAGAGTGTTTTACGTGCATTCATTCATTCATTCATTCAAAAATATCTATTGAGTGCCTACTCTGCCCCCAGGCACTGCTCAGTGATTAATAAGGCCAGCTCCTGACCTGCTGGAGTATGTTATAGAAGACTGAGACAAATAGCAATGAACCTTCAAACAAGCACAACAAAATAGCTTAGGATAGCATTTAGTGCTGTAAGAGAGTACCTGGGCTGGGACCTACTTTGATAGGGTGCTCAGGAATGCCGCTCTAAGGTCTCATGTTGAGCTTTATTTTTAGAGTTTAAAATCTAAAAGATGAGAGAGAACATTCCCACCAGAAGGGGAAGCACTTTCCAAAGGACTGAGATGGGCAGTGTGGCTGGAGCATGGATAACTGGAGGATAAAAACAGGTAATGCCCTCCTCTATCTGGTGAGCAGGGGCCATGGCAACAAGTTGGTTTGGATTTTAGTCTGTGTGAGTGAGAAGCCATTGAGAGATTTTACCCAACAGAGTTGCACGATCTGCTTTACTTTTTTCAAAGGTCAAGTTGATTTTAGGGTAAGGATAAATTGTAGAGGCAGGAGTAAAAGCAGGAGGTGAATGCAGTTGCCTACACAGGACTATGGGGTCTAGAATGAATAAATGAAGACAAGAGGACAGCACTGGGGAGAACTTTGGAGGTAAAGCTGAGAGACTTGGGGGAACATTGTCATCCTTCCTGACAATGAGGAAAAGACCTGAACAACTAAGGGGTGAATGGTGGTACCATTTGCTGAGATAATAAAGCCTGGGAAGGAGCAGGTTTGGGAACTTTGGGAGAAGAAGGAGGGATAAAAATTTTGAGAGAAAAGAAGGATTCCTAGTTTTGGCTTGAACAACCAGTCTGTCATCTCATTGAATCTTCACTGCAGCCCTACAAAGTTATTCCCATTTTCACATAAGGAAATTGAAATTCAAAAAAGTTAAACAAGTGCCCAAGGACACTTGAGTAGGAATACCAGCCAAGGTGCCTGACTCCAGAGTCCACCACACATGCAGGCTACACACACTACTACCTCCTACCAGCTTTCACCTTAGAAGACTAAAGTTTCTATACTAGTTTTGTTTCGATGTGCTTCTGTTCCCTCATTTATAAAAGAAGTCATAATTCTGAGTAAGAGTTGTGAGAAACAAGGTGATAAAAAGGGGAGCTCTCCCTACACTGTACAAGTTGTTGACATGAATAAGATATATTTTCATCTATTGGTTCCTGGTATGTGTTTTGCTTTGTTTTTAAAGAAGGTGTAGGTTTACAGAAAAAACATGCATAAAATACAGAGTTGCCATATCCTGGCATATGTTCTTGATTCTGTTAACTGAATGTTCTGGTTTGGGCCATGGCCACACCTAGCCTGACAACATTCCCCAGTCCTATTTGGATTTCATTTACAGGGTTCTCCAGCTCCTACTTCCCAGGGGTCCTGAACAAGGCTCAGAGACTGTACCCTAAGTCTGCGCCAGCACCCTACTTATTAGGGAAATTTTATCTCCCTGCTTCCAGCTTACTCCATCTGTGATTTACCTTAAAGAAATGATTGTGTGATTCTGAGCCTGAGGATGAAATATCTATACAGACTGGGATGCTGTCATGTACACAGTGGCACTGACTTGTGTTCTCTGTGGAGACTTTCCATGGCACTTTACAAACTGTAGAAGATACTCTTTAAGTGTATGCAGAAAACTACACAAAATTGTTAGGGAAATCAAAGAAGACCTAAATAAATGGAAGAATATTTCCTGCTCATGGATAGGAAGACTAAACATCATTAAGATGTCTATCCTATACAAACTGATTTACAGATTTAATGCAATCTCAGTAAAAATTACAACAGCATTTTTCACTATTTGAAAAAGCTAACTATGAAATTTATTTAGAAGGGCAAGGGGTCCCAAATAGCCAAAGATATACTGAAAAAGAAAAATGAAATTGGGGGAATCACACTACCTGACTTTAAAACACACTACAAAGCTACAGTGGTCAAAATTGCATGGTATTGGCACAAGGATAGACACACTGACCAGTAGAACAGAACTGAGAGTTCTGGTATAGATTCTTATATATGGTCAACTGATATTCAACAAGGCCACATGCCCATTCGACTGGGAAAGAGTGGCCTCTTCAACAAATGGTGCTTGGAGAACTAGATATCCATATCCAAAAGAATGGGGGAGGGCCACCAACTCATGCCCTATACAAAAGTTAACTCAAGATGGATCAAAGATCTAAATATAAGAGCCAAGATATAAATATCCTGGAAGTTAATATAGGGAAGCATGTAGGAAACAGTTTCATAAACTTTACACCCAAAGCATGAGACACAAAAGAAAAATTAGATAAATGGGACCTCCTTAAAATTTAAAACTTTTGTACTTCAAAGGAGTTTGTCAAGAAAATGAAAAGGCAGCCTACTCATTGGGAGAAAATATTTGGTAACCATCTGTAGCAGTCTGATATTGTTTATGAATTCCAAAAACAAATATTGGATCATGTTTGTAAACTGGTCTGTCACTCTGGGCATATTAGATTATATTGGATTCAGAGGTTTCACTTTTACTTGGTTGTATAATGATTAAGGATTTGATTGGGCCACATCAGTAGGAAGTTGCATCCCCACCCCCTTGGTGGTTGGGGACCCAAAGAGAAACTGCACCGCAGAGAAGGGAGTTTGGAGTTTTAATGCTGGAGCCAGAGAAGTAAGCACACAGAGGAGGAGAGAGAAGGCTCAATTAGACACAGCAGAGGCCCGGGGAAGAGAGATGAGCCATTTGCCTGATAGTCTACAGCTGGCCTATGGAGTGAGCACAGCAGCTGAGCCCGGAGAGAAATGAGCCCTGGGAAGATAGGAACTCAGGAAGCCTGAACCCTTAGCAGATGTCAGCAGCCATCTTGCTCCAACAAGTGGCAGGGAAGTAACTTATGCTTTATGGCCTGATAACTATAAGCTTCTACCCCAAATAAATACCCTTTATAAATGCCAACAGATTTCTGGTATTTTGCATCAGCACCCCTTTGGCTGACTAACACACCATCTATCTAATAGAGGCCTAATATCCACCATATATAAAGAAATCCTACATCTCAAAAATAGAAAGACAAAAAATCCATTTAAAAAATGGGCAAGAGATTAGAATAGACACTTCTCTAAAGAAGAAATACAAATGGCTAAAAAGCACATGAAAAGATGCTCAACATCACTAGTTACTAGGGAAATGTAAATAAAACTACAATGAGATATCATCTTACACCCATTAGACTGGCAGCTATTAAAGAAACAGAGGACTACAAGTATTGGAGAGGATGTGGAGAAAAGGGAACCCTTATACACTACTGGTGGGAATGTAGAATGGTGCAGCTATTGTAGAGGACAGTATGGTGGTTCCTCAGGAAGCTAACTATAGAACTGCCATATGATCCAGCAATCCCACTGCTGGGTATATATCCAGGAGAATTGAAAGCAGGGACACAAACAGATATATGCACACCAATGTTCATAGCACTTCACCCTTGCCAAAAGGAGGAAGCAACCCAAATGTCCATCAGCAGATGATTGGATAAGAAATTGTGGTATATACATACAATGGAATATTACTCGGCTGTAAGAAAGAATGCAGTATTAACACACGGAATAACATGGATGAATCTTGAAGACCTTATGTTGAGAGAAGTAAGCCAGTCACTGAAAGACAAATACTACTTGACCTCACTGATATGAATTAAACAAATTGAGCAAACTCACTGAGAGAGAGTCTGGAAGACAGGTCTACAGGAGACAGAAAGGGAGTAGAAGGTTGTGAGCCAATGCCCATATGGGCAAAATCTATGATAAGGTAGAAGGGTGTAGTTGCGCAGTGGATGGGCATGACAGTGGTGCAGTGATGCTATTGGGTTCAGTATTGCTGGTCTGTGAGGGGCATAGGGTGGGGGGGGTTGGACTATCCATGGAACTGGGGGGAGGGTTGGGGGAAGGTGCAGGTGAACTCTGGGGATTTGCAGATCTGTGGTTAAAACTACAACGTTGGGTGTGTTCTTTTGGCAAATATTGCAGGGGAGGATTATTGGTGTAGGGCGTTGTGGGTGGGGGTTGCATACAGGACAGGGTGCAGCTTCTATGGAATATGTAAGTGTTCATCTTGTCTTAGTGTGTTATATCAGTGGGTGGAGACCCACACAATAAACAAGAAAACATTAAACTCCCATCCTGGGGAGGACTGCTATCTTCTCAAATAGAGGGGCAAGAGTCTCCTGAGAACATAGGCAGTGCCTAGTAATAGAAAACAGACCAATGTGTCAAGCCCTCAACATTATTGTAGTAATCATGAATCTTATTATTCAAAAACTGAAACTTAGTGGTTACCATTGGTCCTGAGGGGAGGGGGAGGGAAGAATACAATAGGTGGAACATAGGACAATGTTTCCACATTCTAGGAACATAGGCACTAGAATTATTCTGCATGCTCTTGCAATAATGGATACAGGCCATTGTAAATTTCATCAAAATTTATAAAAGTGTACGGTCCAAAATGTAAATCATAATGTAAACCATTTACCATGGTCCGTGGCAATGCTTCAATATTTGTATATCAATTGTAACAAATGTACCATCTGTATGTAAAATGTTATTAATAGGGGAGAGGGGAAAAGGGAGAGGGCATTGGGTATATGGGAATTCCCTATATTCTCTATGTGACTTATCTGTAACCTAAAGCTTAAAATTAAAATAAAATAAAAAACACTGGGGGAATATATGGAAGAAAATATCACTGTACATACAAGACAACAGATCTTACAGTGATAAAAGACATATTGTCTTTTTTTAAAAGTTTGTTTTTTATTATTTACAATTTTTAAATTATTTTTTAATCTTTTTGTATTTTATATGTTATTTTAAAAACTATCATTATTTCATTTTCTCATTAATTTTATTTGGTTGTTTTCTTGGCTTCATTTTTGGAGAGGTTTTGGATCACAGAAAGGTCACAACTGTGGCAGGGAAGGAACATTGGTGTGGGGTGTCAGTGAAGGGGTGATGCATGGGAAGGGGTTCACCTGGGGCATGCCTCTAAGGCATATGAATATGTTCAAGTGTTCATGGGGCATTGTCATGGTGGGTGGAGATCCACACAATAACAAAAAGAATATCAAATTCCCATCCTGGGAAGTTACACTACATTCTCTAATGGAACAGCAAGAATCCCCCGAGTACAGGGGCAGTGCCTAGTGAAGGAGAACAGACCATTGCACCAAGCCCTTGATATTGATGATTGTACTTATGAACCTTTTCTTTTGAAATTGAAACTTAGCTTAGCATTATATGTTGCCTAAGAGTTACCTCCTGAGGGCCTCCTTGTTGCTTAAATGTGGACTTTCTCTAAGCCAAATTCAGCATTTAAATGCACTACCTTCCCTCAAGTGTGGGACATGACTCCTGGGGATGAGCCTCCCTGGCAGCGAGGGATTATTACCAAGTGCCAACTAGCAATGCACCTTAAAAAAAAGACCATGACCATAGTGAGGAAATGGTAAATACAAATAAGTTCTTATGGCTAAGAGATTTCAAAGTGAGTCGGGAGGTTATTCCAGAGGTTATGCTTATGCACATCTCAGCAGGATCTCATTGACTGTCACAGCAAATATTGCCTCAACTAGTGGGGCTCCTGAGGGCCCTAGAGACATCCAGACACTATAGGCAGGGCCGACAGTTCAGGAGTTTGGCGCCTTGCCAGTGAGCCTTATCTTGGAACTTATGCTTCCCAGTGTGACAGAGTTGGACTCATTTGTGGTTTCTCTACATATGACTCTTCTGGCCCTTCTATTTGAACCTATAGTTAGTACTATACTTGATAGGTGTATGTCCAAGAGACTTAAGTCTTTGGTCAGTCCGTGTGCCAGTTAGGCCCTGAATCTCAGCAGAGTTGCAACACCTACTCTCCAGTTCATTGGATTCACTTAGGACAACTAACAAGGTAATGATGATGGACAATGCCCATGCCAAGTAACAGAGAAAGTCTACAACTCCAAGCAAGAGAGTTCCATCCATCTGCTCCATGGAATCTAAGCCCCTTCTCAATTAGAGGCAGAGTGGGCATTACCATCCCAAAATCCTCAAGACTGGGGAATGAACAACAGACTAAAGTAGACTTACTATTATTCTGCTATAGACTTATTGTTATTCTAGCAATGGAAGAACTTTTACCACGGATGTGGAGGCAGTGGCCACTGGAGGTTCTAAGGGGAGGGAGAGGGAAAAATAGGTGTAATATGGGGGCATTTTCTGGACATTGGAATTGCCTTACATGACATTGTAATGATGGATACAGGCCATTATATATCATGTCATAACTTACAAAATTGCACAAGACAGAGTGTAAACTGTAAGATAAACTATAATCCACAGTTAGTGGCAATGCTTCAATATGTGTTCATCAGTTATAACAAATGTACCACACTAATGAAGGATGTTGTTAATGTGGGAAAATATGGCAGGGGGAGGGAGTGGGACATATGGGAATCCCCTATATTTTTTTATGTAACATTTATGTAATCTAAAGTTTCTTTAAAATTAATTAATTAATTAATTTAAACACATACACACACACACACACACACACACTAGACCTCTCTCTGACTAGAGGAGCCTGCACCAAATCTTGGTGTATAATTCCATTTTTCTCTCCCATCTCTCAGCAAACTCTGTTCTTCTCCTCCATTTCCCAATAAATTCTTCTTACTGGCTTAACTAAAAAATAAAATAAAATAAAATAAAAATAAAAAGATTAGAGTAGCAGTAATGAAATTGAGAATTAAAAAAACAACAGAAAGAATTAACAAAACAAAAGTTGGTTCTTTTTACAAGATCAATAAAATTGACAGGCCCTTAGTTGGACTGACAAAGAAAAAAAGAGAAAAGATACAAATAAATCAGAAATAGAGGGAATTACTACTGATCCCAAAGAAATATAAAGGATTATAAGAGGATATAATGAGAAAATATAAACCAACAAATTAAACAATCTGGATGAAATGGACAGATTCCTAAAAACACACAAACAACCTACACTGACTCTAGAATAAGGTTCTTAACAAGGGGTCTGTGAGCTTGAACTGAAATTCAAAAAAGAAATATTATTCTCGTGGGGATGTGTTGGTGCAGGTGTGATATATTTATTAAATAATACACAGTATGGTGTGGACTTAGTAAGGGGTCCATGGTTTTTACCTGACTGGCAAAGGGGTCAATGGAACAAAAAAGGTTAAGAACTCCTGCTCTAGAAGAAATAGCATACCTCAACAGACCAATTACAAGAAAAGACATTGAATTAGTCATTAAAAACCTCCCAACTAGTTAATAATTAGAATATAGGTCACCAGAAAATAGGAAGGTAGAGAATGGAAAGCTGAGGGTTAATCTGTGTAGATTGGTAAAAAGGTTGTAAGTCTTTGGAAATGAACAGAAATGGTGAAAGCACTCATGGTGTTTGTAACTAGCAGAGCTATTATACGGGTATGACAGTGGTTGAAAAGGAAACTCTAAGGTCATGTATATTACTAGAAATACTATATTATTTAGAAAGCTAAAAACTGTAACATGGGACTGTATGACAGTAAAGCCTCATGCAAAACCCAAATATGGGTGATATTGTATATATAAGACTGTTTTTACAAAATATAAATACAAATATACAAGAGAGAAGGAAAAAAATAGCAGCTATGTATGGCAGGGGAAGCATAGAGAGATTGAGAGGTGATGAGTCCTGTTTGTTTTGTTGTTTATTATTATTGGAATAATGAAAGTGCTCCAAGAATGATTGAAGTGATGAATGTACAAATATGTGACTACACCAGGTACCATAGATTGCTACACTTCAGATGGATTTATGTTTTATTAATACGTATCAATAAAAATGATTTGTTTTAAAAAAATACCAACTTCCCAACTAAGAAAAGGCCAGGACCAGATGGCTTCACAATGGAATTCTACCAATCATTCCAAGAAGAATTAACACTAATCCTACTCAAATGCTTCCAAAAAATTGAATAGGACGGAACACTCTAACTGATTGACTTGGTGGTGGGGTGTTGTATGGGAATCCTGTATTTTATGTATGATTGTTCTGTAAATCCACAACTTCTCAAAAAAAGAAAAAGAAAGGCCTCTGAAATATGTTTTTTTCCACCACACCATACTGCTGTTGACTAAAATAAGCCTGATGCAAAAGGACAAATAATGTATATCACTGATATGAAATAATAAGAATATGCAAATTCATAGAGTCAGAAACTAGAGCATAGGTTACCAGACACCAGGTAGAACAGTACAAACAAAGAGTGAACCCTAAAGTAAACTATGGACTATAGTTAATAGCATAATTATAATAATTGTGTTTTGTCAATTGCAACAAAGGTACCACACCGATGAAAAAATGTTAATAGAAGGGAAAATTGTGTGTATGAGAGAACGAATGTAGGAACTCTGTACCTTCTGCGTGATTTTTCTCTAAACCTATGACTGTTCTAATAGAAACATTTAAAATAAAATATATATATATATTTGTTCTAAATCCCAGGGCATTGGCTGAAGAGGACACAACCTGAAAAGAACTCTCTAATGTGGGAAATGGAGGTCACTGTCTGTAAAATGTGATCGGAGAGACATTGGAATTCCTACCAACCATGGGGTACAAAATTCCACTAGTGGAGATATTCTTTTGAGTTAAGGAGATTACCTCCAGGAGACTTCTCTTAAATTGCATATGTTTTCTAAAAGTTGTAAAATGTTAAGTTGCGTATCTGATACCTCTTTTTAAAAAAGAGAAGGGAAGGGAGGATAGCAGGATGACACAAGTGTCTTCTTAGATTGTGCTCTTGGAATCCCATTGCAAATATGAAGTCATGAGTACACAGTGATTGAAATTAATTTGATTTTCAGCTCAGACATGTCAGAAAAAAAATTCTGCATTTGCTTATTGTTGTACATGTAGAATGTAAGTTATCAACCTACAATGAAAATCATCTGCCCTATTTAACCAGCCAGATTTTTATTTCCCAAGGCCATGATAAGGAAGATGACTGAAATTTAGTTTGCATAATTATAAAGAAACTGTGTTGGCAAAAGGAAAGGGAGGCCAGTTTATTCCGTTGCTAAGATAACCAATTCTTTCATTCAAATGAGAATGCCAGGTGAGAAATGGGGAATTACATGGCTACTTCTCACCAGGATGATTTGATTTATGTAAGTAAATTCTATACCTCTCCAGCAGAATAGATGCTCCTAATTCCAGAGCAGTGCAGTTGAGCTGATGCATATCAGAGCAGACTTACTTTCTCATTCCAGCTTGATAATGTAAATGCTTGCATTTAAGTTTCTATGTTAACTTTCAGGGTTTTAAAAATGAAGCAACTTTCTGTTCTCCATCAGACTCAGGAGCAATGGGAATTAATGTGATCTTGTCTTTAATGGTATGTAGTGGAGATGTGTGATTCATGTTGGTTCCCAATCATTTCCTTCTCTTTAAAACACCACAAAATGAAAAATACAACATGCTTCATATTAAAGAGAAATGCAAACGTGAATTAATGCAGCTGAAGAATTTTTTATATGTTCAGAAAATTTTTTCTTTATATGAATGGAATCAATGTACATTTTTCCCATTCAATAAAATGGTACTGATTTCAATGGCTTTGCAAGCTTTTAAACCAAGCACAAAAAGGAATGGTCTAGAGTCTAGGTAAAAGGTATCTTTCTTTTTCCTAAAAGACAGGATAAACAACAAAACAAAAAATTTCTGATGTTATTTACCCAACAAATTATAAAAGGTCTTCATTCTCTTTAGACCTAAGTTAGTTGATTAACTAGTTTCAGTTGCATATTAAATAATCTCTCCTAAAAGGAGTCAATTCTTTAGGCTGAGCTTTGTCAGGAGGTGAAATGTGTTCACACCTGGGTACTGCTTGTGCTGGTAAATTGTGTTTGGAAAAGGCCTTATGCTGAGCGGTAATGCTTCCTCCTTACTATACTCCTTCTATTGCCTACTTTGGATGCAGGTATAAATTATTTAAAACAGGAGAGATTTCCCTTGTTAATTAATGACAGGCTGCCTAACCAGCTCTCATCGATGCCTAAGGCTTCATTCCATGCACAATTCTCTGACCAGTATAATATCCACCTCCATGGTTTTTCTCTGTAATTTTAATCAGTCACTGTGTACCATGGAAATCTAACAGCTGTGCACTTGGATGACCTTATTATCATTAGCGGCAAATTAGAAAGCGGAAAGACTACAGAATTTCATAAACTTGGGAATGGCCAGGTGCTATTTTTTTTTTCCTAACTGTAATTTACAACTTAGGAAATGAGCACATTTAGAGTGAAATTCACACTTTAACGAAGAGGGATATAGTTGAAGTTTCATCCTATCACATTTTCTATATTTCTTTATTCTCTTCCAGGGAATAAGAGAATTATCATCATTTAGAAATTTTCCCAGTAAATGAACAGTAGTTTTCGTGACTTTTGCTTTTGACATTGGAAGCACCAAAAGCTGCCTCTTGGTGGGCAGAGAATCAGGGGTGCTTTGGGATACTGGTGAATTGCTCAAATAAGTGGCCCTAAAGGAGATCACTAGGTCCTTATGGGTAGTGGTAAGGATGCTAAGCTCACCAATGAAAGCACCCCAGAAAGTGTCAGATAACCTGCTGGAGACACATTGGCTCATAAGAGATTTTTTCACACAGGTTGGTGGACATTAATTTTACAACCTCAGTACAGCCCAGACTGTGCTTTTATATCAAGCATCCTAATACTCCAGATCTTATAAGAGAGCTGCCATAATTTCAGTTCCCCACACTTTCTAATATTTTCCAGTGCTACCTTTAATTTAACTTTAATCTTTTAAAAAGTACCCCCAGAGGAGTATTCACTGCTCTTTCTTCTATAAGGGTAACTTCTTCAGGGGAAGCAGCAGTTTTGTCATAATTAACCCCTTAACTCCCTGAAAAATACCAAGAGCCCATTGTTCCTGTTGCAAGCATCCATGTGATATGTAATCAATTTCTTTATAAATCCACAGTCGTGCTGCCAAGTAGGAACATGGCCCAATAGATAGTAAAGGTCTATGGATGAGCAGCTAAGGTAAGAGAGAGTGGTGAAGAATACAAGAACTTCCCTTCTTGCAGAAACCATGAAAGTAATTTCTGGATTTGCTATGCCAGTCTCCACTCTTTGTGTTTATGGCCTTGCCACTTGTGGGTAGCCCTGGGCAAAACTGTGAAGGATGAAAAATAGACTTTAGCCTTCTCCTACTTTCCCTTTTTGGCTCTCTTTCTCTTTCTTCATCCTCCATCCTACCCCCTACCCTGCTACACCATACAGGGACCAGGGCAAGCTGACTGATGCTAAGGAAAGTCCCATGAAGGAGAGTCCAGCAGATACTGTGGTACTTGGCCCTGGGCCCCTCTTCAAGGTCAACATGCCCATCCCTCAGCCACTGGGGCTGTCAGCTACTGGAAGCTCCCAGCAGCATCCCTCGCTGGGAAATTCCCTCAGCCTTAGGCAATTACCTCATCCAAATTTCTGTGCACTCCCAGGGAGCAGTCTGTAGTCAATAACTACAAACATTCTATCACCCACCTCCCCTCTTCATAGTTCTCTTTGCATTCCAAGGCCGAGCCATCCCTTCTGCCTGGGTTGATGTCCTTCTATTTCCCTGAGGATTGTGGAAGCTCACGTGAAGGCGAAAAATTGCTTTAGACTCACAATGAGTTTTATTCTACATGGAGATGTGATTTTTTTCTTATAAATTAGCTTTAAATTTGGACATATTTTTGTCCCAGGCCTTTCTTCCCTCACTGCAGGAAGGAGATCCAGCATTCTCCTGCCTTCTTCTCAAGCCACAGACAACCTTTATTTCTCCTCTTCTGAGTTATACTGGCTAAAATTGACTCGACACTTACTATGTGGGCTAAGCACTATTCTGAATACTTTACAGAATAGTGTAAAGTATTATCTCATGTAATCTTTGTAGCAATGACCATATGAGACAGTTGTTATTATCCCTGATTTAAAGATGAGGAAACTGAGGCACAGAGAGGTGAGCTATCTTCCCCAGGGCATTGTAACCAGGAAGTAGTGGAGCCAGGATTCAAACGCAGTCAACGCTCTCAACCAGTAAGCTCTGGGTCTTACCCCATCCCCAGCACCCACTGACACTCTTGCACACTTGTCTCTGTTGAGAATTTCCTATTTCACTCTGAATCATGCCATCAATCTGGGAAATAGCAACATCCCCAGTAGTGACTCCACCAAAGCTTTAGCCTCACAGTTCCTTGAGCTCATCTATTTCAATGGTATCCCCCTTGTTTCTTTAAACAATTGACCCCCAGGGTCATAACCTTCTTGGAACTTCAATTCTGAGGTTTCTCTCTGACTACCACTTTCTATCCTCTTCTTGTCCTGCTTCATCCATCCTTCCAAAATGTTCTCTGGCATCACTCCTTCTTCTCCTAGGCCAGGGCCCACCCTTTTCTCTACCTTTGACTTTATTTTCTTCCTTTCAATCATGCTTTCATCTGTACCTGAAGCTCCCTTACCTTCCTTTCATTGCACTAATTATGGTGTTCCCCGACTCCACATTTTTCTGTTAAAAAACCTTCAGTGACTCCACACCGAGTAAAGGAAAAAATCCAGCTTCCTAAGCAATACCTCGAAGTGCTGCATGGTCCTCCTCGCCTGCCTTTCCAGGCTCACCTCCCACCACCGCTCTCACCATAACTCAATATTCTGGCCACGGCAAGCATCGGTTCTCAAATACATCACACCTTTCCATATCTCCCTCTCCAAAGTGTTCCTTCCTTCAGCCCTTTCTGGAAAGAAGCAAGAGGACTTAGTGACTTCTTGGATAGAGGATTAAGGGGAGAGAATGAGAAGGAGGGGTGGGGGTGAGGCTAGAATATCAAATGGAAGATGACAGAGATTTTCACTCTGAGCACCTGCAAAATAAGGGTGCCATTTTACTGAAAGAGCTCTCTTAGGAGAGAAAGTAGGTGAGGTAAAGGGTCATTGGGCTTTCAGACCAGAGGGGCTGATGAAACATCCATAGAAGAGCATGATGAAAACAATAATAATCATCACAAATAAAAGTAGATGCCCCAATAATAATCTGAGGTTTACTATGATTATGTGCCAATGATTAGCCATTAGATGTAGTTTGTATAGATCAAAAAAGCAAATGGATTTAAGAAAATTATAAAATATATAATTATAAAATATTATAAAATATAACTTGCCATTAGGATAGCTGATAAAATGAAGATATCAGAACTTACTTAGGTAGCTGCCACGTAGAAACACGACAAAGACCCTTGACTAAAATGAATGGGGAAAAGAATGAATAAAGTTAATCTCACATTTCACTAACAATCTGTGAGATACACTTCCAAACACTTGTCATATCACCAGAAAATTGATATACAGATTATTATAATAAGCCTAGCCATTAGGGCTAATCCTTTCATGTATTAAAACCAAAATTATCATATAGTAAAAGCAAATTTATTTATAAATTTGAGATACTTCTAAAAATATATTTATTGGTTTCAAATCATGAGTAACTAAAGAAAAAAATAGATAAATGGGATCTCCTCAAAATTAAAAATTTTTATGCTTCAAAGGAGTTTGTCAAGAAAGTGAAAAGTCACCTTATTCAATGGGAGAAAATATTTGTAACCATTTATCCGATAAGGGCCTAAACCAGCATATATAAAGAAATCCTAGGGAAGCATCTGTGGCTCAATCAGTAGGGCTCCCGTTTACCATATGGGGGGCCCCGGGTTCGGTTCCCGGGGCCTCCTGGTGAGGGCAGGCCCGCCTACACGGTGTGGTTGGCTGACCCAGCGAGCACAAGCAGCAAGGGGGGGATAAATGAATAAATAAATAAAATCTTAAAAAAAAAAAAAAAAGAAAGAAATCCTACATCTGAAAAATAAAAAGACAACCCATTAAAAAAAAAAAATAGGCAAGAGATTTCAATAGACACTTTTCCAAAGAAGAAATACAAATGGTTAAAAAGCACATGAAAAGATGCTTAACGTCACTAACTATTAGGGGAATGTAAATCAAAACTACAATGAGATATCATCTTACACCCATGGCAGGCAGCTATTTAAAAAAACAGAGAACTACAAGTGTTGGAAAGGATGTGGATGAGAGGGAACACTCATTCACGTCTGGTGAGAATGTAGAATGGTGCAGCCATTGTGGAGGGCGGTTTGGCAGTTCCTCAGGAAGCTAACTACAGAACTGCCATATGATCCAGCAATCCCCCAACTGGGTATATACCCAGAAGAATTGAAAGCAGGGACCTGAAAAGATATATGCACACCAATGTTCATAGCAGCATTATTCACTACCATCAAAAGTTGGAAGCAACCCAAGTGCCCATCAACAGATAAATAGATAAGCAAAATGTAGTAAATACATACAATGGAATATTACTCAGCAGTGAGAAAGAATGCAGTATTAATATACCAGACAATATAGATGAATCGTGAAGACCTTATGTTGAGAGAAGTAAGCCAGTCATTGAAGGACAAATATTACCCGACCTCACTGGTATGACTTAAGCAAATTGAGCAGACTCACAGGGCTAGTCTGGACAACAGGTTATCAGGAGACATAAAGGGAGTATATGGTGGTGCACTGATGTTCAATATGGGCAGCCTATGATATGGTGGAAGGGGGTGGTTGGGCAGTAGATGGGGGTGATGTTGGTGCAGGGATGTAAGGGAGGATCAATGGTGCTGGAATGTGAAAGGGGTTAGGTTGAGGAGGTTGGGTCAGCCTATCCATGGAACTGGGGAGAGGACTGGAGGAAGGAACAGGTGAACTCTGGGGATCTGTAGGTATGTGGTTAAAAGTACAATGATGGGAATATTCTTTTGGCAAATATGGCAGGGAATGATAACTGTTTCAGGGTGTTGGGAGTGGGGGGGTATGTGGGATAGGGCACACCCGGGGCATGCTTCTATGGAATATGTAAGTGTTCATCCTGTCATAGTGTGTTATCTCAGATCACACAATAAACAAGAAAATATTAAATTCCCATTCTGGGGAGTCCTGCTAGGTTCTCAATTAAAGGGACAAGAAACTCTGGAGAACAAAGCCAGTGCCTAATAAAAGAAAATAAATCAATATGTCAAGTCCTCAATATTAATGCATGTAACTATGAGTCTTATTCTTTAAAAATTGAAACTTAGTGGTTACCATAGGTTCAAAGGGGAGGGGGAGGGATTAATAGAATAAATGGAACATAGGGCATTTTTAGAGCATTGGAATTGTTCTGCATGATCTTGTAATAATGGATACAGGCCATTATAGCTTTTGTCAAAACCTATGAAAGTGTATGGTGCAAAATGTAATCCATAATGTAAACCACTGACCATGGTTAGTAGCAACGATTCAATATTTGTTCTTCTATTGTAACAAATATACCATACTCATGTAAGATGTTATCAACGAGGGGAAAGTGTGAGATGGGGAAGGGGAGAGGTATGGGGGAATCCCCTATATTTTCTATGTTTCTCTTCTGTAACCTAAAGCTTCTTTGAAAATAAAGTGAAAAAAATAAGACACTGGGGGAATATACAGAAGAAATTGTCACTGTACATAAAAGACAACATATTACGGTGATGAAAAACACAATGGAAATTTTTTTAAATTTTTTTACTTTTTATTTTTTCTTTTTTGTATTTTTTTAAATTATTCTTATTCAATTGCTTTTAGGCTTTGTTTTGGGGGAAGTTTTGGATTACAGAAGGGCTGCAACTGTGGCAGGGGAGGATCACTGGTGCAGGGTGTCAGTGATGGTGGATGTGTAGGGAGGGGTGCACCTGGGATATGCCCTTATGGAATATGAATATGTTCAAGTGGTCATGGGTTGTTGTCTCAGTGGGTAGAGACCCACAAAATAACTGAAAGAAAACTGAATTCCCATCCTGGGAAGTCCTGCTACATTTTCTAATACAGCAACAAGAATCCCTACAGTACATGGGCAGTGCCTAGTGAAGGAGGACAGACTAATACGCCATACCCTTGACATTGATATTTGTACTTATGAACCTCGTTCTTGTGAAATTGTGAAACTTAGCCTAGCATAATATATTGCCTAAGGGTTACCTCCTGAAAGCCACCTTGTTGTTCAAATATGGCCAATCTCTAAGCCAAACTCAGCATATAAAATCATTACCTTGCCCCCAGCGTGGGACATGACTCCCAGGGATGAGACTCCCTGGCACCAAAAGATTATTAACAAGCACCAACTAGTGAGGCATTTGGGAAAAAACCTTGACCAAAAGGGGAAATATTAAATACAAATGGGTTTTTATGGTTAAGAGATTTCAAACTGAGTCAGGAGGTTATTCCAGAAGTTACACTTATGCATGTTTCAGGAGGATCTCATTGAATTCCACAGTAAAATGTGCCTCAAGCAGGGGTGCTCCTAAGGGCTCTAGAGACATCTAGACTCTATAGGTACAGCAGACAATCTCAGGAATTCAGCATCCTGTCAGTGGGCCTTACCTTGGAATATATGTTCCCCAATATAACAGAGATAGACTCATTTATAATTTCCCTAACATGGCTCTTCTGCCCCTCTTATATGAATCTATAATTAGCCCTATACCCATTGAATATATATACCAGAGACTTAAATCTTCTGGCTGTTCATATGCTGATTGAGGCCTGAATCTCAGCAGAGCTGCAGCCAACATGCACTCTCCAGTTCATCAGACTCACCCAGGACAACTAGCAACATGATAATGATGGACAATGCTCATCCCAGAATAACAGAGCATCTACAACTGCATGCAAGACAGTTCCATCCATCTGCCCCATGGAATCTAAGCCCCCTCTCAATCAGAAACAGAGTGGGCATCACCATCCTAAAATCCTCAGGATTGAGGAAAGAACAAACATAAGAAGGGAATGCAGCTACAGACTAAAGTAGACATTATTATTCTAACAATGGAAGAACTTGTAACACTGACATAAAGAGAGTGGCCACCAGAGGTTCTGAGAGGAAGGAGAGGGAAGAATAGGTGTAACATGAGGCATTTTTAGGACTAGAATTGTCCTGAATGACATTGCAATGACGGATACAGGCCATTATATATTTTGTCAAAATCTATAAAAATCTGCAGTACAAAGTGTAAACTATAATGTAAACTGTTGTCAATGGTTAGTAGTAATGCTTCAATATGTGTCCATCAGTTGTAACAAATGTACCGCACTGATCAAAGATGTTGTTAATGGTGGAAAGTGTGGGAGAGGGACAGAGTGGAGCATATGGGAATCCCCCTATATTTTACATGTAACATTTGTGTAATCTAAAGCTTCTTTAAAAATAAAATAAAATAAATAAAAGGAAAAAAATCAATAATGATATAGATTTTTAAAAAGTATATTTATATGTGTTATGTCATTTAATTATCCATTATTTACCTTTAAAATGACTTTAAGATCTTATTTTTAGTCTTTATATTTTTTGAAATCTTTATTTCCTAGAGAAAACATAGGCATAAAAAGATAAAAGATAAGAACCAAGGGCAGCTCACAAAACAGAAACACACCCCTTATGCCTCCAGAAATCAGGAAATACATAGTGTTTGTTTGTTGGAAGAATTTAGATTTTACTGTATTTCTATTTTTATTCTGAGAAAAAAATGTCTTCCTTCAGGAACTCAGGTGTTCATAAGTGCTGTCTGGGTTTCCTGCACCAGAAGCTTCTGCCAGTCTTTCTTGCAGAAACAAGGGCCACTTTCCTCTAAAGGCTCCTAATATTATGACAGTGTAATTGGGCTGTGTTCAGGGGGATCCAGAGAGCAAATACGTTGCTTATGAAACATAAATACTGCAAAAGCTTCAGGATATCAGAAAGTGAGTCTTTCTTGCACAATCACATACTAAATCCATTGACAAATGCAAGTCTTAGGAAAACTAGACCCATTAACAATGGAAGGAGAGAAAGTCTACAAGCATGGTGATTGAATAGGTACTTCAGAAGAAAATACTATCAATGTCAAAATATCAGAAGAGATCTTTGAGGAAATTGAGGAAGTCTGCAAACAGTTTCATGCTGTGAAATTCAAGTGTGAAGTGAAGGCTATGGTAGCATTTGGCTACCTAAAAATATCAACCCCATTTTTAGTCTCAATAAATAATATTAATTGCTATTATTACCACCCTCCACATTATCCATTAAAGTCATGGAATGAAGTCCACTTAGACCTAGCAGGAAGATGAACCTCACTGCCCTGTATTCTGATCGCCCGATGGTGCCTCCCCTTAGTGCAGGCCGTCCATTTATATACATACAGGGCAGCCTCTGCAGGCCCAGAGATAAGCGAATACGTTTTGAGAGTTGGTCTCGAAGGACAAGCAAAGGTTGCCCAGTACACATACACACACACACACAAAGAGAATTCCATCAGGGCTGTCCCCAAAGTTCTCAAGGTACTTCATTTATTCAGACAACCAATTTGTCCTACTATGTGCCAGCTATAGTTCTCTAGGTGCTGGAGACACCACAACGAAAGATTGGCAGGGACCCTGCCAGGGCTGCATTATAACTTTCCGGGGCCCCTTTCACTATGAAAAAAAAAATTTTAATTCTATTTTGCAACTGTGTATAGAGAAAACCTTCATCCAAACAGGATTCATTATTATATATTCATCATATTCTTTTTTCTCTTCTGATTTTAAAAGAAATTAAAAATTAAACCTTTTTGAGTGTCCCTGAAAGTATTGTGGGCCCTAGGCACCTTGTGCCTAGTGAAGAAGCTAGGCCTGGTTCCTGCTCTCATGGAACTTATACTCTAGTAGGAGGAGACAATCACAAAGAAGTTCCAAATCAAGGAGAAAACACCAGAAAAGTGCCATGAAGACAACTACATAGGATATTATAGAAAGTGACTGGGGAAGAGGAGCTGTACAGGTGGAGAGAAGGCTCTGAGGGGATAACACTTGAGACGAGACCTCTGTGATGAGGAGTCAGATGCCTGAAGACTCTAGGGACTGTGAAGAAGGAACAGGTGGTGCAGCATAAAGCCTCTCAGGCAGGAAAGAGCAGGGCCAGTCTGAGAAAAGCCAGACCAGTTGGCGGAAGCAGAGTGGGAGAGGGGGAGGGAAGGATAAGATGAAAGACATAGCCAGGGACCAGATAATACTGAGCCTTGCAAGCAAGAATTTGGGTTTTACTCTAGGGAATTCCATTGATCTGGAGAATAATTCCAGGGAGAAGCAGAGAGACCGCTGGCTACCGCAAGCCATCCAGGAGAGAGAAGATGGCACCTGGTAGCAGAGTAAGCCAAGAGGACATGAAGACAGGATCCTGGATGTAAGGAATCTTGGGGAGTTAGAGACAACAGGACTACTAAAGAACTGGTGCAGGAGGGCGAAGAGGAAGGCAGAGATCAAAGACGACTCTAGAGGTTTGGGCTTGGGAGCCCTGTAGGATGGGACATCCTTTACAAGCACTGACTTCTATGAACACTGCTTCTCTGGTTAGTTTAGTAGATAATAGAATATGATCTGATTTACAATGCAGTGGTTCTCACACATTTTCAGGAACAGGTATGTTGTTGGAACAGACCAAGTTTGTGGATTCCGTGTTATATACGGTGCCGTGGAAGTGAGCACTTTAGTCACCATACAGCTTGTTGTGTCTCTGCCAAACTGATTAACAAACTTTGCCCATTTGCTTCTTCTTCTTGCCTTTTAAGCACTTATGGGTTCTTGACTAGCCCACACTCGCTTTTTGGACAGACCTGCCCTTTGTAGGAAGACCTAATCTGTTCAAGATTAACTACCATCTAGTCCTCAGTCTTTTTTGTCTGGCATACTAAAACTTTTTTCTATGTTCCTGACCAGAATTTACCATTTGGATTCTGAATCTTTCTTTATTCATCCATATATTTCAAAGCATCAGAATGCTCAGCCAACTAGATTACTAATATCTAGAAAGATGATAAACTCATATTTTTGTTCTTGTTCCTCATCTCATTCTATATATTTTCTTGGGTGATCTCATTGAGCCACTCATTCTACAGATACTTATTTAGCACAGTTTCAGTGCAGTGACAATAAGAGCTGGCAGTTGGCATTTATACAGAGCTTATTGTGTGTGTGTGCCAGGCATTCATTTACTCTTCAAAATGATCCTATAAAATAGGGACTTCTGTTATCTCTACGTTAGAGACAAGGAAACTGAAGGTTAAGAGACGTTAAGAAATGTGACCCAGGCCACATAGCTGATAGGTGGTGGAACCAGGATCCAAACCCAGTATCTATGTATTGTAACAACACCCTTTACTGTCTCCCCTTAGCTTTGATTATGCATCTGAATTACAGACCCAAATATCCAATGCTTACTAGATGTCTCCACTTGAATGGCCCACAGGAACCTAAAACACAAAGCACTTAAAACTGAGATTATCCTTCTCCCTACAGGCCCTCTTCCTCCTCTTACACCTCAGTGAATGGCAGCTTTCCAAGCTAGGAACCTTAGCGTCATTCTCGGCTTTACTCCAACAACTTTCATCCTCAGCAAACATCTAATCAGTTGCAGTGCTCTATCTCTTTCCCCACTTTAGTGTCTTTGGAATTTATTCATTCTCTATCCCCACTCTTCTACCTTCATTTTAAATCTCTCCCTTTGTTACCTAACTGTCCTGCAGCAGCCTCCCTCTGTTTTCAGCAGTGAGGTTCTGTAGCACTGGGCTGAAAATGGGGTTGAAGGCATGAGCAGGAGTAGTGGGAAGGGCGTGGAAGTTGATGTCTTTCATGGGAATGATGGGCAAGTGGTGGCACTGGCACCAGGGCTTGCCAGCCTTTCCCCAGTATTTTAACACAATGCCTAACACTTGGAGGACATACAATAAGTTATGTTAAAAGAATGAAGGAGTGAATACTAAAGTCTGGCTGAATCTCTGACCATAAGCACAATGAATCTACATGTAGTGGACTATCTATAGTAACTTAATAGTTGTGTGTTGGAGATGTTCTTTGTTGCTAATGATGATAATAGTTCATTTCATTTCTACTAATTCAACATTTTGGAAGCTACTTCTTATTCCTTGCCATGGTCTGTTAATTCATCCCAAGTCTTTCAAGTTTCTTCCTTTACCCCCACCTATCACTGCTCTCCCATATACCACCCTATATACTCTCCTAGGTTGGGGTATCCTGACCACTTTGAATTTTGGCAATCTACCCATGGTAAATTGTATATATTCATTTTATTATATGACCACAATACTAAAGCTCTTTCACTTATAATGTGAACCTATAACATAGAGAAAGAACCAGTGACATATGTAGAAATCTGAGCCTCTCAGTGCTTTAGAAGTTTAGATATGTCTGTTATACTACAAACCTTCACCTTGCTTTGGAGACTAATCTCTTCTTGGTACCATATTCTATCTACTAACCTCTTTAATTATCTTCTGACCTTTTTAATTGGCTTGCTTTCTTCCTTGTCAAATCAGTCCATTCCCTAAACATTTCAGATATCTCCCCTGCATATGATGAATACTTTATATTTGGCTGGCTGCTTTATTTTTTTCCAGGTTTCTAGTTAAACAGAATGCTGCATTTGCAATTTATAAAGGACTAAGATGGGGGTCCAATTAGTTTATTTGTAAATCAGTTGCAGTAAAAATGCTACGTTACAAGCAGGGATATTTATTTTTAATTTAATGACTTCCACTAAACAAAAGTACTGCTTACAATATGAGAAAGATGAACCTATACATTAAAATAAGATATAAAATTGTTTACAGATGATTTGGCAAAATGAACAGATTTGCCAAAAATGACCATTGTCATTGTTAGCAGCCACAATGACTGAGATTCCAGGCGTGTTGTGGAATGACTAGGATGCATATCTGTAAGGGGGGAGGGAAGGAAGGTGCTGGGACACTGCCAAGAAACATAAATTTGCTCTCCTCATGAATCCTATTATACTAAGTGGGAGTTAAGTAAAAACTTTCTTCTGTTTTCCAACTTGAACACCATACCTACTTGTTCATCTTTGTTCTGTTATTCATTTCAAATCCTTTCACGTTCGTATTTTATTGCATTACTGCATGGAAACTTTATACATCACTATATATTTTTAAAAGTATCATACCAGAGCCATCCCATCCTATTCTTCATTCTAAATTGATCTCAGCTAGAAGTTCCTCTTACCTCACAATCAGGCAAGATGGAATCAGAGAAAAATTTTTCATTACTTCCTCACACTCACACTTCACATTCAGGTTACCACGTCTTATTAACCATTCCTATAACATAATCATCAAATTTGTTGCCTTCTCTCTACTCTCATTGCCCTTTTCGCTTCGTTCTGAGCCTGCATGGCAGAGCATGCTTGCTGTCCTCCATGGTATTAGAAGTGCCGATATTACCTAGGCTAACGGCCTGCAGAGTGAAAACGTTATACTCTTCCATCTTTTCAAACGCCGGTGGTCATAGGTCGAAATTCTGGCCCTTGGGGGAGTTGAAAGACAACATAGGAAAAAGCATCTAAAGGGAAGGTGCCATTTTCCTTCCTTTTACTCTTCGTGCTGGTTAAAATATGAATGAGAAAACAAGAGTCACAGCTGATATCACAGCACATGAGGTGACCGTGGCAATGGCAGCCAGGCGCGATGGAGGAAAAGGAGATGAAGCCCACGGTCCTGACAATGTGAAGCCATTCTGTCCTTCTACTGATGACCTCTGGGCTTGTTGAACATGAGAGAAAACTAGCCATCTTGCTTAATATGGCTATTTTGTATATTTCTGTTATTTGCAGCCATAACTAACTCTGACTGCTTTATTTGTCCTTCCTAGGCAAAGCAAGCTTTTATTTGTTAAATTGTGTATTAGATATAAACAGGGGTTATTTTCATTCTAAATCCTTGTTTTTGATACACATAATCAACAAGTACAACAACTAATTCTCATTTAATTTATAAAGTTTGCAATGGATTGTTGAAATGCCTCCCTCAAGATTCAAGGAGCTGACGAATAATAATGCAGAACTGCTGAACCACAGAATCTATTGGTCTGTAAAACTAAAGTCATTTTAAAATTCGCAGGATTCTGATCTGCTGTAATTAATTCTTTTTTTTTTTTTTTTTTATGCAGCATGCGATTTTTTAATGTTTCGTTAAGCCATCTCTGGTCCCAGAAGAGGAAATTAAACTCAGGAGGGCAGGCAGCCTCCACATACCTTCAGCCCCCTGGCGTGGATGCTGCAGCCTCTATAGAGCCCAGTGCAGATGGGCTCGGGGAGGCCCCCACAGGACCAGCAGCAGGCACTGGCTATCCCACAGTTGACAGGCCTGCGAGCTAGGAGAGCCGACAGGGCTCCTAAGCCCGGGCTGCTTGGGGCTGGTTCTCCCCCAAAACAGAACGGAAATGCCAGTAAAACAGGCTGCTTGAGAAGAAGGAGTCTAGAGAAGCTTGTGGGATAGATTCTGCCTTGCATTCAGAAAAATGACCTTGGATGAAAAACAGGGGGCCATCACCGTAGCAGCTTTGCATCGGAATTTCTCAACAGGTCACAGCGAGATCTGGAGCATTATCCCTGGACTCTCCCTTCTCACTAAGCTGATCTGATGTGAGGTTCTATGAGCTGACTCATAAAGTCCTTTTAAGTCTGCCCTGGCCTGTTGCTCACTGGCTGGGTGGCCCTGAACAAGTCTCTAATAAGCCTGTTTCTACATCAGAAAATGGGAGTAAGCGTAATGTCCACTCTCCAGGGCTCTGCCCGGAGGGACACGAGGTATGTAACGCCCTGCCTAGGGCTGTGGCCCACGGTGGCTGCTCCATATAAAATGCCTCCCAACGCGGCCTTTCGAGCAGCCCCAGATGTTCAAGGCAACTCAGTGACCTTTCCCAAGTGATTGAAAGACAGACACAGGTTTCATCCAACCCAGCTGAAACGCCCGCCAAGATCTGAAAGTGGAAATAAAGGCTGGAGTCAGATTTTACTGATTCTGAGAGGCCTTCCTGTGGACACAGCCTTTCCACCGGATGACCAGAGGGTCTGACTGACCGCGCTGTGTTTAGGTTTTTTTGCGTTTAAGTTTCAGGTGTTCACGGCTCGCCACATTGGAGTGTCAAGGCTGTCCTAGAGGATGAGTGAGACTCCTTCACACCCACCCATTTTTATTCTTCCGACTAGGTCGGCCGTTACCGGGCCTTGGGCATGGGTTTCCTCTCAGAACAGAGCCTTGCGCTGCAAACAACCCACCGCCTCGGCAGGCACCCGGAGCCAGGTGGATTATATGCTTCCTTCCTGTGGGCAGAGAAAGCTGACGCGGGGCTGTGAGCTGTGTGCCAGGCTAGGGTCCGAGTTGGCCCCCAGGGAGGACAGCCATGGGCGCATGGGCCTGATGCCAGCTCCTGGCCTGGCCCCATCGGGATCCGGGGTGGCTCCAGTCAGGTGACCCGCAGGAGGTCGACAGTAGCTTCCCGGGAGGCCTGCCGAGGACCCCGCTCCATCCCCGGGCTGGCTGCCCTGGCCCAGGCAGGCTCAGGGGGTCACTCCACAGACCACGTGGGGCCGCAGCGCCGCCTGGAGGCCGGCAGCCAGAGCCTGAGGCGTGGGGCTCTCTGTGGTACAGCTCACCGGCAGGCCCTGGGCGGCCAGGGCGCGTGCCGTGGTGGGGCCGATGGCAGCAAACTTGATCTGACTGATGCTGTCACCAGATAACTCTAGAATATGCTCAAGACTGTACATGAGGCCAGAGGGGCTGAAAAACGCGATGCTGGCAGGAGCGCCCAGCTTGGAGAAGTAACTCTGCAGGTTCACTTGGATTCCTGGATGTGGAATCTTCTGATAGACAGCTATGCTTTCCATGGGAATCCCTTGGTCCTTGAGCATCTTCGGCAGGGTTTCTCCTTTGAGGGTTCCGCAGGGAAAGAGAAGAGGCAGCGCCGATGACTCCCTGGAACAAATATATTCTGCGAGCTTTTCTGCATTTCCACATTTTTCTCCTTCTATATCCAGGCCAATTTTACGCACTACAGAAGCAGTAGCACTTCCAACCACATACACTGACTTGGCATTCCATTCTTCTTTCAGAGATTTTTTCCATTCTTCAGTTTTGTTGTCCTTCTCCAAACATAACTCCACTGCTTCTACTGCTCTGGGGCTGGTAAAAACGAGCCCCCCATAACCTTCAGGATGAGACAGCTTCTCAGAGAGACTGGGAAGAGACAAAAATTCAAATGACAAAACTGGGATCAGAGTGGCTTCCAGTCCGCATAATCCTAGTTCCCTGATATATGGATCCTGACCACAGTCGTCCTCTTTAGGGTCTTTCAGTAAAAGAACCTTCATCATTACCGGGCAGTCCTTCTCGCGGGCTGGGGAGGCCCGAATGGGCTACGAGATGGGACCCAAGGAAGAGGCTGCTGAGGCTGCAGGGGCAATAACAGAGGCTGTGGTCGCTCCCCTCACCACTTCGCCTAAACTGCCATCGCGCCGACCCACCTGGGACCCGAGGGCACCCAGTACCCTAGCCCTGGGTCGCACAGCTGAGCTGTAATTAATTCTGATTAGATGTCTGCATGCCAGAGTTATTATAGTCTGGAGAGCATCAGAGAACTGCTGGACATTTTGAAAGTGAGCCTTTGAAAATATACTTTGTTGTTGCCAAATAATTAGGAATTAGCATTCAAGTTTATATAAATGATTCTGAATAGATAGGAAAAAGTGTTTCAGCAAGTAGTCCATCTTTTTGCGGTTCTGGCTTTCCTTTTGCAGTGGAAACCCAATCTGCTTATAAAATTCACATATGTCAAACAGTGTCAGTGTTGTCAAGTCATAACTCAGTTGGCTAAATGGAGACTTTTTAGATAGTAGGGAAAACAGACAGTACAGACGGAGTATTAAATGTGTCCACATCTGCCTCAAATCACGGCATTGGCATCCTGGCTGGTAGCATCATGACTAGTAGCAGAGATGACGTGCTAGGGTCCCAGAACTCAGGCAGGGACTCCTCCCTGACGTTCTCAGTGACAGGAGGAGCCCAGAGAGCTCAGAAATCTGGAGTCCAAGCACCCAGTGGCAAAAAAATCAGACAAAAGTTTGGAGAAGAGCCCACAGTGTCAGGCAGGTAGGGATAAGCAAGAAGACCCATGGATATAATTGTGTTTAGGAATTCCCATAAAGCTTTACTAGCCAGTTCCAAGGTAGGTGGGAGAGAGTCAGGGATACACAATTCACAAAACATCACAAGGAATCTTGAACCAATTACCTGCAAAGAAACTTGGTAGTGGAAGTGGCAGATAGAAAGATGTTTGCAGTGTTCCCCTGTTCTTACGAAGTGTACAGAGTGATAGGGAGATGGTTGTCACCATAAAACAGACACAGCAGGGACACAGGAGTATAATAGAGCATGTAATCTAATTCAGGGCACAGCGTCGAGTCATGCTGTCCCGGAGTCAGGTCTGCGTCTGGCAATAACTCTCCTCAAGAGATCTATGTCCCCACATGGTTTCCTCCACCTGGGACCCTCTTCCAACGGATATCAGCATGATTTCTTTAGATCTCTTTTCAAAGGCCACCTTATCAGTGAAGCCCATCCTGACCACCCAAATAAAATAGTGCTCCCCACCCTGGCATTCCTACCTTCCCTGGTTTATTTTTCTCCATAACACTTTCTTCCATCTGACACATAATAACTTGTTTATGTCTCCTTCCACTAGAATTAAAGTTTCATGAAGGCAGGCATTTGTTGGTTTTATTTATTGCCATATTCTCAGCATTTAGAATGATTTCTGCCATAGAACATGCTCAATACATACATTGTAAGTGAATAAAAATGAATAAAAGGCGACATAAGCTTAATTGCATCATTGTACATGCATTTAACTTCCCTGCTGATTTTAGAAATTGACCTCCCCATAAGATCTCCCCAAAATAAAAGCAAGCAAATCTATTAATATGCATTCAGGTTATACAGGTTTGATATCAAAACATTAATAAGTCATGTACTCAAGTAGAACCCTTTCAAATTTTCCATCCATCTTGATTCCTTGTTGGAGATTTGCAAACTATCTTAAAGGACACCTCCATATAGAATATTATTTTATTCCTTGCTTGGTCTATTTCAGTGGTTCTCAAACTTTAATGCAAACGGTCTACCTTTTAGGATCATATATATGGCCACGTGGCTTCTATTAATGGGAAATATGATGCATTTTCAAGGGTAATTTTGATGTCTTACAAGCTATCTATAGATTTAATTAGCCAGAAGCAGACCCTGAGATGAAGATTCATATGAAAATTATTTATTAGAAAGTGTTCCCTGGAAAAACTAGTACAGTAATGGGGAAAGTAGGACTATCAAGGGTAGGAGCCCATACAAAGGTGGAGATCACTCCTCAGAGTTGTCCCTAGCTGGAAAATTTATGCTACTGCACTAGTCAGTCATTGATGAGGAGCTGCCGCAAGAGGGCATAAATTCCTAGGCACTCTGGCTCTTGGTGCATG
The DNA here is from genome assembly GCA_026826555.1 of Tolypeutes matacus. Taxonomy (NCBI): domain Eukaryota; kingdom Metazoa; phylum Chordata; class Mammalia; order Cingulata; family Chlamyphoridae; genus Tolypeutes; species Tolypeutes matacus. Next base: position 18,273,292 of record JAKSZT010053825.1, read on the forward strand.
CTGGCAAAGTAGGTGGCCGCAGCGAGGGAACAGCCCTCCAAAAGGAGATTCAGGCGCTAGTTGTTGGATGTGAAAGCACAGCCAGAGCCAGAGGACATGGCCGTGGTAAATGGCTGAGGTGATGTGGCAAAGGGATCAAGGGCATGTGGGTGGACGACCTGCTACACATGCTGACTACATATGTCTCACTGAGCACAGTTCCAGAAAAAATTAAAAAGGTACATTTATGGTAAAACTAGACAGCATTAAAATTGGAATACATTTATTCTATTTTGTGATTCCTCATTATCCCTAAGCATTTATTTATATGTGCAATGGAAGATCTTAAAAATCACCTGGTAGAGTGATCTGAACATTGAGCCTGAGCACTGTCTTCTTGAGCAGGGCTGTTTTACCAAGACAATGGAATTGCATTAATGTGGCATGCTTCCTGTGCCCCACTCAGCTGGTGATATTAAATATGTCATCCTATTATTGTGTGGTGGTCTAAAGAGCTCAACCCTAGACTCCTAACCCTTCTGAACAACTTCCCAGCTCTGAGCCAGATGGCGGGGTCAAACATTTTAGTAAGGTTGGATCAAATTTTGTTGCCCTTCCCCCTTGCACTTGGAATTCTGTTCACAACAATTTCTTTATGGCACATGAAAGGATAAAGTTATCCTGAAAATTGCAGGATCATGAAATAAACATTGAACCTAGAGGCTAAAGAATAGAATTTAGTATTCTTTATTTTTTGGTAATGAGCTAATTGTATTCTCTTGAAAGTTTCTTTCTACACTAAAATTCCATTGTTCAACACATTCCTTGGGAAATGCCCCAATTCATCTTTTAATAATTCTGCAGGATATGCACCCATAAGAGCCTCTCTTTTGGGGAGTCCACATAGTCTTCTCAAGGTCTTGACAATTTGCCACTGTCTAATCTGACATCACAGAGAGATGAAAACTAATATTTGCTGGATCCCACATATCATGCTAAGTATATGTAGTGGCTCGTTTACATACAGTAGCTTATCTAATCTTTACAATAACATTGTAAAGTGGTATTACTATCTACTCTTTATAGATGATGAACCTTGAGGTCCAGAGAGATGAAATAACTTTCACAGAGTCACAGAGTCGGTAAACATGGAGTGAGTGTTCACACCCAGCGAGGCCTACTTCTTTCCACTCTGCTGAGACAATGGGAAGTAGTTCTAGAGCAGGATTTATTCCCAGAAAGCATAAGTGAGCACTAATAAAGGAACATTCCCTGTCCCCAGAAAGGAGGGAAAGGATGATATGTGCCTGGCTGGATTTCAAAATTGCTGTGGACTAGTGACTGCTATGTGCCTCCCATTCACCTCTTTTGGGAATGGAAGTGTCTACCATGGTTATACACTGCCTTTTTTTGTCATTGCGTGGCATATGTGTGGGGGGATAAATAATTAGTTTCTATACTTCACTGGTCTTCATATTGAGAAGAACCTGCCTTCAGGGAGCCCCACTCAAAGATCCACATCCAAGGAGCCTTATCCTCATCCAGATCTGAGTTAGATGACAAGATCCTTGACTCTGAACCAATGTTATAATTAGAGAAAATTGAGGAGGTGCATGTCCTTGGAAAAGAGTGTGTGTATTGTGTGTGTAGGAAGTATATAAATAATCTGTGGCCAGAGGTTACATGTGGTAGATTAAAAATTGCCACACATGTTTTGCTATTAGTTAATTAAGTAGTAATTTCCTCCCCTTGAATCTGAGCTTGCCTTAGTGACTTGCTCAACCAATTTAATGCCACAGAAGTGATATTCTGGGCCTTCCAAACCTAGGTCATAAGAAGCTTTACAGCTTCTATCTCTTAGAATGTTTGCTCTGGGTGAAACCAGCCATCAGGAAAGGAATCTGACTTCTCTGAGACTGCCTTGCTGCTCAAGTTTGCCATATGAAAAGGTCACGAGGACAGAAAGAGATGTCTGGCCAGCCCCAGCAGTTCCATTCAGCCAGCCCCGGCACCAGATACGTGACTGAGGAAGCCATCTTAAATATTACAGCTCCACCAGACACAACATGGAGAAGAAGGAATCCAGACTACAGCTGTAAGCAAGGTCCCAGGCATATGGCTCCAGCTGGGCTGCCCCAGCCATCTCCTGCCATTTGAATAGCCCAGCCCAGGCCCCAGTCACTAAGGAGCAGAGATAAGCCATCCTCTAAATGCCCAGCCCAAATTCCTGATCACAAAATCATGAGCATATTAAAATAGATGGTGTTTTCTACCACTGCATTTTGGAGTGGTTTCTTAGACAGCAATGGATAACTGAAACATGCTCTTCTAAGGACTCCCCAAGGGAAATGATTGAGTTACCCAATTAGTTACCAGTTGCTTGCAATGGTCATTTTATCCAAATCAGTGGTATATTCAATATCATTTATTATTAATTTTATTAAAGTAAGGCAAGTTTATTAGAAAATACAGAAAAATATAAACAAAAATTAAAATCACCTATAATCCCACTACCCAGAAATATCCATAGTACTATTTATATTTTTAAAGGGCACATATGTATATCAGGATGACATAGTACATAACCAATAGCTATTGTTGCATAAAGCCATACCCACATTTAAGGCTTAAAAGAACAACCATTTTATTGTTGATCACAAGCCCATGAAACAATCGGGTGATTCTACAGGCAGCTGATGGGTCAGGTGGAACTGGAGGCAACCAGATGGTCTAGGCCACATGAATGGGCTGTGAGCAGGCTGGCTGGTTCAGGGAGCCACAGAAAGAGCATGAGAAGGTAAGTAGCAAGACTGCCTGAGGCCAAGACTCAGAAATCCTGCAACATCATGAATTCTGCCACATTCCACTGGCCAAAGTCACAAGGCCAGGCAGATTTAAGGGACTAGAGAAACTGGCTCCAGCTCTTACAGGAGGAGCAGAAAAGTCACATTGTAAAGGCACGTGTACACAGGGATGGGGGATTTTATGGCCTTTTTTTTTCTTTTTTTTTTTTTTGCAATTTACAACATTGTACTGGAAGTTTTCTACTAGAATTAAAAAAAAAAAAAAAAACTGTTATACACAGACAACATAATCAAAACAGTTTAGGTTTGTAAACTCTGTTCCTCAGCCTCTAAGAAAGACCGTTAGCATCTTTCAGGTACATGAGTTCTTGCGTCATTACTGGGAATGCAGTTTCTTTGCTCCAAGAAGAAATCTTGCAACTCCCAGAGCCGATTTTTTGAGTGAACAGATCAATTAATTCAATTTCAGTTTTCCATTTTTCCTGCCCCAAACTGATGGGTTATTTGACTGGCCTGTCTGAATTAACACTGTCTGAGCACTTCCTCCTCTGAGCTAGATGAATGACTGATGTATTGATAGTGACAGGGTTTTTGGGCCTCAAGATGACCTCTGTTGCCATATCCTGATTTAGTGTTATTTCAAAGACTTGTAAATACCCTAAACTGCAGTACAAAAGTTGCCAATATTTATTTCTGAGAGAAATGGTTACCTCTTTCCTGCTTTGGGCAAATCAACGAGTAGAGGTTATACACCCTGAATGAATTAAATCCCAGAGCTACACAAAGGTTAAATGCAAAAGTCAAAATAAGTAGGTGAAGCAGGTAAGTGGGCCAGTTTGGGAATCACCAGAGAAGTGAGGGTGAGAACTGCATCCCTGTCCTCAGCCACAATGTGGACCTCTATCCTCCATGGACATAGCCAGTAATCAAATGTTATTTATAGAATATCCTAGAAACAAAAGTGCCCTTCTGGGTTGTTATTGTCCTCTCTCAGGTCAATGATACATGGCAGGCTTATCATGAAGATTGTTACAGAAAAAAACCTCTAACATGTTCTTTTTGTCTTGAAGCACAGAAACTTCAACCTGGCTAAGGTCTATACCCACTTCATAATTCCTTTAGAAAACTTCTTGATCGAATGATTTCTTTTGGCAGTTTTCATTGTGTATATTTTGCTGTGACATGGCCTAACGTAGCCCCAGTATAAAATGACAACTAGAGAAAGAGGCCATAGAGAAAAGTAATTACAAGTGTAGACCCTGGCAGAGACTGGTCTGGGTTCAAGTTCTTCCTTACCAACTTCCCACTAGCTATGTGGGCTTGAGTAAGTTAATATACCTTGTTGAGCTTTGGTTCCCCATCTGTGACATGGAGATTCAAATAGAACCTGTCTCGTAAATTGCTTAGAGAATTGAGTCAATGCAAGTAAAGCTTTTAGCCCAGTGTTTGGCTCATGGTGAGTGCTGAATAGTGTAAGCAAAGATTGTTTGGGGGAAGCACAGCTTGGTACCATGGGTTTTTTGTCAGAAGAATATCAGTGGGACCAAGATAACTGCAGGAGAGGATTTCTATGCTGTAACGAGAGGAATGCACTCTACCTCATTAAGTCCATACAGGGCATGACATGACCCTCAGTGGAACTGAGCTAGGTACATTATAATGAGTTTAACTAAATTTGGGAAAGGGTAGCCTCCTTAACTATAAAAATTCCATCATTCTCACTGTATGCATGTAATAAAATTTCAAAACAGAGAAACTGAATATACCCCAATGCCACTTATTAAAATTCAGGAAAACAAACCAAATCTAAACGTTATACCTCGGAGAAATCTAGTTAACATCAGAAATTATTTTTCCTCACTTCCCAAAATATTCACTTTCCCTCACGATTGAAGGAATGTTGTACTTGCTGCTACTAAACCAAACAGAAGCTTCAAGCACAAACTTCAACAGGTCAAGTTCCCTCTCCCTCCCAAATCTACTGTGAAGAAAAGATAAATTGCAACGCAATTAATAACTCACATTTACCTAGACCCACAACAAGGTGTTGAAAAGTAAACATGTGGCTTTTTAATATAACTTATGGGGAAAACTTGTTATTTTAGTGAATTTTAACGTTTGTCCTCATTTCCTTCATAACAACTTATGAATATGTACAGTTCTAATCTGGGAGATTTATTTAGTCGACTGTAACTATATCTCTTAGATATTATTTTGTGTAGCCTCTTTCTTTAAAAGAATTATTGTGTGTGTGTGTGTGTGTGTGTGTGTGTATGTATATATGCCTCTTGATTTTAAAATCAAAGTATTTTCTAGGCCCCCATATCTCCTGGAGTTCCCAACTTGCATCCAGTTATCACAACTATGACAATTTTAGAGATTTGAACTGTTGTATGATATCGTGGTCAAGCTTGGTTAAATGATATAAATACTTGGATTAAAGGAGAAAGAGGTTATCAAAATCATGGATGTAGCATAAGAGATGGAAGCTATGGAAGAAAACCCTATAGTTCATGAAGCACAGAAGAAGCAGATTCCAGTGATTAAATGGTTAAAGAGAGGCCCCGGTGTAAGAAAATTACATATAAGAAAATTAAAGCACTAAAGGTGAGCTGTTATTTCTGCAGGCACTTATGAGTGATAGTGTTTGTAAATATCTACCATAGGACTTAGATGGAGACCACCTAAATGTCTCCTCACCCAATATTTTATGGATTTCCTTCCCAAGTTTTACTTTACTTTTATAAATCAGGGGGGGGGGGATGGGATTTATTTTATAAAATGAACTTTACAGGCAGCTCCACTGGAACATATCCATTCCATAAAGGTAAAGGATAGCCATCCTCCCATATAATCCAAATTTCAAGAGGGATGTGGGTCAAACTCCATGAGCTACAATGTGGTCAGAGGGTTTAACACTGCTAGAAAACAATCTAGAGCCTTAATGATGACAAATACTCCAGCTGCTTTCTCATAAGTGCAGAGGCTGGACTGCTGTCAGCCAGCTTGGCAACTCATAGATGGGGTGCAGAAGCAAGACTCCTGGGACGTGCTTCCAGTGAACATTTCAGCAGAGACGTCGAGCGTACTCAGCAAACTATTTCTTTGCTCACTGGTCTGTATCCTATTTGCCATGTAGACCCAGCAAAACAAACATTTTCAGCGACATGATTGCAAATGTTTCTGTCACATAGACCCATTCCAAAAAAAACCTCAAGTTTGGATTTACTTTTAGCAGGCAGGGGTCTGCTCCAGAAGCCTATGAAAATTTCTCTTACAGTCCACATCTCAGAGGGTGGGTGTCTCTACTGGAAATCATTTACATATGAGATTTTGGCCATAGAAAAAAACAGCAGTACGGGATCCTCCTGAGATGCAATGTCTACCTAAAATATTTATGTCTCAGAGTCCCAAAGGCTGATACAACAGTGCCTCAACTAGTGACATTGCCCCAGCATACAATCAAAAACATGGGTCCCAGGGATATGGTAAGAATGCCTCATTCTTTTGCAATGTTATTAATCTTCAGTGCTTCACTGCTACTGAGATATATCTTTTAATAAAAACATAGGAAACCATGAAAAAATTATTCCAGCTCATTTTTATGGACTGATCTGATCCTACTCTTCATAAATTATGGATGGTTACATCCTGTGGCATTTTAGTTCTGCTCACTTTATAATTTAGTCTGGCATTTGGATAGCCTGGCCCTTCTGCACTAAAGTACTTTGAAATCACTTAATTATAACCATTCCTTCTTGGGGGGAATGTATACTTGTAATGACTTGCCACTATTAAGTGGCCAATCGAAGACAATAAAAGTAAGTTTTTGGTATGAAGGAAGAAGGGTTACACTATCTAAAAAGTATTGTCTAAAGTTAGAGAACTACTTTGGATGGAAAATTATAGAAATCTACTCAGACAGGTTTGGGGGAGGAGTGGGGGAAGGAACTGAGAGCATACAACAGTGTCTCCTTAAACTAAAAAGCTGCAAGTCCAGTCAGGCTTGAGGAGCTAGAATCCAAAATTAGCAAGCCACTGGGAACCAAAGCAGCCAATCTTCTCTCTCACTTTCTCTCTTTCTCTCCCTTGGATCATGTGATTTCTCACTTATTCAGCCCACTCTGCAGCATCAACCAGTTCCAAATTCCAAGGAAGAGAACTTGATTGTTGAGCCAACTTGGCTCAAGTATTCACACTTGCCCCAATCATCTATGGTTGATTTGTCAATCAAACATAGAAGTCTTAAACTCAGTTAACCCTTTGAAGTTACTCCTAAGGAGAATGTCTGTGTTTGAGGATGAAGCATGAGTCGTGACTGATGAATGGAGTGGTAGAATCTTAAGGTTGGAAAGGACATTAAATGTTTTCCAAAGACTTTCCCACCAAAGTAGAAATCCCCTAACAGCTTTCATGATGTAAAGCCTCCCAGGCATTCTCTGCTTAAATACTTCCAAAGAATGAAATTACTCACTTTTTAACAGTGGCACATTTTACTGGTAGGCAGGTTTCATCTTCAGACAGATTTCAGCTATATTGAACTGAAGTTTCTTCCATCTAACACCCATCCATATGCTTGGGTCTGCTCTCTGGAGTTCACAAAAGAGTTCATTTCTAGCTTCTATTTGACAAATATTTGAAGACAGCTGTTCCGCCATATCTCTTCTCGAAGCCCACCATTTTTGCATTCTCCCAAACATACTTTTAGATAACACCATCCTGATGACCCTTCTTTGAATGCACTCTGGCTTATCAAGGCCCCTCAATGAATGGATACAATCATTTAAAATTTGTGAAACATCCAAGAAGATGTTGACTGAGATGCTTATTAATTCTTACCTAGATACAGTGTTTCTATTGATAGGTCTAAAAATTGTTAGCTTTTTTTTTTAACAATGCACTACAGTGATCCAGTTAAGGAGCCTAGATTTCTTGGAGGCAGATGCTGTCTCCTCCATTTACTAACTGTATATTTGGGTAAATTATATAGCCTCTCTGTGCTTCAGTTTCCTTACCTGTAAAAGGAGAATATTAACAGTATCTACTCCATAAACAGTTGCTCTGAAAATTATATGTTAACATATGTAAAGAACTTAAAATTGTACCTGACCCAGAGTAAATGCTCAGTAAATGTTAGACATTAATTTAGGATGAACTGAACACCATTCTCTCTATGTGACTTTCTAAAATGATTAAATTTCATCTTTAATGTCTTAATTTATTAGCTTAGTCTGCAGATATTATTCTGTATCCTGATTCCCTCACTCAATAAATTAGTTATCCTTCCCAGGCTTGTGTAATCTACAAATTTAATAATTATGGCCTACATGTCATTAAAATAATGAGAATGCTGAATAAGAAAGAACCAAGGAGAGAACCTTATGACATACTAATGGAGCTGTTCACTGAGTGTCTTTCTATTACAAAATGCTTTCCCATCATCTCGTTTGAGTTGGGTACCTACCATTAGCCCTGTTTACTAGACGAGAGAGTATCAAGACAATACAGTAACACTGCTTGCTTGAGGGCACAAAAGTAGCCAGCAAGTAAGCCAAGACCAAAATCTAGGCTTCAGGTTACCTCGTTGCTGTTCAGGTACAGTTGATCAAACAACTAAAAGTCATATCAAGTTTATTATCTTCCAAATTTTTAAAATCTCCTCCGCAGGGAATAAACAAAACATAGTAAGTGAGAAAGTCAGCTTTTGAATGAGACAGATCTATGCTTGAATCTCAGTTCTACCACTGAGTCACTGAAATGACTTTGAACATGTTGCTTAATTTCTCTAAGCCTCGGTTTTGTCACCTACAAAACAGGGACAATAATGGCACCTCAGAGGTTTGCTGTGAGGATTAAATGAGGTCATGTGTATGGATGACTCATCATAGCATCTGTGCACCCACAACATGGTAGCTGTTATTAATATCATCCATAAGATACCGCCAAATAGTCTATCAAAATCTAGAAGTAGTACTTCTTTGGACATTAATTTGATTCCATGACTTTCGTTAAATAAGAAAACAAACAAAACTTGAACGTCAACCCTTAGAGCCTAGACCCCAGGTCTTAGGACTACAATATTGCACTTTCCAAAGTTATATCACTGAATTCCCCTAAAAGGAAAGAGAAGTGTCCACTTTTAAAGAGAGAAGCCTACTTGCCATTTGTAAATTATGTCACTCCTCCCTAAACAATTCTACAATCAAGATTTCAAAAATAATGATGTCTAGTCACCACGAGTATTTTTATCGTTGCAATAGGCTAAACTGTGATACTGTGGTACATATCAAAGAACTGTGATGACCAGATCAGATCGTAGTTGTAGTTTTGGACACAAGGCTGTTCCCTGACCAAAGTTGGACTCCAACTTTAGTCATCCCACACACATGTGGGTCACTGGCCATTAGTAAGAGCAACTAGTGAAAAAAGAAAGTTTGGATACATGGTATCCAGTCCCACTTCTGGAAATAAAGCCCCCAAACCAGGTACTACCACATGTGGATCTCTGGCACCAAATAGACATCAAAGACCTGCAGATGACAAAGGACCTGCTGCTCCTGCTTGTCCGGTTCTCACGTAATGGGAAAAAAACCTCATTAACAGACTGCTTTCCTGAACACACTGTGAAAACCAAGAAACTTGTGTTCATCTCCCTAATCTTCATTGTATAGATTAGATAAGAGAACAGAAGTAGGCCCAGAGTAACATCTTAAAGAGACAACTGGGAGAAGCTGAAATAATAACTACTTTTATTTGTCTGTGTACTCTTATTTCAGCCTTATGTCACTCAACACTCAACAGAAATAAAATTGTAATAGCATGAATATAAATTTAATGTGAAGTTCAAATTCAGTTTTGATATTTATTTTGTGGAGATAATGGTAGCAGCACATATCTGAATCAAAAAATGCATTATAAATCAAGCCAAGGACTCATGACCGAATCCCATCTTAAATATATTTACTCAATGTGGCAGAGAGAGTGTGGCCATGTCAACAATTTGGTACTGAGGACTTCCCTTGCAGGAGTGGGAAAGAAGTCCTTGAGAACATGGTTCTTCTACTTCCCCGCACAGGCTGTACAGTAAGGGTACCCCTGGACAAAGGAAGCCAAGGCTAGGGACTTCAGCTTTGATGTAGGCCAGGGGCAGGGGAATAATGAGAAGAAAGAATAAAATGTAGCACCTCAAAAGGTATGTTCAAGTCCCAATCTCCAGGACCTGGGAATGATCGTGACCTTATCTGGAAATAGCATCCTTGTAGATGTAAGGCTTTCAAATAAAAGCATCCTGGATTTGGGGTGGAGGGATCCTAAATCCTGGTGGAGAGGACACAGAGAGACACACAGGGAAAAGAAGGCCATGTGCAGGCAGAGGCAGAGACGAGTTGTGCTGCCTCAGAAGCCAAGGAACGTCAAGGTTTGCCGGTAACCATCACAAGCCAGGGAAGGCATAAATGGATTCTCCGTTAGCACTTCCGACAGGAACCACCCTGACAACATCTAGGCTGTGGACTTCTAACTTCCAGAACTGTGAGTTAATATATTTCCATTGTTTTAAGCCACCCAATTTGTGGTGCTTTGATGAGGCAACCCTAGGAAACTAAGGCAGGGACGTTTTATGATTTGAGTGTCCTTTTCAGACGCCTGCTCTCTGCAGAGTAGAAAACCAAGGGTGGAGACCACAGGGACGAGACTACTAATCTCTAAGGCAGGTGTCAGGCAGGCCGAGCAAAATGTCAGTTCCAGGAAAAGCAACGTATATTATACTATGTCCTCGTGGCATGAGCAGGGTAAAATTTTAACTCTAGCAAATGAAGAGACAAGATGAGAGAAGTCAGATTCAGTCCCTGGCTGTCCAGAATGATTTCCCTGGGCTGAGATGGCTTGTTCCAGAAGCTTTTCCAAAGACCAGGGTCTATGTCTGTGGGTGGGTCATTGCAAGTCTTGAAATTGCAATTCTCAGTCCTAAGCTCCATGGCTACATCCTTCCTAGGAAATGACTTGCTGTTTATTATGCATTTTTCTTTAATTTGTTTTTTATTTCTCCCACTAGTTTTCTTAAAAATGCCTGTTTTCTTCACAATTATATCCCTAGACCCTACAAGAACGCCTGGTATTCATTAAATATTTGCCAAGGGAATGAGTTAATTCCCTATCTATGGTACCTATGAAGTAACACCTTAAGCCAGGGAAGGCATATTTGCTTCATTCTGTGTGTCAAATCTGATCAGTCAGTAGCAGCTTCCAAGAGAAGGTGAATATAGGATCAGTGGAGAAGCCAGCTGCAAATCCAAACCCTGCCAGCCAGGGCTCAGCGGCCGGGAGTGGGACAGCTCCCCCTGCTGCGCTTTTCTTCAATCCCTGTTTGAGCTGCTACAGTGAGTCTCAACCCTGCTGGCAGAGTCAGTCTCTGGGGGGTAGGGTCCATGCAGCTGGACTTTTTAAACCCCCAGGGAATTTGGATTTGCATTCAGAGTTGAGGGCCACTAAGCTACCGCCTTCTTGGGAATTAGTCTATCCAGTCCCAGCTGGAGTTCATATTTGAGGTGGGAAGCAGGATGACTGAAAGGGGAGGGAGCCGCTGTGCCTAGACCAGCCAGGACTTGCCCAGAGATCAGTCTCTCTGGCCACAGAAAGGGCAATAACAGAATCCACCGCTCTGTGTATTTGGCTCTATTTTCCATGAAGATGGATTCTTTGTAATTGCAAAGCCATGGATTTCTAATTACTAACTGGGAATAAGAACAGAACACTTATTCAGAAATTCGTGACTTGTGGTAAACCAGATATAAACCTCAAGAAGAATTAATCTCATGTGTGCAGTGAAAATTTTTACACAAACCCACAAAATGCCCAAGAAAAGTAAATAATGAGTATCTAATTTCCCTCTGTATAATTTGGCTAATTATACAACTCTTGGACTATAACAGTGCTAGGGTAAATATAATGATATCTTATTTGCCACAAATTCCCTTAGTTTAGTTAACCAATTACTTTTCTATTTCTTCAGGTGTCATTAAAACCATCCTAATTTAAGAAGAAGCATATGTGTATCATAACAGAGCTCCAAATTTAACCCTAGATACCTAGTAAATGCATAAAAGGAAAAAATGTCTATTCCTAATATGTTATTTAATTACAAGGTTTGAGGAAGAAATAATACATGCTAATGATGAAATTAAAGGCTTTAAGATCTAATTTGATTACATTCTGTGAACATTGGCTATAACTTGGCTTGCAGCTAAATTGATCAAGATGAGTTTCCCATTCACATGGGGCTAAAAGCAATTTTCAAGCAAGAGGCCAGCGTAATGGTGGACTGTTAGTGTTGGATAACTTTTATCAAATAGCACCTCATGCTCTGGCTTTATTAGTTGGTAACAAGCATATACCAAGCTAAGACGATGCCCATAAATAGTGCCATTAACTGCTTGTATATAAGACAAAGGTGTCTAATGGACCAATATCCCACAATTTCCCACAGCAGCAGGGTTTATTTTACAATGGGTTATTATGCTAATAGATTGTAAAATAGTATACAAGAGCGTGGCTTTAATGTATTTACCCCTGTAGACAAGGAGGGGGAAAATGCTTTGCAAGCAATTATCATGAATTATTACACTATCTAAAAAACAATTACTGTAGACTCATGTGTTTCAGTTTTCCAAGTTTATTACTGTTAGCATGCACACAGTGAAAATAATTGAGCAAGCCACTCAAATCTGCATTTACAAACAGCACCCTGAGTAAGGTGATGCGAGTATACGGGCATCCATCTTCCCTCCCCTGCTCCCCCTGCCCATCATTTCCCCACTTCAGAAAGGACTTTTCTTCTTCTATGCATCAAGTACTTTTAAGAAATGAACATTACAATGGCTGTAATTTAGAATGCAATTAGGCAAGCCACTTTTCCTTTTTTACCTCCAATTACCCACTGTAACCTGCACATAGCTACCGCCCCACCTCCTCCACCCAGCTGTTGTTCTTGACTATCAGATCAGGATGCAACTCAGCCAGAGACTCTGAGACTGAGAGAGGTTTCTAGAGGAATCTGGCCAAACCGAAACTCTTCTCCCCCTCCTGCCTGCTGACAACATCTGTTAGGCTGGTTCGCTAGGGCCTTCTACATCTGTTGGGAATTGACTCATGTCCCCTACAAACGGCATGTTCGGGTCCCAACTTCTGGTCCTGTGGGTACGGACCTTTTGAAAATAAGATCTCTTGAAGATGTTACTTCAGTTAAGGTGTGGCCCACTGAACCAGGCTGGGCTCTCATCTGGGCTACTGGAGACCTTTATTAGCAGAGAAAGTCAGAGGGAGAGAGAAGCCAGGAGAAGCCAGAAGCTGGATGTCAGTGGAACCCAGAAGAGAAAGAAGATGCTACCATGTGCATTGCCATGTGACGGAAAAGCCAAAGAACCCCAACAGCCATCAGCCAGCCAGAAGATACTGACCCCAGGAGGAAGCAAGCCTTCCAGCCTCTGAAACCGTGAGCCAGTCAGTTCCTGTTGTGAAGCCAACCTATTGCATGGTATTTGTTTTAGCAGCTGGGAAACTAAAAGAGCATCTTCACTGAAAACTCTCCACAGACTTGGAGTTCACAGTGGCGTGTCTCTAAAATGTGTGCTCAGTGAAAGGTAAGTGGCAGTATGAAAGCAGGCCAAATGGAACAAGGTCGTTTCAAAAGGCAAGTCTGACCATGCCTGCCTCTTCTACTCCTTTAAACCCCTCTCACAGTTTCCCCTCGTTATCAGGGTAGACTGCAAACCCTGCATGGTCTACTCTCTGTCTGTCTCCAGGCTCTTCTGACACAGAGTCCCTTAATCTCTCCTGCTCCCAGGCCTTTGCACATGCTGTTTCCTCTGACTCATCTCCTGCCTCTAGTTAGTGTCTAATCAAACCTCAGATTTCAACTCAAGTTTCCCTTCCTCTGACCTCCGTACAGATTAGATTAGATTCCCTCCCTTCCCCAACCCAATGCTATATTCTCAAGGTACAATGCTTTTCTCTTTCAAAGCACTTTCACCACATTTGCAAATTTATTTGTTCACACGTATTTGTGTGGTCATTTGTTTAATATTGGTCTTCCCCACCAGACTGTAAGCTCCATGAAAGCAGGAGTCCATCTGCTTTACTCATCATTGTATCCTCGCTATTAGTACTGTACCCAGCACATAGTAGGGGCTCAATGAATATTTTTGAATGATTAAATATAGGAGCCAAGTCAGAAAGATAAAATACACATCATGGATGAGAGGAAGGATGCAGGGACCAGAATGACTAACATGGAGTATACATATTGGGGCCTGGTGACAAAGAATGCCATAGCTAGTGTAGAGCCAATTGTAGCAGTCATTGACAGTATAGGACAAAGGATAACCATTTAGAAGGAAAACTCAACAGGGTTGAGAGAGTATGGAAGATTTTGAAGATACAGAGCCCAGACTCTACGTGAACAATGCGTTCTAAATGGTATGTGTCTATGTGTGAGTGTATGCAGGTGTATGCACATGGCCATGTGTGGAGTGTCCCAGTGTCTAGTATGGAACAAATCAAGAGGAATGGCTCAGAAGAGAGCCAAGAATTTGTCTAAGGGGAGAATGAGACAGACAGACACACTGCAGATGTCCTTAGAATACTGGGATAGACTACAAGGACCTAAGAGGAAATATAAGAGGTTAGGAAATGAAAATATTTGGGTATGAATGGAGAGACAGACATCAAGCAATATTTGCAATAGTGTTAAGTGAAGGAATGCTTCAGGATGGAGGAGATGGATCTCTGTGAGGGGAGAGAGGGGAGCCCATGGGGAGTGTGTGTGAGTGAGCAGAGAAAGGGCGGGAAAGAGGATGTGTGGCCAGGCAGCAGAGAGGGAGCAAGGTCCCTCAGGAAACTGCAGGATGTGGAATGCTGGCCGAAGGAGAGGGAAGAGAAAGGCAGAAACAAGGAGAGGGTAAGAGGCACAAGGATCCAGCCTTAGTCTTTTCCAGGAAGTAAGAAGCAAGTACTTCCGCTGGAAACAACCTTTGGGGATAAGGAAAGGGATGGGATGTTACCATGAAAGGAAGTTTGGACCCTATGCCTTTCAAGTTTTGTTTACTAAAGGAAGATGGGAAGGCTGACTTTCCCAGTCGAGCTATGAAGGTGAAGGCACACTCTAGGCTACAACTGAGTTTTAAAAAAGAGCTTTCAGACGTCGTGAGCTGGAATTGCGAGTTGCCACGAAAAGACTGAGTTCCTTGGAAGGTCACTCTTGGCCATCTGTTATTGGCAGGCTGAGCATTAGTAATGTGGATGGCGACCCACCTGCCTGAGGAGACCCAGCACATCTCCATGGCCACATCAGGTACACCAGCCAGGGTACGTTACGTCAATGCGGTAACCTTGCTCTAATCAAAAGATGGATGACCAGCCTGCAAAGGAGAGCCAGTCCTCAGCCCTGTGAGGTCTGGCCATCCAAATCACACTGGGCACCGAGCAAGGCCCACACAGTTCTCCTCGGGTGGCACCGCCATCATCAAGGAAACATTAGACTAGGAGGACAGGCATTCCAGAACCACACACAAAGGTGGCCGCTTTGTAAAAGAGGATTTGGGGAAGAAGAGTTATCACTGACAAGCTGAGGGTTTTTTTCCAAACATACTTTTAATTGATGAATGCATTTTATTCTTTCTAAAGGCATTTTTAAAACTTAATAAATGACTGCTTACAATGGAGCACAATACAATCCTTACAAGTTAAGCTCTTCTCGTGAATCACTTGTAATTACTGGGCATTTTGGAGCCCAAGGGATATATAACTATATTAATGTATCCCTGCAATTTTATGAAGTCAAGACAAGGAAACAAATCATGGTAACTGAATTAATCTCTTCCCAGGATTCATAATAATCAGCAGAAAACTTAAAAATAGCATAAACCACAAACCATTACTATTAAATCATCAGATCTTTTTCTAACTACTAGTTTGTTTACTACCACAAGGGACGCGTAAAAGGAGAAAAGTGGGAAGGGGGAGATAAAAGGAAGGGTGGAAGGAGCAGAGAGAGCGAGAGAATGAACCGAGGAAGAGAAAGGGAAGAAGGGAGAAGGGAAAAGGGGAAAGGGAAGAAAAGAAGGAAGGGAAGGGGGAAGAAGGAAAGGAAGGAAAGAAGGAAGGAAGGACAATGTATTATTTTCCTGTTGCTGCCATAACAAATTGCCACAAACTTAGTGGTTAAAACAACAAATTTATTCTTTTACAGTTCTGGAGATTAGGAGTCAAAAATCAGGGTGCTGGCAGGATTGTCTTACTTCTGGAAGCTTAAGGGGAGAATCTGTTTCCTTTTTGTTTCAGACAAGGTAGTACACGTCTCCAGCTTCTGGAGGCTGCCTGCATTCCTTGGCTCATGGCCCCTTCCTCCATCTTTGATGCTCATCACTTCAGCCTCTGCTTCTGTCCTCACATCTCCTCAGAACCTGAACTGCCTGCTTCTATCTTACAAGGTCCCTTGTGATTACATTGAGCCCACAAGGATAATCCAAAATAATCTCCCATTGCAAGATCCTTAACTGAATCACCTTTACAAAGTCTGTTTTGCCATATGAGGTAACATATTCACAGGTTTTGGGGATCAGGTCATGAAGATCTATGGCAGGGGTGGGGACATTATTCAGCCTACCACAGTCAGTAAAATAAAGATAGGGTTTCCAACAAGAAAGGTATACCAACTGGAACCTCTAAGCCATTTTGATATCAAATGACCTTCAAGTCATGCTGTAGGAATGGCTTCCAGAAATTGCACCCATATATCTCTATGGGGGTCAGTCAAAATGTACCCCCTTTCATTTCTGATTTTATTTATTTTCATCTTCTCTCTTTTTTTCTTTGTCTAGCTAAGGGATTGTCAGTTTTATTGATCTTCTCGAATCAGCTTTTGGTTTTGTAGATTTTCTCTATTGTTCTTTGGGTCTCAATTTCATTTATTAATGCTTTAATCTATATTATGTATTTCTTGCTGCTTGCTTTGGGATTGGTTTGCTGTTCTTTTTCTAGTTCCTCCGGGTGATTTCAAATCTTTCTTCTTTTTTTTAAATAGGTGTGTTTAGGGCTATAATTTTCCCTCTCAGCACTGCCTTCACTGTATCCCATAAGTTTTGATAAATTGTGTTCTTGTTTTTGTCTCGAGATATTTACTAATTTCTCTTACAATTTCTTCTTTGACCCACTGATTGTTTACGAGTGTGTTGTTTAGCCTCTACATATTTGTGAATTTTCCCATTTCCTGTCTATTATTGATTTCCAGCTTCATTCCATTATGATCTGAGAAGGTGCTTTGTATAATTTTAACCTTTTTATATTTATTAAGAGCTCTTTTGTGGCCTAACATGTGGTCTATACTGGAGAAAGATCCATGAGCACTTGAGAAGAATGTATAACCCACTGATCTAAGATGCAGTATTTTGTATATGTCTGTTAGGTCTAGCTCGTTTATCATATTGTTCAAGTTCTCTGTTTACTTGTTGATATTCTGTCTAGTTCTAGCTTATGAGTGGTGTGTTGAAGTTCCCAACTATTATTGTGGAGATGTCTTCCTTAAGTTTTGCCAGAGTTTGCCTCATGTATTTTGGGGCACCCTTGTTATGTGCATATTTATGACTGTTACTTCTTTCTGGGGAATTGTCCCTTTTATTAATATACAATGGCCTTCAGCATCTCTTATAGTTTTGCATTAAAAGTCTGTTTTGTCTGATATTACTATAGCTACCCCTGCTCTTTTTTGGTTACTGTTTGTGTGGAATAGCTTTTTCTACCCTTTTACCTTCAGATGATCTGTATCCCTGGATCTAAGGTGAGTCTTTTATAGACAGCATAGGGATGGCTCATGTTTTTTTAAATCTATTCTGTTAGCCTATATCTTTTGATTGGGAAGTTTAATCCATTCACATTCAATGATTTTAATATAAATGCATGATTTACTTCCACCATTTTATTCTTTGGCTTTCATATGCCGTATCTTATTTTTGCCTTTTTACTCTTCATTACCCTATCTGTTATTCTTGCCTTCTACACTCTCCTCCAAGCCTCTCGCTCCTGTCTTTTCCTTTCAGGCTGTAGGGTTCCCTTTAGTGCTTCCTGCAATGCTGCATTATTTTTTATGAACTTTCTTAGTTTCTGTTTATTTTTTAATATTTTAAACCCATCTTCATATTTAAAGGACAATTTTGCTGGATAAAAAATTCGCGGCTGGTAATTGTTCTCTTTCAGTACCCTAATTATAACATACCACTGTCTTCTCACCTCAATGGTTTCTGGTGAGAAATCTGCATTAAGTCTTACCTGGTGTCTCTTTTTGTGATGGTTTGCTTCTCCCCTTGCTGCTTTCAGAATTTTCTCTTTATCTTTGGCATTTGACATTCTGAATAGTATGTGTCTTGGAGTCGGTCCATTTGGATTTATTGGAATACAATGAACTTCTTGGACATGTAAATTCATTTCTTTCATGAGAGTTGGGAAATTTTCAGCCATTATTTCATCCACTACTCTATCTGCCCCTTTCCCCTTCTCTTCTTCTTCCGGAACTCCCATGACTCATATTTTGTTGCACTTAGTATTATTATTCAACTCCCTGAGCACCTGCTCAATTTTTTCCATTCTCTTTTCTCTGTTCTTCTTCTTTCAGTTTCAGCTGTTCTGTCTTCTGCATCACTTATTCTTTCTTCTATCATTTCAAGTCTGCTGTTGTATGCCTCTAATGTGTTTTTTATCTCACCTATTGTGTCTTTCATTCCCATAATCTCTGTTTTGCTACTATCCAGGATTTCAATTTCTTCTTTGTGCTTGCCCAGTGTCTTCTTGATGTCCTTTATCTCTTTAGCCATATTTTCTTTCAACTCATCGATTTGATTTAGGAGATTTCTATGACCCTCATTGATTAGTTGTCTTAAATCCTGTGTCTCATCTGGGGCTTTGATATATTCCTTTGCTTGAGCCATATCTTCCTTTTTTATTAATATTGCTTATAATTTTTTTGCTGATGTCTAGGTGTCTGACTATGATAGTGAGTTTACTATGATGCTTACTTTCTCTCTCTTGCATATGGATTTAGTGGTGGGAGGCTGTGTATTACTAATGTTCTTTGATTCTTGGTTCAACCTGTTTTAGCTCTTCAGGATTTTCATTGTTTAGTTGCTCAGATCCAGGCCATGGACCCAGTAATGGGTTGCAGATCCACTTCCAAGGGCTTTAGGGAGGGAGACTTAAAGATCTGAAAAATCCCTTATTCATTTACTTCTAGTTTCCTTGATGCACTTCTCTGGTCTGCCAGCAGATGGAAATCTTCATCAGACCTCTCAGTTCAAACCCTGCTCAGAATGTGTTTGCTGTAACCCTGACAGTAACAACGTGACAGAGGTTCCTGCCTCTATTCAGAGCCTTGGAAATCAAACTTTCTCAGAAGCTGTTCTCGAACCTTTGCTGGCAGCCCCCTCCCTTTTCCTGGGTAGGAAATAATTCCACTCCCCTCTGCATCCTCAACAACCAGTCCCAGTCAGTAGGGAGGGTGATTTAGTCTCATGCCAACCTCAGGGCAAACAATGGCATGGCCCCACCTGGTCTGGACAGGCTCATGGGACACAGCAAAACAAATTTGTTGGTCAAAAGCTGAATCAGCCTTAGGCTGCAACCCTCTCTCTCCCCTTCCCTGGGGAGATGGACCCCTGCATTACCCTCTGTCCATACCCTCTGGCCAGAAGCCAGAGGGCTCAATGCTCTTCACTCTGAGGGTGAAAGGATTGGCACTGGCCGCTGCAGCTGCAGCTTTTATTTACAGTGTTCCCATCAAGATTCTTTTCCTTTGCCCCTCTCTCTTCTAGGTGGTATCCAGACTTCCCCTGGTGTTCTAAGTCCTAGAACACTTTTTCCAGGCCATTTCTGACTATCCTCTAGCTATTTTGGGAGAGAGAAGTAAGTCCTGTGTCTCTCTAATCTTCCATCTTCCCAGAAGTCTATCTGTACCCATATATCTGATAAGTGTTTAATATCCAGAATATATAAACATTCCTACAACTCAACAACAAATACAATAAAACACCAATTTTAAAATGGGCAAAGGACTTGAAGAGATATTTCTTCAAAGAAGTTATGCAAATGATCAATAAATAAATGAAAACATGTTCAACATCATTATCCACTAGGAAAATACAAATCAAAATCACAATGAGAAATCAACTTACACCCCCTAAATGACTGTTATTTTTTCATAAAATGGAAAATAACAAGTATTGGTGGGGACACAAAGACATAGGAACCTTAATACATTGTTGGTGGGAATTTAAAATAACGTGGTCTCTGTGGAAAACTGTTTAGAGTTTCCTCTAAAAGTTAAACATAAAACAACCATGTGTCCCAGAAATCCCACTTCCAGGTATATAACCAAAAGAACTGAAAACAGGACCCCTCAAATAGATACTTGTACACTAATTCAGAGGAATATTATTCACAATAGCCAAAATGTGGAAGCAACTCAAATATCCATCACCTGATGAATGGAAAAACAAAATGCGGTATTTACATAACATGCAATGTAATATTAATCAGCTGTAAAAAGGAATGAAGTTCTGATACATGCTGCTAAATGGATAAACCTTGAAGATTTCATTTTGACTGAAATAAGTAAGTCTCAAAGGTATAGATATTGTCTGATTCCACTTATGAGATAGCTAGAATATACGCATTCACGGAGACAGGCACTAGAGTACAGAGAGGGGAAGGGATATGGGGACTTGATGCACAGTGGGTGTAGGCTTTCTGTGTGGGGTGATGAGGAATCTGGAAATGGATGGTGGTGAAGATGGTGCAACACTGAGAATGGGATTAATCCCACTGAACAGTATGCTTGGGAGTGGTTGAGATAGGAAAGTTTAAGTTACATATATATTTCCACATTTAAAAAAAAAGAATGACCAAAGAGACAATGACAATAAAATGCAATAAATGATCCTGGGATGGATCTAATGATTGAGGAGAAAATGCCTGAAAGGACATTATTGGGGCAATTGAAAGCAAAGGATCATAGACTGTATGGTTTATATAGTGTTAAATTTCTTGAACCTGATAACTGTACTTAATGAGGGTTATAAGTGAAAATCCTTGTTCTTAATATTAAGTGTTCAAAGCATGATGTATGCAACCTTCTCTCAAATGTTTAGAAAATAGGGGGCTAGGTAGATATAGATTAGGTAGGGGGTAGGTGGGTAAGTAGGTAGACAGACAGATACAAAAACGTCGCAAAATGTTAAAAGTTGGTAAAGTGGGTATCTCCGTAGGGGTTTTGCATTACTTTTTGCAACTGTCCTATAAGTTTGAGTAATTTCAAAATAAAAAGTTTCGGGGAGCAGATGTGGCTCAAGCAGTTGAATGCCTGCTTTCCACGTGGGAGGTCCCAGCTTTGGTTCCCAGTGCCTCCGAAAAACAAAAACAAACAAACAAAAAAACCCAGCAAAACAAATGAAAACACCAATTCTGGGGAGCCGATGTGGCTCAGTGGTTGAGCGCCAGCTTCCCACATACAAGGCCCTGGGCTCATTCTCTGGCCCCCAGTACCTCAAAAATTAAAAAAAAAAAAACGTTTAAACAAAGATCATATTGTTCACCTTCGCTCCCCAAATGGCCTTCCCCACCGAGCATTCCTGTCACATGGGCGAGGTCACCATGCATGGACACTTCCAGGGACACAGAGAACACTACTTTGCAAGTTAACCCATTCACAGGCATTCTCTCCAGGAGCTGTTTCCAAAGGGTTATATAAATCAGCCAAAGATGGCCCCTATCTGCTGTTTATTTTGTCAGAGTAGCCTAGGATCATTAGCTCCAAAGCCCAGTAGCACCAAACTCAAATTCTTATGCATCCAAATGCTTAAAAAATAGACCAAAAAGTATAGATAAGATAAAGCCCTGTAGTTACAATACCCCAGGCTACTTCTTCTAACCCCACCATGCTGACTCTGCAGCATTGCCTAGCTCTTCCCCCTTTCTCCCCTCCCCTGGAAGTTTCCTTGCCCTGATTTCCCTGCTGGGTGGTCTCTTGCATCTTAGCCTTTGGAAGGTCTCCTCCTGAGAGGGCTCTCCCTTCCCAAACAGTCAAAACTTCACTCCAATAAATTGCCTGTGGCTGTATCTTTTACCTGGATCAGTCCCCAAATTCCTTAACTCACTACACAAAGATAATCCCAAATGAATCCTGAGGCCTGCACAAAGGCGGTAAGAGCTGGGGAAATGCTGAGGCAAGATGGCAAACACATGCAACGCAGGCAGAGACCAACACTAGGGACCTGTCTCCACAAGCAGTCCACTGGCAGGGCACTGGGCAGGAAACCTGAAACCCACAGATTTTTCCTTTTTAGTCTTCTGCCACTGAGTTTTTGGCTGCTGTTGGTTAAAGCACCCTCCCTTTATGGGGAGCTGGTCCAAGACCAGCTGGACAGAGGGCTTTTGCATGATGTTGTGGAGCCTGGAGCCATTCTAGCTACTAGCTACTAGATGTTGAACTAATTCCTTAATCTCTCTGGGCCTCAATTTCCTCATCCGTAAAAGGAGGAAAGTAAATCTCACCTACATCACGGGATCATTAAGAGAATTAAGGGAGATGTTATGCGCAAAGTGCTGAGAAGTGCCTCCATAGGAGCTCTTGCTCCAGCTACATGGGCTCGCATTCTACACCTATGCAGTTCTTTCTTCTCCCATCCTATATGACATATTAGTTAGATGTATCTTCCCTCAGCAAAATCCCTTTGCTCCACATGCAACTCTCAACTTTCTCTCTCTCACACACACACACCCAACAATTTCTACAATTACTTATATCCTCAGGTTACTGCTAGTTCATTAAGTATTTTATGATCCTGGGTACAATGGAGCACAAAAAGAAAAATAAGACAATCTCTGCCTTCTCAGAGCTCCAAGTTTAGGCAAGGAGATGGCACATTGACAAATAGTTGTAATTCAAGACAAAATGTTATGAGAGCTCCAATAGAGGTGTGTTTAAAGTGCTGTGAGGTTTCAGGGGTCAGTGAGATAAGTGCCAATTGGGGTGAGAAAGAGGATGTCATAAACGTCACTGGAATCGGGCTTGACCCTCAAGCAGGGCTTAAAGATGCAAAGGTGATGGGAAAGGTAGCCAATGGAGTACCTTGCTGGAAATTATGTTTGCTGGGTCCCAATTCAGTTCTCTGCTTTGCAGATCCAGAAACCTGTTATTCAGGAGGCTGAGACTAGAGACGATGCTCAGGGTAGACTCATATTTAACCAAACTCAAGATCCTGATATATAACACCAGATGGCCAAATGTCCCTTGGATTGAAGTAATTCCATCACTAGAGCCAGCATGTTCTCCATGAAGGCAAATCATAATTTAAAAGTTGATGCTTGAACATGAAAGCAGACAAAAATTGCAATTTGATTGTTTTCTGACAAGGGGCAAAGTTAGTCTGACACTTTTCTCTCTCCTCTGGTAAGAAAAGAGGCTTCAAAGACATAGACCAAGATGCCCTCTCTTATTTTTTTTGCTTCATAGCAGACTATCCACCCCTTTCTGACTGATGCTTCCTTTTTTTTTTTTTTTTAACCCTAAGTCAATTATTTTAATTACATTATACTCAAGCCTTGCTGATCTGGGAACCAGCCCATCTCTTTGAAATGGTTTTATCTTTCTCTAGTCAGACTCATCACTCACAGACGGATGGTATGCATTTCTAATGGGAGAGGGAATAATAAAAATGGCAAAATGTTCTTCTTCGCCTGTGTCACCTGCCAAACTCTTTCTCTTCAGGCTCCTAAACACAGTTCATACATGACATCCTCTGGGAGCTTTCCTGACCCCTGGGGCCCCAGTCCTCAGAGATAACCTTTATTTCCTCTATGCCAGGGTCAGCAAACTTTCCAGAAAGGACTGGATAAAAAGCATTCTAGGATTTGCGGATCATAGGGTCTCTGTTGCAAAAACAGCCAGTTCTGGTATAAATCTTGCTTTAAAAACATGAATTCAGGGAAGCGGCTGTGGCTCAATCAGTAGGGCTCCCGTTTACCATATGGGAGGCCCTGGGTTCGGTTCCCGGGGCCTCCTGGTGAAGGCAAGCCCGCCCGCACGGCGTGGTTAGCTGACCCAGCGAGCACAAGCAGCAAGGGGGGGGATAAATGAATAAATAAATAAAATCTTTAAAAAAAAAAAAAACAAAACAAAAAAAACATGAATTTGTTCCAGTGTAATTCATATATTAGGGAATAATAGGAGCATAACGTTAATTTCACATTTGCTTACATGCCATTTCCTCACTGAGAAACAATAAGAGGCAGAAAGCTGCACCCAGCTGAAACAAGACATGTAGGAATTCAAAAAGAGCCCACACCTCAGACGTCCATCAGGGACCCCAGCTCACCATGTCATGTACCAGACACACCCACATCTGGTGCTATAACTTTCCTTCCTCTGATGTTAGATCACTCTTCTCCCACCACTTCACAATAACTCAAAGCTGCCCACTTCCACAAGCACCTCCATTTCTTTTTCAAGGTAAACGATCATATTTATTGCAGTATTTATGTATTTCTCGATCATTTAACATGTGGAAAACTGTGCTGCCATCTTTATTAGTGTCCTATCCATTTTTTAATGTGTCACTGACCTAGTTTTTGAATATTGTGTCCCAACCCTGTTTTTCCCATATGCCCCGTGGTTTTTATTGCACACTCTTGCACAGAGCGATGATTTTTAGGAATGCATGCGCCACGCTAGAGCAGAATTAACTGTACTCAACCCTGCCATGGGTAATATGTAAACGAATGAGTGTGGGCGTGTTCCAATAACATTTTATTTACAAAAACCGGCAGCATGGCCTTACCTTGCCAACCCCTGCTCTATGTTATCTCCGTACTTTGTACGTTCTTCAGTTGCTATACTCCACACGTGGATCTGGCTAACCATTTATTTATTGGAATGCCCTTCTGCCCAGCTAGGCCATAAGCTCCATGGAGGCAAGAGTCCTTTTACTCCTCTCTTTCCTCAGTACTTAGCACTGTGCCTATCATACACTCGGCTCTCAGCAAGGGTTGCTGAGTAATTCAATGCGTTAAGTATCCTCCACTCCCAGGAGATATTCTAACCCAAAAGAGCAAGAGCTCTCTGTCTTCCTCTAGCTCCCATTCCAGCACGAGGCTTTGACATGCAGATTCAGATGTAAGTAATATTTATTGAGCACCATCTATCAGCATACTTGAAACATGATTTTATGTAATCTCTTGTAATCCTCAAGAGAAACTTGCAAGGCCTGTATTTTTATCTCTATTTTATGGGTGAATTAAATCTCCAAGGGGCTAAATAACTGCCCAGGGTCACACAGCTAGTGCACAGAGTGCTCACAGAAATGCCGTGGGCCCTGGGCAAAGGAAGGGTAAGCCTGTCTGGGGCCACCCTCCTTTGGCCTCCTTTTCTTCCCCCTCTACAACACGTCCTTACATGGGTGACTGTACAGAATATAGGTTTGTCTAATAAAGGAAATAAAAAAGGAGGAAATTTTCCTACAGAAAGAGTTTCTTTAAATCTCTTTCTTAAAATCTATTGATGATGTTATAGTAACCTAAATAAGGAAGATTTAGAAACTATATAGAGTTTCTGGTACTTAGAGACAAGCCAGTATTCAGTCCAAAATAATCCTTAATTTTCATAATTCTCTAGGAGTTCTTTGGATTTTACTCAATTGGTTTGGTTTCATAGGATCACATTTTTTTACTTAACTATTAGCAGTTCTTATACTCTGTTTACAGAATGACAAAAGGTTTCAGCTTCGTCAGATTTGTTTTAGCACTTTCTAGCAAGAAAGCATTTTTTAGGCCCTTCCCCATTTATATAAGAAATACAAGCAACTATGAACAGGGTCTTGCCTGAACTGGCAAAACAGCCATCTGAAGTCTGCAAATATGAATCAAAGGACTTTCTGGAAAAGGCAGAATGTTCAAAACCCACCTGGCCCCCATAACTGCTACAGAGCCTTGTTCAAGGGCCCGTGACCCAGCCGACTCCCAAAAGGTCTGCGAGGTGGGGCGGTGATCCAAGGCCTTTCCCAGCAGCCCACCCCGCCGAGCCTGCTGTGCACAGAGCATGTCACCGATGCCTGAGGGAGAGGAAGATTTTCTGCTCTTGGTATGCTCACACCCTGGCTGGATGCCTGGAGTGCAATGTGTACACAATCCATTTTATGAGACAGATGGAAATGGAGTTCTAGCAAATAAATCATATGGCGCTTCTTTTGGTGATGACTTCCTATAGGGAATCTTTCTGTTGAGTAAGTGTGGCCTTGCACCACCTTGATTAGCCACACAGATGTTGTGTAGGTATCTGACTCCTGTGAGGAGTATCTTATTTAAAGACCCTGGGACTTCTCAACAGTCAGGGTTCTGCTACTTAGATAGTGTGAAGTTTGGTGAATTGATTATTGTAACTACTTTCATTCTGCAGATACACACCCACACCAACACACACACAAATATGTAAGTATACCACCCAAATTACCAGCACCCCCCAAACTTGTCACACTCCATCCTACCCTAATGGTTCATGCAAAGGCTGGAGCTTATGAAAAGCAGGTGATAGCTTGGACTTGGTGGTTCAAGCATCTCCTTTAACACTCTCCAAATAGATATCCCATTTAAAAGCCAGAACAAGCGATATGTTATACTTTCTCAGGTAACCACTATGAGAATGTTAAAGTGATGCACATTTTCAAAATTAACAGAAGAGAAAATCTGAACAAAAGTTATCCAACTGAAAAAAAGGCATTCATTAGAGAAATTAAAAACATTGATCAGGGAGCACAAATAGAAATCATATAGAAATAAGGCAAATGCATTATAAATTTTTTCTTTATTAGAGAAACTTTGGGTTTACAGAACAATCATGCATAAAATAAAGGATTCCCAAATACCACCCCACCACCAATACCTTGTATTGGTCTGGAACACTTGTTACAGTTGATGATAGCATATTTTTATAATTGTACTATTAATTAAAGTCCATGGTATAACTGTGGGGTCACTGTTTGTATAGTGGAATTCCATGTAGTTTAAAAAATGTTTCTTTTATCATATACACAATATAACATTTCCCTTTTTAATCATAAAAACAAAAGCCAGAAGATGCTTACCAGAGGCAACAATATATGGAATTAGATAGATCAGAGTTGGAATTCCAGCTTCACCAGTTAGTGGCTATATGTCCTCCTCTGAGTCTCAATTCTTCATCTGTAAGGTCAGAATATTAATGCTGACCTCATGAAGTTTTTGTGAGGAAAGCCCCTAGCAGGCACTGTGTGTGTGTGTTGTTTTTGTTTTTGGAGGTGTGGGTATTTAAGAAATACAACTTCCCTTCCTGGGTTAACTTCCACGTGTACAAGCCATCCACATTCTGGATGGTTTCTGGACAGAATATACAGAGCCACGAGTAAATGTCATTGTTGGGTGGTCAGACCCATTTACTGAGGGGCGAAGATAACAGAGGCAGTGTGATGGTGTGGAACGGTACGTACCCCAGAAACACAGGTTCTTAAATTTAATCTATTCCTATGGGTGTGAACTCAGTATAAGTAGGATCTTTACGTGCTGTTACTTCAGTAAAGGTGTGGTCCACCTCCATCAGGATGGGTCTTAACCTGTTACTAGAGTCCTTTATAAACAGAATGGATTCAGACAAGTGAGTCTGAAAACCACGGAAGCAAGAAACTGAAATCAACAAAACCTGGAAGAAAAGGGAGAGACCAGCAGGCACTGCCATGTGCCTTGCCATGTGATGAGGAGCCAAAGACCAACAGCCAGTTTTGGGGAAGAAAGCATCACCTTAATGATGTCTTGATTTGGACATTTTCCTTGCCTCAAAACTGTGCGCTAATAAATTCCCATTGGTTTTTTTTTCTATTTTTTGTTGGGATTTTTTTTTTTTTTTTTTTTTTTTGATAATTTGCTTGCTTCATTAAGGTTTGACTTTTGTGCCCACATAATCATTTTTGCAAACAAACAAAAATGGTGTTAGGAGCACATTCAAAGGCGCAGGCACAGCAGGATTAGGTCTCCAATCTGATGCGAAAGTCCCATTGTTTTTTATCTGGTCCATTTCATGGTATTTGCTTTCAGCAGCCTAGGAGACTTAAACAGGCAGGTTTAACTGTGCAACTAATAATTCTCTTGAAAAATAGAATTTCAAAATGAGAAAACCAAAGGAAAAGAGACAGGTGCTGATTACTAACACCTATGGTGTGCCAGACACTTATCATATATTATTTTATGAAGTCCTCAAACCAAATGAGGACACTGAGGCTCAAACAGATTAAGTATGTGTGCTCAGTCCAGTTTTTGGGTCTGGCTCTAAAAACTGTGGGCTTAGTTGTGCCTCACTGCCTCCCACCTCCTGCCTCCTGTCTCCTGAAAGCCAATTATTTAAAATGTAGGCAGTTACACAAGAACAGTGGGTATGAATAGAGATCAACAACATAGGACAAGAATTCTGAGAAGGCCCAGGAAAGGTAAAGCATAATAAATCTAGCGTCAGCACTAGTTAAAGAATATGTGTAGAGCAGACCCCCAGCGTGCACACACTACTGAATATCTGAAGAAGCCCCTTCCTGATTAAACAGTGCTGGTATATATACATCAGTGAAATCTACCACTTTTCTGAGATCAAAATGTGCAAAATAGCCCAACAGGCAGCTAGGCAGAAAAGACAAATAGACCAGCCAAATCCTTGTACTTCAAAACTTTAAATAAGAGTAGAGATTCACTGACTGGGGTCAACTCTTGATGTCTCAATAAAAAGAATCACCTTGATTTACATTCTTTTGCATCATCAAAATGGGGTAGGTCAAGATAAGGTAATCTGTGGACCACACATAGATGCTCAAGTAGTTATCTGCCAACCAAGATGGGGCAATTTCTTCCCTGTGGGGTCACAGGATACAAAGAAGCCTCTGCTACCTTATAATTCTTAATAAAAAGCTAGATCTCTCTGAAATGATTTTTAATCACCCATGATTTTCTCTAATGACATGGAGGGACAGCAAAATAATGTCATCATTCTTTTCTTTCTTTTTTTTAAGCTAAATTGCTTCTTCTCTTGATAAGTAGCTAATTGCATGCTATTTCATTTCTGCCTTTAGAAACTGCAGTGGAGAATTCCTGGTTGCATGTTAGAATCACTGGGAGAGCTTTTGAAAAACAGTGATTCCTGGGCCCCGCCCCAGACTAAATGACTCAGAATCCCTGGGAGGGTTAAGGCCAAGAATCCATATTTTAAAAAAGCTTCCCAACTCAAAGAGTTAAACATAGAGCTACTATATGACCTTGGCAATCCCACTTCTAGGTAACTATCCAGAAGAATTGAAATCAAAGACTGGAACAAAGATTTGTATACCAGTATTCAAAGTAGCATTGTTCACAATAGGTAGAAACCCAAGTGTCCCTCAACAGATGAATGGATAAACAAAACGTTGTATGCAATGGAATATTATTGTCATAAAAATGACTGAAATTCTGATACATGTTACAACATGGATGAACCTAGAAAACCTTATGCTCAGAAAAATAAACCAGGGACATAAGGATAGATATTGTAAGATTCCACTTATATCAAATATCTAAAATAAGCAAATTCATAGAACAGAAAGTAGATTCAAGGTTACCAGGAGCTGGGGGGCGGGTGGAGGAGGAATGAGGAGTTTCTTAGTGGGTGCAGGGTTTCTGTCTGGCTCGATGAAAAAGGTTTTGGTAGTGGGTGGTGGCAATGGGAGCATAACCTTGTAAATGCCATTAATGCCACTAACTGCACACTTAAAAATGGTTAAGATGGCAAATTTTATATTACATTATATATGTTACTACAATTTTTAAAAAGTTCCAGGTGATTCTATTATGCAGAGAGGCTAGAGAACCACTGGATAGGGCTCATCGTCATGGCTTTGTTGTAAGAATCAGGACCTGGGGTTTGGGATTTCAGTTCTGGTGTCACCTCCCACTAACACTGTGTGACAATGAGCAAATCATAGACCTTTCCAGAAGTCAGCTTCCTTTTCAATTAAATAAGGATATTAAAGCTATATGGGTCAAATGACCCAGAGTGTGCAAACACAACACATTGGAAGCATTACCAATATGTCTATCAGATATAAAAATTAAACAGTATGTTTTACAGATAAATATAATCTACCATTCCTAGGAGATTGCACACACCTTTTATTCCCATAATTTTTTTTTTTTTTTTATTATTCTGAGACTCACTAAGTCCATCCAAGGCTAGCCAACTCATGCTGTCTTGGATGAATAAATAAAAATGGGCATAGCCTTAAAATTTTAGTGGCAAGTAAATTAAAGAGGATATTTCTCTGGAAGATGGAAAGGGATATTTCCTGAAGCTGATGAGTCTCTGATTTATTATTGGCCTCAGGCTGCTAAGAAGCTTCTCCTCTTAGAGGAGGATATTTCCCCCTTAGGATAAAGCAGGAAGTTTTGCCTGTTAGTAACTGAGTACTTGTTGCATGCTAGAAAGTGAAGACACTTAATTATTCCTCCAAATAGTCACTTATTGATCACTGGGTACAAAGAGAAAGCAGATGCTTTATCTAAATTACCTTTGGTCAACTCATTTGAGAGGTGTTGAAGATTAGTGATAGGCAAGAGTTTACATGAAATTAGCAAAAAAAAAAAAAAAAAGCTCTATTACTGAATGATCAGCCAAAATTTCCTAACAGGAAAAAAAAAAAAAAAAAAAATCACAGATGCCATGGTGTATATCCTATTAGAACTATTGAAATGCAATACTAAACAATGCTGTGTGATGGTTTTGAATAATAAAGGAAGCAAGAGGGTTGTTTCCTGTCTGACTCAAATGTGCATTGTGGAAAACAGGCAGATGAAATCAGAGCCAGATAGCAAATGGCCAGATCAAACCAGGCCTCTGGCCATTATAATGAGCAGAATTGGAGGGTTTTGAACAGATTTGTGACATAATCTGCTTTAGGATAAAGAATACTCTAGCTGCTGTGTTGAGAATGGGCTAGAAAGGGAAAAGGAGTACAAGCAGGAGACCAGTTAAGTGGTTATTGCAATAATCCTAATCAGAGATGACGGTGCCTTGGACCAAGACTGTGGTGGTACAGATGCTGGGAAGGGTCAGATTGTGGGAATATTATGAAGGTGGGGCTGATGTGATTTGCTGAAAAATGTGGAGTGATAATGAAATCCTGCATAGGCCAAAACCAGTTTGGGGGAGGGAGGGGTGTCTTCTGTTGCTGTAACATTTTCTTCTGCACTTGTTTTACTGCAGGTCATACAACCTGAGCATGAGCAGAAAACACTGACTCTTGTCCTTTAGATGATGTTTGAGAAATCAGGTACAGAGGTCACCTCCCTAGGAACCAAGATTCTGAGGACAGGGAGACATTGGAAGCAGACCGAATGAGAACAGCTTTTCAATAAGGAAGATCCAGCCTAAAATCCACTCTACCACATAT
Source organism: Tolypeutes matacus (assembly GCA_026826555.1). NCBI lineage: Eukaryota > Metazoa > Chordata > Mammalia > Cingulata > Chlamyphoridae > Tolypeutes > Tolypeutes matacus. The sequence goes on from JAKSZT010053825.1 coordinate 18,304,598, forward strand.
GGACAACTCTATAATTAACCAATTGGATTATGCCAAGTCAAACCTCCACACTTCTGGTGTCCCACCCCCACCTCCCATTCCCATAAAATCTCCCTTAACACTTGGAACATGGAGACAGATTTGAGTCTTGTCTCCTGTCTCCATGCTGGTCAACCTTGTATTAAAGCTCTCAATTTTCTCAAAATCCCAATGTCATGGTATTGACCTTCATGAGCATTGGGAAGCAAGCCTCTTCCTGATAATATTAAGGAGAGGAGTTCAACATTTGGGGTGACACATGTGCTTAAAAAGGCAAGTAGCAAGAGCACTGAGAGCTGATTGTTGGATATGGGACCCAGTTAATGTGGCAGGGCAGAAATCCTCACTGAAGTAGATTGAAGAGAGGATGAGAGGAGAGGAAATGCAGTGAGTGCAAATGATTCCTTTGAGAGTTTTGCTAGGGAGGAGGTAACAAATGGGGTGGTATGAGATGTGGGCTTGAGAGACTGATGTAAACCAAAATATTAATGATGATTGGCTTTAGCTGGTAGTTTGTGTATTGCCAATGTTTTATAAGTTTTCTGCCTAAGCCTGCATTATAAGTAGAAAAATCAAGTACATTTTAAGGAAATACTAGTTCCTGAAAAACATGGCTTCTTGATTTACAAACTTAAATATAAAAAATACTAGATCAGAACTAATTATAGAAAAAGGAAAAGGAAAAGAGGAGGAGGAAGCATTGCCAATCTTACCATTTATGTAAAACAAATACATAACAGAAAGCTATGTATGCTATATTTGACTATATAAATGAATGAACTGGAAGGAGTTACATCAAATCCACAATTGTTGGTACTTGGGTGATGGGAAAATGGTAATGGCCTGGGTATGGAGACTAAAGGAACTTCAATTTTATTTGTGTCATCTTTTTGCTTAAAATCAAAGACTTGAAGAAAATATAAAAAGACATGTTAAAAATAATCAGTTCTGGGTGGTTAGTGTAATGTCTGTTAAAATGTTATTTTCTGTGTTTTCAAAAAATCTCTCCCAACATATACCAAAGAATCATACCTACTTCTCCCCAACCACAACCTCATCCCATCCCGTCTCTTTACAACCTTCCTTTGGTTTCCAGTAGAACCTACTAGTAATAAAACCATATGATGTTGGGTATAAGTCAAACACAAAGGAACAGATATTTTATGATTCCACTCCTAAGGAAATAGCTAGAATATGAAACACATAGAGACAGAAAGTAGAGTACAGTTTAACCGGGATGGAGTGGGGAGAGGAAATGAGGAGTTAATGCCTAACAGGTGCAGAGTTTCTGTTTGGAGTGATGGGAAAATTCTGGCAATGGATGGCAGTCACACTGTGAATGTGACTAATCTCACTGAATGATATGCTTGGCGTTAGTTGAGATGGGAAAGTTTATGTTGTATATATGTTTCCACAATGTGGAAAAAAAAAAAGAAGAAGAACTAAAGAGACAATGGCAATTAAATGCAATACACGATCCAGGACTGGATCTAATAATCAAGAAAAGGCCCAAAAGCATATTATTGGGACATATGAAAAAAATTGGAATATAGACTATAAACTTTATATCCATATTGAAGTTTTTGACCTTGATAACTGTGCTTAAGGTCATTACCTAAGTATATATTCTTGTTCTTAGAAATTTACATGGAAGTATTAAGTGTTCAAGGAGCATGATGTACACATCCTACTCTCAAATGTTTAGAGGAGGGAGAAAGAGAGACAGAGAAATTATAGATAGATAAGCAAATGTAGAAATGTAGCAAAATGTTAAAGTTGACAGATTTGGGTATTGGGGGTAATGTTAGAGTACTCTGTATTGGTTTTTTGTTTGTTTGGGTTCTTTTTTTTTTTCTTTATTAGAGAAGCTATGGATTTTTACAGAACAATCATGCGTAAAATACAATATTTCCATACAACACCCTGTTGTTAATACCTTGCACTGGTATGAAATATTTGCTACAATTAATGATAGCACATTTTTATAATTATACTATTAACTCTAGCCATGATTTAACTTAGGATTCACTGTTTGTGTGGGGTAGTTCCATGGATTTTTTAAAAACTTATTCTGTTACTATATATAAATCTAACCTTTTAATCATATTCAGATGTATACTTCAGTGCTGTTAATTACGTCCGCAAGGCTGTGCTGTCATCACCACCATCCATTTCCAAAACATTTCCATCAGTCCAGACAGGATCCTGTATATCTTAAGCCTTAACTTTCCATTCCCTATCACATCCCATCACTGGTAACTAAATTCTAGATTATGACTATTGGTTGGCTTCTTCTAATTGTTTCAAATCTGTGAGATCATACTTTTTTTGTCCTTTTTTGTCTGGCTTGATTTCACTCAACATGATGTCTTCAAGATTCATCCATGTTGTTGCATGTATCAGGACTTCATTCTTTTTTACAGCTGAATAAATTCCATTATATGTATATACCACATTTTATTTATCCATCCATCAGTTGATGGACACAGGCTTCTTCCATCTTTTGGAAAATTGGGAATAATGCCACTATGAGCATCAATGTGCAAGTATCTTTTAGAGTCCCTGGTTTCAGTTGTTTTGGGTATATACCAAGTAATGGGATAGACTGGTGGTATGGTAGTTCTATACTTAGCTTTCTGAGGCACCGTCAAATTGCCTTCCACACCTGCTTCACCATTTTACATTCCCACCAGCAATGAACAAGTGTTCCTATTTCTGCACATACTCTCCAACATGTATTTTCCATTTTTTAATAGCAGCTATTCTAATGAGTATGAAATGGAATCTCATTGTAGTTTCAATTTGCAATCCCCTGATGGTTAATGATGTTGAATATCTTTTCATGTGCTGTCTGGACACTTGCATACCTTCTTTGGAAAGATGTCTATTCAAGTCTTTTGCCCATTTGTCAATTGGGTTGTTTGTCTTTTTGTTGTTAAGTTGAAGGGTTTCTTTATATATTCTGGATATCACACCTTTTTCAGATATGTGGTTTCAAAATATTTTCTCTCATTATGTAGGTTATCATTTTACTTTCATGATATAGACTTTTGAAACACAGACTTTTAAATTTTGATGAGGTCCCATTTCTCTATTTTTTCTTTTGTTTCTTGTCTTTTGGGTATAAAGTCTAAGAAACCATTGACTAACACACGGTCCTGAAGATGCTTCCCTATACTTTCTTCTAGGAGATTGATAGTTCTGGCTCTCAACTTTAGGCCTTTGATCCATTTTGAGTTGATTTTTGTATAAGGTACATGGTGGAGGTCCTCTTTTTTTTTTTTTTTTTTTTTTTTGCAAATGGAGATCCAACGCTCCCAGCACCATTTGTGGAAGAAACTATTCTTTCCCAATTGAGTGGTCTTTGCCCCTTGTCAAAAACCAGTTAGACATAAAAATGAGGGTTAATTTCTGAGTTCTCAATTCTATTCCATTGGTCTATATGTTGGTCCTTGTGCAAGTACCATGCTTTTGATTCTGGTGGCTTTGTAGTAAGTTTTAGTATTGGGAAGCTTGGGTCCTCCAACTTCATTTATCTTTTTCAAGATGGCTTTAGCTATTTGGGGGCCTTACCCTTCCACATTTCTGTAAAGATAGTTGTTGGAATTTAATTGAGATTGCATTGAATCCATACATAGCTTTAGGTAGGATCGGCATCTTAATATTTAGTCTTCTAATCCATGAAAATGGAATGTCCTTCCATTTATTTAGGTCTTCTTTGGTTTCTTTTAGCAGTGTTTTGTAGTTCTCTGTGTACAAGCCATTTACATCCTTGGTTAGAGTTATTCTTAGATATTTGATTCCTTTAGTTGCTATTATGAATGGAATTTTTTTTCTTGATTTCTTATTCCAATTGTTCATTGCTTGTATATAGAAACATTACTGATATTTGGTGTTTTTCTTGTACCTTGCCACTTAGCTGAATTTATTTAGTAGCTTTAAGAGCTTTGTTGTGGATTTTTCAGGATTTTCTGTATATAGGATCATAACAAGTAGACACAGGGAAAGTTAAACTTCTTTCTTTCCAATTTGGATGCCTTTTATTTTTTTTCCTGCCAATTGCTCTGGCAAGAAATTTCAGTACAATTTTGAATAACAGTGGTGACAGTGGGCACCCTTGCTTTGTTCCTGATCATAGAGGCAAAGTATTCAGTCTTTCACTATTAAGTTGGAGGTTAGCTGTTAGCCTTTCATAAATGCCCTTTATCATGTTGAGGATATTTCCTTCTATTCCTAGTGTATTAAGTGTTTTGTTTTGTTTTTGTTTTTTTTTATCAAGAAGGTGTGCTGGACTTTGTCAAATGCCTTTTCTATATCAATTGAGATAATCATGCGGTTTTCCTCCCTTCATTCTTTTATTGTGGTGTATTACATTAATTGACTTCCTTATGTTGAACCAACCTTGCATGCCAGTAATAAATCCCACTTGATCATGTGGTATAATTCTTTTAATATATGCTGGTGGATTTGGTTTTGCTAGTATTTTGTTAGGATTTTGTATCTATATTCCTAAAAGATATTGGCATGTATTTTTTTTTTCTTGTAGTATCTTTATCTGGCTTTCGTATGAGGGTGATATTGGTCTCTGTATTAGTCTGCCAAAAGGCTGCTGATACAAAGTATGAGAAACCTATTGGCTTTTATAAAGGGTATTTATTTGGGGTAAAAGCTTACAGTTACAAGGATATAAAAAGTCCAACTCAAGGTTGCTTTCTCAACAAAATCAATTGCCATGTGTTGAAGCAAGATCTCTGGCTGGTCTCTGCCTTCCCCTCTGAGTGTCCTCTTCCTCTTCTGGCTTCCTGATTTTAGCTGCAGGATGGCATAGGGCTTCTTGTATCAGTCCCTGCTCAATCTCAGCTGTAAGCTATCAGATGAAATAATCCATCTCTCCCTGGGGCATCAACTGTTTGAGCCTTCTTTTTTTTCTGTCACATGGCCAGATAAAAAATGACTGAGCTATCTCTTCTTGTGAGTCTTCTTGAGTGAGTGTTCATGTATATCAGACCCAGCAAGGGGGTGGGGATTCAACCTGAGTCATTCCCTCTGAAGTGGAGTTGCATACCAAATACTACAATAATACTGACATTAATAATTACCCATATGGTTACTTTTGCCACAGGTCTATCTTTATGCTGCTTTGGAGCACTGTCTAGTGTCCTTTCATTTCAGTCTGAAGAACTCCCTTTAGTATTTTGTTTATCTGGGGATGTCTTCATTTCTTCATGTTTGAAAAAAAAAATCTCACCAGATATGAAATTCTTGATTGGCAATTGTTTTCTTTCAGCACTTTAAGTATTTAAATCCACTGCCTTCTTGCATCCAAGAAATTGGCGTTTAATCTAATTGGGACTCCCTTTTACATAATATGTTGCTTTTCTCTTGCAGCTCTCAGAATGTTCTTCTTGTCCTTTGCATTTGACAGTTTGATCAATATATGATGGGGTGTATTTTTCTTCATGTTTATCCTGTTTGGTGTTCTCTGGGCTTCTTGAATGTGCATATTCACATCTTTTGCTAAGTTTGGGAAGTTCTCCATTATTATTTCTTTGAATATTGTTGCACTTGATGGTGTCCCAGTAGTGTCTTAGGCTTTTTTTGCTCAATATTTCTTTGTTCTTTTTGTTCCTCAGCCTGGCTCATTTCAAGTGTCTGGTCTTCAAGTTCACTGATTCTTTCTTCTGCCAGCTCCAATTTACTCTTAAAACCCTCCTGCGTAATTTTCATTTCAGTTATTGTGGTCTTCAACTCCATTGCTCTGTTTGGTTCCTTTTTAAATTTTCTATCTCTTTACTTAGGGCTCTCATATTATTTACTCATTGTTTTGTTAATATCCTTTGTTCTTTCTCTGTATTTCCCCCCTTCGTTTCCTTAAGCATTTTTAAGATCATTGTTTAAAGGCTTTTTTTCAGTATGCCCACATTCTTGTCTTCTTCACTGATGTTTTCTGGATTTTATCCTCTTCTTTTGTGTGGGCCACCATCTCTTGTTTCTTTGTTTTTCTTGCACTCTGTTACACACTGTACATTTTAATATTTTCAAATTTTAACTCTGGGATTTTTTCCAGAGATGTCTGTTTCTTGATTTTGCAACCAGCTGGTGTAAGACCAAGATTTTCTTGAGTTTCAGACCTCCTATCAGCAATATCTACCCAAGATGAATGGAATGTGCAAGGTTTTCCCTGTCTTTTGGGGCCTGTGTCTTGTCTTGGGTTTTTGCTTGTTGTTTTGGAGTTCTCCTATTTACAGGCGTTTGGTTAGGCACTCTGTTTCCCAGAATATATACCTCCCTCTCCCAGGTATTTAAAGCCAGCAAGACTTTACCCCAGATTGTCAGCCTCTATAGTTTCTTACATTCCTTTCATTGTCTCAAGCTGCATTTGCCTAGAGGGTAAATTCCATGAGGAAAGGCACACCTGAAAGGACTTTCCCAAGTCAGCCAAAACAGGGCTACAGACCTATGACTGGCTCCAAAGTACACTGGGGAGGGATCCAGAAGGGTGCCAAGACACTCTTTCACAGCTCCTAAGGCTGGGCTTTCTTGGCTTGCCCAGCAAATGCAACCTTTCAACTAACTGTTCCCCATAGCCCTAGGGAAGCATAGCATCTTTAAGTTTTCTCCACCATGGCCTTTGGGCAGGTTGAAATAATGGGTACCCTCAGAGCTAGGCCCCCTGCTATCTGAAGTCACTAATCAAAAGGCATAATCAGTGATTGGCCATGCCCACCTCTGGTCTTGGGGAAGAAGATTTTTTGTTCCCTTTCTGCCACCAGCAGCTAGCCTGTGGCTGGACACCATGAGAATGTCCATGAGTACCAGTAGCCGTCATGTGGAGAGACCAATTTATTCTTTTTTACTGTAATTTTTCAGTCTCTTCTAGCTATTCCCTGGATGCTGTATAGTGTTCTTCTGGCCTCCAGAGTTTCAAAGTAGTTGTTTCAGACAGTTCCTGCCTGTCTAGTAGTTGTTCTGGTGGAAAGATTGAGTTCTGGAGCTCCCTCCTCTGTGCCATCTCTACTATCTTCTCATAATCCTCCTCATATGTATTTTTGTTTTTTTTGTTGTTGTTTTGTCTTGTCTTGTTTTGTTTTTAGGAGGTACTGGGGATTGAACCGAGGACCTCATACCTGCAAAGCAGGCACTCAACCACTGAACTACACCGTGTTTTATTTTTGAAATTGCCCTTTAAGGTTGAAATTATGTCAAAATAAAAAGCTTAAGAAAAAAGTCATATGATAGTTTCAAAGCTATCCTTTAAATTAAGATCAACAAAACCAGTTTTCTAGCATTATTCCCTTGTTCATGTATACATTCATTCACTAAATGTCCACTGTTTACACATTGTACATAAACAAGGTATTTTAGTTGTAATTACATGGTAATGATCAGGATAAATAAAATTTTAAAACAATTGTCATATTCCCTTTCTTGGAGTTTAGGATCTAAAAGAGAAAAAGGAAGGGTGAGAGAACTCACCAATAGAAGATGAATTGTGGTAATTCTGCATAACATATAGGATTTTGATGAGATTATGACTGGTAAATCTTACACAGGTAATTTAGAATATATATTAGCTGCCAAATACAAATGCAAGAAAAAAAATGTGTATATACCTTGCTGATTTTCACAGTATTTCTTCCATTTTAGAAGTAATTATTTTCCTCACAAAGAGAATATAAAATTTTATCTAGTATAAAAGACAGAAGCAGCCTGTATAACCTAATCGTAGGATTAGGAAAGATATATTAGTGGAAATACAGAAATATTAAACTTGTATTTTCTCAAAAACAAACAAACTATAAACTAATGAATTTCAGCAGGATTAGAATGGCGGTATACATGTCCCACCACCCACAATATTGCTAATCACCTTCACTGATCCCGTCAAAGTTCAGAATTTCCCTGAAGAGAAAAGGGACAGTGTGGGATATTGTTAGAACAGTATGCAGCTTAGCAAACAAAACAATTTTAATATGGAAGCAGCTTCTGAAATCCTATCCCACCAATCCTCACTGACAGAGGAGAAGACCAAGGAAATGACAGGCTTGTGTTAGCGACAGCTACAGCCAGGACTGGGAACTCATGCCTTCTCCAGGCTATGTCTGTGTACGCACTTAAAGTGTATGTATTCCATGATGATTATGTAACCCAATAGCTAACCTCTTTACCATAACTTAAACCCAGTTTCTTATATACTTACAGTCTCTCATTCACTTAGCACCCCACCTATCACTCTCACTTTCCCTGTCTTGCTCTGTGTCCTTGGCAAAAAAAATATCTTATTCCCCTACCAAAGATATGGTCAGAACCTACCAAAAAAGCAGCCTTCTAAACTACCACTTTAAGGAGCTTTGTTGTATTTCACAAAGGTGAAAAAGTTTAAAACTAAGTGATATAAGATTAACATGAAGTAATATTCTCAACGAAAAAAAATACTTTGTACACTTCCTGTTATTTGCACCATCAAAGTATCTCTTTTGGGTTAACGCAGAGTTTCTCAAATGAATTCTCTGTAGGAAATTTTAATTGGTTTTTCAATTCAAAAATCATCTTTTAAAATATATATATATATTCTGGATTACCATTTTCTAATTAAGTACTGCTGTGCAATTTCAGAGGATGTATTTGTATTGGTACCAAGTAGTAATACTGTCATTGTCTTGGGAAGTTAGAAAAATAATAGAAATAAAATTAGTGTGGATTTAAGTCAAATAAAAGCCAAACTATATCAGAGCATCCTATCTAAATAAATATATGATATTATAAGTATGTTCCACTCAGAAGAAACTAACTTCGGTGGTCAGTACCATACTCATATTTTCATAGCACTTCCATTTTCAGTAAAACCACATCATCTGTAACATAAATTAACATACTTAATTTTATTGGTTTTATCAGTAGTCTGTATTTAATTTGTAAATCTGGTTTAGTTGTATAGTTGTATGAGAGCTACAAACATGAGTTTTTAAGCAGCCTAGTGCTTATATGTATTTATGTATCATTTAAATAAGTCAACACTTGGGAGTCTACAAAATTGTATTCCTTTACAAAAAGGGTTCATACATTGCTTAGTGTTAAGAAACACTGAGTTTAAAAAGTATCTACACAGAATACTTCTTGTGGTGGGTTGAATAATGCTGTGCTCCCCCGCAAAAAGAGGTTCACATCTGAATTCCTGGAACCTGAGAATGTCACCTTATGTGGCAAAAGGGACTTTGCAAATGTGATTAAGGTAAGGATCTTGTGATGTGGAGATTATCCTGGATTAAACCATGGGCCTGATGGAATCATGTGTCCTTCCAATAGGAAAACAGGAGATCAAAGTGAGCAATAGAAGAGGTGAGGACAGAAGCAAGAGTTGGAACGATGCAAAGAGGTGGTCATAAATCAAGGAATGCAGGCAGCCTCTAGAAGGCAGAAAAGGCAAGGAAACAGATTCTCTCCTGCAGCCCCCAAAAGCAGCGCAGACCTACCAGTATATTTTACTTTGGATTTCTGAGCTCCAGATCTGTAACAGAATAAATCTGTATTGTTTTAAGTCACTAAATTTTGTTAATTTTCTACAGCAGCGTGAGGAAACTAATACGCTAGTTAATCCATTTGTACTGAAAGATCTTAAGATCAATGTGTGCCACTGTGTTACCTGGACACTCGATCTGCTGTTATTTATGATCACCAAGTAGCATCTCAGATTATGCATAAAGAAAAGTTAGGTGCCAGTCGGGGGGGCGGGGGGTGGAGAAGAGGACAGTAGCATGGAAGTACAGATAAGAAGACCAGGTGGGCTGCCTCACTAGTAGGCTCTTTTTTAGTGATGGAACAGATTCCAGGAACAGGTTTTTCATTAACAAACAGGGACTGGCAGGGAGGAAAGGAAGTTGCAGACTGTAGAGCCGTCAACCATAGGAGAACATAACTGAAGGGAAGAGAACAGCACTGGAGATGCTGACTGCTTGACCACCTTTGCCGTTTCACAGAGGCCTAATACTTGTCTCTGGATCTTTAGTTTGCTCTCAAACTTCTTTTCCAAAATTTATATTCCCAGGGTAAGTGGTGCACCCCAAAAGTCTGATCTAGGGAACAAAGCAGATTCTGACACCACTAGAGACATAAGGCAAATCCCCCCAAGTTGGAGCTCATCCCCACTAGAGCCAAACCAGGGTATCAGGCAGGGCCAGAATAAGAGCTGGTGCCAGTACAGGGCATGGAGACCAGCAGAGGAAAATCTTTCCTTCCTTTCTGGTCCTAACCAAGACATCAAAGGGGGCAAGGAGCAAAGGAGACCCTAGATAATTATACCAAAAATTGGAATCTGAATATCAAGCACCACCATTTTTTCTCTTATCCTTACCTTACAAGAGCTGGAATGATGCAAGCAAAAAACAAATAAAACGTTACAGTGGCTGACAGGAAAGCCAAGAGCAGCATAGGAGAAAGGATTTATTACACATAAGCAAAGCAGTGTCTAGCAAGAAGAAATGGTATCTCTTGCTATCCCTGAATTCTCTTACTCATGCTCCATTCACCCTGACTGCTTCCTGGCCCTCCTCCCATCTTCACCCACCTACCCTGCAAGGCAGAATTAAATTGTCCTCAATTATCAGTCCTCAAATTCTCTTAAATTTAATCTCCTCCTGAGCAGGCAATCAAAGCCAGAGCATGCTAGTTCATTTTGCAGGGAAAGTACATCACAGCTATTGGTTTGAATGGAAATAGAGTTTAATGGTTTTCTATGTTGTCACTCAATACTCTCTCACTGCACCTCACGTTGGTATTTGAGCAGGACCATGAAGTACTACTTTATTAGGACCATCATTTAATAATATAAGAATAAGTTATTACCTAGAAAGATTCCAATTCTATTCTAGAATTCAGTCATCTCATATCAGGACCCTATTTTCAAGTAATAGAAAATCTAGCAATTCTGTAATTGTTCTTTCATAATATAGAATATTTAGAATACAACTGTTGCATAGGGAATTCTGAATCCATTCTAAAGATGCTTTCCCCCCTTCAAAACATATCTGACTCTTAAACAAGGAGCCTCCCTGAGCTTTTAAAGGGGTTGATGATTTTTTATCATTTTTATCACTATCCATTTTCTGATTTCAAAAACAAATTCACTAAATTAAAGATACCACAGAAGCCATAATAAATTAAATTTAGACTGGAGTAAGGTTTGTATAATATCTAAGAAGAAAAAAGTTGTGAAGAAGATCGTAACAGTAGAATGTGTAAAATATTTAGGAAAAGTGATGTTTACTGTAGAGTGTTGGCATTCATTTGGATGATACTAATTATGAAATATATCTCATCCTCTTAAGGAAACAAATCCACTCTCCTAAAACTATAGAACATTAGAATTTTTAAAAACGTTTTTATTAGAGAAGTTGTGGATTTACAGAACAATTCTGCCTAAAATACAGGATTCCCATATACCACCCTACTACCAACACCTGGTATTGGTGTAGAACATTTGTTACAATTGATGATAGCACTTTCTAAAAATAATTGTACTGTTTTTAACAGAGTTACCTTTGTTACATGATGAAAGATTATTAAAATAATGCTATTCACTATCGTCCATACTTTACATGAGATGTATTTTTCCCATGTAACACACTATTAATAACACCTTGTATTAGTCAGACATTTGTTATAATTCATGAAAGAACATTCTTAAACTTCTATTAACTATAGTCCATCTTCTACAATAGGGTTCACTGTTTTGAGTCCTATGTTTTATCTTTTAATTTTTACTCTAGTAACATATGACCTAAACTCTCCCTTTTTAACCACAATCACTTAAATAATTCAGTGCTGTAAATAACATTCACAGTAATGTGCTACCACCACCATCATCCATTTCCAAACATTGACAATCAACTTAAATAGAAATTTTGCACAAATTAAGCATAAACTCCCCATTAATTAATCCCAATCTATTTCCTGGTGACTTGTATTCTAGATTCTAACTATATGAGTCTGCTTAATATAATAATTCCATATCAGTAAGATCATATAATATTTGCCCTTTTGTATCTGGCTTATTTCATTCAACATAATGTCCTCAAGGTTCATCTATGTTGTCACATGCATCAAGACTTCATTCCTTTTTACAGCTGAATAATATTCCACTGTATGTATATACCACATTTTGTTTATCCATTCATTAGTTGATGGACATTGGGTTGCTTCCATCTTTTGGCAATGGTGAATAATGCGACTATGAAAATCAGTGTGCAAATATCGGTTCGAGTATGTGCTTTCAATTCTCCCAGGTATAAACCTAGTAGCAGGATTGTCGTTAAATGGTAATTTTATATTTAGCTTCCGGGGGAACTGCCAAACTGTCTTCCACAGCAGATGCACCATTTTACATTACCAGCAGCAATAAAGTTTCTATTTCTCAACATCCTCTCCAACACTTGTAGTTTTCTGTTGTTGTTGTTTTTTAATAGTAGACATTCTCCTTGATATGAATGGTATTTCATTGTGGTTTTGATTTGCATTTTCCTAATAGCTAGTGATGTTGAACATGTTCTCATGGCCCTTTTTAGCCGTTTGTATATGCTTTTTGGAGAAATGTCTATTTAAGTCTTTTGCCCATTTTTTAATTGGGTTGTTTATCTTTTTATTCTTGAGTGTGGGATTTCTGTATATGTTCTGGATATTAAACCCTTGGTGGATATGTTGTATCCAAATATTTTCTCCCATTGTGTAGGGGTTTTTTTTTTTTTTCACTTTTTTAACAAAGTCCTTTGATACACAAAAGTTTTTAATTTTGAAGAGGTCACATTTATCTTTTTTTTTTTTTTTTCATTGCTTGTGTTTTGGATGTAAAGTCTAAGAAACCATTGCCTAATACAAGGTCCTGAAGATGATTCCCTATGTTTTCTTCCAGAAGTTTGATATTTCTAGTTCTTCTATTTAGGTCTTTGATACATTTTGAGTTGATTTTTGTATATATGGTGTGAGATAGGAGTCCTCTTACATTCTTTTGGATATAATATCCACTTCTTGGAGCACCATTTGTTAAAGTGACTATTCTTTTTTAAAATATATTTTTATTAGAGAGGTTGAGAACTTACAAAACAGTCATACACATGTGTGGAATTCCCATACAACACCCTTCCACCAACACATGATATTGTTGTGCAACATTTGTTACAGATTATGATATACTATCAGACTATTACCACTAATATGGTTACAGCATACATTTGGTATATTTTTCCATACCCCCCCATTATTAACACAGTAGATCTTTAGCATTGATGCAAGAATATTACATTATTGCTGTTGACTATAGTGCATAAGTTACATTAATTGTATTTTTCCCATGCTTCTCCACATTCTTACCACCTTACAAAAGTGATGTACAGAACCAACAAGATGGTGGCAGAGTAAAGAACTCCAAGAATAAGCTCGTGCTACAGAGCAGTTGGTGATCACCCACAGCTATCTCAAGCACTTGTTTGGGGGCTCCAGGAGACCAGAAGTGCATCCTGCAGGATCCTTGAAAGAATGGAAGAGGAGACTGCCCATCTGCAGAGAAGATTCGTCAGTAGAGCACTCCACACCCCAGAGGATGGTGCCCATCCTCCACGGGAGGCACAAGCCACCTCGAGAGCTGTCTGCAGTTGGAATTGAAAGCTCCACTTCCCAAAACAGGGGAGGAAGAGATGGTTGGGCACCAACTTCAGCTACTGATTAGTAAATTTGGCAGGCCAAAGTATAATCCTGAGAAGAGCTTAAGTTTGAACCTCTCCAAATCAGAAAGATACCATTGCCGCCATCTTAACTCTGCACCTGACACAAGGGGAAGCGGGGCTGACTGAAAATCACAGTGATGATAGAGACCGGTTTCTTTCACCCAGATTGTCTTGCAGCCCTAGCCTAGGCTTCAGCCCCACCTCTAGCGGGGAGGAAGCTGACAGGCCCTGCACCAGCCTATCCAGGTAACTGCAGGTACATTTAGCTGGCACAGACTGAATAATTGGAAGTCTACCGGGGCAACTGCAGTCATCTTGGACCTGCAGGGCATAGATTGCTGCCCACACCGGCAGCTCCATCGCTGCCCCAGGCAGGGGAATAAGGGGCATGAAGCTTCGTCAGTCTGTCTGGGCAACTACAGTCTAGGCCTGCATGAGTTGGATTATTCCACACAGCTGTGGCTGTGTCCCTACCTCTGGCAAAGGAGAAAGTTGGCAGAAGCTTCATTGGTCCTTAGGGCAATGAGGGTAGCTTGAGCCTCCACAGCTTATAGCACCAACTACATACTTGGCTCCTACTACACAACCAGCAAGGGAGAAGGGCAGGAAGCCCTAAACTAAAGAGAAAAACTGCACCCAGAATAAATACTCTAGTAAGCCAGATGCCAAGACAACAACAAAAAATTATAATCGACACCAAGAAACAGGAAGATGCGGCCCACTTAAAGGAACAAGATAAGCCTCCAGATGACATAAAGGAGTTGAGACAACTAATAATAGATGTTCAAACAAATCTCCTTAGTAAATTCAATGAGATGGCTAAAGAAATTAAGGATATTAAGAAGACATTGGATGAGCCCAAAGAAGAATTTGAAATTATATACAGAAAAATAGCAGATCCTATGGGAATGAAAAGTGCAATAAATGAAATTAAAAATACACTGGAATCATATAATAGCAGATTTGAAGAGGCAGAAGAAAGGATTGGTGAGCTTGAAGAAATGGCCTCTGAAAGTGAACATACAGAAGAACAGATGAAGAAAAGATTGGAAAAACTTGAATAAGGTCTCAGGGAACTAAAGGACAGCAAGAGAAGTGCAAACATACTTGTCTTGGGTGTCCCAAAAGGAGAAGAGAAGGGAAAAGGAGCAGAAGGAATATGTGAAAAAATAATGGTAGAAAATTTCCCAACCCTAGTGAAGGACATAGATATCCATGTCCAAGAAACATGACGTACTCCCATCCAAAAAAATCCTAATAGACCAACTCCAAGACACATACTAATCAGAATGTCAAATAACAAAGACAAAGAGAGAATTCTGAGAGCAGCAAGAGAAAAGCAATGTATAAGAGATACCCAATAAGATTAAGTGCTGATCTCTCACCAGAAACCATGGAGGCGAGAAGACAGTGGTATGATATATTTAAGATACTGCAAGAGAAAAACTTCCAGCCAAGAATCTTATATCTGGCAAGATTGTCTTTCAAAAACGAGGGCAAGTTTAGAATATTCACAGATAAACAGAAACAGAGAGTTTGTAACCAAGAGACCTGCTTTGCAGGAAATACTAAAGGGTGTGCTACAGCCTGAAAAGTAAAGACAGGAGAGAGAGGCCTGGAAGAGAATCTAGAAATGAAGATTATATCAATAAAAGTAACTAAAAGTGTCAAAAGAATGGTGAAAATAAAATATGACAGATAAAACCCAAATATTCAGGAATAAACTTAACCAACAATCTAAAGTACTTGTATTCAGAAAACTACAACTCATCATTAAAAGAAATTTTAAAAATACCTAAATAATTGGAAGAATATTCCATGCTCATGGATTGAAAGACTAAGTGTCATTAAGATACTTATTACTCAAATTGATATACAGATTCAATGCAATCCTGATAATTCCACCAGCATTTTTTAAATAAATGGAAAACGTGATTATCAAATTTATTTGGAAAGTTAAGGGGTTCTAAATAGCCAGAAACATCTTAAAAAGGAAAAGCGAAGTTGGAAGACTCTCATTTCCAGACTTTAAGTCATATTACCTAGCCACAGTGATAAAAACAGCATGGTACTGGCAAAAAGACAGACACATAGACCAATGGAACCGAATTGATGGTTAAAAAACAGACCCTCACATCTATGGTCAAGTGATTTTTGACTAGCCTGTCAAACCCACCCAGCTGGGACAGAACAGTCCATTCAACAAATGGTGCTGAAAAAAATGGACATCCACAGCAAAAGAAGGAAAAAGGACCCCTATCTCACATCCTATAAAAAAATATTTAACTCAAAATGAATCATATACCTAAATATAAAAGCAAGAACCATTAAACTTCTAGAAGAAAATGTAGGAAAATATCTTCAAGACCTGGTGGTAGGTGGTAGATTCTGAAAGGAGATAAGAGGAGGACTGAGATGGACTACTGATATTTAACGTATGTAGAGGTTTTAATTAGCTTTACTGTAAAAGTGTGGAAATGTACAGAGTTGATGGTAACACATTACAGTGAGTAACAGCTGGGTTATAAATGGGAATGTGTCTGAAAAGGGTAGTCTAGGGATGTAAATGCCAATTGAAAGAAAGCTAGAGAATAACCTAGGGACTGAATAGTACAGTAAACACAGAAGTGGATGAAAATAGTGGTTGATGGTACAGATGCAAGAGTGTCCTTTGTGAGCTAGAGCAGATGTACATCAGTATTGCAGGGTGGTGGGAATGTGGAGAAGCATGGGAAAAATAAAACTGGAGTGACCTATGGAGTGTGGTTAACAGTAATAATGTAATATTCTTGCATCTAAGCCAAAGATGTACTGTGTTGATAATGTGGGAGTATGGAAAAAGTATGTCAAATGTACACTGTGGACCTGGTAATAATCGGATGATATTATCTCATAATCTGTAACAAATATTCCACCAGGGTGTGGTGTGTTGATAGAGGGGTGTTGTCTGGGAATTCTGCACATGTGCTTGATTTTGTAAGTTCACAAGTTCTGTCATAAAAATATATTTTAAAAATAATAATAGGGTGGGTTGGGGGGGAAAATACACCAAATGTAAGATAAGGAATATAATGAGTAAGATTTTGATGATATTCTTTCATAATTTATAACAAATGTTTCACAACAATGCCAGGTGTTGGTGGAGGGTTGATGTATGGGACCCCTATATGATGTTATGAATGTTTGCTTGTTAAGTTCACAACTTTTACTATACACTAGTAAAACATACATAAAGAATTATGTATGTTCATGTAAAAATGATATTAAAAAATAATAGTAATAGTGTGGGTTGGGGGAAAATACTTTGGTTAGTAGTAATATTTTGAGGATGCTCTTTAATCATTAGTTAAAAATGCCTCACAACAATGCAAGGTATTGGTGGTAGGGTAAGGTATGAGAGCCCTGTATGATGTTATGTATGTTTGTTTTGTAAATTCACAACTATTACTATACACTTATTGTTTATATATGTTCATGTGTGAGTGATATACTTCAATAAATTTTTTAAAAAGGGATGTACATTTGTTCCAGTTCATAAAAGGTCATTCTTGTATTTGTACTGTTAACCACAATTCTCATGCACCTCTAGGTTCACAGTATTATTCAATCCCTAGATTATTCTCTCGTTTTATTTCAATTGATATTTACATCCCTAGACTACACTTTTCAGCCACAATCCCATTTATAAACTAGCTGCATTCGTTCTAATCACTAATGTGTTACCATCGCTCTATCCATTTCCACATTTTACAATCAAATTATTTAAAACTTCTATATACATTAAGCATCATTACACCTTCGCAGCCATCCTATTATCTCCTAATAACCTATACTCTATGTTTTAACTCCATGCACTTATTCTTCATATTTAGTTCATATTAGTGAGACCATGTAATATTTGTCCTTTTGTTTTCAGCTTATTTCACTTAACATAATGTCTTCAAGATTCATCCACATTATCATGTGTCCCAATTTCATTTCTTATAGCAGCATAGTATTCCATTGTATGTATATACCACATTTTGTTTATCCATACATTAGTTGATGGACACTTAGGTTTTTTCCATCTTTTGACAATTGTGAATAATGCTGCTATGAACATTGGTGTGCAAATGTCTGTTCGCATTACAGTTTTCATTCTTCTGGATAAATTCCTAAGAGAGGAATTGCCGGATCATATGGCAGTTTTAAATTTAGCTTCCTGAGGAACCTCCAAACTGTCTTCCACAGAGACTCCACCATTTTACATTCCCACCAACAGTGAAGTGTTCCTATTTCTCCACATCCTCTCTGTTTTTTAATGATGGCCATTTAATGCTGTATGAGATGATATCTCATGTCATTTTGATTTGCATTTCCCTAATAGCTAGTGATATTAAGTATTTTTTCATGTGCTTTTTGGCCATTTGTATTTTTTCTTTGGAGAAATGTCTATTTAAGACTTTTGCCCATTTTAAAAATTGAATTGCTTGCTTTTTAATGGTTGAGTTGTATGATCTCTTTAAATAGAATGGAAATCAAACCCTTATCCTACATGTGGTTTCCAAATATTTTCTCCCATTGAGTGGGCTCACTTTTCACCTTCTCAGCAAAGTCCTTTGAATCACAAAAGTGTTTAAGTTTGAGGAGGTCCTATTTATCCATGTTTTCTTTCATTGCTCATGCTTTCAGGGTAAGGTTTAAAAACCTACCATCTAACACCAGGTCTTGAAGATGTTTCCTATATTTTTCTTCTAGAAGCTTTATGGTTGTAGATTTTGTAGTTAGGTCTTTGATCCATTTTGAGTTAATTTTTATGTAAGGATATCCAGTTGTCCCAGTACCAGTTGTTAAATAGACTGTTCTGCCCTAGCTGGGTGGGTTTGAAAGCCTTGTCAAAAATCACTTGACCATAGATGTGAGGGTCTGTTTCTGAACCATCAATTCAGTTCCATTGGTCTGTGTGTCTATCTTTATGCAAGAACCATGTTGTTTTTACCACTGTAGCCAGATAATATGATTTAAAGTCTTGAAGTAAAAGTCTTCTCCTCTGACCTCGCCCTTCCTTTTTAGGTGTTTCTGCCTATTTGGGGCCCCTTACCCTTCCAAATAAATTTGATGATTGTGTTTTCCATTTCTTTAAAAAATGCTAGTGGAATTTTTATTGAGATTGCATTGAATCTTTATATCAATTTGGGTAGAATTGACATCTTAATGATATTTAGTCTTCTAATCCATGAGCATGGAAGGTTCTTCCATTTACTTAGGTTTTTTAAAAATTTCTTTTAGCAACGCATTGTAGTTTTCTGAATACAAGTCCTTTACGTCCTTGATTGGGATCATTCTTAAATATTTGTTTCTTTTAGTGACAATTGTAAATGGATTTTTTCCTGACTTCCTCCTCAGATTGCACATTACTAGTGTATAGTAATTTTTGCATATTAATATTGTATCCTGCCACTCTGATGAAATTATTTATTAGCTCTAGCTGCTTTGTTGTAGATTTTTCAGTACTTTCTAGGTATAGGATCATATCATCTGTGAATAGCGAAAGTTTTACTTCTTCCTTTCCAATTTGGATGCCTTTTATTTCTTTTTCTTGCCTGATTGCTCTAGCTAGAACCTTTAGCACCATATTGAACAACAGTGGTGATAGGTTTTGTTTTGTTTCTAATCTCAACATGAAAGCTTTCAGTTTTCCACCATTGAGTACAATGTTAGCTGTGGGTTTTTCATATAGAGCCTTTATCATGTTGAGAAACCTTACCTCCAATTCCTATCTTTTGTAGTATTTTTATGAAGAAAGGATGCTATTATTTTGTCAAATACCTTTTCTGTATCAATTGATAGGATCATGTGATTTTTCTTTTTTGATTTATTAATGTGGTGTATTATGCTGATTTTCTTGAATTGAACCACCCTTGCATACCTGGTATAAAACCCACTTCATCATGATGAATAATTCTTTTAACGTTTTGTTGGATTTGATTAGCAAATATTTGGTGAGGAGTTTTGTACCCTCATTCATTGGGGGGAAAGGGTCTGTATGATATTGGCTTCATAGCAAGAGTTTGGTAGTGTTCCTCATTCAATTTTTTGGAAGAGCTTGAGTAAGATTGGTATTAAATCTTTGAATGCTCCTTAAAACTCACCTGTGAAACCATCTGGTCCTGGGATTTTCATTTTGGAGAGTTGTGTGATGACTGTTTCAATCTCTTTACTTGTGATTGGATTTGTTGAGGTCTTCTATTTCTTCTAGGGTCAGTGTAAATTGTTTGTACATTCCTAGGGATTTTTCCATTTCATCTACATTGTCTAGTTTGTTGGCCTACAGATGTTCATAGTATCCTCTTATGATCTTTTTTTTAATTTCTGTGTGGTCTGTAGTAATGTCCCCATTTCATTTTTTATTTTATTTATTTGCATCTTCTCTTTTTTTTCTTCTCTGTCAGTCTAGGTAAGGGTTTGTCTATTTTGTTAATCTGGAAAAGCCAACTTTTGGTTTTGTTAATTCATTTTATCGTTTTTTGTTCTCAATTTCATTTATTTCTGCTCTGATCTTTGTTATTTCATTCCTTCTGCTTGCTTTGGTAATAGTTTGCTCTTTTTTTTTTCTAATTCCTCCAGCTGTGTAGTTAGGTCATTGATTTTAGCTCTTCTGTTTTAGTATGGGCATTGAGGGCTATAAATTTCCCTCTCAGCGCTGCCTTCACTTCATCCCATACATTCTGATATGTTGTGTTCTCCTTTTTATTCATCTCAAGATATTTATTAATTTCTCTTTGCAATTTCTTCTTTGACCCACTGATTATTTAAGAATTTATTGTTTAATCTCCACATATTTGTGAATTTTCCTTTTTTCCACCTCTTGTTGATTTCCAGCTTTATTCTATTATGATAAGGAAAAGTGCTTTGTATAATTTCAGTCTTATTGAATTTATTGGGTCTGCTTTGTGACCCAATATATGGTCTATCCTAGAGAAAGATCCATGAGTACTTGGGAAGAATGTATAACCTGCTCTTTTGGGGTGCAATATTCTCTATAGGTTTATTAAGTTTAGTCCATTTATCATATTATTCAAGCTCTGTCTTTGTTGATCCTCTGCCCAGATGTTCTATCCAGTGTTGAGAGTGGTGTATTGAAGTCTCCAACTACTATTGTAGAGACATCTATTTCTTGCCACATATCTGATAAGATATGTAAGAAGAAATGAAATTGGGACACATGATAATTAGAAGAAATTAACACCACCGAATTGTGTATTTGAAAGTGATTAGAATGGGAGATTTTAGATTGTGTATATGCTACCAGGATATTTTTTTAAATGCTAAAAACCATAGACTGTACAACACAGTGGCCCCTAATATAAATGGACTACAGCTAATAGTATAATTATATTAACATTGTTTCCATTGAAAAAATGACCACATAATGCAAAGTGTTAACAACAGGGAAAACAGCGTGTGCGAGAGGGAGGTATATGCAAATTCCTTACTTGGTACATGATTTGTCTGTAAACCTACAATTTCTCTCTCACACACTCAAACTGGAGTGGTTTCCCATTTTGATCAAGCTCCGTTTAAGAACTTTCCCATCTAAATTGAAAATAGAGTCACACTTGTGATGGAAGGCAGAGATGATTTTAATAATCTCTACTTTTGAAACAAAGCCTGGAATATTTCTTGGGCCAGGTTTCAAAATTATTTCCTTAATACTCTTGTTCTTAACTCTTGTAGGAGACGCAGCGAATTTTGCAGGTGGAACAGCAGAGGCGGGAGGGAAGGGGACCAGCGGCAGCGGGAGAGGCCCGCCCCAGAGTGAGGCCCTGCTGGGGCCGCAGAGGTGAGGCGGCGGGCGGCAATTCACCACGCTTTAATGAGACGTTTTTGTAATGAAATAAAAGACAATTACCCGTTTAGAAGTTGGGTGTTTCGGTTTCACACCTTCTCATATGAGCATTCTTTGCGTGGTCATTAACAAGCACCGATTGAAAAGGAAAACTCACAGAGATTTCAATTACTGTTAATGTTGCCTAAGTGTTTTCACTGCCACAGTCTAGGGCTTCAACTTTTTAATAACTTTCCCATAATTATTACAAGTTATGGTATAACTCCAGCTGAGGATTTAATGGGACTCATTCTGACAAGATATAGGATATTGTCCCAATAGATGCTCATTTGGAAATGGGCCACTTGCAATTTCGAGTGTGCAGAACTGTGCAAGATTAAAAGCACTGGCAGTATAATTTCCACCTTGTGTCCCAGGCTCTGTGGATTTGTAGCTCATCCAGGCTGCCCATCTGGGGAGCAAACAGCATGTACTCCTTGATGAGAAACTCTGGCCAACCGACCAGCTGTGAAAAAAATAGATTACTCTTGTCATTTTTTTCTCCTAGGTAATTTGCTGGGAGTAAAAATATAATTTCTTAGAAGGTGTGCAGTTAAAAGCAAATGCTAGGGATGTGTCTGATTTATATTTAAAACTTCACTATACTTTTATTTGTTAAATTTAATTCTTCAACAATACCCTGGCTGTGAAAATATTTCCTAATTCACAGGAGATGGCAAGGTTGGTTTCTGATATTTGTACACTAAGCAAGCTTAGCAGGGATGTAGGGAGGAGAAAGAAACAGGAAAGGACTCAGCTGGCAGGCAGAGCCGAGCACAGAGAGAGGCACTGTTGCTCTCCCTACAGGTAAAGGAGATATTATTAGGATGGAATTGAGTGACTGTTGGGAAAATGGATCTTCCTGGTGCCCCCAGAAAACTAATATGGTAAATGCATCTTTTTAAGCCTCTGACATAAAACATCATCCTTGGGAGAATTCAGAAGATCATGCTAGATAGATAATCAGGGTGATTCTAAATCAATTGCAGTAACAAGCTGAGAGAGGGATTGTTAATAATAGCCTGAAATGCGATCTAATATGTTGCATCCATTGATGTTATATGTTCACCATGCTTTGTTTTAGCAAGCCAAAGGGAATGGAAGGAATGTGTCAAGTACAATTAAACTGCCCAATCTGTACCTAGAGGAAAGTTAATGATGTAATTTGAAATTTAAAAATTTGCAGTAATACTTTTGCACAGTTCGTTACAAAATATTTAGACATCAGCGAGTGTGGCACAGTAACTTGCTATCTGGAATTTAAGCGTTAGAGTGCTGTGTCTCATACAATCTGTTGTCCTGACCCATAAACTGCTTAAAAAAAAAAAAAAAAAAGACTAGGTCTTAATATTTTAAAAATTGCTGTATTAATTTTACATATTTTTTTTATTTATTTGACATTGGCTATAATTGACTACACATATTTAGTGCAGATATGTTATACATACATATAAAATATATTTGACCTACATACATATAACAAAAGACTTATATCCAGAATATATAAAGAATTCTTATAATCCAGTAAAAGGAAGAAATAAAAATAAGAGACAAAACTATCTGAACAGAATCTACAAAACAAGATATACTAACAGTTAATAAGCATATGTAAAGGTACTCAACATCATGAGTTATCAGAGAAGTATTACCATAGTGAAATATACTACATATCCTTTACAATAACTAAAATGTAAAAACCAGACAATATTAAGTGTTGATGAGAATATGGAGTAACAGGAACTTTCCAACATTGCCAAAAGGAATGTAAAATGGTACAACTGCTTTGGAAAATAATTTGGCAATTTCTTACAAAGTTAAATATTCCCTTACCATATCATACTGCCATTCCACTCCTAGGTATTTATCCAAGAAAAATGAAAACAGATGTCCACATAAAGACTTGTACATGAACATTCACAGCAGCTTTATTCATAAACGTTAAAAACTGGAGACAGCTCTGTTATCACCAGGTGAATGGCTAATCAAATTGAGGTCTACTCACATAATGGGATTTTTTTTCAGCAACAAAAACTACTGAAACACAAAACAACATGACTGAATCTCAAAAGTATTATGCTGAGCAAAATACACTAGACACCAAAGGGTCCTGCAAGATTCCATTTACATGACAGTCTAGAAAAGAAATCTAATCCGTAGTGACAGAAAGATGATCAGTGGTTGCCTAGAGCCAGGGGGGAGGGTTGCTTATTGACTAAGAAGAGGTACAAAGCAACTTTCTGGATAATTTCTCTATCTTGATAATGGTGGTCATTACACAGATAGTTAAATGTGCCAAAAACTCATCAGGGTACATTTAATTGTATGTAAATGTATACCTCAATAAATGTGATTAAATAAAACTAAAAACAAAAAGCAATCACCTTAAGTGATATTCAAGTCTTTCTTTGGCCTCACTGTCTTCCATGTTCCTCCATCTTTCCCAAACCTACCATATTATCCTTCTTGATGTAACTCAAAGAGGTCAGACATGCTAAAATCTTGTGCAATTGTCTTTTCTTCTGACTAGAAAATTGTCTCTTCAGGTACTTACTTTATTGCCTACTTCAATTCTTTTCTCGTGTCATATTTTCAGTGGGGCCCACTCTGTCCACCCTGTTTAAAATTATAACCTCCCTAACATTCCCCATCACCTAACCCTGCTTTATTTTTCTGCATAACATTTATCAAATTCTAATATACTTAATAACTTACTAAAATATTATATTGAGTATCTTTATCCCCCCTCCAACTACCATGTAAATGCCACAAGGTTGGAATTTCATCTGTTTTGTTCATTGTTGAATCTCCAGTGCATTTGGCACTCCACTGCATAAGTGCTTATGTCTGCTGAATGAATGATTAAATAAATGCATGAAAGGAATGAAATCAACTATATAGCCAAAATGCTGAATATAAGAGAACAGAATCCTTACATTAAAAGAAAGAAGATGTCATATTAGGGTATAAAATAAAATCCAACTACATTTCCCCAACTAAAAAATATAATAAAAGTATAAAATCATTTTATATTAAACCATAATTTTTTACAAACAAAAAAAGGCAAAAGTATCAGCATAAATATTAATAAAGGAACTCTAACAGGTTGAGTTGTGCTCCATCCCCAAATACATGTTCAAGGTCTAACTCCTGGTACCTGTGAATGTCACTTCACTTGGAAATACAGTCTTTGCAGATGTAATCGAGTTAAGATGAGGTCATATCGGGTGAGCCCTAAATCCAATGACTGGTGTCTTCCTAAGAGAAAAGAGGGAAACTTGGTACAGACACACAGGGGAAGAAAGCCAGATGAAGACAGAGGCAGAGATCTGAGTGAAGCAGCCACAAGCCAAGGGACACCAAGGATTTCTGGAAAGCACCAGAAGCCAGGAAGAGGCAGGGAAGGATTTGGGAGGGAGAATGGCCCAACTGACACCTTGATTTTGAGCTTCTAACCTCTAGAAATGTGAAGAATAAATTTTTGTTGCTTTAAGCTACCAAATTTGTGGCAATTTGGTACAGCAGAGATAGCAAGTTAATACAATGACTAAATTAACATAGAAGTTTACATGTAATTATCAAAAGAATAATTTATGAAGTGGCTCTAACAGTCATAAACCTATAGGCATCAGAAAGATATAGCAGCAGAGCGCCTGCTTCCCACATGGGAGGTCCTGGGATTGATCCCCCATGCCTCCTAAAAACTAAAGCAAACAATAGGCAAACAAATGAAACAACCAACTCAGGGGAACTGATGTGGCTCAGTGGTTGAGTGCCGGCTTCCCACATAAGAGGTCCTGGGTTCAATTCCTGGCCCCAGTACCGAAAGGAAAGGAAGGAAAGGAAGGAAAGGAAGGAAAGGAAGGAAAGGAAGGAAAGGAAGGAAAGGAAGGAAAGGAAGGAAAGGAAGGAAAGGAAGAAAGAAAGAAAGAAAAAGAAAGGCATAGCAGCTAAAATATAAAGCAAAAATAATATTAATGAAGGTGAATTTGATAAACCATAATAAATGAGTAGAAATTTTTAATGTATCTCTTTCACAGCTGAACAGATCTAATAGGCTAAAAATAAGTATGGTTCTAGAGGAATTCAATGGAATAATACATTATGAATGTATTTCTCTGTGGAACAGTGTCTTTTCACAGAAATGTAAACTCCATGAAGAAAGGTTATTTATCTGTGTTGTTCTCTCCAGCATCACCAGCAATTAGAAAGGAGACTGATATGGAGTTGAGCTCAAAGAATATTGGTTGAATGAATATTTGCATTCACAAAGTTTGACCATGTACTTGATTAACAAGATCTTTAGGATATTTTTGACAAATATTTTAAAAGTAGAAAGTGTACAAGCCACTTGTTATGACAAAAACCCAATAACACTAGAAATAAATTATGAAGAAGATTAAAATAATATTCATTATTTAGAAATTAAGAAGCATGTGCCTATATAACCCTTGGGTCAAAGGAGAAATTAAAAGTAAAATTTAAAACTATCTAGAAAGTAATGAAAAGGAGATCACTTGATGTCCAAAATCCATTGAACCCAGCAAAAGGTATACATAGAGCATTAATTACTTTTATTTGAAGCTAGAAAAATGACATTATGGAAAAATATAAATATGAAAACTAACCAAAGATGAAGTAGAAAATTTAAATCAACTACTACAAAAGAGATGGAAACTATGAGTAAAAGATATTGACAAAGTTGCCAGAAGTAGATGGGTTCACAGCTAAGTTTAGTTAGGTAAAGACTGAAATGGCACCACCTTTATAAAGACATAAAAATTACAGAACAATACACACAGACTATGAGTAACTTGAGTCTAATAGTTTTTACTTTCAGCCTGTCCTGATTAGATTCTAATATCTGAGGGGGGATTGTGAAAATATTTCATTAAAAAAGAAATGAGTAAGTTTAAATTGGTTATTTCACCAATAGACCTCAAATTAAGGATTTAATGGCCAAGAAATATATATAAATGGGGCCTAGGCATTTTCAACATTCAAAAAATCATGAAATGGAGAAAGTTCAATTTTATCTTTAAAGACCACAGGGAATTTCATAAGCCTCGAGGAAATGATTCATTCTCATAAACTGCATTAGTTTCCAAGGGCTGCTCTAACAACACAGCATTCTGTCATAGCTCTGGAGGTCAGAAGTCTGAAATCAGTGTCACTGGATTGAAATCAAGGTGTTGGCATGGCCTTGCTTGCTCTAGAGGCTCTAAGATAAAATCAGCTCATTCTCTCTTCCAATTTTTGGTAGTTGCCTGCATTCCTTGGCTTCTGGCTGCATCACTTGACTCTCTGCCTCTATCATCATATTACTTCCTCCTCTCTCTGTGTAATCTCTCTCTGTCCATCTCTTATAAGGGCACTTGTGATTGCATTTAGGGCCCAACTAGATAATTCAGGCTCATCTTCCCCATCTCAACATACTTAATCACACCTGAAAAGATCCCTTTTCTCATATAAGGTAATATTTATATGTTCCAGGGATAGCATCTGATATCCTTGGAGCCTCATTATTCAGCCTAAATAGATTGTGGTGGAATAAATTAGTACAATCTTTACAGGGGGCTGATTTGATAAACTATTGAAATCCTTTAAAAATGTACATATCTTTGAGGTAGCAATACCATTGCTAGGAATTTATTCTAATGAAATAATTCATTCAATTAATAGTTAATGGATACAATCATGTGAAGACAGATGTTCACCTAAGAGTTATTTATAATAATAAAAAATCGGAAACAACCTAAATACTTAACAATAGGAGATTGGGCTTACAATTATGCATTCATACAATGAAAACAAAGCAACCATAAAATAATAATGTAATGTAAATATATATTTATAGATAAGGAAAGACATATTTTAAGTAAAGAAACTCAAGTTACCAAACAATGTGAGCCCACTGAATATTTACCTATATATTTGTCTTTATGTCTTTATGTATTTGTATGTATTTATGTATGTATGTATACACAGAATGGAAGTACATCAAAATATCAGTTATTATCTAATGGTAATAAAATTAAAGTTTATTTTTCAAAAAGGATCATGCATTACCACAATAATTCTGTTTAAAAAAAAAAAGACTTCCATTTCTGGGAATGACAGTCAAGGAATCTACTGAAAAAACAACCCTGCAAGGGAAAAAAAAAATATATATATATATATATATATTTTTATATATATTATATATATATATATGATCATATATATATATTTGTATTAAGTCCCAGAGATATATATGACCATATACATATCTCACCAGGATTTAATACACTAGCAACAACCTAAAGGAAATGGAGAAGGAACAAAAGATGACCGACTCTGGTGGGTATACACACTCAGAGAAAGGGAGCTGCTCAGAGTAGATCCCATTTCTATAGCCTTTCACCTGGAGCTAAGAATAGTTGGCATGGTCCCTGCAGGGTGGTGGGGGTGCAATGGAAAAATCATAGTGCTCTGGCTTGAGTTACCAGAAAAATAAAGCCTGGGAAACTATAATTGTAGAAGGGAGTGAGGAAACTCCAGAAGGGAGAAAATTAAAGAGAGAATTCTCAAATACTGTCAAACCACATTCCTGACTGATCCCTGAACCACATGTTTATGGACTCAAAGCAGCTCAGCCAATGACTAAACATTAGGCCTGAGATCTGAGCAGCTGTCCCAAGAAACAGAGTTTGCAGTTCAAGTCCAGGTAAGATAATTGCCTGCTAAAACAAAAGAACAATAAACATCTGAGAAGAATAGAATGTAGAATCTCTACAACTTAACATTCATAATGTCCAGGATACAATTGAAAATTACCCAAAATATGAGGAAACAAGAAAATGGAACACATCCTCAAGAGAAAAGGAAATCAACCAAATTTGTCCAAAAAGTGAATCAGATTTTAGAGTTAGCAGACAAGGATTTTAAAGTGGCTATTATAAGTATTCTAAATAAAGTAAAATAAATGTGCTTACAAAGAATGAAAAGATAGGAAATCTCAACAGAGAGCTAGAAAATTACCAAAAAAACCAAGTGGCAATTCTGAAGAGAGAACTGAAAAATAAAATATATGAAATAAATTATTCACTTAATAAACACAATAGCGAAGTGATGATGACAAAGGAAAGAGTAAATTTGAAAATAGATCAATAGAAATGGTCTAAAGTGAAAAATAGAAAAAAAAAAGTTTGAAAAAATGAAGAGAATCTCAGGAATCTGTTAGATAACTATCACACAGTCCAACATACGTGTAATTGAGATCCCAAATTATATGCTTACTAGCTGACTTCTTATCAGAAACTACGTAAGCCAGCAGAAAATGCAACAATAATTTTTAAGTGCTAAAGAAAAAAAAAAAGTCAATATCTGGATTCTATATCCAGCAAAAATATCATTTAAAATGAAAAATTCATTCAAAAATGAAAGTTAAATCAGGGCATTTTCAAATAAAAGAAAATAAAGAGACTCCATCAGAATATTTGCACTATTTCCCAGAAATTCTTCAGGCCAAAGGAAAATCATACCTGATGAAAACTGAGATGCTCAGAAAAGAATCAGAAGTGGTAAATATCTAGGTATATGCAAAAGTTTTTTTTTGTATTTTTTTTATAAACCACTGTTTAAAGCAAACTTATAACATTGTTTTGTGGGATTTATTGCATATATACATCTAATAAAGAAATGTAAAAGTAGAGGACATAGAGTAGCAAGATTCTATACTTTAAATGATGTGGTATAATATTAACTGTAGGTTAACTGTGAAAACTTAAGGATTTTTAGTTTAATCTCCAAAGCAACCACTAAAAGAATAATGCAAAGTATAGCTAAAATGCCAATAGGAAAATTAAAATGAAATCCTACAAAAATATGCAAATAATATTAAAAAATAATAATAAATAAAAGGCCTGAAAGGAAGAGAATTACAAAAAAAGAGGAGACAAGTTGGAAACAAATAATAAAATGGTAGTTCAAACCCTAACTACAGCAATAATCACATTAGACATTACTTGACTAATTACTCCAATTTAAAGGGAAAGGTAGTCAGAATGGTTTTTAAAAATGGACTGAAATATATATGCTATCTACAATAGTTACACACAAAGGCTAAGAACAAATGTTTGGAGAAAATACAACGCCCTGGCAGTAACTTAAGAAGTTTGGAATGGCTAGCTTTTGGATGCCCATGTAGAGGAGGACTGTTCCAACTACTTTTCTGAGTGTGTCCTGTCTTCAGTAATTGGTGTACGAGGTCAACAAAGACAGCTCTCCGCACACAGTACACCTGTACCTCTTGTCTTGAACTCATCGTGTAATCTCAATACCCCACATATGTTGGTTCATACTTGAATTCATGCCTTGAATGTCTTTAAAATTCAAAAGCATTTTCTTTTTCTTCTAGCAAATGACTAAAAATTTAAATTTCTCAGGTATCAATTAAATTCCAAAATATTTGGCAAGCATCTATTGTGTGCAAGTTTTGGTGGTAAGGTCTACAAGGTTGAATAGATGGCTAAAATAATCATCTCATGACCATTGCAAAATAAAGTAGAAAAGAAAACAAGAACAGAGTACAGTTCCTCTTTCATTGCTATACAGTAAGGATAAGCCAAGAAAACACAGCTATAAAAGGTATGTATTACATAAAAATAGTGTATTATAGATGAGGCACCATAATGCTTAATACCCAGGATTTTCAACTGGAGATGAAGAAAGGTTTGCTTTTTTAACATAAATATGTCCTACTGGTGATTCTGATATGCTCACCCAGCCCCTAACTTCCGCCACAGGGAAAATACTGCTGTAGTGGTTTATTGCCTTTCATGGAAGAGTTTCATAACCCTCATTTTTATTAGAGCTGGAAAAATGGAAGTTCAGCTACATACAATTATTTTTTCAATTAAATATAAGTGTATTGATGCCATATTGGACTTTTAGATGAAGTAAATAGGGTAATATAGAAAAACGATGTCTGATGCAGATTATGTACCACCATTTTGAATTTTTATTTTACCTCAGATTCTATGGTTAACTTTTCAACAGAGCACCAACACAACCACTGGCCCATCTACATGTACTTAAGAGCCTTAGGAGTACTAAAACAATTTGTATACATCCCCATGCCAAAGAACAAATAGAACCTGAGGGCTTACTCCTATAGAACAAAATGCATAATCTAGGGCTAGTTAAGTTGGTGACACTGGCGGCCTTTGGGACGGGAACATCTTGGCTAACTGGCTGTGAACTGAATTGCTGTGTTGTAAAAATCAGTCTCCAGATTACATGCAAGTTGTGTTGTTTAAATATGAGCACAGATTATCCGCGAGATCACTTTTATGGGAAAGAAAAACTACCTTCACAGTTATCCACAATATAGCAGTTTGAAATTATTTTATGAACCCCAAAATGAGAAATATTATGTTTTAAACTAATCCATTCTTGTGGGTATGGGACATTTGACTGGATTACATAGTGGGGTGTGATTCATGTTGAGTCTCTGCCCTCTTGCTGGGTCTGATATAAAGGGAGACTCAGACAGAGGAAAAAGGGAGCTGGCATATTTGATTCTGAAGAGAGAGGGGGTGGGGATTGCTTAAGCACCAAACCCCCAGGAGGCTGGGCCCACGGAGCAGCTCAAGAGGAGTCAGTGAACCCAGAGGGAAAGGAGACACCTAGGCAGAGATCAGCAGACAGCTTGCTTCACCACGTGGCAACATGCCAGCATCAACAGCAGCTGACTTTGGTGAGAAAGCATCTCTGATGGTGCTTCAGTTTGGACTTTTCATGGCCTTGGAACTGTACGTTTTTACCCCAAATAAATCTCCTTTATAGAAGCCCATCTCATATCTGGTACTTAGCATCAACACCCCTTTGGCAAACTAAGATACACAGGGTAAGGTAACTGCCTCATTCTCCTCACCCTAGTTCCAGACCCACATCGGAAGAAAGCCTAGCTAATGCCTCCACATAGACAAAACTCAAAGTACCAACTACTAAGAGGCAATCACCCCAATAATAGGGGTTACTATTCTTGTCTAGCTGCAGACACTCAAATCTCCTACAGCTGCCCTAAAACAACTAAAATAAAAATCGAAACAGAAGCAAGAGTGCTAACATCTCTGGCTAATAATTAATAGATCCAAATATTTTTACTTATTGAGTTGTTCTTATATGACGCAGTAAGAATATCTCAATCCCAGCTGACTGGGATCATTTAGTCAAAGAGTCAGCTAATTAGAAGAGAGGGGAAAACCCAGTAAGAGTGATACCAACCATGATACTGAATTGCTGTCAGATAGGTGTCCAGCCTTTAGCTGTGGTTAAAGACTACTGAATAGGGATGGAGGCACCTATGGAAGTAGTAACTTCAGGGATTAAACCAATATCCACACGTATATAGCAAAGCATCCCATAGAAATTGAACACTGTTGAGATCAAGTTGATTTTTAAATGTTAAACCCATAAATATATATGACCATTTACATTTGAAAAGTTTTGCCTTTAAATGTTAAAATCTGGTGTTTGTAACAAGATGTTGGGAAGCTTCCTATTAAATTGCTTTGACTATTTCAGTTTCTGCAGGACAAGTTATTTTTTCTTCTTTTTTAATTATAAATGTAACATAGTCTCATTGTAGATAATTTGAGCACTACAGAAGTGTCAAAAAGCAGAAAGAAATCTCCTATAATCCTACCACCCACAGGCAACCACATTGTACATCTAGGTATACATTCTTCTAATTTTTTCTTTTTCTTTACATTTAAAACAGGTAAGATTATGGTGAGCTATTAATATATTATCCCTTGTGGTTTTATATTACCATTTTCTTTGTACTTATTTACCTAAGAGGCAACCCCTTCATATTTTCAGATTAATTGAAAGTCATAATAGTGTGTACATAGAAAAATTGCTTGGGAGAACTTTGAGATGATATTGTTAGCAAGGGACTAGAAATATACTGCCAGCCACTTCCCATGCCTGTTCAATGCTTGAGAAATCTGATATCAGACATGTGTCTCCATATCTGTGCAACTATGACCAAAATATTTATCTCCAAAGAAGTTTCAGAAAAATAATTCCATGTATGTCCTGCAGTTTTCTTGTATGGTCTACCTATACAGTTTAGCAATAAGTTCACAGAATAAAGGTCTATTTTTGTTTGTTTTATTTTGTGTTTTTTAAGAGCTAGTCAGGAAGGATAACACCTGCTCATTTTTTCCTTTGAAAATCTAATGTTTCAAAAGTGCCAATCTGAGGGCCCTAAATGACTGCTAGAGGATGGCCATGAAAGCCAGAGGGTACTTGGCCCCTTGGCTGTAACTTCAGCCCAGGAAAGCAGGAAAGGAGGCTGGGAAGGAGCCAGCTGAGCTCCAGATGTTCCTGCTGGGAACATTCCAGAGCTCTGCATCTGGAGGCATCGACTGCCAAACCTGTCCCATCTGTAACAGAGGCGATAAATTCCTTCTTCAGAGGACAGAAAAACCAGAAAAGGTAAAACAATACAACTTAGTTTTTTCCACACAAGTTGGTACCATTTTCGTCCGTGAACCAGTCTCTTCATTCACTGGTATCAAGAAAAGAATGAAACGAACCTAGGAAGTGTAAAAATTGCAACTAGAATGCTAATAAAATTCAGAAGAAAAAAGCAAATTACAAGGATATAAAAATTAAGTTAGTTGGAAAGAACATTATTTTCTTTTTCTTCCCCAAGCAATAAATAAGATACAACAGTGCACCCTTCTGGTCAAAATGCAGAACGGACACTCAGATCGGTGTCAGTAGACTCCTCATTCCTTGGGGGCAACCTCAAAAAATGATTTCTTGGTTTCCTCATCTGGTGAAGGGTTCACAGCAATGACTTCATTTGCAGACTTTTTAAACTTACGTGTCAAATGCAAGAAATTGTTCAAATAAAACAAATTTATTTCCAGAGGGAGTTTTGTTAATGTGAGTGAGGGAGAGAAAGGCAAAAGTGGTGGCAAAGAAAGTTGCAGAGACCTATCACTCTGCATTGACTTAATACCTGGGCAGGGATCTGCTTCTCTAGTCCCCTGACTTTCTTGGAGCTTTTCTGTGGGTCTTTGAATGAAGTAAATACACATTAAATATTTGTTGAATAAATTAGGCAGGCAAGGTTATAAATTTCTGAAATTCTGGCCTTCAGTAAAATCTGAAAACATGTATTTTATCACCAGTGCAATCGTTCTGGAAGTTTCAATAAAGGGGAGCCCCAAATATTGCCCCAGTGGAAAGGCAAGTATGAAAAAGCCTAGACTTTCTTGTTCCAAATGTGTGCAAAAGCCTTAACAACAGCATACAGTTTCAGAGCAAAGGAACTCTGTCTCTAGAAAGCCAGCTGTTACCCTTCCACTGAAGCCTGTCATAAATCACTACTAGAAAACGCTATGAATACCTGCTTTGGTGGATCAGCGCAAGGAAGTTCATAAAGAGCTTTGCACAAAAATGTCTCCTTCCAGCCCAGCTGTTATTTCTGTAATCGGCAGATAGTGGAGGGCACCGAGGGAAATTGCTGAGCGCCTCTGAAGGACAAAGGAAAGTGTTTCAGAAAGCCTTAATCCCAGGTTTGGAAATAGATACAGGTATGATGCCACCTACCTTGATAAAATTGAAGGGCAATCAGGACACTGGTCCCTGGAGAGTGATTGATGACATAGAGCCCACTCCCTCCCTAAGCCAAATGAAAAGACAGTACAGTAAGGCTTCCTGCCCTTTCCATATGCTCATAATAAACCTTGGTGTGTTTACAGCACATTGTCACATATTATCCTCTTTTTTGGTTATTTTTGGTTGTTTGACAATATCACCAAAAAAAAAATCACAAAAGGTCAACCACTTTTGCAAAACATGATTACAGTATAGCCACATTTCACATCTCAGTGAAAGTGTCCGTCACCTTGCAGCACTGTATCTAATACTGTGTTCTGCCTTTACCACAGTCTCTTAGAATTAATGATGTAAAAAAAAAAAAAAAAAAAAAAAATCAATGTTCCAGGAAATGGGAATGCTTTCTTTGTTACTCGGTTGACATTATGCTATACTTCTAAATGCATATTTGCCCTAAGTTGTACCCCAATAAATAGCACATTTCATGGTCTGCTCAGGTCAGTGTTCCATCTGGCAGGTAACACCCTAACAGCATAACAGCATGACTCAGTGTTATATAAATAAATTTTACACATTGAGCAATGTCTGGGGACATTCCTGTAAAGGGTCTGCTATATACCACTTCCCAGGCACACCAGCTGAGAACCACTGTATTGACCATATATAGAGAAAAATTATTAGACATTTCAGAGCTCAAAATAGTCTCAAAGAATTATAGCTGATCTCCAAAAATAGGTATTAGTCTTAAACTCTCTGCAAAAAATTGCCACAACCATAGGAGATCAGTGAACAGGGAAGAGGGTCTCTACTAAAATCTGCACCAAAAAGAAAGGTTTCCTAAAAACATTTGGGATTCACTTTTCAGCAGTAAATCACATCACCTATAAAGATCTCTCCCAGCACATTCAAGCCAAGCAGATATCAGACACAATAATGCACACATAAAAATTCACCACAGTATAATGGTAGGAAGCAAAGTTCACCTGACTAAAGATCCAGACTTGATAGGGATATGTAATCGGAGAAGAGGGGAGAACAAAGTCTTCCTGAAGAAATGGAAGCCCTTGCTCATTGGCTCATCAGAGCAGGAGAACAGACACATTTAAAACTAAAACTGGAAAATGTAGCCAAAGAGAGCAGCCAAGGATTAATGTTTATAGAAATAGAGTTGAAACTGAGCACTATGCAAAGTAAAGAAGGTTCCAGGAGAAGATAACCTGCATCCCCAAATCTTGAGAGCACAGACTGCAAAGGCACTCACATATTATAAAACATCTTACCTATCCCAGAAATATCTGGATCCAAGGGCAATAAAACCTGAAATGGTGTCCATAGCAAATGAAAGCTGAAAAAGAGCATGGAGAAATAGCAAGCCAGCTTTGTGGGATTAGAAGGCTGTGGTCAGGAAATTAATATAAAACGGGGCACTTGAAGGGAATCCATGGGACATGAACGTTGACAGGTGGGGGAGACTGATCTGGAGGAGGGCATGTTCAGTGGACCTTTTGGAAAATTAGAGGACTGGTAGAAGTTAAACAGGTGATACAACAAGCTGAGACTTTTAAGACAGCTGTCTTTAGTAAGATGCAAAAGTTTGCTGACCAACTTAGGTCAATCTGTAAACTTTCTATGTGCTTAAGCTTGTGGTGGGTGTCAAGGGGATGAGTAAGAGTAAGACGTCCAATCCCTCCAGGAGCACAGCAACTGACACTTCTGGAGTGCTCCATAGGACCTAACCATTCTAGAGTGCTTTAATCCTATGAGGTACACATTATCTCCATTTTACCGACAAAGAAACTGAGGTTCAGAGAGGCTACATATTCTGCCAAAGTGCACCACTAGAAAGTTGCTAAAGTCAGAATTCAAACCCAGGTCTTTCTGATTCCAAAGCAAATGATCTTTTCACAACATCACATTTTCTAAGAGTCTAGAATGAGTGGCATTTTTGAAAAAGTGACAAGCAATACAAAATAGCATCTGTTAAACCCTAAGGAAATGTGGTAAAGTGCAGCACAGATGAACTGCATGAATATAATAGTGTCAAATGGGTCTCATGGACATCCGTGCTGGAGAAGATCAGAGAAGATGGCGATCAGAGAGGGCAGAAGTAATCGAGAAAAGTGGTGGAAGAGCAGATCGCTTCCTAGGAAAGGAATGTCTTGTGCAGACAGGAATATGAACGTGGCCAGTTCCTGGGGCCTGGGGCCTGGGAGGAGAGTGGTCTGACTGGAGCAGGGGCAGGTTAACAGAACTAGGAGAGCTGAGCAGGAACACTGGGATTTAGAAGTGGCAGGAAGAAGGGAGCACTAAAAGTTTCTGAGCCAAAGAGTGAAATTCCTACTCCTATTTCTGTTGCAGCCCAAATCTCTATGCATATTAGTTTTCTATTGCTGCTGTGCCAAGCTACCAAAAGCTTAGTGGCTTAAAACAGCACGGCAGTCCGACACGGTCTCACCCAGACTAAAACCAAGGTTCCAGCAGGGCTGTGTTCCTTTCTAGTAGCTCTAGGGAAGAATATATTTCCTTCTAGAGGCCACTCACATTCTTTGACTCCCGGCCCTCTTCATGCATCCCAAAGCCAGCAGTGGTGCCTCTCCCTCTCCGATCCTAGCCACATCTTCCTCTGACGACAGACTGAAAGGTTCTCTACTTTGAAGAAGATTAAATTGGGCCCACCTGGATAGCCCAAAACACTCTCTGCTGTGATTAAGGCCCTTAAACTTAATCACACCTGCAAAGACTGTTTGCCACGTGACATAACGTAGCCACAGGTTCTGGGGATTAGGACGTGGACATCTTTGGGAACCATTCTTCTGCCGACCATACCCCTGAATATCACCTGCCTGCTCAGGTATCTGGAGTGCTCAGTGCCTGTACCCCAGCCCCCTCCCTGCTCCCTGGGTAATGAGGTCTCAGCTCAAAATTCTCAATGACTCCCTACTCAATGACTTCTAAAGTGCTTAGTGTGGCTTTCCTATCAAATGACTGGGAATATTCATTTACCCAATGAATAAATGAATAAGAGCAGCATTTAAGGCAACCTGTGAGGGCAGGGCAGAGGCAACGGATTGATGGGTGGGGTCGGCGACTGTGCCCTCAAGTGGAGATCCTAATGTCCGAGGTAGCACTGCGGCTTCAGAGCCAGACTCTGTCACTGAGGGTTGTGATGTGGGAACGTTACGTGGACTCTGTGAGCTGCCATTACCTCATCTATTGGAATGGGGGCATAATATTAGTACCCACTTCACTAGATTATTCTGGGATTTAATGAAATAAGTTTTTTAAATGCACAGCAAAGGAGGGCGGATGTGGCTCAATTGGTTGGGTGTCCGTCTCCCATATGGAGGGACCTGGGTTCGATCCCTGGGACCTCTGGTAAAAATAAAGGAAAATATAGAAGGCGTGCAGGCAGGCCATCAGATCCCACACGCGGGCAAACCCCCAGGCCCCAAGAGCCACACAGCAAGATGATGGCGTAACAGGAGAGTGACACAAGGGAGAGCCAAGACGAGATGTGCCAAAAAACCAGAACTAGGGTAGCACAGGTAGTAGGATGCCTCTCTCCCATATCGGAGGTTCCCAGGATTGAATCCTGGTAAAGACAGGAGAAGGATGAGAAAAGAAGGCAGGAAACAGACATAGAGAATTGTCCAGTGAATGGACACAAAAACAGCAAAAATAGGGGGTGGGGTGTTAAAAAATAGATAAAAGTAAATAAATAAATCTTTAAAATAAAATAAATGCACAGGAAGCACTTATCACAGTAGAGGCACTCCATAGATGTTAGTTCCCTTTTCTTTCCAGATACAAGGAAAAAACAACAAAATTATAGCGAGTGATTCATGAGAACCATCAGAGGGATGCAGGGGTATTAAATTTTAGGCTTAGTTCAGAATAATTGCTCTTTCCACATGGATGGAAAATGCCATATTGCTTCTCTTTATGATGTGTGACCATATTTCTATAGAGAACTAATGAAAAAATGTCATTAGCAATGAATATTTAATTGAAAAATTACAATCTAGAGAAACAAAGCCTAAATAGAAGTGATAAGTATAAAATGAAAATTCTTAAATATGTGTGTGTATAATGTCACCACTAAAAATCAAATGTTGGTATTCATAACCATTGAATATTAGAAACTTCATGAATTATTCATTTATTCATTCATTCAAAAATATTTGCTGAATGCCTTTTGTCTGCCAAATATAATTCTAAACACATGGGATATATCAATGAACAAAACAAAAGATTTCTGCCCTCTTGGTGTATACATTCTTGGGGGAGAGCCAGATGATAAATAATCACTATAATGAATAAGGAAACTATTCTCTTTCTCGAGATTTGGTCATGGGCCTTTAATAAAGTGAGCCTATGAGCAGTTCTAAATTACATTTTTTACTTCATAAGTTTTTCATATGAAAGCAGGAAGAAGCCTTAAGAAATATTATACCAGGATGAGAACCTATAAACGAGGCAGGAAATCTTAATTAATCAATTATCATTATAAATGTGCATACAGAAAAGAGTTCTGATCGTTTTTATACCCCCACATCATTCTAACAGTGTTCAGAGACAGCCAAAAGAAATCCATATACACAAAGATATAGAACAAATGAAAAAGAGAAAGAAGAAAGAAAGCAAAGGAGAGGGAAGGAGGGGGGAAGGTAGGAAAAAGGAATCAATACTAATTAAAAACAACTGTAGAAAAACAGGATAACTCCTGGAACACAGGTTTCTTATTTTGCAAAGGTGCTAGAAATTTGAGAACTTAACAGCCAAAGCAAAGAAGAGACATGATCACTAAGAAAAATCACAGGGTTCTAAAAATAAAACTATGTGGTTAACTTCCTCCTGAGACCTAAGAGAAATCTCTCC
>JAKSZT010053825.1:18343703-18355350 GCA_026826555.1 Tolypeutes matacus
CACATGGTCAACAGCATCCAGTAGTGAGCTGGTAAATGCATCACAAGTGGCTAGGCAGAGGGGTTGGGGGGTGGCTGATGGGGATTTGAGGCATTATGACGTAAATACTCCAACCATAGCTACTCTGAAGCTACCAACAGGACCTTACTGAATCTGGAGTTGGGAAGAGTTGTGCAGTAGCTCACCATTATATAGTATTTCCGCCACAGACACAATAGCCATAAATAACCTCAAGAGCAGAGGTAAGAGTAAAATGCTGCCAAATAATTAGGAAATAGGAAGTGAGGAGTTTTAAGAATTTATCGCTTCCTTTTTTAATATAATTTATTTCATTATAATTTTGCATCATATAATTGTTATTAATGGCTGCGCTTAACAACCAACATACATATCCCTGAAAAGTCAGGAATCCCCAGTGAACTTCACATGGTTGTCCCTTTCCTATCCCTTGGTCCAAGGCCAAAGAGCAATTCAGTGAGAGTAATTTGATGAAGGGCCAAAACAATGCAGTCCTGCAGGAACAATGCCATCAAAATATAAAGCGGTGCCGGAGGAGGTGTAAAAAATTTAATTCAGGTAACGTCACCACTCTGGATGGCTGCAGGCAAGAAGCAGAGAACAGGCTGGAGCCGGAGTCTGCGCCCCAAGAAAGCCACCTCACAGCCGAGCCAGAGGCCACGGACAGGAGGCGGCCTCCTCAGCACAGGGGCTGTACCCGAGGGGCTCCCCTCTGTCCATGACTGAGGGAAATGACTGGAAGCCACTGGTTGTGATAAATGGATGGAGCGAAGATGTTTTCTTTAGGCGTTCGTTTTTATTTTCAGATTTTTGTCTCTTTATTAGAGAAGTTACGGGGTTCCAGAGCAATCATGCATAAAATACAGGATTCCCACATACCATCCCACCACCACCTTCACAGATAGAGAGTATTTGTTACATTTGATAATAGCACGTTTTTATAATTGTATTATTAAATTAAAGTCTATGGTTTAACTCAGGGTTCACTGTTTCAGAAATATAATTCCATGCATTTTTAAAAATAATTTTTTATTCTTTAACATATATACAATCTATCATATCCCTCTTTAATCACATTCAGATACATATTTCAGTGCTGCTAATTACATGCACGCTCTTGTGCTACCATCATCACCATCCACTACCAAAACATGTCCATCATTCCAAATAGGAACCCTGAGCATTTTAACCCTTAAAGTCCCATTCCCTATCCACATGCTACCCCTAATAACCTATCTGCTAGATTCTGACTCTATGAGTATGCTTATTCTAATTGTTTCAAATTAGTGAGATCATAAAATATTTGTCCTTTTGTGTCTGGGCTAATTTAACTCAACATGATGTCTTCAAGTTTCATCCATGTTGTCGCATGCATGAGGACTTCATTCCTTCCTATGACTGAATAATATTCCATTGTATGCATATACCATATTTTATTCATCCATCCATCTATTGATGGACACTTGGGTTGCTTCCATATTTTGGCAATTGTGAATAATGCCACTATGAACATCAGTGTGCAAATATCTGTTTTGAGTCCCTGCTTTAATTCTTACTGGTATATACCTAGTAGTGGGATTGCTGGGTCACATGTAGCTATCTGAGAAACCACCAAACTGTCTTCCACACCTGCTGCACCATTTTACCTCGCCACCACAAAAAAACAGTGATCCTATTCCTTCACATCCTCTCTAACACTTGTTATTTTCCGTTTTGTTAATAGCAGACATTATAGTGAGTGTGAAATGGTATCTCACTGTGGTTTTGATGTGCATTTCCTTGATGGCTAATGATGTTGAGCATCTTTTCATGTACTTCTGGCCATTTCTATATCTTCTTTGGAGAGATGTCTGTTCATGTCTTTTGCCCATTTTTTTTAATTGACTCGTTTGTCTTTTCATTTTTAAATTGAAGGATTAACTTAATTAATACTGGATATTAATCCTTTTTTAAAGACTTTATTTGATATGTCCACATTCTCGTCTTCTTCACTGGTGTTCTCTGGATTTTTATCCTCTTCCTTTGGATGGGCAATAATTTCCTGGTTCTTTGTCTTGTACTCTGTTTCACACTGTACATTGTAGTATTATAAAATGTTAACTATGGAATTTACTCCCAGGGATGTCTGTTTCTTGGTTTTTATAGTCAGCTAATGATAAGAGATTTTCTTGAGCTTCAGCCCTCCTACCAGGAAGGGCTGCTCAAGGTGAATGCAGTGTGCAAGAGTGTCCCTGTCTTTCTGGGCCTCTATCTTGTCCTGGGCTCTTGCTTGTTAGTGGTAGTTCCTCTCTTTACAGGAGTTTGGTTGTCCCCTGTGTTTCCCAGGGGACAAGCCTCCCTCCCCTGGGTATTTGAATCCAGCAGGCTTTTGTCCCAGACTGGCAACCTCTCTAGTTTTTTACACTCCTTTCATTGTCTCATGCTGCTTTTGCCTGGGGGCAGGGGGAAATTCTGGAAGGAGGGTCACCCTGGAGAGGACTTTCCCTAGTTGGTCTTTCTCAGCCAAAACAGGGCCAGAGACCCACAAAGGGGGCTCAGACTGTCTCCAAAGTGCCCTGTAGAGGGGGTCAGGAAGGGCACCAAAAGCCTCTCGGATGGCTCCCCAAAGCTGAGCTTTTCCTGGCCTGCCCAGCAAATGCAGCCCTTCAGCTAACCATCATCTGCAGCACTGAGGAAGTACTGCAGCTTTAAATCCCCACCACCTCTGGCCCTATCTGGGGAGGATTGAAACAATGGCTACTGCAGCCTTTGTCCAGAGCAAGTTGAAGCAGTAGCTGCCCTCAGAGCCA
Organism: Tolypeutes matacus; assembly: GCA_026826555.1. Lineage (NCBI taxonomy): Eukaryota > Metazoa > Chordata > Mammalia > Cingulata > Chlamyphoridae > Tolypeutes > Tolypeutes matacus. The sequence goes on from JAKSZT010053825.1 coordinate 18,346,511, forward strand.
GGATCCAGCAGTCTGAATTCACTAATCAAAAGCTGATCAGTGATCAGCCGTGCCTTCCCCTGTCTTGGGGAAGAGGATTTTTATGTCTATTTCTGTCACCAGCCACTAGCCAGGGCCTGGACCCTGCAGCAGCCTGCCATGAGAGTGGGGGCTGGGCACCAGTAGCCACCATGGGGGGAGGGAGCAATTTACAGTTCTTTACTAAAATTTATCAGCCCCTTCCTCTTGCTCTTCCATGGCTGCTGTACAGCAGCACCTGGCCTCTGGCCTCTGGAGTTTCAAAATAGTTGTGTAAGACAGTTCCTACCTGTTGAATCGTTGTTTTGATGGAAGGACAGAGTCCTGGAGCTCCTAACTGGCCATGTTTCCCAGAAGCTCCCCTTTAAGCATTCTTAAGTGGGAGTATACTGAAGGAGCTGAGCTTGGTAAGACCGAAGCAAAAGGAATTTGAGAGTGTGTCCTTTACCAGGAATCTGGAAGGTGAATGGACTTGGTCGACTGTCATCTGGGCGCATGGGGATGGTTGGCATCTTCATGTGAAAGTCAGAAACCTCCCAGAACATGGGCCTGAAAAGAAGCCCACCTCACCTGTGCACAGATTTTGTGTGAACTAATGTAGGATCTTGTGGTGAACGTTAGCTATAATCTAAATGTCTCTCTTGAATGAAATATTAAATGTTCAAATGAATCATACATTTGAGGAAATTTACCTTAGGGTAATTTAATTTTGCTACCACTGTTCCATTGATTTTATGTGTTCCTTTACTTTTAAAAGACATTCAAAGCAATTAACCCTAGTGGATGTTGACATTTGTTGTCCCTTAGTGTACTATTTTCTTTAAATAGAATCTAGAAATGTAGCAACAATATCTTATCAACAGGAAGACCTTTATAGGATGGAAAAGTCAACATCAGACAAGTCCAACTTTAAGAATACATTAAAAACAAGATTTATAAAATGATAAGTTAGTAGGATTTAACTTACATTTCCAGACTTAATCTTGACTTCACAAAAGCACTTACTGCAGGGATCCTTTACATAGCAGATTCCTCTTCTGCTTTTGAATATTAACTAAATTACAAAAAAAATCCATTTTCAGGACATATCTACAGTGTTAATCTAGGTACCCTGCAATCAACAAAGCTTCACTCTTCCACATACAAGCTGAGCATTTGAAGGCAAGTTTCCTCACTTCCTTCAGTGCAGTTTCCAATTTCCACTTCCCTAGCCTACTGCTCAGAACTCTTAAATAAATTTTATACTTGAAAGTGTTTTTGTAAACTTTAAAGTCCTTTCAAATGTATGTGGTTATTCAGGGAAAGAAGGAAGGGCTCTAGGATTTACTTAGTACCTCATTGATACCAGGTGCACTCATATGCATTATTTAGTTTTCTCTTCACCACATTGTTACTAGAGTCTCATCATAACTAAATGAGGATACTACAACTTGGAGAAAAAGGTCCTTGCTCCAGGTCACATAGCTAATCAGTGACAAAGTTAGAATAATAAGCCTGATCTGACTCTAAACACCACTGAGGCCGCTACATCATACAGGTGCAAGTCCTTGTTCCATTCCCTACTATTAGTAGGTCTTGAGCTTCTCTGAAATGCAATTTTGTTGTCTCAAAATCAGGATGATGATGTGTCTTACCTCACAGGGTTGCTGTGAGGATTGACTGAGTTCCTGCACATAAAGCCATTGGCCCTGAGCCCAAACAGGTAAGTACTCAGTACATATGGATTGTTAGAAATGTTTGAATTCAACCAAAATCTTCTCAGCACAAACAGGCATTTAAGTATTTATAGATGGAAAAAAATGTCTCTTCCAAACCCTGACATTACTGAAGTATTTCTACTAGGTGTACAAGGTAAAAGCACTCTATTCAGTATTAGTGGTCAGGACACATGGATTCTAATCTCAGCTCTATGTCATTAACGAGTAATTTGAAAAGAAAAAATCTCTGCTTCAGTTTTCTTTACTGTCAAAGAGAGAAAAATATGAGAAAATAAACGTGAAAACAACATCTAAATCTAAACAATACTGATTTTTCCCTTTATAAAAATTTCAGACTAGCTTATTTTAAATGAATCTCCCTACTATAAACGACTAAAAAAAGCTTGGAATTAAAAAAAAAAAAAAAAAAAAAAACATACTTTTTAAGGCATTGGAGAGCTATCAAGACAGCAAAGATTTGAGGGTGAAAATTTTAGAAAGCAGAGAATCCCAGACAAGTAAGTGGGATTTGACACCACTTTTCTCTTTGAGGCATTTGCAAACTCTCAAAGAACAGCTGAGATATGAGAAAAACTGAGCATAAAGTGGTTTCTAAAAGGCTGAAGATCTGAACAGAGCTCCCTGCAATCTCTCAAGTCTGGGGGAAATTTGGGATTCAGAGCCCATCAAGGAGGAGGGGCCAAATAAAGATGCCAGACTTTGACTTGTAATCCCTCAAGTGCCGTAACTTAGGAAGAGTGTACTCTAACTAGAACAGCCCTCAGAGAAACTGAAGCTCACCTTTGAATCTGCTCAATCCATAACTGGATTAATTTGATATTCTATGCATTCTAAAAGAAAATGTGAATCCTATCTGAAGTATGATATGATCCAGAGATTCAAACTATCTCTATAATTTTTATATACAATGACCTCATTCAACTAAGATTAATAAAGTATGCCAAAAGCTCAACTAAAATAAAAAAATAAAAGCCAATAGATATAGACCCATGAGGATAGACATTAGAATTTTCACAGGGATTTATAAACAATTAAGTATTATATTCAAGAAAGTAGATGACCAAATGGGGAAATGCAGCAAAAGCCAGAACATCATTTAAAAATGAAATTATAAAACTAAAAAAAAATCCAATAAATCAAGAACTCAATGAATTGGTTAAAAGCAAAATAAACCCAGCTGAAGAGAGAATCAATGGGCGGAAGATATATGAGAAGAAACAACTGAAGGAGACAGAGGCGAAAATATGAAAAGAGCTTAAGAGTTGTGAGACATGGGGGAAAGATCAAGATAACTGGAGTCCTAAAAGAAGAGGAAAGACAGAATGGGGCATGGTTTAGTTTCTTAGGCTGCTCAAGCAAATACCACACAATGGGTGGGCTTAAACAAGGGGAATTTATTAGCTTACAGTTGTGAGGCTAAAAGAAAAGTCCAAATCACGGTGTCATCACGGCAATGCTTTCTTCCCAAAGACCAGCATTTTGGGACTGGCTGCTAGCAAGCCTTGGCTCCTTGGTCACGTGGCAAGGTACATGGCAGCATCTCCTAGTCTTTCCCTTCTCTTCCAGGTTCGATTGCTTTCTCTCTTTGGCTTTCTCTCTCTTTGTCTGAATTTCATTCTCTTATAAAGGACTTCAGTAATAGGATTAAGACCCATCCTGACTAAGGTGGGCCACACCTTAACTGAAGGAACCTCATCCAAAGGCCCTACTTACAATGGGTTCACACCCACAGGAATGGATTAATGGGTAGTTTAAGAGCATGTACAGCTTTAAACCACCACAGGGCAGGAACAATATTTAAAGAGATAATGTATTGGAATTATTAAAAACAACTGGCAGAAGACTTTAAGCCATTTGTTCAATAAGTTCTATAAACCTTCAATAGTACAAACACAGAGAAAATCACATCTAGAGACATCATAATAAAACTGCCATGAACAAAGAGAAAATCTTAAAATAACTATAGAAAAAGTCACATTATTTCTGGAGGAAACAATAGACGCCAGAGACAATGAAATTATTTTCTCAAGTGCCAAAAAAAAAAAAAAAAAAAAAAGGGAAAAAAGTTATCAAACTGGAATTCTAATCCCAGACTAAGTATCCTCCAAAAACGAAGTTTCAATAAAGAAATTTCCAAGCAAACAGCGTTGGAGAGAATTTGCTAGCAGTAGACCTGCATCTAATTGGTGCTCTTCAGGCAGAAGGAAAATGATCACATCTGGATGCAAGAAGATAAAGGAAGAAATGAAGAGTAATGGAAAGGATAAGCATGTGGGTAAATCTAAACAAATGCTATCCATATAAGACAATAATAAAAATGCCTATAGGCTTTAAAATTTTTTCAGATTTAAATACATTAGCAACAAATCATAAAAGGCAGGAGGGGGGTAAATGGAGTTAGTGCTCTCAGATTGTCATATTGTCCAGGAGTGGTAACATCTACTGTATTATATCAACTGTTAAAAAATCAGGGATGCACGCTGCGATTTCTAGGGTAACTACTGCAAGAATAATAAAAGTATGTGTAATAAAGAGCTAATACTGGTGAAAGAAGGAGCCCAAAAATAATATAAAAGAAGGCAAGAAAGGAAAGAAAAAGAAAGAGAAAATGAGTCCGGCAAAGAGAAAACAAATAGTAAGATGGTAGATTTAAGCCCAAATATATGAGTAATCATATCACTTGTAACCAGCAATGTGTTCTAAATAAAGACAAAGATTGTCACATTGATTTAAAAGCACCTCAATTATATTCTACTTACAAGAGTCACATTTTAAGTCTAAAGATCCAGGAGTGTTGAAAGTAAAACCAGAGAAAAGAATATCATACAAACAACGCAAACACCCATGAAAAGAAATTTTAGTTTTACTGATATCAGACAAAATCAAAGTTAAGGCAAATAGCAGTCCTAGAAATAGAAAGCAAACGTCTTTATGATAAAGAAGATAATCTAACATGAAGATATAGCATTCTAAATTAATATGTACCTATTATTGCTTCAAATTTGCAAAAGTAGTAAAAATTTTCAGAACTAAAAGGAAAAATAGACAAATCCACATTATATTGGAGATTAAAATATGTCTCCATAAATGGTAGAAGCAGGCAAATGATGAGAAAATTACTAGATAATTTGAACTTCACAATTTATAGAATTGATCTAATTGACTTATAAAACAAACTACAATCAGCAACTGAAATTATACATTCTTTCCAAGTACACATGAACTAATTACCAAAATTTATCATATTCTGGTCCATAAAGCAAATCTCAAAATATTTCCGAATATTAAAATGTTAAAAGCATGTTCTCTGTCCACAATGAAATTTAGCTACAAATCAACAACAAAATAACTTTAAAAATCCACAAATATTTGGAAATTTAGCAATAATTCTGGATAATCCATTTTTCTGGTTAGATTTTTAAGAGCTTTGTTGAGATACTCTTCACATACAATGAACTGTACATATTTAAAATGTTCGCTTCAATATGTATACACCTGTGAAAATATCACCATAATCAAGATAATGAATGTATCTATCACCCTCAAAATTTTCTTCTTACCCCTTCTGTAGTCTCACCATCTATTTCTCTCTGCCCCCTCATTCCACAAAAGCACATTGATCTACTTTCTAGTTTTATAGATTAGTTTGCCTTTTCTAGAACTTTATAGAGATGAAATCATACAAGATGTACTATTTTGTCAGGCTTCTTTCACTCAGTATAATTATTTAAAGTTGCATTCATATTGTTGCAAGTATAGTTCATTGCTTTCTATATCCATACAATATCCCATCTATTGCTAAGCACTTGGGTTGTTTTCAGTTCAGCTATTACAAATAATGCTGCTTTGAATGTTAGTATACAAATTTTTAGATAGACATATGCCTTCATTTCTATTGATCAGCTAACTATCTAAGAATGGAATAGCCAGAACATATAATGTGTATGCTCAATTTCTTAAGAAATTGTTTTCCGAAGCGTTTAATCCATTTCACCTTCCTAGAAGGAGTGTATGGGAGTTCCAGTTGCTCTATATCCTCAACAACATTTGGTATGATCAGTCTTTTTAATTTTAACCATTCTAATAAATGTGCAGTTGTTTCTCATTGTGGTTTTAATTAGCTTTTTGCTAACAACTAATGATGTTGAGCTTCTTTTTCTTTTCATATCTTTCTGGACATCTCTGGTGAAGTGTTTCTTCAAATCTTTTGTGTATTTGTAATGGTGAATGGGAATTTAGGAATTAAATCCAATAAAAGTGACATTGACAATGATGTTTATAGTGTGAAGTTACTAGTGCTTTAGTGGAAATTCTTATTGTACTACATGATATTAAGTTGTAATATTTAGATTTTTCAGTTTATTTGGGATTGTGCAATATTTGAAAAGTCCAAGATATATATCCTCAAATTGAATAAAATCAGCTTCACATTTAATTTTTCTATAAAGTACTGTAAATTATAACTGAAGGATTTTAAAAAACAAGTTATTAAAACCAGAAAATTACCCCAAGAAAATAAGGAAAGCAAGGACATGGTAAAGTTAGGAGCAGAAATCAAAAAAGAAGAAAACACTATAAGATAGAGAAGATCAACAAAGCCAAAATTTGTTCTCTAAAAAGAATAAATTTGATAACCTTCTGAATTACCAGGAATAAAAAGAGATAAAGGCTAAATTGTAAGAAAGAAAAATGGGAGATCGCTAAAGATCCTAAAGACATTAAAGAGGTAGTTATTATGAACAAGACTACAACAAAAAATTTGAAAATTTACTTGAAATGGACAGGCATTTGAAAGAAGACAACTTAAAAAGCTGTCAGAAGAAATAAAAAATCTGAATAGCCCTGTATTAGTCAGCCAAAGGGGTGCTGATGCAAAGTACCAGAAATCTGTTAGGTTTCATAAAGGGTATTTATTTGGGGTAGAAGCTTACAGTCACAAGGCCATAAAGCATAAGTTACTTCCCTCACCAAAGCCTGTTGCCATGTGTTGGAGCAAGATGGCTGCCGGTCTCTGCAAGGGTTTGGCCTTCATCCTAGGTTCTGTGATCCCAGCTCCTTCTGTTCTCAGCTGTAGGTTAGAGGGCTCATCTCTCCCCTGGGCTTGTTTCTCTCTGGGCTTAGCTGTTCTGCTCTCTCCACAAGGCCAGCTATAAATTATCAGGCAAACAGCTGATCTCTCTTCCCCAGGCCTCTGCTCTGTCTAATGAGCCTTCTCTCTTTCCTCACGTATCTGCTTCTCTGTGTGCTTCTTCTCCATATATTTATTTCCCAGGGCTCCAGCATCAAAACTCAAACTCTCTCCTCTGACATGAGTCTGAGGTGGCCCAATCAAAGCCCTAATCATAAGTTAAACAAGGAAAAGTGAAACCTCTGAAGATAATACAATCTAATACACCCAGAGGAACAGTCCAGTTTATAAACATAATCCAATATCTATTTTTGGAACTCATAAACAATATCAAACTGCTACAAGCCCTATATCTATTAAAGTAATTGAGCCACAAAACACAAAGTATTTTCAGGAAATAGAGAAAACACTTCCCAGTTTGGTGCCAATATCTGATTTTTAAAATATTATAAAAAAGGAAATTAAAGAAAACATCACCCATGGACATAGACACACAAAAATAAATCTTAACAAAATGTTAGGAAACAAAATCCATCGATCTGTCAAAGAAAAACACATTATCAAGTTGGATTTATCCCAGCAATGCAAGGTTGATTTAACATTTGAAGATCAATCAATAAAATTCATGACATTAACTAAAAAAGGGGAGTGAAATCATATAATCATCTCAATATAAACAATACTCAGTATAGAGATACAGGAATTAAGATATAGTGGTATTAGTATAAGAACAGATAAATAGATCAACGAAAAAAAAACAGAGTCCAAAAGTAAAACCATACATATATAATAGACCCTTGCTTTATGACAAAGGTAGCACTAAATATGATGGATAAAATTTGCCTTTTCAATAAATGATGCTGTGTTGATTGGCTATCCATATGGAAAAAAATGAATCTTGATTCCTGCCCCCCTCTCCAAAACTCACACCATGGGCAATAATCACTTCCAACTACGTTGTAGATCTAAATGCAAAAGGTGAAAACATAAAAGTACCAGAAAATAACGTGAGAGTATACCTTTAGGAATTTGGGGTAAGCAAAGATTACTTAAAAAGAACACAATGAGCACTAACCATAGAGGAAAAGATTTATGAATTATGCTACATTAAAATGAGAGGTTTCTGTTTATCAAAAGTTACCATTAAAGTCAGTAAAAATTCAAGCCACGAAGTGGGAGTAATTTTTGGAATATATGTATCCAATAAAAGCTCCAGAAGAAAGAACTCCTACAAATCAATAAGAAAAACAAAAAGATAATCCAATAAAAAATTGAGTAAAAGGAATTTCACAAAATAATATATCCAAAAGAACAATAATTTATGAAATGTCACTAAAAAAAATCATTAGTCTTCAGGAAAATAGAAATTAAAGCCACAATGAGATACCTGCACCAAAAAGCCTAAAAAACAACTGGCATACTCAGTGTTGGTGATGGAGTCGATCAACGGGATGTCTCATGTACTGTGGTAATGTATACTGAATGGCCCAGTGATCCCTCTCCTAGGTAGACACTCACTAGAAATGTGTTCATGTGTCACCAACACCAAAAGATAAGTATAAGAACGTACATTCAAAAATAGAAAAAGAAACTGGAATGTAATGCCTATCTATAAGAGAATATGATTTGTCATATTAACAAATACTTTAGAGCTATTAAAATAAACAGGCTACCCTTATATGCGACAACATGGATGAATTTTACAAAGAATGCTGTTGAGGTAAAGAAGCCAGACACAAAAGAAGATATACTGTGTAATTCAATTTATATAAAATGTAAAAACAGGCAAAATTGATAAAGAAGTTAGAAGTTAGGAGATCTTTGATGATGAGAGGGGCTTCTAAGGTGCTGCTAAATGTACAGATTTATGATTTGTACATTTTTCTGGTTATACCTTTTTTTTTTTTTTTTTTTTTTTTTTTTAGTTTTTGAGATACGGTGTTTATTCTTCATTTAGATGATGGGGAATCTTAAGA
>JAKSZT010053825.1:18360350-18380172 GCA_026826555.1 Tolypeutes matacus
TTTTTTTTTTTGGTTGTTAGCATTGTTATAACTGTTATGCAGATAGCAAAATATAGCAACTAAACATTGTCAGTGATTTACAGTATAGTTTACAATTTAGATGATACAGTTTAATAATTTTGATGATATTTACCATGTCCTGTGTCCATTACTTCTGGTTATACCTTTACTTAAATATTTACTTTGAAGTGCTTATTTTTAAAATATTCAAAATAAATGTTAATGTCTTTATAGTTTTGCTTAAAGAAAGTTATCATAGGATTGTAAAGTTATAACAATAGACTATTCAAAATGTGTTTATATCTAGGAATTCTCCTCCTAGGTTGTCAGTTTCCTAAAGTCAACGACTTGTCTCCTTCAATACTTTGTGCATATTAGACACTGAGTTAATTATGTGCTAACAGGCATGCCATTTCTGAGAGGAAATTTGCAAAAAAAAAATCAAAAAGCCTCAAGATTGTACTTGCCTTTTGACTAATCTATTCCAGTTTTAGGAATATATGCACAGGAATAAGTGAGCAAATAAACACACATACATGTGCAGGTGTGATCTCTGAAGCATCATGTAGGATAGCAATCAATTGGAAAAATCATCTGGCAATAGGGCTTTGGTAAAATAAAATATGGTCTATACTTGCCATGGAATAGTATGTACCCATTAATCTTACAACTTAAATTTATATTAACATGAAAAGATATAATAACTAAACTATAGATGCAGTTTATAAAGCCAGTGTGCAGGGTGTCATCTCACATTCTAATGTGAGGAAAAAGTCTGGAAATATAGACATCAACATCTTAGTGGCTTTATCTCTGGGGGGTGAAATTACAGTTATTTCCCCCTTAATTTGCCTATTTAAATTTTATAATTTTCTACAATCAAATGTATTATTTTTGTAATAAAAAAATTTTAAAAGTGGATTTCCCTATGAAATTGAAAATTGTCATCTTGGATCAGATTTATCACAGTATATTTAATTTATGAGCTGGCATTTTGCAGCTTTCATTAAGTGGATGTGCCTCTCACACACACATACACACACACACACGTATACACACACACATATATATGTGATCGAATGACAGTCTCATAGTAAATCAACACTTTCCAATTTTAAATTAAAATTTCAATGCAACCTTGCAAATAAGTTTTCAGTATCTACAAGTATATAGCAGTACATCAAGAGTACATTAGCACAACCAAAAAAAGACAAAGCACGCACACACACACAAAAAAAAACCCACAAAAACTCATTTTGATCTATTTCATGAATACCAAGCAGAAAAGGATATTTCAATTATGTTATTCATTTTATACTCTGTTCATTTTGATCCATTTTATTTTAGTTGGATGGTTGTTACTTTGATTTATGACTGTGTTTGTATGACTGGAAAACAGAAGACGAAAGAATAGCCAATTTCATGAGTTTGGTCAGGTGTAAAAGTCAGTTCAGATCACTGCTGTGATGAGTCAATTGACTTTGTAGAAATTAACCATTAAATGGAACCAAAATTCAGATCAACTCTGCAACATGCAATTTGGATGTATCTCTTGGACATAGCCTTTGGCAAGAAGAACTCGGTTGCTCAGCTTCTCCAGAGTTTGCTTTCTTAGATTTTCATTTATTCATTCATACTTGGTGAACTTCCTGCCACAGAGGAACCAACCCTGGGAGGAAAGTTTTACTTTCTTAGTTTCAATTACAAGAGCTAGACAACCCAAGGAGATATCAAAAAGTGGTCTTTAACATCACAGTTGATTCTTTTTCTCTCACTATGTGGAATGGCTTCCATTGGTGAATCATTAGGATGGATAATTTCTACTTACTTAGGATTTGCCAGATGCCAAAATCCACATTCAGCATGTTAGCAAAAAACTAAGGTAGGCTTTCCCAAAATCACAATGTAGAATGTCCCTGGGCCAAATAACTACTGGATTTCACGTGGTGGTGGTGGTGTGGGGGGGTTGAACAAAGGGCTGAGAACCGTTTGAGTTACTAGAAGTGCAGAGTCTGATTCTGTTGACCCACAAGTGTGAGATTAAGGTGTTCAGAGGAGAGACTTTCACACTCTGGAACGGGGTAAGTGACCAAAGGCTCCTTCAAGGCTTAGGACACTGTAGCATGTTCTTAGCTATCTCCTGGATGCCTTTATAATGAGGACTTCTGAATATAATAAATGGCAACATTTGTCACTAGAGTAACTTCCAGCTCAAATGCATTTTTTAATTTATCCCAATGTGTAGATCTTGTGAGTGGTATAGTCTTCTGCCAAAAATGTGACTTATCAACGAATAATTCTGTGCCATAGATCACTGGACTTCTCTCTGCATTACCACCCAGTGGACAAGCCCACTTACAATTACTTATTTTGCAAATGAATCATTATTTGTAAATCCAACTGATCTCCATATTTAATTTTTAGACCCAGCAAACTTTTCAAGATTTGGAGACTTGTGTTCAAGCAATCAAAATACATTTTAAAACAACCAGTCTTGATTTTATTTAGAAAACCAAAGGGAAAATCCAGAAAATGAACTGAAGACTGACCTTATGAACTAAAGCCTACTCAGCTATCAGTGCCTTGGTATCAAGTTCCAAGATGAATAGAACAGTGTTGCCTTTTGCATCAGAGACAGCAAAGGGTATTTTCCAAGAATGTTCTTAGTAAAAGGGATTGGGCACACTGCAAAAATTCCCATCCCCATGGAAATTCATGTTGCAAATTTACAACAAAAGGCTGAGTAAACCCAGCAATTAAGAAACTTTTAAAACTTTGTTTAACCCCGTTTACCCACCTACTAAAAAAATCTGTATTTGAGAAACACCTCCTACGCAAAAAAAGGAGATATCTAGAAGAGGCTGTCCAATAGAAGTATAATGTAAGCTACATATATAATTTAAAATTTTCTTACATCCACATAAATATAAAGAAGCAGTTGAAATTAATTTTATTAATAAATTTCATTTAACCTACTATATCCAAAATATTATTTGAACATGTAATCAATATAAAATTATTAAAGGGATACTTTATATTCTTGTAATAAATCTTCAAATTTTATATTATAGCACATTTCAGTTCAGAGCAGTCACATTTCAGGTGTTCAATAGTCACATGTGGCTAGTACCAACCTTATTGGGCAGTGCACATCTAGACAGTGAACAATTTTATGAATTTAAATGTCTAAAAGGTATTATTTAATAAATGATGTGCAGGACAATTACATATTAACAAAAATGATTATTTGTACAAGGGTACTAATTTGAACTACAACTTTTGTTTCCAAATGAAACCAGAATTAGCTAGAAATGTCTACTGGCTTTTGGGGACAGGAATTTTTATGTATTTTGCTAATTGCTATATACACAGAACCTAGAACAGTGGCAGGCATATAGTTGATGCTCAATAAATATTTGTAAAATGACTTAGGACAAAGTTGTGTTTCACACCAAATGGCCAATTACTTTAGCCTTGCAGTATTCAATTCAACAAACTATGTGCTACTCGAGCATTGACTAGGTGCTATTTGCTAAGAGTTGTTGTAATTAAATAACTGAAGAAGCCCTCAAAGAAGGAACTTATAGCCAGGACAAGCAAACTTTTTCTGTAATGTGACAGATAGTAAACATTTTAGACTCGGTCTTTGTTGCAACTACTTAAATCTGCATTGGAGCACAAAAGCAGCCATAAATAAATGGAAACAAATGGGTGTGGCTGTGTTCCAATAAAACTTTATTTACAAAAAAATTAATGTGGTTGGATTTGGCCACAGACCATAGTTTGCCAAACCCTAGCTTACAGTATAGTAAGAAACTTGGATACTTTAAAAATTAGTTATAAACCCATTTACAATGCTCACAGGAAAGATACAACACAGAGAATAAACTGAGAAGAGATATGGGCAGAATCTATATGAAGAAAACTTTAACATTCTGCAGCAAAATATATGCAATCAAGAACACACACACAATGCTAATTTCCTGAATCCATAAAGAACTCTGAAAAATGAATAATGGATACTAGCAGTCCAATAGAAATTGTAAAGTATATAAACAGGTCAAGAAAATACAAATGGCTCTTGAACACAGAAAAGATGGTCCACCTCATTCATCATAGCAGAGATGTAGTATGAAACATGACTCTCTCTGTTGGCAAGATGTGGGGGAGAAGTGAGAGTGTGAACTGATACCACCCTTGGGAAAGAAAGTTAGCAATATCTATCAAAACTACAATTGCATGCCCCTTTGACGCAGCAAATACACTTGTAGGAATTTTTTTAAGATAAATAAACTCTTGCTCATGTGCAAAATGACATTATATATGAGGTTATACATTGCAGCATTGTTTCTGAGAGTAAAAATGGAAAAAAATCTGAGTGTATCATTAGGGGACAGGTTAACTAAATGATACAGGTTAAAGAAATATGATATTTAAATAGGATACAGTATGATATACTACATAGCTCTGTAAGAGTAATGAGGACATTTTTGATGTACTGATATGAAGGGGTCCTTAAAATATATGGAGGAAAATAAAAATACAGAATAGTACATATAGCATGTTACCATTTGTGTAAAAAAAAGATGAGAGGAGAAACGTATAGCTTTATAGATACATGTGTGTGCATGTAAACATATATAATACATATGTGTGTGGGGTTTTGTGTATGCTAAAATATCTCTATGAGGATACAAGAAACTGATAACATGGGTTTTTTATGGGCTGGGGAAGTGGGTGGCTTTGGACAATAGTGGTAGGAGTAAGATTTTGCATGGTATAAGTTACTGTTTGAATTTCAAACCTATTCAAAATATAAATTAAATTAAAACAATGAAACAATTCAGATTGAAATATATACTGCATGAAAGTACAAGCAGCATGACACAAGCTGAAGGAAATGAAGGTTAATTGGAAGGGATAAAGCATCTTTCCAGGATCAGCATATAACCTTCACTAATAACAATTAGATGTGTTTGGTATGGTAACAGACAGAGTCACAAAGGAAGATGTGAAGATCAAAAGCTAGTCTGCATCCCTGTTCTGCCTTGGCTCCCATTGTCCCTACAGTCTGAAATGACTATTAGTGGCAGCTGTACCACCAAGACATAAAATCATCTGGTCAATTTCTCCATTTCATCATCTAGGAAATAATGAATGACAGTCAAATACCTTGTCAAAAGAATGGCCACGCCCCACTTTACATTTTGGAAATCACTTGCTTGAAAAAAATGTATGTAAGCAACATTCATCCATTCATTCATTCATCAGTGGTCACTTAGTGAGTGCTTACTGTATGCCAAGGCACTGTTTAAGCACCTAGGAATACAGTGGAGGTCAAGACACATGTGATTCTCAGCCCTATGGAGTTTGCATTCTAGTGGAAAACGGGACAGACAATAAACAAAGTTATTGCCATATAATATTACATATTGACAAATGTTTTGAATAAAAGCAATAAGGTCATCTTTTATGGAGAATATCTGAGGAGCTGCTTTAGACCAGGTGCTTAAGAAAGGCCTCTCTGAAGAGGTGACATTGCATGCAGCCCTCGATGATAAGACTTGAAACTGTCTACTTCCTTTTCTTTGTCCACTGTTCAAATGCATAATCAAAAGAAAAACAACACTAATTTGGCCTGACTTGAGAAACCCCTATTAAGAAAAGCCATCACCACTCTTTTCCCCAATAATTCACAAATAGTCATTTTAAATTACTTCAGATAGAAGTCAAGTGTATTAGCCAACTGTTTCTTTTATCCTCTTCTTTTGAAAATTGGAACATGTGCCCCTCTATGGGGTTCTGGACATTCTCCCGCACACCATGATTTCGAAGAGATTACCAACCACAGCTCTTTGATCAGGGCAATGAAATACAGAAGCCTAGGGCTTGTCTCCAAATCTCTCTTAGAGTTTAATTCTTTTTCACTGGTTTTTATTCTATCCTTCTTGCTTGAAGAACATGCTTCTTCATGGGAAAAGAAAAAAAATCAAAGGAAAATTAAAGTTGGGAGGCACTGCCTTTTCTCTTACTTGTTAAACACCGCACTGAGTGCCCCCAAGCAGGCCTTGTGCCTCAAATATAGCTACAAAAGCCGTTTTGGTGGTTCTGAACAAACCCATTCCTATCCTGTAAGATTTCTCTTCTAAGAAATAAGCTCTCAACTGTTCTATGAGTATTATTATTTTAATCCTTTGAGGAAAGTTTGCTACCTAATCACCTCCTATAATTTGTATAAATATGTCACCCATTGCCAGCACTTAACACTTTTTTTCATCATTATCTCACACACACACCCAAAACAATTTCAAAAAATAAAATTTATCAAAGAGGGAAGCCTTCGTATCTGTACTTTTATTCACTCTTGTGGCCATGTATGACTTTCCCCTAATTACAGCAAAATGTCTGGTGGGCACAATATGCCTCCAGAAAAAAATTTTTTTTTCTTCTTTTTTTTAGCATAACTTCTGTTGGTTGAAACAAAGCGCTATGATCTTTCTCCGGGTCTCTCTTGAGCTTTTTCCTTCTGCTTTGATACTTTATTAAGATAAAAGGTGAACAGATTTCCCTCCCTTGCTGCTTCTTGCAGGAGTTTACAAGGGGTTCACAAAGGATCCCGTGTTAGGCCTTCGGGGGAGTGGCCAGTCGTGGAGCATCTGCAGCCCTATCTTGCTGGCTGTCCCTGGGTCGTTGCAGGTGACGGCCTGTGTACAGAAGAGGAATAAAAACGCACATGAAAATAGCTCTTAAAAGTAGAGCTGAAAACGGAAGGGACCAGGCCACCAGACGAGATGAAGCTGCCTTTTTCCTCATGATCTCTCAGCTGGAAAAAAGAGCTTCAGCAGAAAGAACCATATTACACGGAACCCACTGGGATTCCCATGTTGCCCACCTCCCACACCTCCCACACATCCCACACAAACATCTCCCACAGTGTGGCCCACCAACCTCAATGAACCGTGTAATATTTTAGGTAACCTAAGCACCTCTTAAAATATATGTATATATATATAAATAACATTTTTGTAAGCAAATACACATATATGCATATATATTTATATATCATTTTGCAAATGTTTGTATGTATTGTGAGAATTTTGATTTTTACCCATAATAATAATAATAATAAAAAAAAATAAAAAAAAAAAAAAAGAACCATAGTGACCGTCCACTCCACCTGAGAGACTTTCTCCCGCAAAGCCAGCCACGAATGGACAACCCGGAGACCCGTCTCCCCCGTCTTCCCAGCCAGCCAGTTTGCCAACCACTAGGTTTCATGCTTTCTATTATTTCTATGTTTTTTAAATAGAAGTAATTTTCAAGGCTCTAAAGTTTCCAGAGAAAAGAAAAATCTCTAAACGCTTTGATTTGCCATACCAGAATCTGGAGGATAAAACTGCACAAAATTTTACTTATAAACAAACAAAATTTTAAACGTCAAATCAGGATAGCTAACATTATTTATTAAAACCCTTTCTCTGGAAATTTCTTACTAAAGAGAAATATTATCTAGTAAAATAATTTGGCCTTTTAGCTTGATTTCATTGAGAAATAAACTTTTCTAATTTTCCTTACCTCAGAATGGATCCTTTTTTTGTTTTTCCCCTCTTTCCTCCCTCTTCTCCCTCCCTCCCTCCCTCCTTTCTTTCCTCCCTTTCTCCCTTCTTTCCTTCTTTCTTTTATTTTGGTTGTCCTTGTGAAGGACCACCTAACCTACACTGATTAGGTACCATACAAAAGCAAAGGGTCACCCAGTTAATCCATTTTGAGGGCCCGGCATCCTTCATTTATTTTTTTCCTAACTCAGGTTTCAATTCCACTAAAACAAATCGGAATATTTGGAAGAAGAGAATATAAATGATAATTGTTAAGGTCTTCAAGGAAAAATAAAAATAAGAATGCCAAAGTAAAAAAAAAAAAAAAAGGGATCAAAAGCTTGGAGGAAAAGAAATGACTGCTGTGAGAACAGATATTGCAAAGGATCCTATATTAAAGAATGCTCAGGCTTCTCACTATAAAATAAAACAATGCACTTTGTAAAGATGGGGGTGTTGCAGAATTAGCTTTTAAGATATATTGCAATGCATTTAAGCAGGCTCTAAGGACACAAATGCAGACATTCATTTCAAGTTTAGTGAAAGAGTAATCAAAATTATGCTTTATTTTCAAAATTATCACAGTTACAATACAATTTAAGAACCACATTATATTTCATTTAGTATATCTTTCTCTTAGGATATAATACCTTTGCAGACATGGGTAATTTTTATTCCTCTTCTTAACTCTAGCACCTGACAAGTAATCTAGTTATACGGTAGAAAAATAGCAAATACTTAATTGTGTTGAAATTGGACACTTCTCCTATTTAATGTAGGAGTGCTCTCTCTACATTTAATCTGCCTGCCTTCAAGGAATGTGGATGGGAGGGAATGGGGAAGGCAGATGACCTGGTCCTTTACTATTAAACTGAAGTGACTCAAGCCCTGTTACAGGCATGGCAAGAAATCCAGTGCCACTTCACACCCTGATTTTCGGGCCCTTGATATTTTGGGACTGAGATATATTGCACATCTTCTGGCTATTTTCTTTATGCCACATCATTCATGGTGGAACACAGCCAGTTTTCTTTGATTTCCCCAAAATACCACTTACAACAGGCATTGTGTATAGCACTTTCACTATTGTTCAAAAGTAACAATGTGGGAGAACTTTAAAGGGAGGACCTATTGCAGCACGTCACAGAAAACAAATCAAAACTCAAATCTAGCATGATATATACAACCTACTCTTAAATGATTAGAAAATAGATATGTAAATAGAAAGACAAATGGATGAGAGATAGATAGATAGAAAGATAGAGCAATATGGCAAATGGGGCAAAATATTAAAACAGGTTGAAATTGGCCATTTAACCAAGATGGCAGCTCTAGGATGCCATTCTCCAATAGAATCTAAACAACTAGCAAAAACTGGCAGAGCACTATTAAAAAGTCGGAGAGGATGTGGAGAGATAGGAATGCTTATTCACTGTTGGTGGGAATGTAGAATGATACAGCCACTGCAGAGAACTGTTTGGCACTTACTACTTACTAAGGAAGTTGAATATAGACTTGCCACGTGACCCAGCAATACCATTGCTAGGTATATACCCAGAAGAACTGAGAGCAGTGACACGAAGAGACATCTGCACACCGATGTTCATAGCAGCATTATTCACGATTGCCAAAAGTTGGAAACAACCCTGGTGTCCATCAACTGATGAATGGATAAACAAATTGGAGACTATACACACAATGGAATATTATGCAGTGGTGAAAAGAAATGAAATAGTGAAACATATGACAACATGGATAAACCTGGAGGACATTATGTTGAGTGAAGCAAGCAGACACAAAAGTACAAATACTGTATGATTGCGCTATTATGAACTAAATATATTATGTGAAATATAAATATATTATGTGAAATATGAATATGGGTAAAATTGTATATATAAGACTGTTTTACTTTGAAGGTTGAACAAATGTAGGTTCATAATACAAAATGTTAATATCAGACCAAAAAAAACCCCACTATACTAAGTGAAGGAGATCAGACACAGAGTACTACATATTGTATGAGTCCATTTATATAAAATTTAAATACAAATCAATTTATAAAGATGAAATTAGATTAGTGGTTATGTAGAGCTAGGGAAGGAATGCAACAGGGCGTGGACTCTTTCTTTTTGGAGTAATGAAATTGTTCTAAAATTTTTGAGATGATGAATGTACAACATTGTGATTATACTAAAAGCCATTGATTATACACTTTGGATAGATCATATGGTATGTGAATATATCTCAATAAAATTGCTTAATAAATTTTTAAAAACCTGGCAGAGCAATCTTCCTCAAACTCGAGAAAACAGTTAAAAGTTTATAGTAACTGTGAGAGTGCGGTATCAAGAAAACATGACTTTAAAAATAGGGAAGCTTGTCAGTCTCTTGACGGCTCCTTCACCACCCCTCCCCGGGCGGAGGAGGAGCCAGCCTCAGCAACTAATGTGGATACCTTGCCCTGTTCTGGAGGGAGCACAGTAATCCCTATGTGTATACTGGAGCGCTTGTATGTTGGTGCCAGTCTATCAGGTGGTAGCCTGTATGACTGAACCAGTAACTCATCTCTGGGTCACCCTCCCACAAATTGCCCTGCAGGCAGAAGCTTGCATAAAACTAATGCAGTGTAAGAAACAATTAAGTCTAAGCAGCTGGGCAAAGAATTGCCAGCTTGAAGACATACAGTTGAGCACCTGGGAGGGAGACAAGCTTTCTCAAAGGGAGAGGAGGGGACACTAATATTCATATAAACAGGGGGATTCTTAAGACCACAAGTAAGCAAGGGAACACAAATCCCAGAATGAGATGCAGGCTCAGAAAAGACAGAGAGAACCCTGTACTTCAGTTTTTCCTCAGGCTGATCTTATGACAGTTGCTTAGACTGAAAGGAAAGGACACTAGAGAGTGAGTCAAAGTGGCATAAAAAATAAAGACTTCTGGTAAACATGACCATATGGATAACTATAAATTATAACACAGGACTATGTTATTTTATTTTTTGGTACATAACTCCACTTTTTATTTCTTATAGGTTATAAAATGTAAATGCATAAAAAGTAATGATAAATCTATGGTTTTGGATGTACAACGCATAAAATATAATCTGTAACAAGAACAAAGAAAGGTGGCAGGATGGAGGGGTATAGGAATAGTGTTTGTATATGTTTTGAAGTTAAGTTGGTTATCAAAACAAATATGATTGTTAAAGATTTAGGATATTAAATTCAAACTCCAAGGTAAACACAAATCTACAGTGTGCATCAAAATTAAATATATATACAAAGGTAAATGAGAAGAGATTCAAAATGATACTCTACAAAAAAATCAAATAAGAAATTTCAAATTAGCAGAAGAATTGAAGGGCAAAAGAGATATAAGACTTAGAAAGACTAAATAGCAAATGGCAGAAGAAAGTCCTGCATTCTCAGTAGTGGTTTTAAATGTAAATGTATTAAAGTATTCGGTCAAAAGGTAGAGATTGGCAGAATGGATAAAAAAGCATGACTTAACTATATTCTATTTACAAGAGATTCACATTAAATTCAAAATCACAAATAGGTTGAAAGTAAAAGGATGGAAAAATATACCAAGCAAATAGTAACCGAAAGAGAGCTGGGATAGCTATACTAATATCAGATAAAATAGTCTTTAAGTCAAAAACTGTTACAAGGGACAAAAAAGGTCACCATATACTAATAAAAGAGTCAAGTCAACAAGAAGACATGCCATTTATAAATATATATGCATCCAATTGCAAAGCCTCAAAATATACAAAGAAAATATTGGCAGATTGGAAGACAGAAATAGATTCTACATTAGTTGTAGGAGACTTCAATACACACTTTCAATAATGGATAGAACATCTAGAAAGATCAATGAAAAAATAGAAAACTTGAATGGTAGTCTAAATCAAATAGACTTAACATATATATAAAACACTTCACCCAATCGCAGCAGAATAAACATTCTCTAGTGCAGTGAAGCATTCTTTATGGTAAACCCTACACTAGGTCACAAAGCAAGTCTTAATAAATTAAAAAATGTTGAAATCATACAATACATCTTCTCCAGGTAATGAAGTTAGAAATCAATGACAGTGGGAGAACTGGAAAATTCACAAATATGTGGAAATTAAATAACATACTCAAAAACAACCTATGTGTCAAAGAAGAAATCACAAGCAGAATTAGAAAATATCTAAGAAGCAAGTTATTTAAGGGATACAGTAAAGGCAGTGCTGAGAGAGAAATTTATAGTTCTAAATACTTACATTAAAAAGGAAGACACAGGATTGTGGTAATATGGTCAGATTAACAGGCAGGGCTCAATGCTCTCACAAAAACAACAGAGAAAGAGCCAAAAGCTATGAGGGATCTGCTTGGGGGTGGGAGTGGGTGGTCAGCAGACCAGGACAGTGCTACAAAACACCCAGGAGAGTGAGGGATAGAGTGACAAAGAACCCGAAACAAAAAATGTGAGTTACCAAGCCCCCATGGCAACTGGGAAGGGATCCCTTCTCCCGCCCCCAAGATACTAAGCTGGGCTAAAACCCCTGGCTCACTGCAGCTGACTGAGAGGGGAACAGACATCTTCCTTCCTCTCAGCTGTTTCAAGGGAAAAGGGAAGGGGAGTCTGGGGGGTTTCTTCAGTGAATTTCCAGCAGAGTCCACTGAATCTCAGTTATGGAGATTCAGCACAGGAACATAGGAAAGCCTAGACTGAAACATCTCCCAGGGAAGGTGCACCAACGAGTGCCATCTGTTGGCTGGTCTGGAAATTGCACAGACAAAAACTTTTTGGTTCTCTATGTATCCTAATCCCTGGGAGAAAATCTGCACCACATTAGTGAGTCCCGTATTCTGATTTTGATAACTTAAGCTGGGCAATTTTAAAGACTTAGGCTCTTTTGCCTTTTGACTCCTGTTCTTGCCTTCTGCACGGTGCTCTTGCCGTGTTCCCCCGCATGGATCAACACACAAGTAAAACCTGGGCATTTATCATCTATAATGGGAAATTGTAGTCTATAAACTGGTCCTCTTCATCACTCTTCAGCTCCTTCCTCTCTGCCTGGACCCATGATCTGTTGTTTTCTCCCATTTCCTTTTCCTCCCTACCTTAATAAATTACTGGCCTAATCAAAATAAATAAACAAATAAAGACTTAGAGTAAGTTGAACCAAATATCAAAGAAGAGGTGTGAAAAAAAAATACAATAGGCAAGAGAGAAATCGGCCATCAGAGTAAATTCACCAACAAATTCAGATGGCTACACATCACAAAAAATTACAAGCCATGCTAGGAAACAGGAAGAGATGGCCCAGCTGAAGAAACAAACCAAATATCCTGAAGAGATTCAGGATTTAAGACAATTAATCAGTGATAACCACACAACTCTCCTAAATCAATTCAAAGAATTTAAAGAAAAAAGACTAAAGAAATAAAGGATATTAAGAAAACACTGAGTGAGCATAAAGAACAATTTGAATGACTGGTAAAATTTTGGTAATTTTATCAAAGAAGAACGAGGGAAGCAGATGTGGCTTAAGCGATTGAGCTCCCACCTACCACATGGGAAGTCCCTGGTTTGGTTCCCAGGGCATCCTAAAGAAGACAATGAGCTGGCGCAATCGGCAGGCATGGCAAGGTGATACAGCAAGAGACACAAGAAGAAAAACATAATAAGAGACAAACAAACCACAGAGTGGAGGTTCCCGGTGCCTACTGAAGAGAGGACAAACAAGACAGTGAGCTGATGCAATGGGCAGGTGCAGAGATGACATAACAAGATGACACAACAAGAGACATAAGAAGAAAAACAGTGAGGGACACAACAAAGCAGGGAACGAAGGTGGCTCAAGTGATTAGGCGCCTCCCTCCCATATTGGAGGTCCCGTGTTTGGTTCCCAGTGCCTCCTCAAGAAACAAGGAAGACGAACAAATACAGCAAGTGCAAACAACAAGGTGGTGGAGAGAAATAAATAAATAAATAAATAAATAAATAAATAAATAAATAGATAGATAAAATCTAAAAAAAAAAAAAAAAAGAAGAACAAAATTGGAGGACTCTCACTTCCTGGCTGTAAAGCATATTACTTAGCTACAGGGGTAAAAAAGAAAAACAAAAAACCCTAGCATGGTATGGCATAAGGACAAACAGATTGACCAGTGGAACCTAATCAAGAGCTCAGAAATTGACCCTCACATATACATTCAAGTGATTTTTGACAAGGCTGTTAAGCCCACTCAGCTGGGCCAGAACAGTCTATTCAACAAATGGTGCTGGGAGAACTGGATAGCCATATCCAAAAGAAAGAAAGAAGACCCCTATCTCAGACCTTATACAAAAATTAACTTAAAATGGATCAAGGACTTAAATATAAAAACAACCATAAAACTCCTAGAAGAAAATGTAGGAAAACATCTTCAAGATTGTGTGGTAGGTGGTCATTTCTTAAACCTTACACCCAAAGCATGAGCAACAAAAGAAAAAATAGATAAATGGGTCCTCCTCAAAAGTCAACACTTTTGCATCTCAAAGGACTTTGTCAAAAGAGTGAAAAGGCAGCCAACTCAATGGGAGAAAATGCTTGGCAATCACATATCTGATAAGGGTTTAATATCCAGGATATATAAGGAGACCATACAACTCAACAATAAAAAGACAAGGTATCCAATTTAAAAATGGGCAAAAGACTTGAAAAGACAACTGTCCAAATAAGAAATACAAATGGCAAAGAAACACATGAAAAAATGTTTGACATCACTAGCAATTAGGGAAATGCAAACCAAAACTACAATGAGATATCATTTCACACCTATTAGATTGGCTGCTATTAAAAAGTCAGAAAATTGTATATGTTGGAAAGGATGTGGAGAGGTAGGAACGCTTATTCACTGTTGATGGGAATGTAGAACGGTACAGCCACTGTGGAGGACTGTTTG
The DNA here is from genome assembly GCA_026826555.1 of Tolypeutes matacus. Classification (NCBI taxonomy): domain Eukaryota; kingdom Metazoa; phylum Chordata; class Mammalia; order Cingulata; family Chlamyphoridae; genus Tolypeutes; species Tolypeutes matacus. The sequence goes on from JAKSZT010053825.1 coordinate 18,374,890, forward strand.
GCAGTTCTTAAGGAAGTTGAATATAGACTTGCCATGAGACCTGGCAATACCATTGCTAGTTATATACCTGGAAGAACTGAGAGCAGTGATACAATAGATATCTGCACACCAATGTTCATAGCAGCGGTATTCACAAAAGGCAAAAGTTGGAAACAACCCAGGAGTCCATCAATTGATGAATGGATAAACAAATTGTGGAGTATACACATGATGAAATATTAAGCAGTGGTAAGAAGAAATAAAGTTGTGAAACATATGACAACATGGATAAACCTGGAGGACATTATGTTGAGTGAAGCAAGCCAGACACAAAAGGACAAATGCTGTATGATTGCCCTATTATGAACTAAATATATTATGTGAAATATAAATATGTGAAATATGAATATGGGTAGAATTGCATATATAATACCATTTTTCTTTGAAGCTGAACAAATATAAGTTAATACTACAAAATGTTAATATCAGACAAAAACAAAACAAAAAAAAAAAAAACATTATTCTAAGTGAAGGAGACCAAACAGAGTACTACATATTGTATGATTCCATTTATATGAAATGTAAATATAAATCAATTTATAAAGATGAAATGATATTAGAAGGAATGCTAAAGGGTGTGGAGTCTTTTTTTCTGGAGTAATGAAATTGTTCTAAAATTTTTGAGATGATGAATGTACAACATTGTGATTATACTAAAAACCATTGACTATACATTGTGGATAGAATAACCAGAAACAGCAGCTACGTACAGAAGGGGAAGCATAGAGAGATTGAGAGGTGAGGAATTTTCTTGTTTGTTTGTTTGTCTGGTTTTTGTTGTTTATTATTGAGATAATGAAAAAGCTCTAATAATGATTGACGTGATGAACACACAACTATATGATTATACCAAATACCACTGATTGTACACTTTGGATGAATTGTATTATTTATTAATATGTATCCATAAAATTGATTTGTTTAAAAAAAAAAAAAAAAAAACCCACAGCAGGCAACCCAGATATTTCTTGCTAAAGGGCACCACTGACAAGGCGGTTTCATTTGGATTAACAACAGCTGAGGGCTTGTTCTGATTCAAGGCCTTAAGAATTATCCACTAATATTTTAGGAAAATCTAGAGGTGCTACTGGAATGGCCTTTTATTAAGTAAATACTTTTTGCTTTCTCATGCCTTATAGGCACAGCATCTAATCAATACAGATAAGGCATTTATTGAGTATTTACATTATGCTTGATGTTGGCATACATTAATAATACCAGACAGTGGAAAATTTCTCCAGTATAAAATCTTTTCTTGTCCTTTTCTTCCACTATGATTTCTATTTCATCTTTCTTTTAGGCCTTTGAATATTTTAATATAATCAAAAGTCTCCCTCCTCCTAACCACAGTCACACAGGTAACCACTAAGAGTTTATATCTTCCTCTTCATTCTTATGCAATCAATATGAATATATATTCTTGTTTCCCCCCTTTTTAAACATAAATAATAGCACATCACACACACTGCTCTATTCACTTTGCCTTTTAATGCACAAAAATTTATCTTTGAGATCATTCCAAATTCACCCACATGAGCTTGTTCATTCCTTTTATTAGTACATTTTATTACTTTGAATGGATATACCATAACTATTTTAATTAACCTGCTTCCTATTGAGGGACATTTATATTATTTCCAATCTTTGGCTATTACCAATGAAGCATCAGAATTATACTGTATATAGGTCATTTCACATGAATATAGCCTTGGATAATTTCCTAGAAGAATAATTGTGGGATCAAAGATTATAAGTGTTTGTAATTTTCATAGATATTGAAAAATTGCTTTCAGTGGGGTTCTATCAATTTGCGCTTGGACCAGCATTTTATGAAAGTTCTCTTTGTTCCAGCTTTACCAAAAGAATGTATCAATCAAAATTTTATTTTAGTCACTCTCATGGGTGAAAATAGGTATATAGGCACCGTTCAATTTTTGTTTACTTTATTAACAGTGTGGTTAGGCACCTCAATATAGATTTAAAAGACATTTTTGTGAACAGCTTATTACCTTTTGCTCATTTTGCCATTGGGTTGTTGGTCTTTTTCTTATTGATATCTAAGAACTTTTAATATTAAGAAGATTAATCCTCTGTTCTGTGATATGAGTTGCAAATAATTTTTTCAAAATTTATTGCTTTCCTTCTGACTTTGTTTATAGTGGTTTCTGCCATACAGAGGTATTTTTTAATGTTATTAGATGAATCTTCTTATTTATGTTTTCCGGGTTTTTAAATAATAGATAAAAAGGCCTTCCATGTTTTATTTTAGCGTTTTTTTTCATGTTTCGTTTTTCTACCTTTAACTTTCTGTTCAGTTTGGGATTTATTCTGGTATGTGGTATGAGGTCTAGATCCATCATGATTCTTTTCTAAACGGCAAATCAGTTGTCACAACACCGTGTATTGAATATTCCAGTTTTTCCCCACTAATTTGGGATGCCATATACAAGGAGTCAGCAAAGTTTTTCCATAAAGAGGCAGAGAGTAAATATTTTGGTTTTTATGGATCTCCATCGCAGCTGTTCAACTCTGTTATTGTAGCAAGAAAGCAGCCATAGAAAATATATAAACCAATGGCATGGCTGTGTGCCAATAAACCTTTATTTACAAAAACAGGCAGTCGGCTGGATTTGGTTCGCCATTTCTAATCATATACTAAATTCTTATATGTGTTTGGTACACATTTGTTTAAAATTATTACCATATAATTTTTCTCATTAAAATAAAGCTTGATGTTTGTTCTTAAATGTCTAATTTTTAATAATTTTTCTATTTACGACTTATAAAATTTATAACTTGTAAATTTAAACTTTGGGACAACTGAAATCTTTATGATAGCATTGAGTCTTTCTATGATCAAGGCTTACTTTTTTTTTTTTAATCTTCCAGGGCTATTTTATATTTTTCTCCACTAATCCAAGCATTTCTTGTTACGATTTGCCTATATATTGCGGTTTTCTCACACCACCATAAATGCTGCCTTCTGTCCATTATCTGCTCTGTTTGCATGAAAGCTACTGATTTTTTAAATTCATTTTGTAGTCCATGACTTCTTGAGATCATTTTTTGTTTGTAGTAGTTTTCCAGTCAATCCCCTGGATTTTCCAGTTAAAGAATCCTATTATGCACAAGCATTGATAGTTTTACCTCCTCCTCCTTTCCTGATTTATATCCTTAATTACTCTGTTTTTAAAATTGCCTTGGTTAGTGCCACCACTGCGTTTTTAGATTAGTGGTCCTAATAGGCACAATTGCCCTGTCCCTAATCTCAGTGGAAATCCCTCTAGAATTTTCCCTCTAAACAAAATGTTGGCTTTTGGGATGGAATAATCATTATATGTTAAGAAAGAAGTCATCTGTTCTCATTATTGCATACCAGATTTCCTTTATTGCAAATGTCTGATGAAGTTTCTCAAATGCCTTTTCAGTAGCTATGGAGATGATGAGAACATTTTTCTCCTTAGACCTAATAATATGATAAATAATATTAATATATTTCCTAATAGTAAGCACTCCTGGCACTCCTGGGAGAAAATGGCTTCATCAGGATATATTATTGTTTTAAATTTTTTAACAGGTAAGCCTATTAACCAACACCCAGGTCAAGAAACAGAACATTGCTAGCACTACAGAAGACTTCACGTTTTCCTTCTTAATTTCAAACTCTCCCCTTTCCCCTTTGTGGTAACCACCATCCTGACTTTTCTGGCCATTATTTCCTTGGCAACTAGAAAGATTCAGGGATGTTTTCCCAATTTTCTATGAGCAGAAACATAAGTATATACTATTTTTTGTTTTGCTTCTTTTGCTAATATTTATGCAGGAAAGATTCATCCATGTTATTGCATGTAGCTGTATTTCATTCATTTTCATTGCTGTATAATATTCCATTCTGTAACTATACCACAGCTTATTCATTCTATAGCTGATGAACATTTGGATGGTTTCTAAGTTTTGGTTATGAAAAACCAACTACTGTGTCTATGAACAATCTTTTACATATAAGTGTACATATCTGCTCACATTTTTTGAACATATATCCAGGAACAGAAGTTTGGGGCCCTAGGGTATACATATAATACAACTTTACTTGACAGTGCTAAACTGTTTGACAATGGTTATATTTATGCCCCCACCCAGCAGTATATAAGAGTACCAATTGCTGCACATCCACTGAACACTTTATATTGTCAAACTTTCATTTTAGCCAACATGTTAATTTGTAATGGTATTTCACAGTGGTATTACTTACTAGTAATTACTAATAAGATGAGCACCTCTTTACATGTCCATTAACTATTTGGAATTGCTCTTTTTTGAAATTATTATTTCCATTTTTTTTAAAGTTTCTATTTACATTTTCTATTTTTTTTCCTTTCTTTTTCTTATTAACTAGTAGGAGTTCTTTAGATTCTGCATGTGAATGCATCATTGGTTATATGTGCTGGAAACATCTCTCCTGCTATCTTTATAATATCTTTTGATGAACAAAAAGTTTTTAATTGTAATATAAACAAATTTACTAATATTATATTTTATTATTAGTGGCTTTTATGTCCCCCTAGTGACATTTTTTTGTGCTCTATAATCGTGAAGTCACCATGTTATTTTCTAGAAGATTTATTGTTTTACTTGTCACAATAGGTCTTAATCAACCTAAAATAATTTTTATTTATAGTTTGAGTTAATAATCCAACTTAATTTTTTTCATAGGAGTACTCAATTGTCCCAGCACCATTACCGAACAGCTTACACCCTTCCTGCTGTTCTACAGTGCAACCTCTGAAACATAGCAAGTGACAATATATGTGAGCTCTTTATTTTATTCCATCAGTTGATTTGTCCTTTTCTCAATCACTACTATACTGGCATAATTTCTCTAGTTCAATTATAACTCTTGGTATCTCCTAGAGCTTGTCTTCCACCTTTATTTTCTTTAAGAGTGTTTTAGTTATTCTTGACCCTTTTCATTATATATAAATTTCAAAGTTAACTTATCAAATTCCACCAAAAATACCCTTTGGGATTTTATTGGAGTTACATTGAATTGACATGTCTGTTTGGCAATAACCAGCATTTTAAAAATATTTAGTTCTCTAGTCCACAACCATGGTATATATCATCCTTTATTTAAATCTTTTTAAATGTCTCTCAAAAGAGTTTTGTTCTTTTCTCCATAGAGGCCCTGCAGAAATTTTATTTTATATATATAAAATATAAAAAATATATATAAATATACATATT
>JAKSZT010053825.1:18380182-18425492 GCA_026826555.1 Tolypeutes matacus
TATTTTATATATATAAAATATAAAAAATATATATAAATATACATATTATATATATTTTATATATAGTGCTACTATAAACATTTTCTTTTTCCTTATTTCATTTTTAAACTCTTTGCTGATAATATAAACAAGTACAATTAAGGGTTTTGGTATAATAAATTTGTATCTAGGAATTGTAATTAAACTCTTATTTGATTTTAATAGTTTCCATAGGTAGACCCTTTTATTTTTTTCTTCACTGTCATGTCACCTGAAAACATGGCAGTATTGTTTCTTCCTCCCCTTGTAAACCTTATACCTTTTATTCCTTTTTCCATTTCTGCACAGGCTATGAACTCCACTGCACTGTGGAATAGTATGTTGAGAATAGTTGTTATTTGTCCTACTCCTGATCTGAAAAGGAATGCATTAAGCATTTCACCATTAAATATATACATTGTAGATATTTAAGATGTTTCCTTATATTTCTATTGGGTTGGAGTTCTTCCTTTATTTGTCTAAAAGAATGTATGTCCGATATATTAAATAATTTTGCTGCATCTGTTCAGATGATCTTATGATTTTTTCCTGTTTTAGTTAATATGGTGAACTACATTGACTTTTCTAATGTAAGCCAATCCTGAATTTCTAAAATATGCCTAACTTTATTATTTATAGCTGCATTCAGCTATTTTGTTTAGGATTATTAATCTATGTTTATAAATGAGATTATTTTGTATTTCATTTTCCTCCTGTCTTCATCAGGTTTAGTATTATGCAAAATGAGTTTGGGAATAAAAAAGTTTGTGGAAGATTAGTCTGGTTTCTTCCTGGAATGTCTGGTAGAATTAGCTGGTTAAGCCAGCTGTCTCAGGAATTTCTACATGAAAGTGATTGTTACCACTGTTTCAAACTCTAATGCATATAGAGGCTAAAATATCGACCGAGCAGCCTTACTGTGAGGTTTCCACTCACTGCTGTGGCTTAGACGTCCCTATTTGTCGTTGCTAGCTGAGGATTTATTTTTTTCTTTCTTTGTAGATTGCATATGTAAAATAATGAAAAGAACAAGTACACAGAAATAAGAGACTTGAACAACGCTATCAACAAACTTAATCTGATTAACATTTATAGAACACTCCACCCAAGAATAGAATAATCATCTCCACGGAAAATCTGATGGTACTTACAAAATGCTATAAGGACTACTAAGTGAGTCTAGCGACCTTGCAGGGTACTAGATCAATATGCAAAATTAATTCTGTTTCTATATTCTAGCACTAGACAATGAAAAATTGAAATATTAAAAATACCACTTATAATAGCATAAAAATGTGAAATACTTAGCAATAAATCTGACAAAAGCTGTGTAAGTCCTGCACACTGAAAACTATACAACATTGTTGAGATCTATTTAAAAAATACCTAAAGAAATGGAAAGACATTCCATTCCATGTTCATGGATCAGGAGACTCAATTTCGATAAGATGTCCCCAAATTTATCTATAGGTTCAGTAATACCAACTCTACAAAACTATTCCAGAATATCAAAAAGGAAGGAATATTCCCCAACTCAAAATCCCAGCAAGTTTTTTTTTTTTTTGATAGAAATTGAGAAATTGATTCTAAAATTCATATAGAAATACAAAAGTTCTTGAATAGCCAAAACAACTTTCAAAAGGAACAAAGCAGAAGGAGCTGATTTCAAGACTTATTATAAAGCTAGAGTAATCAAGACCAGTGTGCTCTTGGTGTAATGATAGGCAAATAGATCAATGGAATAGAACAGAAAGTCCAGAAATAGACCCACAAATAAATGAACAACTGACTTTCAAGAAAGGTGCATAGGCAATTCAGTGGGAGAAAGGATAGTTTTTTCCAACAAATGGTGCTAGCACTGGTATCCATATGAAGAAAAGAAAAGAAAAAAGAACATTGTGCCATACCTCACACCGAATACAAAAATTAACTCAAAATGGATCATAAATTTAAAACTTAAAACTACACAATTTCTTGAAGAAAAATGTAGGAGAAAAATTTTGATACCTTGAGTTAGGCAATGATTTCTTAGATAGGACACCAAGAGCAAGATCTATTTTTTTTTAATTGATAAATTGGACTTCATCAAAATTAAAATTTTTCTTCTTCAAAAGACATGGTTGGGAGTGGGTGTGGCTCAAGCTCTTGAGGGCCTGCTTCCCACATGGGAGGTCCCAGGTTTGGTCCCCAGTGCCTCCTGAAAAAACAGAACAAACAACAAGCAAAACAAAGAAAAAAACCAACTCAGGGAAGCTGAAGTGGCTCAGCGGTTGAGCACCGGCTTCCCACATATGAGATCCCAGGTTCAATCCCCAGCCCCCAGTACCACACACACAAAAAAGGCATGGTTAAGGGGATGAAAGACAAGATATGGACTGAAAGCAAATTTTGGAAAATCATACATCTGCTAAAGTACTTGTATACAGAATATATAAAGAACTCTAATATCTCAATAATAAGAAAACAATTGAATTTTTAAATGGGAAAAATATTTGAATAGATATTTTACCAAAGAAGATAACAAATGATACATAAGCACATAAAAAGGTAATACTCAGCATCGCATCATCAGTCATTAGAAAAATTCAAATTAAAATAACAATGAAATATCACTACATACATCTTAGAATAGCTAAAATTTTAAAACCTGATAATATCAAGTTTCGTAAAGGTTATTGTATTAGTCAGCCAAAGGGGGGCTGGATGCAAATTACCAGAAATCTGTTGGCATTTACAAAAGGGTATTTATTTGGGGTAGAAGCTTACAGTTACCAGGCCATGAAGCATAAGTTACTTCCTTCTCCAAAGTCTATGGCCATGTGTTGGCACAAGATGGCTGCCAACATCTGTCAGGGTTTAGGCTTCCTGGGTTCCTCTCTTCCCGGGGCTTGCCTCTCTCTGGGCTCAGGCTTGCTTCTCTCCACAAGGCCAGCTGTAGACTAAAGCAAACAGCTCATCTCTTTTCCTCGGGCCTTCTCTCCTTCCTCACGACCAAGCTCCTCTGTGTGCTTATTTCCCTGGGCTCCAGCATTAAAACTCCAAACTCCCTTCTCTGCAATGCAGTTTCTCTGTGAGACCTGCCCACCAAAGGGGCAGGGACTCAACATCCTACTGATGTGGCCCAATCAAAGCCTTAATCATTATTTAATCAAGTAAAAGCGAAACCTCTGAACCCAATATAATCTAATATGCCCAGAGGAAAGGACCAGTTCACAAACATAATCCAGTATCTGTTTTTGGAATTCATCAATAATGCCAAAGTGCTACAGTTATGAAACAACAACAGCTTTCAAACATCACTAACTTGTTACCTGCCAAGAAAGTAAGAACTGTGCAGCACACAATCTTGCTGAACAAAGGGAAAAATTAATTGATATAGAGTGTCAGAAAGCATGGAGTTCAAGGAGTGGTTGACTTCTAGAAATGAGAGAGCTAAAGGAGCTGCTGCTGATTGATTGGAACTGGTTTAAATCAGTTCAGTGGTTATTAGTTTATATCTTGTCTAAGGCCAAAGCATGGTCAGTCATCTAATTCCATTCTTAACCTTGGAGAACAGAAACCTTTTATTCTCATCCTGGGCTCTGATCCCCAAACTTCTCTATACGTCCTCTTTTCTGACTCCATATCCCATCCTTTCCTATCTCCTGAAATTAATGGTCAGTCATCAACAAAATCCCCTATGTCCCCATCTTCTTCTGTAAAGCCTCCTTCACCTTCTTGCTTTACTGAAACCTGGCTCCCTCCTGAAAACACTAATTCCCCTGCAGCCTCTCACGTCACAGCAATTTCTCTGCCACTCCCCTTCTTACATGGGGATGAAAACGGGGGAAGGGTCCTGCTGACTCACCATTGCTACTCCAAGCCACCCACTCTTCCTCTATGCTACAGAAGAAAATACTTTTTGTTATCATGCACCAGACTTTATTTCCCATAATCCCTCAAAGATTAGGGTGGTTAAGGTCAACACCCCATAGGTCTGAGAGGGGTCTACCTGTCCCCCTTGGATTAGGGAAGGCCAGGTGGTCAACTCGATGCTCTGAGAGGGCTGAACCTGTATGCCAAAGGTTAGGGGGAATGTTGTCTTCACCTCACTGTACCAGTGGGGCTAAGACTCTAACCTAAAGATTGAGTAAGGTGTGGCAATCACCCCAACACTCTTGGAGGGAGGGGTCTGGAGCTTGGTCAAAACCGAGATGCTTGATGAGGGTGGAACCAAGAAAATGGCCATTGGGCAAGCCTGTGGAAAGGGTGAGTTCCCATGTGGCCCCAAAGAGAAGAAACCATCTTCTTAAGAATGACTCTCAGACTTTGAAATAGAATGGAGGATGCCCTGCAGCTTTACTGAACTGTAAAGGATCTATGACTCATGTTTATCATCCCAATTTCTCCTTATGATAATGGAAATGTTTATCCTTTGTCTTTCCATTTGTGTATTGGAAGCAGTTAAATGGCTTTGTAAGATTCAGAGGTCTATAGCAGATGGGACTTTGCCTCAAGATGAACTGTATTTCTTTAAAATGATTATGATATGATTCTGTAGTTGAATTGTTACTGATTTAAGGTTTTTTGAATATTGTAATGTATTTTTGGAATTCAGAGGGTGGAGTGTAACCGTTGGGCAATTTAATGTAATTATGAATTCCAAAAATATAATTGGATCATGCTTGTAAACTGATCTGTTAATCTGGGCATGATTAAGTTATGATTAGGACGTTGACTGGGCCACATCAGTAGGGCGTTGAGCCCCATCCCTTGGTGGTGAGGAATCAAATATAAAAGGCAAGGCAAGGGACAGAGAAAGCAGTTTTTTGAGAAGCAGTTTTGATGTTGGAAAGAAGGCCCCAGGAGAAGAGAAGCGAGCCGTTCGCCTGATCGTCTACAGCTGACATTGTGGAGGAAACAGGAGCTAAGCCCGGAGAGAAACACAGCCCCGGGAAGAGAGGAACCCAAGAAGCCTGAACCCTGGCAAACACCGGCAGCTGTTTTGCTCTAACATGTGGCAATGGGCTGTGGTGAGAGAAGAAACTTAATGCTTTATGGCCTGTTATCTGTGGACTTCTACCCCCAAATAAATACCCTTTATAGAGACCAACCCATTTTTTTGGTATTTCACATTAGCACCCCTTTGGCTGACTAATACACATAGGCTGACAGAATGGATAAGAAAACATGAGCCATCCATATGCTATCTGCAAGAGACTTACTTTCAACCAAAAAAGATTGAAAGTGAAAGGTTGGAAAAAGATATTTCACACAAATAGTAACCAAAAGAGAGCAGGGGTAGCTATACTGGCATCAGACAAAACAGAATTTAAATGCAAAAAGTGATAAGAGATGCAGAAGGCCGTTATACTTTAATAAAAGGGACAATCCACCAGGAATGAGTAACAGTCATAAATATCTATGCACCTAACTAGGGTGCTCCAAAATACATGAGGCAAATTCTGGTAAAATTGAAAGGAGAAACAGACTTCTCTGCAACAATAGTCGAGACTTCAACACACTACTCACATCAATATTTGGAACAACTAGACAGAAGATAAACAAGGAAACAGAGAACTTGAACAATATGATAAATGAGCCGGAGCTGACAGACATGTATAGAACATTGCACCCCGAAAAGCAGGTTATACATTCCTCTCAAATGCTCATGGAGCTCCAGGATAGACCACATGTTGGGCCACAAAACAGCTTTCAATAAATATAAAAAGACTGAAATTATACAAAACATCTTCTCTGATCATAATGGAATGAACCTGTAAGTCAATAATAGGCAGGTAAAGGGAAAATTCACAAATATGTGGAGGCTAAACAACAAACTCCTAAACAGTCAATGGGTCAAAGAATAAATTGCAAGAGAAATTAGTAGATATCTCAAGACAAATGAAAACGAGAATAAAACTTATCAAAATTTAGGGAAACAGCAAAAGCAGTGCTGAAAGGGAAATTTATAGCCCTAAGTGCCTATATTAAAAAGGAAGAAAGTGTTAAAAATCAGACCTAATTGAACACCTGGAGAAAACAGTAAAAGAACAGCAAACCAATCCCAAAGCAAACAGAAAGAAAGAAATAACAAAGATTAGAACAGAAATAAATGAAATTGAAAACAAAAAGCATTAGAGAAATTCAACAAAATCAAAAGCTGCTTCTTTGAGAAGATCAATACAATTGACAAACCCTTAGCTAGACTAAAAAAGAAAAAAGAGAGAAAATCAAATAAATAAAATCAGGAATGAAAGTGCAGACATTACAAGTGACCCCACAGAAATAAAAAAGATCATTAAGATATGAGAAACTGTATGCCAACAAACAGACAACCTAGATGAAATGGACAAATTCCTGGAAATTCACAAACAACCTACATTGACTCTATAAGAAATAAAGGAACTCAACAAACCAATCACAATAAAGAGACTGAATCACTCATCAAAAATCTTCCAACAAAGAAAAGTCCAGGACCAGAGGACTTCACGTGAATCCTACCAAACATTTTTTTTTTTTTTTAAGATTTTATTTATTTATTCATTTATCCCCTCCTTGCTGCTTGTGCTCGCTGGGTCAGCTAACCACGCCATGCGGGCGGGCTTGCCTTCACCAGGAAGCCCCAGGAACCGAACCTGGGGCCTCCCATATGGTAAACGGGAGCCCTACTGATTGAGCCACAGCCGCTTCCCTCTACCAAACATTTTGAGAATAATTAATACCAATCCTGTTTAAATCTTCCTAAAAAATTGAAAAGGAAGGAAAATTACCCAATACATTTTATGAAGCCAACATCACCCTAATACCAAAGTGAGATAAAGATACTACAAGAAAAGAAAATTACAGACCAATCTCTCTAATGAACATAGATGCAAAAATTCTCAACAAAATACTTGCAAATTGAATCCAACAGCAAATTGAAAGAATTATGGAAACAGCCCAAGTGTCCATCAATCAATCAATGGATAAACAAATGTGGTATATACATACAACAGAATACTATTCATCCGTAAGAAGAAATGAAATTGGGATGCCTATGACTACATGGATGAACCTTGAGTGAAATAAGCCAGACACAAAAGGACAAATATTGTATGATCTCACTAATATAAACTAGATACAATGAGTAAACTCACAGAGGTAAACTCTAGACTATAGGTTACTAAGAAATAGAATGTAGGTTAAGAATGGGAGCTGATGCTTAATGTACATAGCATTTTTAATAAGGTTAATTGTAATAGTGTGGAAATGAATAGACTTAATGGTAATACCTTGTAGTGAATATAACTAACACTGCTAATTTATAAATGTGATTGAGGCTGAAAGAGGAAATCTGTGTATGTAAATGTCAATTGAAAGGGAACTAGAGAATAATCTGGGGAATATGTAACATAGTGATTTCAGTGGTAGATGAAGATTGTGATTTATAGCATAAATATAAGAATGTTCTTATTTTACAAATGTTAATATGGTGATACATGGGGAAATTACAACTAATGTAACTTATGGACAATAGTTAACAGTAATATTGTAATATTTTGCAGCAATGGCAAGAAGATTCTGTATCAATTCTAAGGGACAACAATAGGTGGATATAAAAGAGTATAGGATTTTTCTTTTTGGAGTAATGAAAACGTTCAAAAATTGATTGGGGTGATGAAAGCACAACTCTGTGATGAAAATGAGAGCCACTGAGTGTACACGTTGAATGGATTGTACAAGGCATGGGACTGTATAACACAAGGAATCCAGTGGTGGAAGATACACTGGGGTTTACAAGACAATTATGAGAACATTCTCTCGTGAATGATAACAAATGAATAATACTAATACACGGTGTTAATAATCAGGTGGGTTGGAGGGAAATACACCAAATGTAGGAATGGGCTATAGTTCGTAGTAATATTTTGACAATGTTCTTTCATAGTTTATAACAGATGTTTTAGAACAATGCAAGGTGTTGGTTATGGGGTGATGTATGGGAGCCCTGTTTGATGTTATGCATGTTTGTTTTGTAAATTCACAACTTTTACTATACACTTATTGTTTATGTATGTTCATGTATGAATGATATACTTCAATAGTTTTTAAATGAAAAAAACCTCTATATAAATAGCACAGTTTCTTTACATAATGTAAATTATGGTAATTGTAGGAAAATATCATAGACAAACTAAACCACAGTACATTCCTAAACCTTTAAATTATTAAATTGTTCATGTTCAAACAACTCTTAAATGTAATCAAGTTAAAACCTCGAAAGACTCTGATAATAAATCTTAGACTACTGCAGCATTTCCCCACCCCCACCCCCATCCCCCAAAAAGAGACAAGGTCCTCTTTGGTGAAAGTTTTATCCAGAAATAACTAATAAGTCATCAGAATTGTAGATTGAAAATTCATTGTTGCAATGGTTGATGCAACAACCATTCAAATCATTATTAGAAAATTCATGTTTTTTATATTCTTGTAGAGTGGCATAAATTTGGTTGAGGCTCTTCTCTAATCAATACTCATTTGGATTGTACAACTGTGTAATGTTTTAACACCCTGTAGAATTATATCTGCTGTCAACAAACTATCCATTCATTGTATTATTTAAAGATTTTATTTATTTATTCATTTATCCCCCCTTGCTGCTTGTGCTCGCTGGGTCAGCCAACCACGCTATGCGGGCGGGCTTGCCTTCACCAGGAGGCCCCGGGAACCGAACCCACGGCCTCCCATATGGTAAATGGGAGCCCTACTGATTGAGCCACAGCCGCTTCCCTATTGTATTATTTAAAACCTAAAATTACATATATGATGAAAAAGATCTAGTTCGGTGATTTTTGTCATTCAATTGAATTCAAATTTTACTACTTCCTAAAGCCCCTCTTAATCAATGAATCTAGATAAAAAAAAAAAAAAAACAACCGCCATCATTGTCATGAATGAATCTATATTAATAATTCCAAGTATTTTTAACAGTAATTCTGCAATTTGTCCATATAATTTCCATAGCACAGCTCTGCTCATAGGTTGCTATCAACAGCAGTCACTCAGATTTTCCATTTATTGGATCTGGCTGGGCAAACACTGTGGCCTTCCAATGCTAATGGTGCCAAATTGAGAAATGGGTTTGTAAGACTTAGGAAATTAGAGGTGGGATATTAGTTCAAGTTTCTTTAAAAAAAAATTTCATTTACTTTATTTAAAGAAATTTTAGATTACATAGATGTTACTTAAAAAATATAGGAGATTCCCACATGCCCCACTCCCTCCCCCTCCCACACTTTCCCACATTAACAACTTCCTTCATTAGTGTGGTCTATTTGTTACAATTGATGAACACATACTGAAGCATTGTCACTAACCATGGATTATAGTTTGCATTATAGTTTACACTCTGTCCTGTGCAATTTTATAAGTTATGACAAAATATATAATGGCCTGTATCTGTCATTGCAATGTCATGCAGGACAATCCCAATGTCCCAAAAATGCTCCCATATTACACCTATTTTTCCCTCTCCCTCCCCTCAGAATCTCCGGTGGCCACTGCCTCCATATCAATGATAAAAGTTCTTCCATTGCTAGAATAACAATAAGTCTATAGTAGAATAACAGTATGTCTACTTTACTCCATTGTTCATTCCCCAGTCCTCAGGATTTGGGGATGGTGATGCCCACTCTGCTTCTAATTGAGATGGGGCTTAGATTTCATGGGGCAGATGGATGGAACGATCTTGCTTGCAGTTGCAGACTCTCTCTGTTCCTTGGGATGGGTTTGTCCATCATTATCACCTTGTTGTTTCTTTTAAACTTAGCTTGGGAGCTGAAGAAAATAGATTGTGTTCTGTATATATTCTTATACTAATTAGTCACATTTTATGGATTTGCTATTTAACATCAGTCCTCCCTTCCCTTTCAGTTGTGTAGTACTCAGAATACAACTATGAGTTGAAAACATTCGGAAGCATTCTCCTTTGCAAGGCTTTACTGAATCCTGAAAGCAGAACACATATGTCCTTTAACACTCTTTTCAACTGAAATAAACGTGCATTGTAACTGACAGCCTATCTTTGATAATCATTTAGAGAAGAAATTTTAAAGCATGTTGAAATTGTACTTTCATAGCATTACTTAAAGTCTATAGAAACAGAAACCACACTGAGTACCTCCTAGGTACTCAGTCTCATAGGTAATAAATATATAAACAAGACACAGATCCTTCATCAAAGAAATCAAATGCCATCCAT
This sequence comes from Tolypeutes matacus, assembly GCA_026826555.1. Classification (NCBI taxonomy): domain Eukaryota; kingdom Metazoa; phylum Chordata; class Mammalia; order Cingulata; family Chlamyphoridae; genus Tolypeutes; species Tolypeutes matacus. The sequence goes on from JAKSZT010053825.1 coordinate 18,390,423, forward strand.
ATACACAAAAGAGTATTCTACAAGACCAAATATGGTAAGAAACATATAACTAACATTTAGATAGGGCTAATAAATATTGAATGAATAATCTGTAAATGAATACTATAAATCTTCCCATGAGCTTCATAACTCTCTTCCAAGGAATCCAACTCTTCTTATAAATGTTTCATTATCGAGAACACAAAAATTTGAAATGTATATTCAACTATATGAAAGTAATGTACTCATTCCTATAAATAGCTAGGAAGAAAACATTTTTGATTAATCATCTTAAAATGTGCCAGTTCTCGCTCCAATTTTCTTGCAATTGTTTCCATTGCTATTCTTTAGACACTTTAAGAACTGGCAGAGTAGCAGTAAATTATAAATATTGTCCTTTCATATCTCTTCATAGGGAAAGTTAATCCTGTTTTACCTGCCTAAAACAAGTTTTAGTTATTATATTAAAATGTCACATAATAGATTATGAATCTGTTTAATAAATATTTCAGCACAGCTTACTGTCATCATATTTTCCTAAAGGACTGCTTTAATCTCTACATCAAAACACAAAAGATTATAAGCAAAGCCTCAAGAATTTTATCTTAGACAATAAAATAGATAAAAAGTGAAATTTCAGAAAGAGGAAATCAATAAAAATATCTAGGGCATGGAATGTAAATCTATGTTTAAATGAATATTAAAAATGACAAAATTCCAAATACTCTGAGTACAGACTTTTGAGGAAGTTGGAAACATTTGGATAATATCCATCTAAATATTTGCCAATTTATAAATTGCCTTAGATTATCAGGAAATATATTTAAAATCTACCTTTCAACAATCTCACATTTCTCTGGAACTGCAGGGTGTCTCCTGAAGGTTTCCTTATTGTATGAAAGTACCTTCATCTACTCTCATGTACTATTTGACTGGTTACAAATTAAACTATAGTGATCTGTGAATCTTCAAACATCAGGGACTTTGTAAGTAGCCATCTGATTATGCTATGATGGATAAGGTGGTGAATTTTGAGAAAAGTCAAACCCATATCATTTGATAATTCAATATCAGGTTTCTATCTGAGTTGACCAACTCCTCAGTGTCACAAATTTATATTTTTAATATACTTTTTAATTTTTTTAAAAGATACTTAGATTACATAAATGTTACATAAAAAATACAGGGGATTCCCATATGCCCTGCTCCCAACCCCTCCCACATTTTCCTACATTAACAACATCTTTCATTAGTGTGGTACATTTGTTACAATTGATGAACACATATTGAAGTATTGCCACTAAGCCTAGATTATAATTTACATTGTAGTTTACACTGTCTCCAGCACAATTTTGTAAGTTATGGCAAGATATATAATGGCTTGTATCTGTCATTGCAACGGCATTCAGGACAATTCCCAAGTCCCAAAAATGTTCCATATTACACCTATTTTTCCCTCTCCCTCCTCTCAGAACCTCCAGTGGCCACTGACTCCACATCAATGATAAAAATTCTTCCATTGCTAAAATCACAATAAGTCTGTACTAGAATACCAGTAAGTCTACTCTAGTCCATCATTCATTCCTCAATTATGAGGATTCTGGGGTGGTGATGCCCACTCCACCTCTAACTGAGAGGGGCCATAGACCCCATGGGCAGATGGATGGGAGTGTTACAAATTTAAATGTAAGATTTCATTTAAACAAAAAATTGGAAATAAGTTACATCCATCTCCAAATATTTAGAATGTTGTCATGGGGAAGATGGGTGAGTCTCAATCTGTGGTCAGACAGCTGTACTATGACCAGAAGGAGAAGATCTGGGCAGGTAGATTTCAGCTCAAATGAAAGAAAGACTTGAATTAGACCAAATGGAAATGGAGTATTCCATCTTATGAGGTAGGTGTTCCTGGTTACTTGATCTGTCTGTCCACCTACTGGGGATGATATAGAAGAATTTGATTTCAAATTTTAGAAACAAGTCATCCAGGTACCAGCTTTCTGCCTCTCCATAGCTCCTTCTACCTCTTGAGACTCTGGTCTGTGACCAGCTCTATTCACTACTTACCCAGCCTTATATTTTAGATTAATTTAACAAGAATTGATATATTTACATTCACAAAACCACAGTGTAAAAAGCAGCCTCTTGGTGACAATTTACAACCAATTTCCATGTGTAAATAAACCTTCTTGGAGGTGGTATCTTTGATGAACCAGAAACTGCAGGCTGCAGTTACAGGGGCCCATACAGGGCAGAAATAATGAGATAAAAGGACAAAGGCACTTAAATAAAAAGAGAGATATATACTATTCTTCTGGTAGGAAGTTCCCAAATCTTGTCCTTTTCCCCATCTTTCCTGATAAATTTATAAGATAATCTGATAGCACCAATATTCTCTCCCCCATCAATGTTCAGTATGAAGACTTTGCTAAGGTCACTAATTCCCAGAGAAAGACATCTTGGTATAGTTGAATGATGGGGTATTTTGATGTAGCTATTCTGATCAAGCTATATTGATTAATGTGAATCATAAGGTGAAAGCATTGTTTTTCACCTTACGAATATTTGCAATGATATTCCCAACCATCACCTTTTGAGAAAGCCTTAGTCCATCCCTCACTCTAACTTGCTCCTGATCCCCACTCCATCTCTCACCCATCCAGCATCTCACTCAGAGATGGAGTAAAACATAGAGTGGGGTTCCAGGGTTGGATGAAGCTCAACAATGCAGTCATGGATAGAATATAGGTTGCAGAGGGCATAGGATGAAGAATAGAATGGAGTGAAGATGTCTAATGCACATATTACTTCATAATTTTTAAAAACTCATGTGTATGTTTAAAGGTCACTTTTATAAGCTACGTCTATACCCACCCCCAACCTACCCATTTAGGAAAGCAGGGAAGCTTCCATAGGCAAAACTTTTTGCTGATGTCTCCATGAACTCTAGGGTTCCTTCCAGATTGTGCATCACTAGGAGGGTGACATCCATGACATCATATCACTAGGACAACCAGGAGCAATATAAACTAGAGGCAAAGTAGCTCATCCACTCTTCTCCCTGAAAAAGAATGAGTTTTAATACTATGCTATTGGATAGATTTGCCACTGGTGAGTTTCAGCCTTTTGGGAATCATAATAACACCCTATTTTTCCTTATTTGCTTTCACAAAATACCCATTACTTTTCTTAAAAGAACTCTGTACTTTAGAATATTAAATTAATGAAATGTAAGTCTTGATTTGAGAGTCTTGAGAATTTTGTGACATGATTTGAGTTATGTGGAGGAATTCCAAATTGGTAACTTGAAAAACATCCAGAAAGAATTATTATTCTTTGTCTTATCACACAATTAACATAGGCTAGAGGGGAAGAGGAGTGAGCAGGAAATATGAAGGAGGAGAGAACAGTTGTAGGATTAGTCCAAGTCTAGAGCAGTCAATAGTCCAATAAACAGTGTCTCAAGTCTGGTCAGTGTGAGCCTGCTTCCTACAGAGGTCACCTTCCAAGAAGGTCTGAGCTTTGGATAGAGGGAGTGGATGATGAAGGAATGAAGCAGGACACGAGACACTAATTTAGACTAGTTTGCATGAGTTTCAAATTAAAGAGCATTCACACTTGAAATCAAAGATCAGGGAGAATTTATGGAAAACCAGCCGCCGTAGCATAATAGTCATCATTCTTCAAGATACTAATAAGTAATCAAAAAAATAGTAATGATTTTAATTATACATTCATAAAGCTTACTGTTAGTATATTTAACAACATAATGCTTCTTAGATACAGCTTCTGAGCCCAATAGTCAAACTTTTTTTTGAGGTACTGCGGGCCGGGAATTGAGCACAGGACCTCGTATGTGGGGAGGCAGTACTCAAGCCCTGAGCCACACCGGCAACCCTGAGTTGGTTTTTTTCATTTGTTTTGCTTGTTGGTTGTTTTTGGTGTTTTAGGAGGCAGGAGACCTCCCATGTGGAAAGCAGGCACTCAACCACTTAAGCCATATCCACTCCCCCAATAATCAAACTTTTGGATTTTCCACACTCACACTCATGGGTTTTGAAAGTTATAAGCAGCTGAAGTTAAAAGTCTGAGCTTGAGAGTTTTTATTGGTACTGAAATATTTAAATGTACGAGAAACAATGTTCTTTTGAATATTAAGGTATATTTGTATCTAGTGGCATGAGAAGTAAATGTAACATGCACAGCTGATATAAATTTATTCCAGCACTAATGATTATCACAAATAATTATCATTCTATGCTCTCCCACAATGAGTACAGCTTTTGATCATTTATATATCATTTCTTAAATCTTATGAAGCTTTTTCTTCTCTCAGTCATTTTTCTTTCTCTATCGATGTTTTTCTTCAGTGTGATAAACTTCCATTTTTGACTCATGATGTGTTTGATCACTCTTCTGATGTTTCATTAGCATTTCTTCTACAGATTCTTAGACGTTCTCAGGGTTTAGCCATTTTACAGTTCTTAAAACTTTTAACTCTTTGATTATGTAAATAAATACTGAAAACCTAAAATTCTTTCAGTAGAAAATGTTCATAAACACATTTAATTCTCATATAAATGTTTAGACATCATATTAAGCTCAAACCAGGAGACATCTTTGTTTTCGTTTCTGAGATTGCTCAAGCAAATACCATGAAATGGGTCAGGTTGAAAAATGGGAATTTATTTGCTCAAGGTTTAGCAGTTAAAGAAAGTCCAAATCTAGGTATCATTAAGGCGATGCTTTCTTCCCAAAGACTGGCATTCTGAGGCTGGCTGTCAGCAATCCTTGGTTCTTAATTTGTCACATGGCAAGGAACATATCCGTGTCTCCAGGTCTCTCCTTTCTCTTCCAGATTCCACTGATGTTCAGCTACTTGGTTCCCGTGGCTTTCTCTATTTATCCCTGAATTTCATTCTGCTTATAAAGGATCCCAGTAATAGGATTCAGACCCATCCTGATTGAGCTGGGCCACACCTTAACTGAAGTAACCTCATCAAAATGCTCTACTTACAATGGGTTTATACTCACAGGAATGGATTTGATTTAAGATCATGTTTGCTGTTTTTTTTTGGAGTGTATACAGCTTCAAACTACCACACATCTGTTAAATTTTAAGCTTAATTCCAAGAAATTTATATAATTCTTAAATAGTTACTACTTACTTTCACCCTTTGATATCAACATTTTTAAGTTATAAGATGTGGCTTTCCTAGATCTCAGAAGGCCCATTCTAACAGGATAATCTTATAAAAACCACACAGTTAAAAACAACCACATTTCCCTATACATGGCTTTTCTGCCCCTTATAGTTGAACCCATAGTTAGTACTAGAGTTGATAGGTTTATGTCCAAGAGACTGAAATCTTTGGGCTGTCCATGTGCCAGCTGGGCCCTGAATCTCAACAGAGTTGCAGCACCTACTCTCCAGTTCATTGGACTCACCCAGGACAACTAACAACAAAATGATGATGGACAACGACCATCCCAAGGAACAGAGAGAGTCTACAACTGCAAGCAAGATAGTCCCATCCATCTGCCCCATGGGATCTATGCCCCTTCTCAATTGAGGTGGAGTGGGCATCACCATCCCAGAATCCTCAGGAATGGGGAATGAACGATAGACTAGAGTGGACTTACTGGTATTCTACTATAGACTTATTGTGATTCTAGCAATGGAAGACTTTTATTATTGATGTGGAGGCAGTGGCCAGTAGCGGTTCTGAGAGGAGGGAGAGGGGAAAAATAGGTGCAATATGGGGGCCTTTTCGGGACACTGGAATTTTCCTGAATGACATTGCAATGACAGACACAGGCCATTATACATCTTCTCATAACTTACAAAATTGTGTGGGAGAGTTTAAACTATAATGTAAACTCTAATCCACACTTAGTGGCAATGTTCCAATGTATGTTCGTCAATTATAACAAATGTAGCACACTAATGAAGGACGTTGTTAATGTGGGAAAGTGTGGCAGAGGTAGGGAGTGGAGCATATGGGAATCCCCTACATTTTTTATGTAAGATTCATATAATCTAAGTATCTTTTTAAAAAAATTTAAAAATTTTTTAAAAATAGAATAAATGCACATATTAAGGGAAAAAACACAGTTAAATCTTGGAGAACCAAATCAAATGCTTTGTTGTTATTTTTTGTGTTTTGTTTTAATTAAAAATTATATACGGGGCTGACAAAGGTAGACAGAGTATGTGAGTCTCATTGGGGAGCCAGAATGCTAAGCAGAGTGCCTTAGTTTGCCTGAGCTGCTATCACAAATACCATACAATGGATGAGCTTAAACACAGGAATTTATTGGCTCAAGGTTTTGGAGCTAAAAATAAAAGTCCAAAATCAAGATATCTACAAGGATTCCTTTCCCCTGAAGACTATAGTGTTCTGGTGCTGGCTATCAGCAGTTCTTGGGGTTCCTTGGCTTTCCCAACACATGACAATACCCTCTCCTTTTTCTCTTCTGTAACTTTGGGGTCTTTATTTACAAGACTTTCAGTAATCCAGATTAAGACCCATCCTCATTCAGTTGGACCAGACTTTAACTAAAGATAACATCTGCAAGAGGTCCCATTTACAATGGGTTCACGACCCAGGAATGAGGATTAGAATTAAGAACATGTGTATTTTTTCTGGGGTACATAACTCAATCTCCAACTTGGAAAATACTAAGTTGTACGGCCTGGTCCAGCCCTTGGAGCTCCTACAGGCACAGTGATAAATTCTATAGCAGCACAACTTAACTCAGACATCTTTGATGGTCAGATTTGGGGCACTGAATATTCCTCCTGCCTTCATCAGAATTGGCTCAGATTCTGCGCCAGGCTGAGCTTCCAGGTGGAAGTCATCAGAAACTATAGTAGATAAGGAATGGGAGAAGTAGATGCTAGTACAAAGCAACATAATCATGCCTAGAGAAAGATTTGGTGATGCTCAACTCTAAAACTTTGTCTCTCAGCAATGAAGCACTGATCAGCTCATCCATGAGATCCTTGTAATTATCAGTCTTCCCTGGCTTTTGCCTTCTTCACTCCATGGTACCCTCCCTGTTACCCCTCCACTCCAGAGTTCCATGGAAAAGAGTCAGCACTTGAGCTGAAATATTGTCTTAGTACTTTTTTATTAATATAGTGCACCTACTGGTCAGCAATAAAATTTGTTTTCTACATTAGTTCATTTCATGGGTGTGTTCATTTCATAAAATTATGAATCAAACCCTTTGAGATATTAATAATGTAAAATTCTGAGTGTATTCATGGAGGATATATAAGGGACTGTCAGATCCCAACCTCAATTATGTGTACTTACTGAAAACACATTCACAAATGAGAAGAACTCAAGATCATAAGTTCTATTAATTTTAATGCTCCCAAGATGAGTCAGAATTTTTAAAGGAAATGGCTCATTTGCTTGGATCTTTAGCTCTGGAAGTTGTTTTAAATTAGTGAGATTGGTTGTCCTGAAAAGTTTAAGTTGATGAAGAGTTTTCCTTCCACTTCTGAGAATTCTTCCTAATGATAAAAGAGGTTTTTTCATTCATTTAAATAAAATTTCTCTCCATATTTCTTAACATTTTTAATAGAATATGCATGCTTTGCCTCACATTTGTCATTTCAAAAAGATATATAGGGAAGCGGCTGTGGCTCAATTGGTTGGGCTCCCGTGTACCATATGGGAGGCCCAGGGTTCGATTCCCGGGGCCTCCTGACGAAGGCAAGCCAGCCTGTACAGCGCGGTGAGCTGACACAGTGAGATGACGCAACAAAGGGAGACAAGCAGACACAGAAAAACGCAAAGCAAATGGACACAGAAAGCACAAGCAGCAAAGGGGGGATAAATAAATAAATAAAAATAAATCTTTAAAAAAAAAAAGATATATAAACTATAGTAGATTGAACTTCATTCATGTTCAGATTTCTCTATGAACTGCTGTGCTATTTCCCCACTCTCAAATCTAAAATATTATGTGAAAATAAATATTTAGGAGGGTGAATTCAATAGCAATTTCAATTAACAGGATTCACCATAACTAAAGTAAAAATATTATAACAAATATACACTAAATTCCTTTTCATCAATCCCAGACTACTAAATAAACACAAAAGTCCCTAAAATTTAAATAAGTATTTTTAAATAAATGAAAGCATATTTTTATATGACAGAAAACCTGTAAAATTTACCACCCAGAGAAATAGTATAAGCTAAAAATGTGAGTTGTTTTAGAAACACTTAGAGAAATGCTATAATCTCTAATTCTTAATTTCCCACTAAGTTAAATTCAGGTAAATGTGACTCTGAAAATACACACACATTTAATTAATTAATTAATTAATTAATTTCTTTATTTATTTATGTGAAGGAGATTGTGATATGATTTAACATGACATTCTTCTGGTCTCCTTTTACCCTTTACTCAGTGTGACGGTTACATTCATGGGTTAACTTGGCTAGGTTATCGTGTCCAGTTGTTTGGTCAAGCAAGAACTAGCCCAATTGTTACTGTGAGGGTATTTCACAGATTTAAATCATTAGTCAATTGATTGTGGCTATGACTGATTACATTTACAGCCAACTAAGGAGATGGTCTTCAGCAATGAGAGACGTCTTTTCCAATAGTTGAAGGTCATAAAGGGAAAGCTGGTGATTTCAACAGTCAGGAAAAAGAATTTCTGTCTCTACTTCAGACAGCCAGTTCAGAGTTCCCAACTGGTGGTCTGTCCTATGGAATTCAGACTTGCCAATCCCCAAGGTTGCACGAGCTAATTCCTATAATAAATCTCATATTATCTACACATATATATATACATATATATATGTAATATATACATCTATATAGTGTTGATTCTGTATCCCTGGAGAACCCTAACACACTCATCCAGTAATTTATTCATTATATGAATACATTTATATATATGTCTATGTATGTGTGTGTAAATTTTATATATATATACATTCAAGCATTTCCAGTGTGCCAAGAACTCCACTAAGCCCTGAAAAGCAAAATAAACATATTTTACATGTCTAAGCTGTGCTGTCCAATTCAATAGTAGCCCTAGCCATTTGTGGCTTTTGAATACTTGAAATGTGACTTGTCTGAATTGAAATATGCTGTGAGTGTAAAATACACACCAGATTTTGAAGACTTGGTATGAAAAAAGAGTAAAATATGTCAGTAATAATTTTTGTTTAGTATTTGATTGTATGTTGAGATATTAATGTTTTAGATATATTAAGTTAAATAAAATATATTATTAAAATTAATATCATATGTTTATTTCTATTTTTAATGTGGCTACTAGAAAATTTAAAGTTATATAGATGGCTCTGAAATGATCTAAGGGAAACTAACAAAAAACAAGTAAGTTAAAAATAAATATATTATTATAAAGTTGGAAAAAATGTATTTGTGGTCATCAGGAAGTTATGATAGAGAATAATGGTGGTATGGGTAGTTTGGAGTGGCATTCAGAGTAAGTGAGGGAAGGAACCTATTGGGTGGGTGATCAGGGAAAATCTGTGTAAGAAAGCCATATTTAACTGAGACATAAAAAAAGAGAAAACTAGTCATTTGAAGAGCTTACAGAGATCATTCCAGTCATATGGAACAAGACATGCACAGGCTTTGATACAGGAAAAAAAAAGCTTTAAAAGCAGGTCAAGATGTCTGAAAAAAGTGGTGAGCAAAGAAGAGCATGGCTCAAGAAGAAAAATGAGATATAAGCAGGAGCCATGTAGGACCATGATGAGGATGGATTTTATTTTCATTGTAACGAACTGTAGTAAGCCTGGGAGTATTGTGATTAGACTTATGCTGAGAAAAAGACTTCTGTGGCTGATTTGTAGAGAATGTTTTGGAAGGGAGCAAGTGCAGGAGTAGGAAAATCAGGAGATAATAGACGGCAATAATCTGAAAGAAGCTGGCGGAGGTAGGGATGGTGAGAAGAAGAATTTGAGATATACTTTGAAGCCTGAATGTGTGCAGTTTGCATGGACTAAGTGTAGTGAGTGAGAAGGCACAGAGTTAAACCTATTTCCTAGGTTTATGACTTCAGCAACTAAATAGATTATGAGTTGGGGAGGAGCAGTTTCACAAAAATTCATGAGTTCAATTGCAAACATGATAATTTTGAGGTACTTATGAGACAGTCAACTGTATACCAAGCAGAAAAATATATATTCTGCTATAAATGCTAGGTTCAAGGTGTAAATTTAGGAGTTGTCAGTAAGTAGTGGCACTGAAATCCATTGACATGGATAAGATTGTTTAGAGAAAGAGAAAGGGAGAGGGGGTTGCACTGAGCCCAGAGGAATTCAAAACTTTACAAGACATGTAGAGGATCAGGTGCCAACAAAGGAGCCTGAGCAGAAAAGGCCATGAGGGAAAAGAAAGACAAGAAGAGTGGAGAGTCACAGACATCAAAAGAGAAGACTATTTCAAAAAGAAAAAAGCATTAGTTAGGATAAATGGTGCTGAGATGCTGAGTAGGAATGATGATCGGAAAATGGCCACTGGATTTGACACACTGGAGGTCAAGATCAGTTTCCATTAAATTATCAGAGCAGAAGCCAGATTAGCATGGACTAAGGAGTGAAGAGATTGATTTTGGTGTATAGTTTGAGAGGAGACCAAATTTTAATTGTTTTCAATGTGGCTACCAAATTTAGCTTAAAAAACAGGGAAAACTAGTGTTCTCATTTCACAGGAATACAAACTTACGTGAAAAAATTATTTAAGTGTAATGGAATTATAAATGCAAAGTTTGAGCTGGTGGTTAACTCTTGGGGAGGAAGCAAAGGAATGGGATCGAAGCGTATCACTTAAGTCTCTTTAATGGAATTGATAATATTCTTGTCATTAAATTTGTTGCAACTTTGTAGGTGTTTATTTTATAATTATATTTCACAATTTCAAAATTTACATTGCAATCTTTGGAAATGAATAGAAATGGTGAAAGCACATCATAGTGCTTGTAATTAAGAGTGCTATAATATTGGTGTGACAGTGGTTGAAAGGGAAAATCTAAGGACCGGTATATTACTAAAAGGAAAGCTAAAAATGTACCATGGGACTATATAACATAGTGAAACCTCATGTGAAATATGAATATGGGTAATATTGCAAATATAAGACTGTTTTTGCAAGCTATAAATACAAATAAATTAGAGAGATGGAAACAGAATAGCAGCTATGTTCATCAGGGGAAGCATAGAGAGATTAGGAGGTGATGAGGTTTTTGTTTGTTTGTCTAGTTTTTGTTTTTTCCTATTATTGGAATAATGAAAATGCTCTAATAATTATTTAAGTGATGAATGCACAACTATGTGATTACACCAAATACCATTGACTGTACATTTTGGATGGATTTATACTTTACTAATATGTAACAATAAAATTAATTTGTTAATAATAAAATAATTACATTACAGTCATATATTCTTTTTATATATCAAGGATATAATTTTTAAAGAATAAAAGTCACAAAATTCATTTCTTAAAAATCCATCAGAAAACTGAGGATGAAAAGAAACCCAAAAGACAATGGGACAAATAGAATCAAATACCAAGATGTAGAATTAAATCAAAGCATATGAGTAATTACATTAACTGTAAATGGACTCAATACTGTGTAAACAGCAAAGATTGTCAGGCTGGATTTTTTTAAAAAAGCAAGACCTATCTCTTTGTTGTTTATAAGAAACTACTATAAATATAAAGATAGGAATTTATTTATTATATATATGATATATATTTATATATGAAAGTAAAAGTTTATTGTATTATATGTTTCCCATTACAAAAGTTAGATATTCAAATAGAAACTATAGAAAATACATAAAGAAATGAACTAAAAAGCATTTAATTTAAAATCATAGACAATAGCTCCATAAAAAGTAACTAAGAAGAAACTAATTATATTCTGAATTCTGCCCATTTTGAGATATACACTATAAAGAACATATACCATGTTCATGTCCAAAAATACTCCTAGGGTTATTGCCAAGAAAATGGAACACTGGACTGTAAGATCCATTGGCACACTTCGTATAGTATTATAACTTTTCATTATTTTATATATATATAGATAGATGTAATATATGTATATGTGAAATATATGTACATAACTGTACATGCATGTAATATATAATATGCATATATGAAATATGTGTGTATATGTATACGCATGCACACATTTATCCTCACACACACATATATATATGTGTGTATATGTTTGTGTATATGTTTATGCATATGCATATGTATATGTATATGTATATCACCAAAAAAACACAGAGATGAAGTGGCTAAGTGGTACTAACCTGAGTTAATATTGATTCACAGGAAGTGCTCAGGCTTGAACAAATAACAAATGAGTTTTAAGACAAGACTCTAAGCAGGAAAAGACTCTTTTCACCGAAGACTTGTTCAATACCCTCTTTGATGGCCATAGAATAAAGAGAACAAAACCACCAAAGCATACTGATCCTGCAGACAGATGGCAGTACCAAAGAAATGCTAATACAAACTTAAGGTGCTCAGAGAAGGACGTAGAACTGTAGTATTTATAGAGCAATCTGCAAAGCATACTTGGGGGAAGCGATCCTTTGCATAGACATCTACTGATAAAAACCTCAGGACATACTCATCATACTTTGAATAAGTGCATGCACAAAGATCAGTATTGAGCAATAAGGGTCTGGAGGTGAGAAATAGGCATCACAATGTAGACCAGAACAATTGGAAAAAGAAAAAAGTAAGGAAGAGTATCCATACTACAACAAAACCAATTGTTTAGCCACACTTGTTAAAGGTTATCAACAGTTACCTTAGCAAGGAAGTAGTCCACAATATCAGAACCCGCTTTTATACCCAATCGCATCTATTTATCAACGAGAGTCTGGATTCAAATATTTTCAACAAACAACAGTTACTATTAAAGAGAAATGTCTGATCTGCATGGACTCTGATGAGTTTTTTCTCATATACATATGAATATGTCAATATGCATACTAGGCCAAACACAAGGGAAGAGAAAAGAACCAATACATAAGAACCTAAATAGCTGTTTCCAAATCCTAGTAACAACTGATAGTTGGTATATTTTTTTAAAAAGGGAACCATAAAGAACAACAAAATGTGAAACCAAATTACATTATAAACCCCCAGATAGTGAAGTGTATAAATATTTACCTAAGTCATATTTTATCCCTTTACAGGTCAAGATTATACATCTTAACTCTGAATTACATAAATTATCACTGTCCCTTCAAGTCTCTGTGTCACTGCTTTCCAATGCTAAGAGTTATCTAGAGAACAGGGAACAGACATACTCATGTTTGTTGTTGTTGAAGGTCTTTGGATTTAAAAGTCCTCAGAGATGCATAAAGATGGCACAGAGACACATTTAACGGTACAGTGTGGAATAGTAGATGGCCACTTGCCCTGAAAAGCTTCACTGAGAAGTTCCATTTCCAAAGAGGGAAGGGTTGCTTTGACATAAACTAATAGACAGGCATGTGTAAGAGAGAAATAAAACACCTTTAGAAAAGACTTGAGAAGATAAAAAGCAGGAAGTCAACTTTCTCCAGACTGACTCTGAATCAGAGTTGAGCTGCTTTTCCCAAAACTGCCTTGAACTTATTAATGTCTTGAATCTGAACACTGGCATTGGAAGTTTCAGAAAAGCGCTCATCAATTTTTAGTACTCATGATTAAGGCCAGAAATGGAATAGGAACAAACACAGAGCAAGCATGATCTCTCAAATCTGTTTCCACATTTTTAAATCTGAACCCAAATTGAAAAATTACTTATCTGATCCCTGAATCACCTGTGATATTGGAATTTTCGCCTCTCACTTAATTTCTTAAAGCATTTGCATACCCACCCCTAGTGTGGTCAAAAGAAATGGGCACACAATCCAGAGAGAACCAGTTCTGAATTTTGAAACTGTAATTTTATTAAAGAAAGTTGGAGCCAATAAAGTTCATGCTTGTTTTAAAAGCATTTTTTTTTAAATGTTATCAAATTAATCAAGCACATGAGAAAATATGACAAAATGCACTTGGGGTTTTTTTTAACCTTAAAACTTTGTTTGCTTTTTCATTTAAACATTATTTTTTTTTAGTTTCAGTTTTTATTTTTATCAAAGTTATACTTGAAACATAGTTTAAAGAATCCAATAACAGAACAGGGATTTTTGCTCATGAATAATAAGTTCCCTGTCTCCTTCTGTCCTGATTTTTCCCATCCAAAGGTCACCAGTCTCATCTGTTTTAGACAACATGCTTAGATCACTATTTTTTCCATCTCCCACTCTGGGTGTTGAGGATTTAGCACATTTTCTTCCTCCTACCCTTACCACACACTCACTCCCTTGTCCATTTCCTCATGCGTAATATAGTTATATAGTAATAAACTAATAGACAGGCATGTGTAAGAGAGAAATAAAATATCTTTATAAAAGATTTGATAGATCAATAATCATGGTTGTCAATAATATGGCTATATAACAACCATTCATAGGTGAGCTATGTAGTGTACTATATTCAATTTTCCTTTTCTGTTTTTATGTTCATGTTTCCCTTTTCGTTTTCCTAGGAGCTAATAATTGTGCTGTTTTTTATTCATTTGCTTAGGAGTCTATTATTTATCATTAATTCAAGCCCTTAGTCCATGCCAGTTTTCTAAATCTACTCTCACATCAGGTATCTATCAGTTTCAGTCTCCTTAGGCTGTCTCTCTTGGAGCGTTCTGATCTGCTCTGATACAGACTGTCTTTCATTGCTGTGTGAAGCACTGCACATCTCCTGAGATCCTCCTTCACCATCATCTTGGGGACACCTTTTGCCTCCCTCCTCCAGTGCATCTTCCACTGCCTCTATCCCTTGTCTTCCTCTTTCTTGGCTTCCTCCCTGATCTTTTTTAGAGGACAGCCGCTTCCTAAGAAAGGGTACATGAGAAGTAAACATTTTGGAATCTTGTGTTTGAAAATGCCTTTGTTCTACCCTCATACTTGATTGATAGTTTCTTTGCTATAAACTTTCTAGATTGGAATCATATTCCTTCCTATTTTCAAAGGCATTGCCCCAATGCCTTCTTGATTCCAGAGTTAGTAATTCCAAAATTATCCTGATTTGGGATCCTTTTCTGACTTGTTTTTTTTTCTGGACAACCGTAGGATCTTTCCATTGTATAGGGGATTCTGAAATTTCTCATATGCCTTGGTATGGGTCTCTTTTACCCAATGTGCTGTGCATTTAATGAGCCCTTTCAATCTGAATACTCAAGAACTTTATTTGGGGGAAATTTTCTTGAAGCCTTTTTTGATAATTTCCTCCTAGCTGATTTCTCTCCTCTCTCACCATATGTAAATTGGACAAAAATACTACTTACTTAATGGTTGTTGTAAACACTAAAGATACATTGATGACATGACATTCCTATGTGTTTCATAAGCATATGTATTATAATTGCCTCATTCACAACATACTTCACAGTAATAAGAAAGGGGGAATGTGAATATATAACTGTATTTGCTGAATAAATACAGTACGTAACAAATAAATATAGTCTCTTGTCCTGGGAAGGGGAGGGAAACCAGGATGGATGGGAGGAGGTAGGAGTTAAGGCTTTCCATTATAACTCTTCATATTCTTTTGATTATTTTTAAATAAAAATTAAAATAGGCTTCACAATGAATTTAAAAATTCCTCCTCCACAACCTGTGCACCAGGGCTAAATATTTTGTATGATACTCAGGCATTTCTCATGTTTCTGACAATAATCCTCTCTTAAAGATTCAATTCCATATCCATGCCCTTCATTTTCTGTGACATTGTATAACATTTCATTTATCACCACAAAACAAAAGGTAGTTCTGCCTGTTTGTATCAAATCTTTCAACTTCCTAGGAAGAGGCTGCTTTGTGTTCTTGTGTCACCTCTACAGCCATTCTGAAATCACAGATAAATTGATTTTGGGTAACCACATAGCTTGTTACTGGTTTAGATCATTCCTTTGTTTTCTTATTAATTATAAGGAAAATATATTTGAGGAACTGGATTTCTTTGGGAATACCTAATGACCTAGCCTAGAAACCTTCAAGCAAAACAATCTTCAAACGCATCATCTAATATTAATTCTAATCTCTGCTAATGCCAATTATTCTACTAGCTTGCTGAGAAATTCTAATGTTGAGAATAAAAAATACAGACTAGAAAACAAGATAAAAATTCTTTGATGCATTACAGTAGGAAGGCTATTAGTTTTTTCACAGCTAATTTGTTTCTCCTGGGTGCGTAGAGGATGGAATATAGGTAAGAGTGTTTTTAGTTTGTTTGGAGTTTGGGTGTTTAACCTTTCTCTCTGCTCAAGGAAGCTAGAGAGGTAATTACTATGTGTGATAAGTTCTTTATATTCAAAATTTGACATATTGCAAGGTTTGCTAATTACGGCATTCATGTGGACCCCAAACTCTTCTACTTTCTTTTCTCTCTTGGGGGAAAAGTTTGTTTAAAAAGAGTTGAGAATCTGGTTGAACTGTATAACTCTGCTTATTTTTTTTTTTCAACGCAGATAAATCAGGAAATGAAAATGTAAGCTATGCATGCCTAAAATGAATATGTACTATAAATGGAGCTCCAGGAAAAGCACTAACCTAGATAAAACACATGTCTTTTATTAGGGGAGGAGCAGGAATGAAAAAGAAAATAGTTTAAAGTTATGTTTCCAATATTTCTGATTTCATTTTCAGAAATACTCCAAAATTTGATGAGCTTGTACTATGACAATTTAGAGAAGGATATGTGGAGAGATTTAGTACCCTTGGGGATATTTTTATTGGACCTTTACTTCCAGGCACACAGCTTTTTTGCCTATCAACAGGGAAAATGCAGCTTGACTGAAGTGACAGACCTGAGCTCTAAAAATCCAGTCCTGGAATTCAGGACTTTCATTTCCAGTTGAAATTAATTAAAATGGGGGTTATAATATGGCATAGAAACTGTTTTCACAGCCATAAATATATCAATCTTCCCCTTTAGGAAAAGGCATTCTCTTTCTTCCAGTGCACTTGTAAAGTCTCCCTTAGGATAGAGAAATCAAAATCCCGATTGATGTTTCAACTGGAATGTTGAAAAGAATTCATTAACTTTGAGCATACGGTGGCTTAAAGGAGACACTAGGTCCTTACTTTTCACCTGTGTGCAAATGACTTCTAAACGCACAATTCTCATTCATATTTTTTCCTTTGGTTAGAATCATTTGCACACTCATCTTATCTTCATGCCTTCTATCTTTCCCACTTCAAAGCATTGTACATTCTTTTTGTTCTACCTAGGACACTGTCCCCGGATTGACACATCCAGCTTCCATCTGGCTCAGGTTTCAATTCAAAGAGAGGTTGTCCCTTCATGTGCTTTGACCTACCTTATCTTCATATAGCACTTATAATGTGTTTTAGTTTACTAAATGCTGCCAAAGTGTACTAGTTGGGTTTCTCTACAGAAACAGAACTGACAGGAGATATCTGTAAATATGAGATTTTATAAAATTGTCTCATGTGACCATGGGGATGCACAAATCCAAATTCCATAGGATGGACTGCAAGCCAGAAACTCCAGCAGAGGTCCACGATGAGTTCCCCAGAAGGCTGTCTGAAGTAGAGATGGGAATTCTCCCTCTGAATGCTGAAATCACTGCTTCTTTTAAGGCCTTCAACTGACTGGATGAGATATCTCTCATTGAAGGCAAACTCCTCAGCTGATTTTAGATTTAATCAGCCATAGATCTAATCAGCACACTGATATTTTATATCCATGAAATGTCCTCACAGTACAATTAGGCCAGGGCTTGCTTGACCAAACAACTGGGCGCCAAATTGACACATAAGCCTAGCCATCTCACAAAGCAATATACCAAAAATGAATTGGTTTTTACAATGGGATTTATTAAGCTAAAAGCTCACAGTCTGAGGCCGTGAACGTGTCCAAATCAAGGTATCATCAGAGATGCTGTCTCACTGAGCTGAAGCTGTGGGCCATCAGGTACATGATGGAGTCTGCTTATCTCTCCCCTCTCCTCCAGGTGTGTTTGTTTTGGGCTTCTGGCTAACATGGCTTCCGCAGTTCCTGGGGCCTTCTCTCTCAGCTTCTGGGTTCCTCTCTGTCTCTGTGGCTTTCTTTCTCTGCCTGCAGCTTTTTATTCCTCTGTTTATAAAGGACCCCAGGAAGAGGATTAAGACTCATCCTGAGTCATGCCCTGCTGAAGTGATCTAATCACTTAACTGAATCTAATCAAAAGGTTCCGTCTACAATAGGTTTACATGCACAGGAATGGGCTAGCTTTAAGAACAGTATTTTCTGGAGTCCACGAAAGCTTCAAACTGCCACACAGTGCCTGATGTTCTTATTTATGCATTTATTTACATATTGATTTCTATTTCTTTCCAACTGGAATATTAGCCCTTTGACCGCAGGTCATTTGTCTTCTTTACTTCTATTGCCTGGGCTTAATACCTGCCACATTATATACAAATAAGTGATTATAAACTGTTTGGCAACAGGATTATAGTCTTCTCTTTCCTGAAATGCCTTGTATTTCAGTGGTAATCAACAATTATTCATTTTTAAAGGATTCCAACCCCACTCCCCAAGTGGGCACAAATCACTCAAATCCAGTTTAAAACCTAAAGAAATACTTAGAAAGCATTAGGTCCATAGGTCCAGATACAAAGTATTGAGAAAGTAAAGACTAAAAATAAATAAATAAATAAAGGTTTTGAAAATATGTGACCTTATTTTGCTCACTAGATGCCATGAACTCTTAATTCCAGTCCATAATAAACTGTGCGGTTGAACCATATCATCAAAGTCATATCATCAAAGTTTGAACCCATAATTGAATAAGGCCAAGGGGATGGGATATTTTAACTCTTTTAGAGTACTAGGATGATATAGTTTAATAATGTATCTATTAGTTCATTACTCATGTAACAGAAAGAAATAGTGTGCTTTTAAGAAGACTCTTAATATGTTTTCAAAATAATTAGAAAAGCACTTTTTGTAGCATCAGGAAAAGTGACAAAGAAGAAAATAACTAATAAAAATAATTATATATGAATCTGACTAAAAAGGTTAAATATAATTTTAGCTATATAGTTACATTAGGTGTGTAACAATATTGGGTATTAAATATGTTAGGTATGAAATAACTGTTTTGTAAGTTACAATCAGTTGAAAATCAATATTTTCAAGTGGTTCACTCTGCTGAACATCTACTAAATACCAGGCACTATAACAGCAATTGGCACATCATATCATTTAATCCTCCCAACAAATCTATGAGTATTATCCCTATTTTACAACTGAAGAAACAGAGGCTTGGGGAAATTAATCAATCTGTCCAAGGTCAAAGAGTTAGCAAGTGCCAGAGCAAAGCCCATTCAGTTTCCACAGTAGTACCCCACACTAGGTAAGCATGGGCTTTTCGTTAATTACCACCATCTCTGCCTCAGAATTTCTACTTCCATTGCAGGCTGGATCACTGTGGTCAGATGCTTAAAACTTAGCATCACAATTAATCTATTTTTCATTATTGTTGACAAATAAAATAGAAAAAAGGTAAAGTCCTCCTGGAGAGATAGCAGGACAATAGCCAAATCATTTCTCAAACCAATATTTTCCCATGAGGCCAAGAGAAAGCTTTGTTTTCATATTTAAAAGTTTATTTTTCTGCTATTAATTTGGTGGATGCATGAAAAACAGGTTCTCAGGCTAAGTTAAGTTGTGAAACGCAAAATATAATGAGAAATAATATACTTGGATTGTGATGAATCACTCAGACTTTAGGACTAATGGACAGCAAATTGAGCTCAGCCCAGAGAAAATGTAGATAAAATGAGTTTAGGAGCATATAATAGAATGTGGGAACACATTTTAAATGGAACAATGCTTCAGTTTAATAATTAAGAAACTTTAGTTTCAAGAATTAGGGCAGAAAAATTATCATGGAATTTACTAGTCTATATAACAGTCACAGCAAAACAAACAAATGCTAGGTAGGCGATGGCTATGTTGCTAGAGGCTATGGGTCGATTTTATAAGCCAGTTATTTTTTTGGTGTGGTGAAAGGGTTTCCGAAAGTCATCCAGTAGGGATTTTCCCATCTTCCCATGAACACTGCCATACACCATCAGGGTATTAAGAGCTCTCTAAGGCATGAATGGAGTTAGACAACTTCTGGTCTGAATCTTGACTGTACCTTTATTAGCTTTAGGATGTTTGAGGGAAAGCATTCAATTTCTCTAAGCCTCTGGGTCAACTAAAATGGAGTCAACAGTAACCACCTCACAGGCTGTTGATGAGTAAACAAGATGGTGTATGTGAAAGGAACTTGTCATCTGTAAAGCTTAGATAAATGAAAATTAATACTATTATAAAATAATAATAGAAGCTATAATAAAATGAAAAGGTAACCCTTACAAGTATTATCATCTCACTTATGTAAAATTAAAATAGTATGTTTATAAATACATGAAGAAATTAGAAAGAAAGATGTTAGTCCCATATCTACTGATTTTGCATGGATGTCCATGATATTAAGTGAGAAAAACAAATTGCATAGAGCATGACTCTGTTTCCATAACAAGCAATGCATTTGTGCTCACATGCTTGAATATGTTTATGTAAAGGAGAAAGTTGTGGAATGCGTCACTTCAAGCTGGCAGGTAGTGAGATGGGGAGATGTTGAACTTTCATGCAATACATACACACAGAGATATAACTGCATATCATTTGCTTTTTTAGTCTCAAGTCCATATTATATTTGTCTTTTGAGAAAGAAAAAGAACTTTAAAAATAATATTACTTAAAAATAATATGCTAGAAACATCAGTAGTAATAATATAAGTCATTGAAAGTAATATTAATGTTATCAAAAAATGTCACCAACAACACCCCAAACTTAGAGAATCACATATTTTATTAGCAGTGTTCTAGCTGAATATCCAACATAATCCAATTGGCCTTGGAACTGCCAATACAGACGAATAAAGTGAGGCAGTTTCACTGTCTACCAAAACCATCCTTACATTGTCAAAGTAGCTAGGCCATCCTGGACCTGAAACCAGCATCCAGAGGACCCCAGAGCAGTTGCAACTCTGGTGGAGTGATTCAGGTGGATGGGTGGGGAGAGGCTGTTAAAGACTTTGTTACATAACATGAAGCCTTAGGCTTTTTAAATTTGTTGGGGATCTAAGCCACCGGGGAGCACTGCCTTACCTGAATGGCACAGGAGAACCATTTATTGTATTGATATTCTTAGTTTCAAACCATTTCATGTGTATTTTCCACCTATGGTTAGTAGGGGGAAATGAGAGACCATGTCTTCTCGTCTTTGGAAAAGCTCTGCAAAGCAAAGAAATTCTATAAAGGATTGTTGACTGAGTATATAAAATAAGCACTGATACTTAAGTGCTCCAACTTAGAAAAAATCCTACCAAGAATCAAGAAATGAGCTTTAAAGAAAATGTGTTACAGTCTGCTTCTCCATTCTAATACATTGTTTTTCACCTACATGAAGATCTGATTTTCTAGAGAGAAATTACGATGTTTTCCAGAGCAGATAGTTATGTGATAAATCAAAGAAGGAGTTGGGAATGTTTAAGAGAAGGGAAGAAAATCCTCACGAGGAAGGCAGCATCTATTGGGATTGGTGTCTTCTCAAAACTGTTTATAAGGTTTCCGTAGGTAGCTGGAGTGTCGCTGAGCCTTAAACCTGTTCAGGGAGGCCTGCTCACAGAAGGGCTGACTGAGGAGGGTTTACTCAGCTTCCGGATTAAGAGTAAGATGTTGTCACTGCATTTAAAATGTTTTTATTCCTTCCAGAAACACTTCTCTGAACTTAGGGACCCCTTTAGTCTCACCACGAGAGCCTAAGGTACTGTATTTTCCTGACAATTTGAGGATGGACTCCTAGGTCCCTGGTTTTTCCAGTAACCATGTCACATCTTCAAAGCAGCATTCATCATTACCACAGAAGCACGGCTTTGAAAGAGGCCAAAGGTTTTGAGGCTGATATCCTTCTACCTAAACTAAGAGGTGAACAGGGTGGGCTGGAGTACTCTTCTAATGTATTGAGACAAACGATACAGAAGGAAGCAAGTGTTAGACAAATGAGAACTATCCTTTGCGAGGCGGATTACTCCAGCTGTGCAACAGAACAGGCTCCACATGAAGAGCTCTGGCCTCCACAGAAAGACATGAACCCAGCAAGGGACCTTTGAAAGCGAAATGTCTTCCAAAGTACACAGAATTTATTGGGCTCTGTTCTAGCACTATTTACTGGGCCTAGCAGGCCTGGGGTCCTCAGGATGAAAAAGGCCCAACTTGGGGACATTTTGAACAACCACATTTAAAGCCAGACTTTCCTTCGCTTTCAAGGAACAGGAGCAGCAGCATCAACTCACAAGACTGAACTCCGAAAACCTAAAAGTTACATGAAAGGAAAAGCTCAAAGGGGAGAAATTCTCCAAAGGTGGGCAAGGAAGAGAAAATAAATTAAGGTGGTAGAGGAGCTGCCAATTCAATAAATTGAGCAGTTCCAAATCTAATGATATTTCTCAATAGCATCCAGGGTTGGAAATGCTGGCTCTTCAGTGACTTTGGTTCTTTGTTCCTGAAAAGGGAATTAGGGAGATTAGCATCCCCTCACAGACCCAGGAGCAGGAAAAGAAGTTACAACAGAGAAAAAGTTGGAAGCAAACAAAAATTTTAATAAAACTTGTAAATATAAATTGACATTCCATTTCAAGTGTGGTCATTCTTTTATTGATTTGCTTTATAAAAATCTGCTAACAAAATTAGATTTTAAAAGGTTTCTGAATATCAAAGAAAGGATTTTTATAGAAAATCCAAAGGAGCTTTAGAAAACCTTAAGATTTGCCCAAAGATAAAATTCAACCAGACGAATTTCGAGAGGTGACAAGTCCAAATGTTGATGTAGTAATGAGCTTGCGAGGATGCCAGGAGATGAAAAAGATTCTTTGGCACTGGGTGGCAGTGGGGAGCTCCTATTTTTCTTGGTATATAGCAGATAGCATCTTTTTTTTCCTTCTATTTTACAAAGAAGAAAGTTCTTCAGTACCTGGAGTAAAAGCTTGATATAAAGCCTAGCTGGCCATCTCTTTGAAAAGCAACAATTATAGGTAGTATAATCAAGGTAAGTACAAGATAAATGGTTAAAAATTCTTAGCCATGATATAAGTTTAAAGTACCATTTTCAGGAAAAAAATCAAGATAATTCATGAATACACATATTCCAACTGGATAGTCTTAGTCATGTAATGTTTTACAAAAGTTAGGTTTTTATAAATTATGGTGACAAATATATAACATTTGCCATTTTAACCATTTTAAGTGTACAATTCAATGGCATTAATTATTACAGTATTGTACTACTATCACCACCTTCCATTACTAAAACTATTTTATCACCCAAATAGAAACTCTGTACCCATTAAACAATAACTCTCCCAAAGTTAGTTTTAATGCACTAAGATTTTAAGATTTGAACAGTGTCACCAGCTCATTTTTCCACAATGGAGCAGACTTGGAAAAATTAAAATGAATCCAGCTCAGTATCTCATTTATCTTTTATGAGAATCAACCATTTAGAACTTCACTAAATGCCTGCAATGAGAGGGCTCCTGGAAAGTTGAAGGGAGTGCGTGAAAGCTTTAAGTTATGTTACTTTTGCTGTCAGGTTAACAATGCTGTTATCAGAGGGACAAAGTCAAGTTACTGATAACTTGGTTGTCCTTGCCTCACTAAATTTCTTTGCTAGGGTGGAACCGTGATTACCTTTTTTTGTAAGTCTAGGTGCCTTTTTGAGTAAGCAAGAGTTTCTGGTGAGCTGGCTAGGAAATGTTTACCATGGAATAAGGGGACTTTGAGAACACTGGCAGATCCTCTGAGAGACCCAGTTTTCTGTCCCATGCACCTTTCTTTCTTTCTTTCTTTCTCAACTCTTAGGGGGGAAGAGGGTCTTTGTGGCATAATTTCATCAAAGTTGTCCTAGAAGGGTTATCACTATTAGCAAAGATATTCCACTCCAAAGAATCTGAAAAGTTAAAGCCAATCCCATAGAGGGCCATGAGGTGCCACTAACTCTGGTTCTTCATTGCCTCCCGAGGTAGCCCCAGGAACAGTGGTTTCCCTAGCCTAGCCACGTGGGAGAGCAGAAGGGTAGAAAAGGAAGAAGGGCCGAAAGGAGGAATGGAGACCAGGGGCGAAGAGGCCTGAAGCAGACTCAGAGATGCAGATGAGCCAAAAGAGCCAAGCGGGAATGGTAAAAAAATTAAGTTTTGCACCCTACTCTGAACTCGGAGAATGTTTGCAATCAGCTTTTAGTAAAACTGTTTCTTCCTGGCAATGGACTGTATGTGCATGCTTCCTCAGATATTATCCAGCGTAATAGAGGGTTACATGTAGAATGTGAAGTAAACTGCTAAACGCTCAGAAAATAAAAGCTCCTTTTAAACACGTGACTGTATTCATGCTTCATTGCAATGTGGACTTTCAGGGACTATTTAAACTAACAGTAATAGCGAGATTGTTTTAAACCCTTCTTGCCTCAAAAAGAGATTGGGCCCCAAACTGTCCATTTATTAAGAATAAGCTTAAATGAATAAACCAAAACGACTGAAGTGGTAATCAAAGTTAGAAAGCCGAATGAAGTCAGCTATAAGATAACTGATTTTCATTTTTCCTGTGTACTAGAGGAGGCATTGTGTATAGATAGGGACTCTTTATGCGGTATTTATGTGACTTGTGATTGCTTTTATGCAGACTGCATTATGACTGCATTGTGTATTATGCTGCGTTAGCTGCTCTTACAGCATGATTCATAAAATTAGGAGAGAGTGGGTTCCCCTGAATTCTAATTATTGTAACTATTTCAATCATATGGGAAGAACAAGGGGAATGACACACAGCCATTATCATATTATTTGATCTTTAAACCAGCACAGTTATTTCCTACATCCCACTAAGTGGCCGGGCATGTTAGGAGCTTAAGGAGGAACATTCTTCTTCCATCCCTCTGGCCCAGCACAGCCATCCTGAGTGCTACCCAATGAAAGCAGCTTCCAGACCCACAGTACATTACACCTCAGCTGCACAGGCTGGGCTGCTCCTACAGTTACAATAAGGCAGCTTTGGACTGGGCTTCTACTGGCAATATGACGTTGTAGATATCTTGTGGCTATCTTTTCCTTCAGGCTTTGGGCAAAATGTCAGAAAGGCTCCCTCACCACTCATCCCTTCCTCTCATTATATACCCTACTGTTGAACTTCAAACGAGATTAGACGATTCTTCTGTGTCCTAGCGGCTAGCACAACAACTAGATAACAATAGACATTTGTTGCAAAAGGGAATGTCACCAATGATGGCTCTACTAGACTATTCTCGTCATGCAGAGAAATCATCAGTGCCTGGGTGTGCACTTCAAAGAGCCCCTCCTTTACCTGAAGCACCTTCCTGCCTCTCAGCCTCACCAGGACAGAAGCTTCACCTGAAGCTGCCATTTGGGACAGCCTTTACCCGGGAGAAAGTTTCGCTGAAACCAAAATGTCTACATTCTGCCCAGAACTTAGCAAAACTGGGCAAAGTATATGAACAGACAACTTACACCAGAGAAAATAAAAATAATAATGAATGTGGAAACTTGCACATCGAGTTATCATATAAATGCTAACCAAAGCAAGCATACTTGATACTCTAATTTCACATATTAAAGAAATGATATCTTTTGAAAAACATCACTAATACTAATAAATTTGAGTTTGAGGTCAAAGAGGTACACTCACATTGAAAAGTGTTCCTACCTTCTGGAAATGACTTGGAGGCAGAGTGAGGATGATGTTCAGACCCCCATCTCAGTCCTTCGAATTTATACTAGAAGAGATCATTCAAAGGGAATTGTGCAGTTAAAATGGACAAAATCATTACTCCGGTATTTTTTTTATTTTTTATTTTTTATTTATTTTTATTGTGGGTAAAAATCAAAATTCTCACAATACATACAAACATTTGCAAAATGATATATAAATATATATGCATATATGTGTATTTGCTTACAAAATGTTATTTATATATATATATATACATATATTTCAGGAGGTGCTTAGATTACCCAAAATATTACACGGAACCCACTGGGATTCCCATGTTGCCCACCTCCCACACCTCCCACCACATCCCACACAAACATCTCCCACAGTGTGGCCCACCACCCTCAATGAACTTACACATCCTGGAGCCTTGCCACCAACCATAGACCACAGTTCACACTGTAGACCACACTCTCTCCCACTCAGTTCTGAGTGGTGTGTGCTGATTTAAAATGGCCTACATCCGTTGCCACAATGGTACTCAGGATAACCTCCAACTCCCAAAGAAGCCCCTGTATTTCAACTGCTCATCCCCTCCCTACCCCAAAAGTGTCAAGTGGCCACTGGCTCCACCTCATTGTTATAATTTCTTCCATTGCTAGAATCACCATATGTGAACAAGAGAATATACTCCGGTATTTTTCATCACTGCAAGAGTTTGGAAAACATCTAAATGCCCAAAACTTAAATAATAGTTGCAGTACAAATGGGTAAAAGAAAGTTAGCAGACATCAAAGGTTGATCAAATAAAAATGACTACTAAAGAAAGGAATCTGTTTAAGAAGAATACAAAATAATATGTGTATCATGCATTCATTCTTTCAAAAGCTACTTATTAAACACCTGTTTACCATGTGATTTTATAAATTTGATACTACTCTAAGAGCTGAGAATGTACTGACAAAATAAATTCCTTTCCCTCATTGAGCTCTCAGACAAGTTGGTAGAGACATTCAAACCAGTTAAAAATACAACTGATGATGGTTTCTGTCTAGGACAATGGCTCATTATATTTGACTTCCAAATACATGTCTAAATACAGGTGAAGTAAAACAATTAATTTTGTTCCTTAAATAGAATCTTTAAAAAATGTTGTTTGTTTTCCAAAGTAAGCTTATCTAGGTTACTGAAGAAATAACAAATGCTAAGTGTGTCTACTACAGGAAGGCACAAACCCAAGGAAATTCTATGTCTCAAAACATGACAAGAATGAAATTAATTCCAGAAGCAAGCAAGACTGACTTCATCAGTGCGGTCTAATCTACCTCTTCCCTTTTTAACTTGGTTGTAATTTTACCTGGTTTGAATAAAAGCACATATTTTTCCAGTGCTAAAATTCTCAGGCACTTTACATAAAATAGTTTTCTCTCAGTACCCTCCTTGCTTCCTACCTATTACTCACCACATTTGGCAACCATTTCATTTATTTGGCATGTTTAGTTGCTTTGGGTCTGTCTCCCTGACTAGAAGGTCAGCCCCATGGTGCCCAGGAACAGGAAAGTATCATTCACCACCATATCCCCCAGCACCAAATACAGTGCCTGGCGAACACGCTAGTGTCACCCTGGACTCCTCTTTCTCATATATCCCACCTTGATCTGGGCTCTACTTGCAATTTTTTTCAAAATTCTGCCACTTCACACTGCATCCTTGTTGGGAGATAATTCTCAAGGGATCTGTCATATTTCTGCCCATTGCATGAGTGGAGACACTGACAGTCTTTGTTCTGAACTCTCTTTGCAAGAAGGTTGTATAGAAAACAGCCCTGGAAGATAGTGATAGTGCCCCCTTCTGGAGCAGAGGGTGCCCCCTTCTGGAGCAGAGGGTAAGTTTGTTTGCTGTCCAGTATAATAAAGACATTACCCTGCAAAAGTGGGCAGAGATCCGGCAGGTCTACTGACAACATATTATAAAAGATAGGGGTTTCCTAAGCTCAGGGTTACTCAGCTGAGACACAAACCCACCGCATGTGCAGCATCCACCTGGGCCACTCTGTACCCCCATGAGTCTTGGGGGAGAAGGGCAACTGATATGAACATGGCCTCCACACTGTGAGAAAAAAAGTCCTTTGAATCTGACCTGGAAGTCTCATGTCTTCTGCCAACAACCATGGAATTGTGACAGGATCTCAGACCCTTCACAGTTCTTGAAAATCCTTCTCTATCCCCACACAAGCCATCAACATCTCTCACTGTAACAGCCTCCTAATGGGTCTCCCTGCCTCCACCCTGGTTCTCTTACAGGCTCTTCTGCTCATGACAGTCAGAGTCATCCACTGAAAAGTAGGTCAGTAAAGCCACTTCTCTGCTTACCCTCCAGTGATATTTATTTTCATTTTCTGCCTCCTCACCCTAGAATGTAAGCTCCATGAGGGCCAGACCTTTGTTCATGTCCATCCTCCTAATCTAGAACAATTCCTGATATACAGTACGTGCTTAATAAATTCTTGTTAAATGACTAAGGGACTTTTAATCAGGTCAGTCTCAAACTATGTTACTTTGAACAAGTTGAATAGCCTCACTGAGACTTCAGTTTCCTATCTGTAAAAAGAGAATCATGTTCTTCATATAATTGTTGAGTGGATTGGATGAGGTACACGTGAAAAACACCTACTAGGTATTTCATTAGTGGCATTTCCCCTTAATAAGATTGCAATGAAATTTATATTAATTGCACACATTCTGGTACTTCTGGTGATAACTTGGTAAATCTCATATATCACTAAACATTTCTTTTCATCTTTATATTCTCAGCACATAGCCCAGTTCCTAGTAAACACTAGTCACTCAATAAGGGTGCACTTGTTTGTTTTGTTTTCTCTCATTATAGAAATATCACATTAAAGAAAATTCAGCAAATATAGAGAAGAAACAAATCACTCTAGTCCTACCATAGTTACACGACCATTATTATTATTTCATTGTATCTCCTTCTGGAATCTTTTCCCATGATTTTTCTTTATACAATTGTAATCATAATCTAATATATTTTGATACCTTGCTTTTTTCACTTACTATTTTCATATAAGCTTTTTTTTTTTTCAGAAACATGTAGCTATATTGTCTTTCCAACCATTAGTTTTTGATTGTTGCATAATTTTCTCAAGTAGATATGTCATCATTTACTTGGGCATTTCTCATCATTGGATACTTAGGTAATTTTCAACTGCTTGCTTCAATAAATTTGAAAGGATTAAAAAGGAAAGGAAATGATTTTTTCTCTTTCTCTCTCTTATAAACTAAGGCATGTCTGACCCTTTTGGTGAAAAAGGGACTGAATTCCTCTACTCTTCATTTGCAAGATAACACTTCTGAATAATTCATGGGTACATAAAGATGGAAAAGATGTACATCATCTAGCTGATTATTAACATAATACAGCCAAATGAAACATTATCCTAAAAAGTCATTTAATTGCAGCT
The DNA here is from genome assembly GCA_026826555.1 of Tolypeutes matacus. Taxonomy (NCBI): domain Eukaryota; kingdom Metazoa; phylum Chordata; class Mammalia; order Cingulata; family Chlamyphoridae; genus Tolypeutes; species Tolypeutes matacus. The sequence continues at coordinate 18,419,785 of JAKSZT010053825.1, forward strand.
GTGGAAATGAGACTTTGAACATTTTAGAAAGAAGTCATATTTGAGATGTAAATAAATACATTTCAAAATTGTTTTAAAGCGTCGCCTAGTACAAATTCTTCCCTGTAAATGGAAGAAATTGTTCTTTTTCATAAAAACAGAAAACCAGTCCCTCCAATTTACTAAGTTAGTGACCAGTTTAGAGAATATAATGGTAAACTTCTGAGATATCTATAAACGAAAGGTAACTAAAATCACCTAGATTTCTGTATATAAGATGTTAGTAGCCTTTCACTTTTTAGTTAGGTCATATGAAAAACAAGTCAAATGATAATATGAAAACTATGTACTAATTACTTCAATCACTGATGTTTAATTATATCATTCTTAAAAGAAGTAATTGTATCACTTCTGACATCATAAAATGGAATCTATAAACAGATGAAAAGGCAAGTATGAAGACAATAATTTTACACAGGGCCAATCAAAACCACCAAATGAAAAAGAAAATGGAAGCATCAAGCACCACAAATCAACTTCTATAGGTTACCACTTTTTCTCTTTCAGCCCTTCTTCCCTTAGCCTCCTGTTTCAATCACTGCCAGCTACAATCTAGGTCTGGTTGTGTACTGGTTGCATAGTTGCATCCTGATTTCCTTCTGCAATTCTGCAATCAAATTCCTGTCTCCTGGATTCAATATCTTCCTATAATTGGGTTATCCCCTTTTATTGGTCAAAATAAATCCTTACAGTTGCTTCCTTAGATGGTAAGCATTTTAAGTACCTGTATATCTGAATATATATTTATTCTACCCTTTATTCTACTTCAGTAATAGTTTGGCAGGATATGTACTCTTAAAATTTTAAAAGCATTCTTCAAAATTTTTTAGCATCAATTCTTGGAGTTGAGAAACCAGTGTCATTGGACTTGAGGGTGAATGTATAGGGGCTGGGATAGTATATCTGGCTATCAGATTTCTGAGATTAGCGAGTAAGAGTGGTGGGTTCTAAGAGTCTCATTGCTCAGTAAATTGACTTTCACTAATTCCCCACTTCAGTCCTTGCCTTGTTGTGTTTTGCCACTTGCCTTGCCACCGAACTTAGTGTCACGGAGTCCAGAGTCTCCTCCAGGTCAAATTCTCCAGAGATTACACTTGTTGCTCCTGAAAGACAGGAGGAGGGATAGTTAAAGGATTCAACCACTTATATTCTCTTTTTCCCTGCATATGCCTCTCTCCCACCTTCTGCAATACTTGGTGCTCCCAACAGCTGAGGATAGACAGGGGTTATATGGTGAATCTTGTCAATATTTTCTAATCATTACCTCTTCATCTGCTTTCTGTCTTCCACAATGTTTTTCATCCATTCCTGTCTCCCTTCTGTGTTTTCTGTTCTTGTGAAATAACTTTTAAAAATCCTTTATTGTCTTCAGGGAAGGGTATTAAAGAGAGAGAGCCCCCTTAGTCTTTAAGTGGTGCCACACGTTACTTCTCTGAGGTCTCCCTGGCTCCAGTCCCGTCTGGCTTACTATTCTATTCTTCCCTCCAAACTTTCAGAGCACTGGAAACAGATCTCTAGTAGCTACTTTCTCTTCTTTGTTGAGCTCTTCTTCTAAAAATGCTAGCACTATACTCTACATCATACATTTGAGCACTTGACCACATTCCATCCTGGTTTGTCTTCTGTTTCATGCATCATAACCGAAAGCATCTCATCCCAGGGGAGAATCTGGTATTTCTTATGCAGCCCCACAATACCCCAACTATAGGACCTTAGACTTTAGTATGCTTAAGGGTCACTACAAGAATTTGTTTCAAATGAAAATTCCAAGACTGCACCTCAGAACAATTGAGTGTATCTGCAACAGGGCACAGGAATCTGGCTATCTAAAAGGTTTGCCCATATGATTCTTATGCAAGTGGTGTTGGACCATACCGTGAAATATATTGTCTAAGGACAATCCTGAGCATTTGCTCAATTAATAAATGAGCTGATTTCATTGTTTGATTTGTTGTTCTTCCCCATTTTATCTAAGAAAGTTTGGAATTCCCTTAATATGCCATCATGAAACTGACATCTATAAATTTATTGTCCTCTCTTTAAACTTTTTTCTTTTTTTTTACTTTTATTATCTCTTAGGATTAAAAATTCCATAATTTTGCAATCAACTACATAAATATAGTTCTATATTGTTTTATTGCTCTTAATTTATTTCTTCCAGGATTCACAGAGATTCTGGTTGAATTTTTGGACTTGGCGAGTTACACACAATATTTAGGAACAGCTACAGCTCTACACAAGCATGCACCCAGGACTTAACACAGCACTTTGCACGTGGCAGGTCCTCAAAAACATTTGTTTAATGAGGGAAATAACCAACTTCTAGGATACAGACCTACAGAATAGCTAAGAGAAGGACAATTGGTGTACTCTGCTTTACGCAAAGTCAACTTATAAAAATGTAGATACATGATACTGATATATTTGCTGTATAAAAGAATTCACAAAGACTTCCTTTGGGTATATGAAGCATTTTTAAAGCCCACTTATACATATTTTCTTCATGAAAAGTCTCTTTACGTAAATTGAGGTACACATATAAATAGGGGATAATTCAGATGACATTAAAAAAAAAAAAAGGACCAGTAACCAGACTGGCAATCTTCAAAGGTCTCATGAAAATGGTGATTTTCAATAGACTGAAGAAGAAAGAGGTGGAGATTCAAGCATTGGAAAACAAATGCTTTTACCAGATTTCAGTGGTGAAAAGCAAATCACATGACCATATCTAACTTTAAGGGTGGGGGGAATGTAATTCTCCCTTGTATAAGGAGAAGTGACTGCAGGATCTACTGGTACCCTAAGGGATTTGTTGAAACATTTTATTTTACTTATTTGAGTGCTAGCAACAATGCTTGACTACTACATAAAAAGGAAAGCAAGAGAGTGCTACAGCTGCTGGTAGATGGGCAGCAATTTCTTTTCCACACTTCTCTTTGGTGTCTAAGTGGATATGAAGAGACAATTTTGGTCTTTGAACCTTCAGAATTTGAAAGTGAAATAATTAGGGGCTCTTGCTTCTGAAAAATCCAGAATCTGACAGGTGTCCCAAAGGGAAGCATAGCATTTAAGTGTGACATGCTCCAGAGAAGAAAACTGCTGGCTCTTAAAAATCTGCGGAAAGCCTCCCTCAACAGTTTTCTCGTCCTCACCTCCTTGGAGACACATGGTGTCTCCACCATGAAGCTGAGCAGTGAGTTCAATGAACAGTGACAAAAAACTAATCCAACAGTCTGGCCTGCCACTCGCAAAAAGAGACACCCCTCTCCCTCAGGACAGCCTTCTCAGGGCTCACAAAAAGGAAAACCTTTCTCCTCTTGGAAGGAATGGTGAAGTAGGAAAATCAGCATTCTCCTCAAAATGGTCCTTACTCTTACAGATAATATCACTTGTATATGTTTTAATTATAACATTTAATTACATACCAGATAAACTGATGAAATGTAAGTATGAAAAGAAAGTTGTTAATTCTATTAAAACCAGTCTAATGCCTTAGAAAGATTCAATAAAAGTGAATTGTGAGAGGCGGCGTGGACAGAACCCTGGAGATTCGTGAGTTTTGAGGCTGCCGGTGGAGATTGGCGCGGGCGGCTGAGCCCTGTGGTTAGGGGGAAAAATTTTAAATAAAACGGCCATTTGGAGCCGCGGGCGAGGCGAAAAAGTTTTATTTTCTGGGGATCTGGCTGCCTGGCGCCCCTTGGACCTTGTGTGAACAGAGCAAACGAGCTAATCAGCACGCAGTGAACCGGAGGGGGGATTTTGGTTGGGAAACGCAGCTGATCTCCCTAGCCACTCAGGGATAAGCCCCGGGCCGCTGCGGAGCCAGGAGGAAGGGACACTTCTCAAAGAAGGGAGGGTTCGGTTGGAAGACAGGGAAGGGTATTTTATATTTTTAGACATCGATCTGGCTGCCTGCACCGCCCCATAGCTTTGGGGAGCAGATAAGCCGACCTGAAGCAGCACCAGGCTGAGAGCAGACGCAAATCTGCACTCAAACTGATTTACTGAGCAGCCCGGTGACGCTGGAGCTCGGCGCCAGAAGGGGCAGAATCCGCCCTCTTTAGCACTCCTCACTGACTAACATCAGAGCTTCAGCTAACCTGGGGAGTCCGGAAAGTGACACGTGCTAGATTAATTTCCACGGGCCCAGCTAGGGTCCCTTCCGTAAGGGGGTTGGTCTAGAGGAGGAATTATTTTGGGTCCTGCATTTGGCTAAAAAAATTAAAATAAAATAAAAAAAAAATTGAGGTCACCTCAACAAATGAAAAATAAATTCTTTTTAATTTAGTTTAATAGCTAAAAGCTGCTTCAGGACCTGCATATAGAACCCTGTGGGGAAATTCATTGATAAACACAAGTAGGCAGGAAGGAACCAAGAGGACCCTAGGGGAATCATTGACCCCCCTTATCTCTGTTTGACTGCTTGCCTGTGTGGATCTTTGGTTTCTCTCTGTTACTTTCTGGTCTATTGCTATTATTTCCTCTTTCCTCCCCCCTTTCTTTTTCCTTCTATTTTTTTTTTTTAAATAGGTGCTGCCAGCTTGTCGCTTCTTTGCTGGGCTTCTTATTCAGTAATTTCCCACTTGCTGTATATATTGATTCTGTATTACAAACTATCGCTTATCCTTCCTGCATCTTTCTGCCTTCTGTTTTCTGTTGTGGCTCTTAGAGACAACATTTTTTCATAGGCCCACAACTTAAGGGTGTCAATTTCTATTCCATCTATTTTGTTTTCTTCTTCTTTTTTTTAATTTTTTATTTTTTATTAGTATTAACTTTTTCCTTTCAGACCATTCTTTACTATTTCTCTCCCTCTTCATAATTCTAGCCTTCTAAATCACTATATATATATTCCTCCATTTGTTTTCCCAGTCCATTGTAGGAACTCCATATTTTTTCCTAGTACTCTACACTACCTACACAAGTTAAATATTCATCTCATTAAGTCTCATTTTGCCCCTCTTCTAACTTTTATCAATATTTCTATTATCCTTCTGCCTTCCTTACATCTTTTGATTCCTCTGGCCCTAACCTTTTGCTTTCAAGGGAACATAGAAAGAAGCAAGGAAATAAAATAAGAAGAAAAACTGCCAAAGAGAAAACTTAACTCACACGCAGAATCAACAGCTAAATAAAATTCTAGAGCATAGAGAAAAGCTAATCAACTGAACAAACACATCAAGATAATATGTTGACCTGAGGGCAACAGAAAAATACAAATGATTCTGAGAAACTGGAAAACATGGACCAGTCCAGTGCACAAAATAAAAACCAGGAAGCAATGCAGAACATCGAACAACTAATCAAAGCTATCCAAACAAATATCATGGACCAACTTAAAGAACTTAAGGAAGAGATTAAGGATATAAAGAAGACACTGGGAGAACATACTGAAGAAATAGCTAACACGCCTAAAAAGGTAATGGATATGATGGTGAACAAAGGCACAAGTCAAGAAATGAAAAAGACGCTGGACTCACATGGCAGCAGAATTGAACAGGGAGAGGAAAGAATTAGTGATATGGAAGACAATACAGTTGAAATCAAAGAGATTGTAGAAAAGATAGACAAAAAGATAGAAAAAATCCAGCATGGTCTCAGGGCATTAACCGATAATACAAAACGCACAAACATACGCATTATGGGCATCCCAGAAGGAGAAGAGAAGG
>JAKSZT010053825.1:18441791-18724129 GCA_026826555.1 Tolypeutes matacus
GGCAGCACCTATTTAAAAAAAAAAGTAGAAGGAAAAAGGAAGGGGGGGAGGAAAACTGGAATAATAGCAATAGACCAGAAAGTAACAGAGAGAAACCAAAGATCCACACAGGCAAGCAGTCAAACAGAGATAAGGGGGGTCAATGATTCCCCTAGGGTCCACGTGGATCCTTCCTGCCTACTTGTGTTTATCAATGAATTTCCCCACAGGGTTCTATATGCAGGTCCTGAAGCAGCTTTTAGCTATTAAACTAAATTAAAAAGAATTTATTTTTCATTTGTTGAGGTGACCTCACTTTTTTTTTTTTTTTTTTAGCCAAATGCAGGACCCAAAATAATTCCTCCTCTAGACCAACCCCCTTACAGAAGGGACCCTAGCTGGGCCCGTGGAAATTAATCAAGCACGTCCCACTTTCCGGGCTCCCCAGGTTAGCTGAAGTTCTGATGTTAGTCAGTGAGGAGTGCTAAAGACGGCGGATTCTGCCCCTTCTGGCGCCGAGCTCCAGCGTCACCGGGCTGCTCAGTAAATCAGTTTGAGTGCAGATTCGCATCTGCTCTCAGCCTAATGGTGCTTCAGGTCGGCTTATCTGCTCCCCAAAGCTATGGGGCGGTGTAGGCAGCCAGATCAATGTCTAAAAATATAAAATACCCTTCCCTGTCTTCCAACCGAACCCTCCCTTTTTTGGGAAGTGTCCCTTCCTCCTGGCTCTGCAGCGGCCCGGGTCTTATCCCTGGGTGGTTAGGGAAATCAGCTCCGTTCCCCAATCAAAATCCCCCCTCCAGTTCACTGGGTGCTGATTAGCTCGTTTGCTCTGTTCACACAAGGTCCAAGGGGCGCCAGGCAGCCAGATCCCCAGAAAATAAAACTTTTTCGCCCCGCCCGCGGCTCCAAATGGCTGTTTTATTTTTTTTCCCCTAACCGCGGGGCTCAGCCACCTGTGCCAACCTCCACCGGCAGCCTCAAAACTCCCGAATCTCCACCGTTCGGTCCATGCCGCTGATCCGCGCAGATAGATGTCCCAAGCTTCTCACTCCACGCGTGCACAGCACAGACCCCCGGGCAGGACCCCGTCCCCAATCCGCCTTGCTCTGGGAGCTTGCAGTGTGCGCCCTCCTACACTAACGCCATCTTGGCCCCTCCCCAAGTGCATATTAAAGAATTATACACCACTACGGTTTTATTCCTGGAATGTAAGGATGGTTCAACATAAGAAAATCAATTAACATAATACACCACATTTACAAACCAAAGGAAAAAAAACATACAGTTCATCTTGATTGATGCAGAAAAGGCATTGGGCAAACACCATCATCCTTTCTTGATAAAAACACTCCAAAGATAAGAATAAAAGGAAACTTCCTCCACATAATAAAGGGCATATATGAAAATCTCACAGACAGTATCATACTCAATGGGGAGAGTTTGAAAGCTTTCCCACTAAGATCAGGAACAAGACAAGGATGCCCAGTGCCACCACTCTTATTCAACATCGCACTAGATGTTCTATGTCGAACAATTAAGCAAGAAAAAGAAATAAAAGGCATCAAAATTGGAAAAGCGGAAGTAAAACTCTCGCTATTCACAGATAACATGATCCTATGTTTAGAAAATCCTGAGACATCTACAACAAAGCTACTTGAGCTAATAAATGAGTTCAGCAAAATGGCAGAACACAACATCAACATGCAAAAATCAGTAGCATTTCTATACACTAGTAATGAGCAAGCTGAGGAGGAAATCAATAAAAATATTACATTGACAATAGCAACAAGAAAAAGACTCAAATATCTAGGAATTAATTTAACCAGGAATTCAAAGGATATGTATTCAGAAGGAGAAGAAAAAAAAAAAACAGTGCTAAAAGAAGAAATCAAGGAAAACCTAAACAAATGGAAGTACATTCCATGTTCATGGATTGGAAGACAAAACATCGTGAAGATGCCAATTCTACCCAAGCTGATATATAGATCCAATGCAATCCCAATCAAATTTCCAACAGCCTACTTTAAAGAAATAGTATAGTCAATTACCAAATTTATTTGGAAAAGAAAGGGGTCCCAAACATCCAAAAATATACTGAAAAAGAAGAGCAAAGTCAGAGGACTCATGCTTCCTGACTTTGAAGTGTATTATAAAGCTTCAGTGGTCAAAACAGCATGATATTGGCATAAATATAGACACACTGATCAATGGAATCAAATTGATAGTTCAGAAATACCCCTCACCTCTATGGCCAAGTGATATTTGATAAGCCTACCAAGCCCACTTTTCTGGGACAGAACAGTATCTTCAACAAATGGTGTTGGGAGAAATGAATATCCATAACCAAAAGAAGGAAAAAAGGACCCCTATCTCACTCCCTGTACAAGAATCAACTCAAAATGGATCAAAGACCTAAACAGAAAACCCAGGACCATAAAACACCTAGATGATAACATAGGGAAACATATACAAGACTTTGTAGTAGGTGGAGGTCTCTTAAACCTTACATCCAAACCATGAGCAACAAAAGAAAAAAATAGATAAACAGAACCACCTCAAAATTAAACACTTCTGCAGCTCAAAGGTCTTTGTGAAGAGGGTAAAAAGTTGCCTACTGAATGGGAGAAAATATTTAGAAATCACACATCTGACAAATGTCAAATATACATGATATATAAAGAGATCCTACAATATAACAATAAAAAGACAAATGGCCCAATTAAAAAGTGGGCGAAAGATCTTAAGAGACATTTTTCTGAAGAATACAAATGGTGAAAAAAAAAACATATGAAAAAATGTTCTGGCTATTAGAGAAATGCAAATCAAAGCTACAATGAGATATCATTTCATACCTACTAGAATGGCCACTATTAACAAAACAGAAAACTACAAGTGTTGGAGAGGATGTGGAGAGACAGGAATCCTTATACACTGTTGTTGAGGATGTAGAATGGTACAGCCACTGTGGATGTCTCTTTGGTGGTACCAAAGGAAGTTGGATATAGATCTGCCATGTGACCCAGCAATACCACTACTATTTACATACCCAGAAGAAATGAGAGCAGTTACACAAACAGATATTTGCACACTGATGTTCATAGTGACATTACTCATAATTGCCAAAAGATGGAAACAATGTTGGTGTCCATCAACTGACGAATGGGTAAACTGTGATATATACACAGGTTGGAATGTTATTCAGCTGTAAGAAAAAATGAATTCGTGAAGCATATGACAATATGGATGAACCTGGAGGACATTATGTTGAGTGAAGCAAGTCAGGCACAAAAGGACAAACACTGTATGATGTCACTATTATTAAATAAATATAATGAGAAAACAAATGGAGTTAATAGATTGATTATAAGTCACCAGAAAAATAGAATGTGGTTAGAGAATGGAAAGCTGAAGTTTAATCTGTGCAGAATTGGTAAAAAAGTTGTTTGTAAATGTATAGAAATAGTGAATGTACATCATAGGATTTGTAATTAGTAGCACTAACATATGGGCATGATAGGGGTTTGAATTTTTTGTTGTTTTCCTTTTTTTGGAATAATGAAAATGCCCTAATATTGATTGAAGTGATGAATGCACAACTCTGTGATTATACCAGAAGATTTGTTTCCTGGCAGATCTTAGAGGGGAAACTTCCAGTCTTTCACCATTTCGCATGATGTTAGCTGTGGGATTTTCATATATGCCCTTTATTATGTTTAGGAAGTTTCATTCTATTCCTATTTTTTCTAAGTGTTTTTATCAAGAAAGGATGTGGGATTTTGTCAAATCCCTTTTATGAGTCAATCAAGATGATCACATGGTATTTTCCATTCACTTTTTTTAAAAGTTCTATATTGCATTGACTGAGCTTCTTAAGTTGAACCACTCTGCATATCTGGGATAAAACCCACTTGATCATGGTGCATAATTCTTTTAATGTGCTATTGGATTGTATTTGCAGGTATTTTGCTGAGGATCTTGCATCTATATTCATAAGAGAAATTGGTCTGTAATTTTCTTTCTTGTATATCTTTTTATCTGGCTTTGGTATTAGGGTAATGTTGGCTTCATAGAATGAGTTAGGTAGTGTTCCCTTCTCTTCAACTTTTCTGGGAAGAATTTGATCAGGATTGGTATTATTTCTTCTTGGAATAATTGGTAGAATTCACCTGTGAAGCCATCTGGTCCTGGGATTTTCTTTGTTGGGAGGTATTTGATGACTGATTCAATCTCTTTACTTGTAATTGGTCTGTTGAGGTCTTCTATTTCTTCTAGAGTAAGTGTAGATTGTTCATGTGTTTCTAGGACTCTGTCCTAGATTCCTAGGTTGTCTAATTTGTTGATATACAGTTGTTCATAGTATCCTGTTATGATCCTTTTTATTTCTGTGGGGTCAGTAGTAATGCCCCCTCTCTCATTTCTGATTTTATTTATTTGCATCTTTTCTCCTTCTTTCTTTGTCAGTCTAGCTAAGGGTCAGTCAATTTTGTTGATATTTTCAAAAAAACCAACTTTTGCTTTGTTAATGCACTCTATAGCATTTTTATTCTGTTTCATTTATTTTTGCTCTAATATTTGTTATTTCTTTTCTTTTGCTTGTCTTAGGTTTAGTTTGCTGCTCTTTTTCTAGTTCCTACAGTTGTGCAATTGCATCTTGATTTTAGTACTTTCTTCTTTTCTTAATGCAAACATGTAGGACTATAACCTTTTATTAATATATAATGTTCTTCTTTGTCTCTTGTAACAGCTTTTTACTTAAAGTCTATTTTGTCTGATATTAGTATAGCTACCCCCAGCTTTTGTTATTACTATTTGCATGGAATATCTTTTTCCACCCTTTCACTTTCCATCTATTTGTGGTTTTGGGCCTTAGGCAAGTCTCTTATAAACAATATATAGTTGGATCATGCTTTTTTACCCATTCTTCCAATCTATGTCTTTTGATTGAGGCATTTAATCCATTAACATTCAGTGTTATTAGAGTAAAGGCAGTCCTTCAGCCACTTTTTTCTTTGATTTTTATATGTCATACCTTTTTACTGTCTCTCTTCTCCTTTTCTGTATAGTTGATCTTTTGTGATGTATTTGATTGATCCCTTTTTCAATTTTATTTTTGTATATTTTTTAAAGACTTATTTATTTATTTACTCCCCCCTCCCCTTGTTGTTTTGCACTCACTGTCTGCTCTATAAGTGTTCTTCTGTGTCTGCTTGTCTTCTCTTTAGGTGGCACTGGGAACCAATCCTGGGACCTTCCAGCATGGGAGACAGGTGCTCAATCTCTTGTGCCACCTAGCTCCCTTGTCTGCTGCATCTCTTATTGTTTCTCCTCTGTGTCTCTTTTTGTTATGTTATCTTGCTGCGCCAGCTCTCCGTGCGGGTCAGCACACTATGTGGGCCAGCACTCCTGCACGGGCCAACATTCCATGTGGGCCAGCTCAGCATGTGGGTCAGCTTGCCTTTCAACAAGATACCCCAGGAATTGAACCCTGGACCTCCTATCTGGTAGACAAGAGCCCAATCACTTGAGCCACAACCCTTTCCCCTGTTTTTGTATATTTTTTAAGTACTTTCTTTGTGCTTCCCCTAAGGTTTACATTACACAGCCTACATCTATAAGCTACTAATCCGAAATGATGCCAATTTAGCTTCAACAGCATACATGGCACTCACATATCCCTGTTTTCCAAATTTATGTTCTTTTTGTCCCACATTACCCCTTTATATTTGTGTGTCCATTATGCTTTTTTCTTATTCAATTGTATTCTAACTCATCCAAGAATTAAACAGTAGAGTTGTATACTAAGGATACAGTACTATTGGGGTTTGCACTTATCCTTTTTAGTTACCTTTATTGAAGATCTTCATTTCTTCACACTATTCCAAGCCACTCTCTCCTCTTTTCCTTTAAACCTCCAGAGCTTGCTTTAGTAATTCTTGTAGTTCTCTTGTTGATGAACTCTCTCAGCCCTCACTTTAGTATCTCTTGTAAATCTGGCCTTTTGGTGGCATACTCTTTTAATTTTTGTTTATCTGTGAATTTTGTAAATTCTCTCATTTTTGAAGGTCAATTTTGCAAGGTAAACAATTTTGGACTGGAAGATTTTCTCTTTCAGTACCTTAAATATATTATATCATTGCCTTCTTGCCTCCATGGTTTCTGATGAGAAATCAGTACTTATTCTTATTGAGGATCACTTGTATGTGATGAGTTGCTTTTCTCTTGCTACATTCAGAATTCTCTTTTCTTTGGCATTTGACATTTGTATTAGTATGTGTCTTGGAATAGTCTACTAGTGTTTATTATGTTTTGAGTACATTACACTTCTTGGACATGTATATTTTTTTCTTTCATAAGAGTTGGGAAATCTCTGGCTATTCTCTCTCCCATTTTCTTTCTCCCCATTTTCCCTTCTCTTCTCCTTCTGGGACACCCATGATGTGTATATTTAGGTATTTATGCTGTCATTCAGACTTTTGAGTGATAAGACAAAGTGCGCAAACATATGTGTCACTCAAATCCTTGAGACCCTGTTTAATTTTTTCTATTCTTTTCTCTGTTTCTCTGATTATACTACTTCAATTTTCCTGTCTTCTAGTTCATTGATTCTTTCTTCTGTATGATCAAATCTGTTGTTTTATGCCTCTAGTATATTTTTAATTTCCATTATTGTGCCTTTCATCCCCATAATTTCTGTTATGTATCTTTTTAAACTTTCAAATTGTTCTTTATGTTCATACATCTTCTTCTTAATATTCTTTATCTCTTTATGCATATTTTTCTTCATCTTCTTGCATTGGTTAGAAGGTTTATTTGAACTTTTTTGATTCTGTGTCTCCTCTGAGGTTTTCATTTGTTCCCTTGACTGAGCCGTATCTTCCTGTTTCTTAGTATGGCTTGTAAGTTTTTACTGATGTTGAGGCATCCAATTATCTTTAAAAGTTAACACTGAAGGTCAGTTTCTCCCTCTTATCTAAGGTATTATTATTGGTTGGCTTTGTGTTAAGGCTTTTCTTTGACACTTAGCCCAACTTATTCTGGACCTTTACAGTAGCCCATGTTTAACTGATCAGATTTTCTCAGCTCTTCTTCGTCTCTTCCTTGTCCTGGATATGTGGTACAATTTTTAAGATTGTACTTTTTGTGCAATTGTTTCACCTCCATGAGAAAGCTTCCTTTCTTCTATTCCTTCTCCAGAAATCTTGATCTATTCTATTTGGTTTTGTGCAGAATTTTCTCCCCAGCTGCTATTATCTGTTTAAATGCCCCCTTTCCTTACCCTTTTCAGTTCTGGGACCCATCCTGAATTATAGCAGCTCAGTCCCCTCTTTATTTTTTGTGAGGCTTTCTGCCCTCAATTTCTTCCTTGTTAGGGTATCCTACCCTAGGGTCCCAGATGTGGTCAACCCGGGAAGGTGGATCAATCCAGAAAGGCCTGTTTTGCATTTTGGTGGTCCAGTGAATAGAGACTTGATTGTGTGCACCTCTTGCAAACAGTTCTGCCTCTCTCTCTCTCTCTCCTGGGGGCCATCTTGTATGTGGCACTCCTGAGCAGCTTGTGTTCCTCCCTGTGGCCTGTGGTCTTGGGTCCCTGTGCATGGATATGCATGGGGTTATAACTTGCTGCTGTGAGTGACTCAATAGTCTGCATCTGCAGCAGGAGGAACCTGGGCTGTGCTGATTCTATGCAATTCCCAAGCTGCACAGGAACTGAATGAGGGGGAGGGGTCCAGACTGGAGAGTCTGGGAGGGAAACTACCTGATCTTAGAGATTATTTTATTTTTCTTTGATTCAGCATTTGTGGAGTCCTCTAATCTCCAGAGTTCTAATCATGTGGTATTTGTAATTTTTATTTATTGAGTCTATCATACATTTTTGATGTTCAAATTGTCCCAGATTTGGACCATAGAAGAACATTCACATTGGCTTCTTTTTGAAGTGACTTCACTAGCTTCTGAGCACTTTCTTGTATTTTAGCATCAGACTTTTGCACATCAGATCTGTAATTAGTCAATTTTCCAAAGAAACTTGATTTTATTGAGTAAGGAATGTCACTTAGAAACAATGATCTGGGCACTAGATGTGCTCATTGCTACTAGGATGTCCTGCTTCTAGTCTATAATCCCTTGATATAATTAAATATCCAGGAAATGTTCAAATTTCTACAAGTATCAAATTTCTACAACTGTTTGTCTGTTTCTGTTTCTTTGTCTGTCTGTCTGACTGGAGACTCTCTATAGAAGATATTCCTTATTCTCTTTTACCACTATCTCATTCTCCTCAACCAGTACCTTACTGATGACATTTGGAAATTGCCAGTCTTTTGCTGTCACAAATTACGCTGGAACTAAAAAGTTTCTCTTTATGATTTTTGTAGTTTTGCTAGTGTAATTTTGAGATAGAGCTCTAGAAGTTAGAATGCCAAATCAAGGTATAAATGCTTATGTAATTTATTACATACATAAATATAAATATTGCTAAATTCCTCCCAAAAGTATGGCATTACTTTGATTCCCACCAGCAATATATGAGAATATCCATTTTTCCACAGCCTCACCAACTATGTAAGATGTTACACATTTGGAGTTTTTCCAATATAAGTGAGAAATTATATTTCAGGGTAGTTTTAATTTGCATTTATATTATTGCAAAAGAAGTTAGAAGCCTTTTTATAGGTAAGAGCCTTTTATACTTTTTTGTGAACTGACTGTTCAAAGTTCTAGCCCATTTTTCTATAGAGCTGTTTCTTGTTTCTTCTCCACTTTAGAAGGTCTTTATCTGTTAATCTTTGGTCTTGAATAAAATTTGAAAATATTTTTCTCAATTTATCACTTGTCTTTTTACATATAATGGATTTTTGTGTTTTTGTTTTATTTTTTCCATTCAAGAGTTCTTCATTTTTATGTAACCAGATTTTAAGTCTGTCCCCTTTTCCCCTTCTAGATTTCAAGTAATAGAGAAGTTTTCTCACTCCCAGGTTATATAGATTTCACTCATGTTTTCTTCTAGTACTCATATGGTTTCTCCTCCCCTGCCCACATTTAAATCTCCATTCTGTTTGAAAATTATCCTGGTATTCAGTATGAGTAATCGATTTTTCCATATGTCTATTCAGTTTATCTCAATATAACTTATTAAAATTCTGTCTTTCCTCACTGATTTGAGATGCTTCTTTGTAGTATAACAAATTGCCATATGCAGTTAGGTCTATTTGTGGGTTTTCATTCTGTTCCATTAGTCTGCCTGTGCATTCAGCACCACAATCACACTTTTTAAGTTATGTTTTTATAGTAGGTAGATCCCACCCTCATTGCTTTCCTTTTTCAATGTTTTCCTACTATATTTGCTTATTTATTCATTTAAATGAACTTTATAATCAACTTTTCTATCTCTGGAGGCAGGGGAACCCTGATAGTTGCTTTGTTAGGGTTGTGTTAAATCTATAAATTATAAATTAATAAAGTTATAAATTAAATTAGTAGAATTGACATCTTTACGATGTTTCATTTTTCTGTCCAAGTATATGTTATATGTTTCCATGTGTTCAAGTCAATTTTTGTGTCTTTCAGGACTGTTTTATAGTTTAATTTCTTTTTAAATTTCACACCTAGTCATTTTATTTTAGCTACCACAAATGGGGTCGTTTCTTCCATCACATCTTCTGAGTAGTTTCTGTTTCTACCTATAAAAGCTATTGTTTGAATATTTATTTTGTAAACTACTACTTTACTAAATTCTTTAATTTTTTATATTAGTTTTCTACTGATGCTTGGAGTTTTCCAGATATATAATAATATTATCTGCAAGTAAAGATTATTTTTCCTTTTTCTAACTCTTGTGCTTCTAACTGTTTTCACTAGTCTAAATGCATTGTATTCCTCCAACACAATGTAAAATAATAATAAGCTCAAGTTTGCCAAATAAAGCACAGGCTGCCCAATTACATTTGAATTTCAGATAAACAATGAACACATTTTTTAGTAAAAGCATGCCCCAAACATTTTTTTTTTTTAATGTACAAGTATGTTATTCTTCTCACTATACTTTGTTTTTCTTGTAATAACTACAAACCTTTTCTGGTGTTCATGTTTAACTTAGAGAGGAGAGTGGGTCAGAACATTAACACACAACTGGAAAAAAATAAGAAACAACTCTATAAAAAGCATCAAAAAGCATAAAATACTCAGGAGTAAATGTAACAAAATCTATGTATGTAAGACCTGAAAACTATAAATGGTGCTATAGAAAATTACAGAAAACATGATTTAATGGAGAGATATGCCCTGCTCGTGGATTGGGAGACACAATATTAAGAAGATGTCAATTCTCCCCAGACTTATCCATAGATTCAATCCAATCACAATCAAAATTCCAGCAGACTTGTAAAAGAAACTGTCAAATAATTAAAATATTTATATGGAAATTCATACAGCATGAGATTTCACGAGATTCAAGAATCTCAGACAGTAAAAACAATTTTGAAAAAAAAGTTGAAAGACTTGTACTATCTGATTTCAAGACTTATAATGCTGCCATAATCAAGACAAAGTAGTATTAGCATAAATATAGATATACAGATCAATGGAACAAAACAGTTCAGAAAATGACCCACACATATCTGGTCAACTGAATTTTGACAAAGGTGCCAAGATACATCAATGGTAAAATTATAATATTTTCAACAAATGAAGCTAGAACAAATGAATATCTGAATGGGTAAAAAAATGAGCCTCAACCCCCACATCTCACCATATACAGAAAATGGATCATACACCCAAAATTAAAAGATAAACCTTCTTCAAGAAGAAGCAAAATTAGGAGGCAGTTTTCATGCTCTGTTTCATAAATTGTTATGTTTCATAAAATAAACACAAAAATAATGAATCATAAAATGATAAATTGTGTTTTATAAAAATAAAACTTCCTCTTCAAAATGCACACAATTAAGAAAGTGAAAATGCAAGCCACAGACTAAGGGAAAATATTCAAATAAATCTCTCTGACAAAGGCCTTGCATAAGAAACTCTTAAAACTCAATAATAAGAAGGCTAGCAACCCAATAAAAATAAATAAAATTGATTTTAAAAAAAATATTTCAGTGAGGCCTGAACCCTGTTCCCCTTAGGGATTGGTGCATGTTGGTTTGATTCCACAATTTGTCCTGTGACCAACTATAGGCTTAGCATGACTTCTGACTGTTTGATTCTGCCTAGAGGCCTAAGCATGCACCTTCAGGAATATTGCTTAGTTTATTTCAATTAAACCTTCATAGACAGTGTGGTTGGAGCCAATTAAAAAACAGAGAGCAGGACCTTCATCAAGTTTACAGAGGTGGTAAGCACTGTTTTGAGCCTGCTTCACTAATAATACTTGAACAATAATGTTCACATATATGACAGAAAAAAAAGAGAAAAGGAAAAGAAATGATAATATATTTCTTGGCTTAATTGTTGTCAAAAGAGTTGACACAGTGGTAGAAATGTAAACACCAAATATTAATCTAACCACAGTTGTGATAGAACTACATTGAGAGCAATGAATGGAAAAAGCAGTCCTGCTGCCACCCAAGAGGCTAGGGAGAATTGAGAATTGAATAGAAAACCACACCTTGTAAAATACACAAAGACTCATAAAATAGAAAAAATGTACCAAATCAAAGCACAATATTCATTATAGTCTCTCACACTTAACAGCGGTTTGGATTTCTATATGAAAGAAAAGACCACAGAAAAACTTACGCAAGGGTAGCTTACGTGGTCTCCTGTTTCTAAACATAAGAACATTGACTGTTCCATCAGCTCCCTGATTTACAAATGCTGACCAATTCTTATGAAAATCTTAAAACATCCTTCATTAACTCCCCGCTTTGTGACTCACCTTGCTGCAGCAAGTTATGAACCTGACTATTGATTTCAGATGTGCTCGTAAAGGTCTTTGGCTGATAAGATTTCAACAGGACAATGGAGGTCAAAAAGAATGCAGTGTGTGGTGCAGATAGGTAGGAGCATGCTATCTCCCCAGTCCTCCATAGTTGGAAGTGAAGAGATAATGAATAAGATTTATAAATCAAGAAACAATCATATAAACATGGTATTTAGACATATGGAAGTATCACAAGAATAGCTAAACAAGTTGCAAATTGTTGCCTCAGAAGTTAGAGTCAGAAGACTGCTTTTTTGTTAAAATTCCTATAGAGCTACTTTAATTTTTCAGCTATACACATGTCTAACTTTAATAATAATGGACTTAAATCTAAAAATATTAAATTGGGCAATTATTTGAACATAAAAAAGACAAAGCCATATTATATTTCTTGCTTATCTGAGTTTATAAACTAATATTCATATCCATCCATCATTCATGTATTTGTTTAGCAAATATTTCTTTATTGAACACCACTATATGTTAGACACTATTCTAGGGGATGGAGATACAGTAGAGAACAAGAGACACACACAGACAAATTCCCATCCTAATGGATCTTAGATAGATGAGAAACCTGGAGCCTCACAGGTGAAGTAACTAGCTCCCAGGTCCCAAAGTCAGTAAATAGTTAAGCCAGGATCTGAACTAAAGCAATCTGTTTCTAGAGCTTACTGATTTTAAATGTGGACAGATTGAGATTATAGGAAATATCTGCCATGAGCCAGAGTATCTTGTAAAGCCAGAAAGTGAGAAAATGCTCAAAACAAAACAAAACAAAAACCCACAATAATGGGGGTGTGGCAGTTTGAATCTGGGTGGGCCCCAGAAGATCAAATCGTTAGAGCTAATCCATTCCTGGTCATGTAAACCTATTGTAGGTGGATCTTTTGATTAATTACTTCAGTTAATGGCCTTGATTAGATTGCATGACCCAGGGTGGGTCTTGATCCTCTTACTGAAGTCCTTTATAAACTGGAATCAGTGGGACCACAGAAACAGAGAGAAACACCCTGAAGCTTAGAGAAAAGTCCTCAGGAGCCAGAAGCTGAAATCAACAGAAAACAGAAGCTGAGAGGAGCCACTGAAGTCAGAAATTAAAAGCAACGAGGCCTGGAGGAGAGAGGATTGACAAGCAGATGCTACCATGTGCCTGATCTCCCATAGGTGCAGCTCAGGGAGAGAGCATCTCCTGATGATGCCTTGATTTGGACACTTTCACAGCCACGGAACTGTAAACTTAAAATTTGCAAATATTCTCGCTGTCCTGATTTTGTGATAATCAGGGTAGGCTAAACATTCACTACATTAGAAACCATGTGTGTGTCCCCAGACCTAGTTTTTCTCCCTAGGTCTGGTTTTTAGAATGCTGGTGATAAACTAAGCTTGACTTATTATATGACCATCCTGTATGGGAAAAGACTGTAACTCTAGGTATCTTTGGTCAACCTTAAGAGATATAGCAGGAGGAAGGATGTGGCTCAAATGGTTAGGTGTCCATTTCCCACCTGGAGGGACCTGGGTTCGATCCCCGGGACCTCCTGGTAAAAATTAAAAAAAGAAAAATATAGAAGTTGCATGGGCCACCAGGCCCCATGCGTGGGTGCGCCACCAGGTCCTGTGAGCAGGTGAGTCCCCCAGGCTCCATGAGCCACACAGCAAGATGATGATGTAAAAGGAGAGTGACACAAGGGAGAGCCAAGACGAGACATGCTGAAAAACCAGGAACTAAGGTGGCTCAGGCAGTAGGACGCCTCTCTCCCACATCGGCGGTCCTGAGGATCAAATCCCAGTGAAGACAGGAGGAGAAGGATGAGAAGAGAGGGCAGGAAACGGACACAGAGAGTTGCCCAGCGAATGGACACCAAAACAGCAAAAACGGTGGGGGAGGGGGGTATAAAAATGGTTAAAAGTAAATAACTAAATAAATAAATCCTTCAAAAAAAGGTATAGGGGAGTAAGATACAGACTATAGTTAGTAGTAATACTTTGACGATGCTCTTTCATAATTTGTTAACAAATGTTTCACAACAGTGCAAAGTATTTGTGGTGGGGTGATGTGTGGGAGCCCTGTTTGGTGTTATGCATGTTTATTTTGTAAGTTCACAATGTTTACTGAACACTTATAGTTTATGTATGTTCATGTATGAATGATATACTTCAATAAATTGTCTTAAAAAATATTTAATAGATCCCCATTGTAAATGCCAACCCACTTCTAGTATATTGCCCTCACAGCCTTTAGCAAACTGAAATAGGGGGTATGTCAAAGGGACAATGGGGGTATGTAAAAGAGCTCGCAATGGTCAAAGCTGGAACAATTTGATAATAAAATATATAAAGTAGTATTGGATTAAAATCCAAAGTATAAAATAATATTCCTGAATCCATACTGATATAACTGAATTAATGGGAAAGAAGAGACAAATCTCCCATGCAGCAGAATTCCAATTATTGTAGACACTCTACCCTCAAGGAAGTAGAGCAGAAGTCCCTGGTTCCTTAGGTGTGCGCTATGTATAGTGACTTTCTTCCAAAGAGTACAGTATGGAAGAGGGGTGGGGCAGGGATGGGAGAATAACTTTTCAGTGAAGAAAGCTGATGAACATTACCTTAGCTGAGTGATGAAGGTCAACATCAACAGTGATAAGTCATGTTGAGAGTATGTATCTTTGATATATGATAAAATCAGAACTTTACCTCTGTGGTCTGCATCACAAGAAAAACATCAAATAAATCCGAATTGAGAGACATTCTACAAAATACCTGACCCATACTCATCAAAAGTGTCAAGGTCATCAAAAGAAGGAAAGGCTAAGAAACCATCACAGCCATGAGGAGACTAAGGAGACATGATGATTCGATGTAATGTGGTATCCTGGGTGGGATCCTGGAACAGAAAAAGAATATTAGGTGAAAACTAGGAAATCTTAATAAAGTATGGACTATAGTTAATAATAATCTACCAATATTGACTCTTTAATTGTAACAAATGTATCATACTATTGTACCCTCAGGAGAACTGGTTGCAGGGTACAGGGGAACTCTCTGTACTTTCTTAACTTTTCTGTAAATCTAAACTGTTCTAAGAAGTAATGTTTATTTTTAACAAGTTACTTGAACAAATTAAAAAATATGTGCACAGATTGGCAATTTGGCAATTATAGGTCTGTTCTGTTCTTCAAAAATAGCAACATAGGCCCTGGCTGGCTAAGTCTCCTTATGATGTGCGTTATGAAACAGACTGTTTAAAATCTAAGATTATAAATTCCAAATTGAATAATTCTAGAAAAAAAAGTGTTGAGAGGACATATACCTAAATACCAAAAGTGGTTCTCTCTAGGGTGAGCTCATAGGTGACCTTTCTGTTGTTTTCTGTTTTCCAAGTTATCTGCAATGAGCATGCCTTACATATATAATTTCAGAAAGGGATACAAGAACAATAAGAAAAGAAAAGAAATGTGTGGGTTTTTTTGCCAGAATCTTTGATTAAATATCTTCAATAGGCTCATGTGCTGCAGAAGACATCCTAGAGGAAGGGAAAGGAAAAACAGTGATTCTACAAATACTAGATGCCAGTCACTGCACTGAGCACTCAACATATTACCTCATGTATGTGGGAAAATAAGGATGTCCTTGAATTGGATCGCATTTGGAGAATAGTTTTATGTTTATGAAGTCCATTGTGAGTTTAAAGCAAAAATGCTAAAACAAGTTTTATATAGAATTTTTTTCAGGTATTTTATTTCTTGCTCTTATGCTTAAAGCACAATTGGTTACCCACCACCTAACATGTCATCTATATTTTTTCTTTTTCACACATTTTTAGTTGATCCACTTCTGAAGAGCCAGCACACATGTACTGCCTAGATATGAATCTTTTTAACTAATTTTATGCTTCGTTGTGAAATAATTGATTTGTGATTCATGAACATTAATGAACTCTTACAAACCTTTAATAAGTAAATAATAAAGTTCAGAAAATGATGGCATGGAATTTGTGCTTAAAAGGATACTTTTCCACAGTTTATTTTTTGTTAGTTCACATTTTATATTATGAAAGATAAAGATGGACAAATTTTTAAATCACTTTCATCACAACTGGTAAGATCACAAATTTCACATGTAAGCCACTATTTTTACACAGGGCCCATTTTCTGTGAAAGTGTATCTCAAAATCAAAATTTCAATCAATAATCAACATATATTGTTCTTGCAAGTGATTGCAGACAGTGGCTGTTTGGTATATTTATGTATTTGTGGATTGTTTCCCTAAAGATTTCCAGAAACATTGAAAAACTGTTTTTTTCCCTGATGTCTTTTTCTGGAGGTGATTGCTAAATTCCAGAGCATAACTATACTGTAATTATTGAATGCTGTCTAAGCATTTATCATACATAGTCAGATTTAATCCATGAAACAACCTGTCGTATAGGTACTATTAACCCCAATTTACCTATGAAGTCACACAGCAGTAGGGAGGAGAACTGTTTCAATACAGCAATCTCTTAACCGTCCTGCTGACTACTCACTAGCTTGGGAGCCCTTCTTTAAGACAGGGTTACTTTGGCTTCCTCACACATTCAGCTCTCCGTAGGCATTTATACTGACCCTAATTCTGTGCTATGCTGTCCAAACCACCTTCACTTCTCACAGAGGCTCCTGCCAGAAACTCCTATCTAGTCTTCCTAGTCCTCCCTTTTTGCGCCTTTCTTCTTCCCCACTCCCCAGCCTCAATCCATTCTCCACACTGCAGCTACAATAATTTTTCTCAAACCATGTAACCTATAAGGCATTATCTGTTTCCTGTCATCCTCTTCCACAATGTTCCCCCTCATTCTCTGGGCTTCTGACATGCTATTTTCCTTTATATGCACCATATTCCCTCCTACCACAGGACCTTTGTATATATTCTCACTCTTCCTGGATCACTCCTCCACTCACTCTTTGTCTAATTAATCCCTACTCACACAACTACTCAACTCTTACATCCTCAGGAAGCCTTTCTTGACCTCCAGACCAAGATATAACTCCTATTACAAGCACTGCTGGCACTATGTATCCCTGTCCCATTACAGAGTGTGATTGCTTGATTAATGACTAATCTAAGTCCCTATGCTCTATTTGTGTGTGTGCGTGTGTGTGTGTCCCTATGCTGTATTGTCCACTAGGTTTGTAAGCTCAGTGAGGGCAATTGCTTTTGCTCCTTATGTTATGTCTTTGCACATAGTAAGTGTATAACAAAAGCTTATAGATGAGTGACCCCATTCCCACCACCATCATCATCTAAGGACTACCATCCCTCTCCATCATGAGGAACATTCATTACCCCTCCTCCAGGACAAAAGCTCAGACCAAAAAGGGCAGGGATAGGGAAGAAATATAGTGGTGGAGGTGGCTGCAGAATAAGCCTCCAGGGATCGATGGACAAGGCACAGAACAGCTACTTTAAATTCTAGGTGTTAGTTTCAAATATATTTTTTCAGCCCATAATTGTCCCCAGAACTACAAATCTGAGTATGTGTCTATTCAACATCTCCACCTGAATGTCTAATTATGTTAATAGGCACCTCACATTTGAAGTAAAAGAGTATTTTTTGTCAGATTCACATATTCCGAACTGAACTATTTTGATTTCCCCACTAAATTCATTCCTCCATAGTTTTACCCACCTCAGTAAATGCCATTACCATTCATGCAATTGCCCAGGGCAAAAGCCTAGGAATCACCCCTGGCTCTCTTCTTTCTTGCAAACCTGTCATCTAAATTCACATCTCTCCCTTGCTCAGAACCCTCCAATGGCTCCCCATCATGCTTAGAATAAAATCCAAAATCTATAAATGACCTGAAGAGCCTTTATGTTGTGGATGCCATCACCTCTTCAATCTCATGTCCTCCTCTGCCCCCTTCCTCACAGGAGTTCAGCAGTGCCGGCTTCCTTGCTGCCCCTTGAAGATGCACATCCCCACCTCAGAGTCCTTGGACTTGCTTTTCCCTGAGCCCAAAAGACTCATACCCCAGCTCCCTCTCTTGCTTCCTTCAAGTTACTGCTCAAATGTTCCATTACTGAGAGATCTTGTCTCATCAAGCTATCAAGATACCGCCAATATGCTCTCTAGCTCTTTATCCCTTTCTCTTCTCTTGGCAGCACTAATCACTACTGACATTACATTATAAGTTTGTTTATGTGTTTACTCATTTATGTCTCCCCACTATATTGTATACCTCTCAAGGTTGTCTATTCTGTTAAGCCTATGCACTTAATAACTATCCCATGAAAAAATTAATGATCGAGTGAACATGATTGTCAACATCCAACTATTTGGAATTATGTGGCAGTTTGAATTTTCCATGTTGATTTGACCTTGCATAAGAAGTAAATTAGCTATTTAATAACGGATGTTAAAAAGAATAACAATATAAAATGTAATCTTTTAATTATTAGCCAGGAATAGATTACAAATCCGTGTAAACCAATTGTAAAAAACACAAAAGCTTTATTGTTGTTTCTTAATTGATTTAGGAAACTTCGGGGTCAGACAAGTTATTTTCTTTATTGTTTTCCTTTAGCCTTCCTCTATGAAGACTGTCATCAACCTCTACTCATGACAGCATTATGGCAATAATACTGTGTTTCAATGCAAAGATTGCATAATTTATAAGAAGAAGGCAATTATGTTCAAAGCAGAAAAAATTGTTAAATGATTCAGCCTGTAATTACTCAGTATGTAAAGCTTAAGAGATATGGACAGTAGAGTGCAAGCTCACTGTTGACCCTTTTCTTTGTGTTATTCTATCACTAGCAACAAAGATTTACAAATTTCTGGTTCAAGCAAAAACAGCCTTTTTGGGGGCCAATTAATTGGTCAAATTAATATACATGCCACTTAATACTTGTATTTTCTATTTTAGATTGTGGAAACGTCACTCTAAAATTCTCTGCTTGCCAGAAAAGAACTAAGAAAAAGAACCCTTAGAAGACTCACAAGCATCTATTTCAGCAGGTCGGAAAGCCGGGATTCAGCCTTGACACCCTTGTCTTCATGCCCTGCGCCACCCCCGTTCCCAGCAAATCAATTACCAAGTCCTGTCAGTTTTATCTATTTATATGACTGAAAGTCATCAGTTTTGGACACGAGGTAGCCACTGCCCTAATCCTTTTAGTTGCATTACTCAAGAGCTTCCTGAAAGTTCTCCCCACATTCACCCTTTTTCCTTCAGACCTATTATCCAGTCTATAGCTGAGGGCTCTTTTCATATGTATTCCCAGTAATGTCCCACTGCTCCTTAAAAACATACCGTGTTTTCTCTTTACTCTTCAGAGGAAGATCCTGGTCCTTAATGTGATCTAAGGTCATCCGTGCCTTGGCATCTGCCTAGCTTGCTTACTTCATCCCCAACCACTTTTGCCTTCGTTCTCCCCACTCCAGTCACGCCATTCTCCTGTCAGTTCCTTGAAAGTGTCAAACTCCTTCTGCCCCCTCATCGGCATCATTCTGATTCCACATCAAAAGTCACTTCAGCACAGAGAGATTGAGAGGTGAAGAATTGTCTTGTTTGCTTCTTTGTCTGCTTTTTAAATTATTATTAATATTGAAATAATGAAAATGCTATAATAATGATTGAAGTGATGAATGCATAACTATGTGATTAAATCAAATAGCATTGATTTTACACCTTGGAGGAACTGTATGCTTTATTAATATGTATCAATAAAATTGATTTTAAAAATCATCTATTAAGACATTACTTAAAAATGCCCTTAGCCAAGAAATCAAAAAGTTGAGACTTACCCATATAATGGCTGGTACAACGTCAATCCTGCCTGATTACATAATATTATTCTAAACAAGGAAAAAGCCCCGTGACAGTTTGATTCTCAGACCTCTTTTCACATTTCAGAGCACGGTTAAACACAGAGGCTTACACCTATGAAAATAACATCTCTTCCCAAAGTATTTTAATTTATTCTTCAATGATATCACTAGACAGAAGAAAAATGTATGAGAATGGGATTCAAATACACCCAGTAATGTTCAAATATATGCAGAATATTTGTTTTCTACTTTTGCCAACTCTGATGTTGGGCAAGGTGACTTTACCTATCTGAGAGTCAGTGTCCTCATCTGTAAAAATGAGGGAAAATTATATGTGCCTTCTAAAATTACTATGATTTCATATGACACAGCATATGAAAGTGTCTACTAGAATGGTGCTGGCAACAGAAGATGCTCAATAAGCAATTGTATCTGGTCAGCACTGAAGTTGTGTATATACTCTATCACAATAAACATTCAACTTCTAAGAAAAAAAAGTCACTTCACCAGGGGAGCATCCCAATCACTGCAGACTGAAACAGGTCCTTCTGTTACAAATGCTCATAGCAACCTGGACTTTTCATCCCAACAGGTGTCATAATTATACATTTAATTTGTCTATTTGTTTAATATTTCTCTTCTCCATTACACTGTACACACTCTGAAAGCCAGAGCCATAGTATTGCCCACCAGTATACTCCAATGCCTAGTATATAACAGAAGCTCAATAACTTTTTCTTGCATAACAGCATGAGATGAGAAGAAATAGTCAAATTTTGGCATTGGGAATGTGGGCTCCATTTATGAGCTTATTCCAAATAACAAGGTATGTTGAGATGTGGTCCCAGGAAAAAGCTGAAGAATCAACTCCTCTAGAGACCCTCAAAAACAGGATGTATTTTTACATGTCTATAGCTGCAGTGCCCAATATGGTAGCCACTAGCCTCTGGTAGCCATTTAGTGCTTAGAATTTGGCTCCTCCAAACTGAGATGTTTCTGAACGTATAAAACACACAGCATATTTAAGAGACTTGGTATGAAAACATGAAAATAGCTCATCATTAACTTTTATATTGATTATAGGTTAAAATGAGAATATTTTTGACAGATTTGGTAAAATAAAATATATTGTTAAACTTCATTTAACCTCTTTTGTTTTACTTTATTAATGTGATTGCTGGAAAAATTTAGATGCATGTGGCTCATTTTATATTTCTACTTGACCATGATGGAATACCATGTTTCAGGAAGATGCTGACTGATGACAGGCATGACACAGTAGACAAGCCATTGACATGGACTTGGATAGTCCAAGACATGAAGTATCTTCTTGCATTAGTAGTGTGTTTTTGTCTCCCAATACTGCCCCAGCACCACTTGCTCATACCTGTCCTACTTCACTGCCCATCAAAATAATATTTATTCAATCCATTGCCTCACTTGGTCAAACAATATTTACAAATTGAATTTCAAAGCCCCTCTTCATGCTTTATTTATCAGTATCCTAAAGTCCAAAATAATGTTTGCAAAATTCAGCTTTCTTGCTTTACTGAATTCTAAATGGACAGTTTGTTGCTAGAAGGCTTGGGACAAAGCTTGGCATAATGACTTATTTCTTCCCAAGGTAACCAGAAACCAAATATTGCAAGCAGCTGCTGTGTTTAGAATTAGAGACACAGGGTTGTATGGAGTCTCTTCACATCACTGAAAGCTTCACCCCTTCTTGGAGCTTTCTTTGTATTTCTATGTTAATTTTTCCATGTCATTTTTTACATGCTCTCTCCCTCTTAAAATCCTGAGGCAAGTGAATATATGAATTCACCTTGGTATCCCTAGCCTCTAACTTAGCGCAGAACAGAGTAAGCATTCAATAAATCTTTTCTTAAATTTGTTGAAAGAATGACCTTTTCGTCATTCAGATCACAACTTGACTCCAACCTCAGCACTTACTACGGATTCAGTTTATCAGCTTGTACACAATGAACCATTGCCCAGGAAGCATTTTTGGACCACTTCATGAGTATGTGTTTTAGCATCCAAATCAAAGATAGAGTTTTTAACTTCCTTACAGTGCCTGGGGCTATGCTTTAAGCATTTCAC
This sequence comes from Tolypeutes matacus, assembly GCA_026826555.1. Lineage (NCBI taxonomy): Eukaryota > Metazoa > Chordata > Mammalia > Cingulata > Chlamyphoridae > Tolypeutes > Tolypeutes matacus. Next base: position 18,463,611 of record JAKSZT010053825.1, read on the forward strand.
AAGTTCAATACATGCTAACTGACTAGCTAGCAAATAGTAATCCTTAGACCAAACGCCATTCCCCCAGTTAGGTAAACGTCCAAACTAGTGAGCGCTCTTAGCAGAGCCCATTTCCTGGGCATCAGGCTTAGCTTATATATAAAATTATGATTCACACAACATACTGAGTGTACCTCCACAACGTAATAGGTATTGCAGTTTAGGATAAGCTACTACCACTGAAATATGAAGGCCAAATGATTCTTTTTTTATATAAAGATGATTGAAAGACTACATCAAGACTGTGTATTGAAAAATTTATCTGAGGCAACTAGACCTAGGTGAGGAGAGCAACACAGTAGTTTCACGTACATGATAGACTAATATATACAACCTTCATGTTTGACCAGCTGCAGCCAAGCCCTTCCTTCTGCACAAGGACACTGAGCGGTACAGCAGCATGCCTACTAACTGCCAGAAATCAACACAAGGAGACAGATAACCTTGGTACCTGGCAGCCCAGGAGAGTTGCTTTGTTTTAGCAAAAGCATCAGGCAGCCTACATAGGTGAAGGGCAGGCAAGCAAACAGCCACAGTTTTAGAAATTTTTGATAATCAGAGGGCAGTTCCAAGTTTACTCTTGGGCTGGGTCCAACATCTGAATAAAATCTGAACACTAATGTCTCAGGTACAAGTAAATTGGAAATTCAGTTTGGGGTTTTCAAATGAATGTTTCTCATCAAAGAGTCACAACCTCAGGGAAGAAGGGATTTCATATCACAGCAGGTTTTTCTTCCACAATTGTAGCCCAGGTAGCAATACTATCAGCAATATGGTTTTTAATCATAAAAGGTGTGTGTGTGTGTGTGTGTGTATGTGTGTGAGTGCGTATGTGTATGTGTTCGTAGGGACTCCCCAAGTTTTGAAAACCTGAATAATCAGGTTTTGTACCAGGGCTATATCCAGACCATTGCTACTATGTTTTGATGTTTTTTAGAAACTTTTTCTTTTGAAATACTTTCAAACATATACGGTAGTTACAAAAATAATGCAAATCCCATACAAAGAACTCCAACATAGCCCTATCCCCATCCCAGATTCCCAGATCCACCAGTTTTAACATTCTGCCACATTTGCCATATCATTCTACTTATCCATCCACCTATCAATATAACTATCTATCCATCTATCTGCCAATCCATTTTCTGAACATTTGAATGTAGGTTGTATACATCATGCTCCTTGAACACTTGATATTGCCATATACATTTTCTAAGAACAAGCGTATTTACTTATGTAACCACCTTAAAAGCAGTTAACAAGTTCAAGAAATTTAACATTGATATAAAGCTTACAGGCCATTGCTACGTTTATCCTTGGTAGCCATGAACTGCCTTAGCAAAATGTATATGGAGAAATTAGAATTTCAGTTCAGTAATTGATAGATAGTAGGTCATAGGCATTATAGCATTATAATCACAACCTCTAGTCATTCCAATTTTCCATAAATAAAGGATCCTCAGTTGATGTGGATTCAACTAGGGGCATAAAAAATTACCTGTGCTACCACGTTCTCTTCTTGCTGAGAACTGCAATTTGCCATTTCCCAAACAATCTGTGTTGTAAAGAGGTCCCTTACAAAACTCACCAAATCTTATTTAACCAAGTATGCAGCTGAGACTCTATGGAAGAAGGAATAAAAGAGAGAAATTGGGGAGGCAAAAGAAGGAAAAATGGGGTTCCATACAGCAATGATAACGTACAAGTCAATTCCAAGAATTATAAATGAATTTAAACTACATTATGAATTAATTAGGATGCTGATTATCTGAGTGTATTAGTCAGCCAAAGAGATGCTTGATGCAAAATACCAGAAATCTGTTGGTTTTTATAAAGGGTATTTATTTGGGGTAGAAGCATACAGTTACCAGGTCATAAAGCACAAGTTACCTCCCTCACCAAAGTCTATTGCCACGTGTTGGAGCAAGATGACTGCCAACATCTATAAGGGTTCAGGCTTCCTGGGTTCCTCTCTTCCCAGGGTTTGCCTCTTTCCAGGCTCAGCTACTCTGCTAGCTCCACAAGGCCAGCCGTAGACTATCAGGCAAACAGCTCTCTTCCCAGGGCCTCTGCCATGTCTAATGGAGCCTTCTCTCTGTTCCTCTATGTGCTTACTTCCCGGGCTCCAGCACTGAAACTCCCAACTCTGTCCTTTGCCATGTCTTTTCTCTGTGAGTCCCCGCCCACCAAGGGGGCAGGGATGCAACGTCCTACTGACATGGCCCACTCAAAGCCTTAATCATTATTTAATCAAGTAAAAGTGAAATCTCTGAATCCAATATAATCTAATATGCCCAGAGGGACAGATCAGTTTACAAACATAATCCAATATCTATTTATGGAATTCATAAACAATATCAAACTGCTACACTGAGAAACCAACTTGTAATAATGTTTCCATGGGAAATATGTCTGAAATGAATTTATGAAGTAAAATCTGCTTTAACATATCACTTTGTACCTAGAAGAAAGGGTAGTTATGGCTAATCAAAGAATACAAGGAATTCATTTGTTCATGCACTCAGTACCTACTTATTGGGGAAACACAAGTAAAGTAAGCATTACAATTTGGTGTGCTAAGAGCTTTAACAGGATGTGGGGAGCCATGGGAGCATAAAGGTGGGGCATCTATCCATCTTGATAAGGGTGGGAAGGTCAAGGAAGGCTTGGGGAAAATTATTATTTAAGAGAATGAAAGAAGGGGAAGGACAGGCAATAGTATTATGTGCAAAAAGATAAAATAATATAATAGTTCTGGAGGCAAGAGAAGACGGCAAAAGAAGAGTCTAGACAAATAATCTGCATTCAAGAAAGGTTTGTGAATACAGATTAGGATTTTTGTGTTTTAAAGAAAATTGGAACAATTAAAGAGAATGACATGTTCTGATTTACATTTGGAAATCATCCAAGAAGCATGTGGAGAATGGATTGGATGGGGACAAAATTAGAAGCAAAGAAGGCTATTAGAAGCCTGTTATAATAATCCTGCAAGAGAGAGTGGGTTTCAGAGGGGATAAACATAAATGGAAGAACTTGTGAGCAATTGAAGAAATAGAATCAGCAATTATTTCTGATTTGAGAAATAAGAGTCAAGGTTGATACACACAGTAAAATATTATTCAGTCATAAAAAGAAATGAAGCTCTGATGCATGCTACAACATGGATGAACCTGGAAGACATTAAACCGAGTAAATGAAGCCATTCACATAAAGAAAAATATTGTGTGATCTTGCTTATATGAAATACCCAGAAAAAGTAAATTTCATACATATAGATAGTAGATTAGAGGTTTCCAGGGGCCAGGAGGCAGGAGGAGTTATTGTTTGAGGTGATGAGTTGAGGTACAGAGTTTCTGTTTGAGGTGATGAAAAAGTTGGCGTAATGGATGTTGATGGTAATAGCACAATATTGTAAATGTAATTGATATCACTGAATTGTACACTTCAAAGTGGTTGAAATGGGACATTTTGAGTTGTATATATGTTACTACAATTAAAAAATTGTTTTAAATATATTTACCAGCAAAAAAAAAAGAGTCAAGGATGACCTCCAAGTTTCTGGCTTTTTAGCATGAGGGGGGTAGTAGTACCATGCACCAAGAGAGGGAACAAAGAGGAGGTGTGTCTTGAAGAGGAAGACATAGAGTTTAGTTTCAGATATGAGTTTAAGGTGCCTAAGGAACACACAAGTGTTGGTACCTAGGGGCAGGGAGATATCTTGGATGAGGCTCATGAGAGACATCTGGAGCAGAGACACAGATTTTTAAGCCATTGGGATAGGAATTGGAGGCCTTGGAAAGGACAAATTCCTCCAGGAATGTAATGTATATAATGTGAGATGTGGGCTTAGAACAGTACTCCAAAAAAACAAGTGAAGAATGGCCAGAACAATTGGAGGAAATCGAAAGATGCTACTGAAGCAAAATAAAAGGAGGATTTCAAGGAGAGAGTAGGTAACAGGAACAATCAAGTAGATGAGAATTGCTAAGTATCCTTTGGACCTAGGTATCTGGAGGTGATTTGTGACTTTGGCAAGAGCAATTTCAGTGGGATAGTGCAGGAGGACAGAAGCTGAATTTGACAAAGAAGTCAAAAGCAGATGAATAGACAATCCTCAAGTATGACTTTCATGGGACAATAAAAGTAGGTAGGTACCAGGAGGATAACATGGGCTTCATGGAGGGTTTTTGCTTCATTTTGTTTTGTTTAAATGCTCAAAGGAGCCAGCAAGTGAAAGGAAGAGTTTGAAGACACTGGAGAGAGAAGGATAATCAAGAGTCTGGGGAAAGTAGAAAGAAGAGAGAGGATGGGATCCAGAGCCAGGGTGGAGAGGATTAGCCTTAGATAGGAAGAGGGAAATAGCTTTCATGGGAGGATGAAGAGAAAGGGAGAAAAAGTAAAAATAGCACAGGAAGATAATAAGTTTGTTGCTTGGAGTTGAGAGTGTTCTTTTTGATGATTTCTATTGTCTCTCTGCAGCAAGAGATGAGCTCATTAGCTAAGGGGAAGGTAGGGGGACAAAGGTATAGAGCTAATAGTTTGAAGAGAGAGTTGAATCTACATAACATGGAAGGCTTATCAAATACTTCCAAGAGCCTAATAAGATTGTGTTATCTGTGCCAGTAGCACCCAGCAACTGGTTGAAGTGATGGTCATGGACTTTAAGCTCTATGGGCTGGGAAAAAAATAAAGAATTGAAGAAACTGGAGGCTCCTATGTAATGAAAGAGTAACTGTTGCGGGAAAATATTGAGAAACATGGAAAAAGTGGAGGTCTACACTCAATATTACAAAGGTAGAGCAATTCCAGGTGATGACAAGATTCAGCATTTGGTCACTAGAGTAGATGACTAAAGTTGAGTGGAGATAAAGATTATGGGAGTTGATAAGGTCACAGAATTGAGATACTCCCACTGTTGCAGGGGTAGTTCACATAGGCATGGAAGTCACCCAGAACAATGGCACAAATTGCAGTGGAAAAGACAAGGGACAGATTGTATTTATTTAATGAACAGAAGAAGCTTTAATGAATGACATAAAGTAAGGAAGTACTCAAAAAAAGAAGAAAAAAGATGGGGGGTGGGGGGGAAGGAATATCAAAAGGACATGGGAACCAATTTAGAAAGCTCCCAATGGCCAAAACTTTTTCAGCAACAAAATAACAATAGTTATTTGGGTTTTTTTGTTTTTGTGTGTTATAGAACAAAAAAATAAAATAAATACACATGAGAAACTATTGAATAAATATATGAATAAGAAGGGATAAACCTTCCATTCAGAAGAATTCCAAATAATAACAGAATAAGAATGAGGAAAGTAGAAAATCATCACTAGAATACCACAGTAAAAAGTGCTATAGGCAAGATCCACAGATGAATGCTAAAACCAGCAGGCAAGACTTGAAGGAGAAACAAAATATTTGCATAGCCTCAAAGTATCTTCCCCAATTTTTAATATACGTCCACAAAGTTTTCGATATTCCTCCCTCCAGGAGTTGGAGCTTAATTCTCCTCCCCTTAAGTGTGGGAAGGACTTAGTGATACAATATGAAAAGGGGAAACCTAGTAACTTCACAGTGGAGAAACCTGTCAGACACCGCCTTAACCAAGTCATCAAGGTTAACATCACCAGTAATAATATGTGGGGGCATCACGTGCTCCTTAACATGATGTGATGAGAATGGCACTTCACTTTTGTGGTAATCCTGTCCCCCAAATCCATAACTCCAGTCTTATCATGAGAAAATATCAACTAAACCCAAACTGAAGGACATTCTACAAAGCATTTGACCAGTAATTTTCCAAAGTGTCAAGATAATGAGAAACAAAGGAAGCCTTAGAACTGCCACAGATTAGAGGACACTAAGGAGACATTATGACTGAATGCAGTGTGGTACTGGATTGGATCTTAAAAAAAAGACATTAATGGAAAAACTGGTGAAACATAAATAAAGCCTGTTTTAATGATAGTGTTGTTTTAATATTAATTTCTTAGTTTTTGATAAATGTACCATGGTTAGATAAGAGGTTAAGATTAGGAGAAGCTGGGTAAAGGGTATGTGGAAACTCTATGTGCTATCTTTACTACTCTTCGGTAAATCTAAAATTATTTCAAAATGAAAATTTAAAAGAAAAGCTTTAATGAAGAAGAAGGAGTAGCTGGGAGACCAATATATTATCAGTAAAGTGGTGGGAGAATAATGAGGATTGAAGCTGGATGGCTTGAGGTTGAGAGCGGGAGATTTTACCCAAAGGAAAAGAAGAAATGGTTTGGAACAGCATTATGGAGCAAGGAGTAGATGCCAGACTATCAATTCAGCACCAGAGCCTAAAATTTCTTTGAGTTGACGCTGTTGCTATGACTGGAGGTGAAATAAGATAAGAAGTGAAAAGTGTGTTCATTGCATTTGGCAATTATCTGATCCAAGTATTACATGGACCACTGGTCTTGATTGGAAGGGCCATCATCCTTGAAATCTGTCAATATTAATCAACTCCCTTCCATTATCCATGGCAAATCTATTCTATTTCCTGCTTCAAAGTTTGCAGCCCCCACTGGACAAGATTTTATAAGAGATCTGAGGAATGCCAAATGTTCTAAGCTGTTTTTCATAATAGAGATGATTGACATATTTGGAAACTAGTGAGTAGTCAAGTCCTACTCTCTGCTCATTCCAGCTTTTCTCACCTTTGACTTCCTCTTATCAAGGGAAAAGCTTATCCACAAAGTATGCTAAATATGAAGTCAAACCAAAAAAAAATTTGACAAAGAAAGGAATAAAAATACCATTTAAAGTTTATTAAGTGCTTAAGTATTCCAAAAAATAACAGATGCTTTTTCAAAAATTATCCCTTAACCAGAGATCATTTAGAAAAGATGAAGAAGAAGCTATGTGAAATTAGAGACACTGGTAAATACTATTCATTGTACTAACTGGAAAAAGTAATAATGCACACTCTACTAAATTTAAGATTTAGGAAAAACAGGGGTCAAAAGAACAGGAAGGAAATAGTTTTAAGGTACTGACAAGTGGACTTTTACACAATAGCTTTGGACACTTCTTTAATCCAACCCATGTTTGTTTATCATGGTTAAGTGCCAGCTCACAACCATGAAAGAGTCATAAGTGCAAATGGGGAGCCATATGACAAAAGAGACTGGCAGAGGCACACAGAAAAAACACCCTTCATCACAACCAGCAAAACAACTCAACTCTGCATTAATATGCATTACAAAGTTCCAAAAAGACTTAAAAAAAAAAAAAAAAAAAAAGCAACATTTCAGAATGGTATCACTTGACATATTAGTCTAACAAAAAATGCAATTAGAATTAAAATGTAATAATGATAGATAAATGAAGGGAAGATGATAAATTAGATTAATAGAGGGGTGGATAGATGACCAGATAGATAGGTAGATGATACACAAATAATAGATAAAATAACAATAAATTTGTTCTAGAGCACTGGTCTAAAGCTTAGTCAACACTACTCATTAGATTAAAAAGTGAAAAAAGACCTTTCCTAAGACAAGCAGTATTTGAGTGCTTAAATAAACAATAGAAGACCAACTGCAATAAAACGACAGAACAGATTTGTCAGTGTTCAACTTCCGAGATGTTTAAAGTGCCTTTTATGTAACGTCATTCCCACTCCCAGAGAATTAAGTTGGAATCAGCATCATGAAAAAACTATAATTTGTTCAAAAGCACGTAGCAAAAATGACTGGGCCAAATCAGATCTTAGTAGGGTGTTTTATGTTGTAGCATAGAGGAGTGATGGCAAAAATCTGAAAAGGCATCCTGAGATTGTCTTAGAAGGCATTTTTTAAAATGTGACTGGTGAAAAATCACAAGCTAATAAGCACAGAAGAAGATTAAGAATTTGAACAGATGGGCACCTGTAGGCCTTATTCTCGATGGGCCGTAAGGGAAATGGGGATACAGTTATCAAGAAATGGGAAAATAAGCACTGTGAAGCAAAAACAACTGATATCTGCAACAACTTCCAAACTCCGTCAAGCACCAAGAGTTAGAGACCTGGTTTATTAGTTAAGACCTACACACAAGGTAACTTGTCTCATGTCAGTATTGCTCTTTTCTCACTAGAGGGGGGGGGGTTGCCCCCTCAAAACACCTTTCAGTAAAAGTAAGAAAGAAGAAGCTTGATTTGTTTGAATGTTTTCATAGCAGAGATGAATTAATCTGTGAAGAGCTGAACTGACATGATTAATACATAAGGCACTAACCCCTACGATTTCATAAAGGGCACCCGCAGAAGTCAGAGCTGTGATCTTGAAAGGATTTGGTTGCTATTGAAAACCTCTGAAATGCTTTCTTTGTGGGCTTAAAGAAATAAAAAGAGAATTCATGCAGAGGTAAAGACTCAAGAAAAGTATTACAACAGAGTACATTTGGTAACACTGTTTATATTAAAATAAACCTGCTGGGTAATGCCGCCAGAGCTGGGGGTGGAGGCTTAATGAGCTCAGGCAGTCACCCCAAAGGATACATCCTGATAACCTAACAATTGCTAGAAAGGCAAACATGCAGCAGGGGTTTTCTTCAAAGAGTAAACAGAAAACAGTGGGGCCAGGGGTTAATCATACAGTTGTGGAAAATACTAGCTTTTCCTTAGCACCTATTCAGAAAACACTTGGCAAGTTTTCAATAATCCATGCTGAATGTGCAGTGTTATAAATTGATGTGTAATCACAATAATAAGCATTTACTCATACAGCAATAGCATGTAATAGCAATGGGTTAAATTTCCTTTCCCATTTTTGGAACTCCTTCTGAAATTACTTTATGTATTAGAGCAGCAATTTTCAAGTGTTCTTTTATTATATGTATTGAATGAAGAGATGCATCAATGAATGAATGAAGAGAATTAACTAATTAGCGACTGAACTTTGGGAGTTTTCACACAGAGTTAATTTTCTAATACAAATTTGTGTTTGCAAGATGTGGAGTATTTGCTCAAAACAGATTTGTGCTTTGTAAGCTAATTTCAGGTTGTGTTATTACATCATTTTTTTTTTTCCGTATGGCTATAACGCTATACTAGGCCATACTAGCCTATACGCGGCCTTTGTGCAAATTAGAAAAGTTGTTTCTTAAGGATAGATGCAACTCCCTGGGAATGTGACTTGGTGAGAAGATGGAGCTTTTGTATGAAGCTAAAAGGCACTACTATGCTCTAGAAGACTTGGGGGGGAAGGTGGTGCTGTGTTTGAATATAGATCCCCACTACCTTATCTTTGTTGAAAGCATAATAAATGGTACAACCTTACATGGTGGCTCATGCAGAATAATTATAAAGAAAGGAGCAAAATTAAGAAATTTCTTGTTATTTTGTTTTGTGCAATTGTTTGCAATAGGCCAGGGTCTATTAATAAAAGATAAAATCAATAATTTTGTAAAACCCACCTAAGAGAATGTGTAAGTGTTAAAAATTCAAATTTCCCTCAAATTGTTTTTCAACCTGTACTTTATTTTCAATATGACTTTTCCTGAAGGTTAGTTGAAATAAAATTATTAAAAGGGCCATACACATATAATTTATATATGGTTCCAAAGACTCTCTAGTCTAATCTTATGGGAAATTTTCAAATTAAAATGTTATTTCTACCCCAAGGTTATTTTTTACTTCTTTTGCATCAGTGGAGGTTATTTTTATTTTCCCTTTAACTTCCCAATGGCTACTGTATCAGCTGAATTCCCCCATTCTAATTCAAAGAGATGGGGGAATGTGATGGAGAATGGTAATGGAATCTAATTTATCCTAAAGCAATAACAAAATGAATTCAATTTGCACAAAAGGATTCTGATTTGCAGTCAAAGGACTCAAAAGTTCTTTTTGTTTATTTTTCATTAAGAGAGTATATATGCCACATTCTTCTCATAGCCTTATCTGGCTAGCTTATAGCCATGAAAAGTGCTTGCCCTTCCCAGCTGTTAGGCTCAGCAAGCTGAGGCTTGTTGTGTGAGTTGAAATGGGAAGAAGTGGACTGTGAGTCAGGAGATCCAGTTTCTAGTTTCAGCTTTTTAATAATTGCCCTTATTCTTGGCAATTCACCAAGTCTCTCCGTTTCCTTAGCTATAAAACAAGGAGGTTAGGCTAACAAGCAATTATAACAATGCCATTTACTGACAGCATACTATGAACCTGGCCTTGGGGTGAACACCTGGAATACCATTATCTCATTTAACTCTTAGAGGTCAGTTAAAGTGGGTAATTTTATAGGAGAAAAACTGAGGCTTTAATGGGTCCAATAACCTACCAGTGTCCCAGAGCTGTAGTCAGAGCCAGGAATGGGTCTACCTTCAATTGCCTCTTGAATGTTTATATGCTTAACTAAAAAAAAAAAAAAAAAAAAAAAAAATCTGTGACATGATCTCATACTAGAGCTATCTGTAAGTGTTCCTTTTTCACATACTCAGTGTTATAATTCCAAAAGCATAAACTGAGTTTTCCAAACATGTTAGTTTAAAAGAAACATGACTGCTCTCTTAATGAGCATGTTAAGGATGCATCTCTGTAGACTTGGAGAATGTAAATTTTAACTGCCAAATCCCCTAAGACATCACATTAGTTATTTCCATTGCTCATAATGTAGATTGATTTCATTTTATATAACTACTAGTTTTATAAGAAATGATAAGATAAAAAGAAAATGCCACTGGCTATAAAGCCAATTCCAAAAGAAGAATTCCAAAAACATTTTGGAAAATGGTAGCACCATGCAATAACTGGATAGTTTCAGAAGTGGCTGCTCTAGCTGGAAGATGACCATTAAGTGGGTAGGTTTAAGCAGATAGGTTTTTAAAAATCTGTTACATGACTTCAAAGACATATGTATATAGTGAGTGTTCATTTATTTACTCATTCATTCAAAACAATGGATGGAGTTTTTATTGTTCTGGACACTGGGGATACAACAGCAACCAAGAAGCAAATAGTCCCTGTCCTCAGGGAAAGTACATGGAGGGCAGAGAATGAATGAACCAATAAATACACAAAATAACTGTGCTGGGAAGGAAACAGGATGCTCTTCCAGAGAATAATGAATGGAGGAGGCAGTCCACTTTAACTGGAGTGGTCTGGGAAGGTTTTTCTGAAATTTGAAGGATAAGAAGCCATGTGACAAACCAGGTTTGCAAAGGCCCTAAAATGGGCAAGTTTGGTAAGTTCTAAGAAATATCCAAGATTGGTGCCTAATAAATTAGGGGTAAAAATCCACAAGTAACATAATATTTAATGGTAAGAGATTGAAGGTTTTCTCTTTAAGAACAGGAGCCAGACAAAGATGTCTATTTCTCAATTTCTACTCAGTGTTGTACTGGAGGCTTTAGCCAGGTCAATTGGGCAAGAAAAAGAAAGAAAAGGCATAGAGATTAAAAAGGAAGAAGTGAAACTACCTCTATTCATAGATGACATGATCTTATATATATCGAAAGTCCTAAAGAAGGCACACACACACAAAAATCTATTAGATCTAATAAATATCAAAGTAGCAGGATACAAGATCAATATACAAAAATCAAATGCATGTCTATACAATTAGTGATAATCAATCCAAAAGTGAAATTAAGTGCATAATTCCCTTTATAATAGTATTAAAAAGAATAACATACTTAGGAATAAATTTAACAAAACAAGTGGAAGAAATGAACACCAAAAACTACAAAACACCATTGAAAGCCTTCAAGAAGACCTAAGTAAATGGAAAGACCTCCTGTATTCATTAATTGGAAGACATAATATTGCTAAGATGGCAACATCCCCCAAATTGATCTATGGATTCACTGCAATCTCTATCAAAATACAAGCAGCTTTTTAAAAAACAGAAATTGACAAGCTGATTCTAAAATTCATATGGAAATGCAAAGGGAATCAGAGTAGCTGAAATAATTTGATAAGAGCAAATTTAGAGGGCTTACACTTCCAAGATTTCAAAAGTTACCATAAAGCTGGTATAACCAAGACAGTGCAGTAGTGACATAACAGTAGACATAGAGAGCGAGGGAATGGAATTTAGAGTCCAGACATAAACTCATACATTTATGGTCAACTGATTTTTGACAAGTTTGCAAAGATGATTTAATGGTGGGAAGAATGATCTTTTCAACAAATAGGGCTGGGACAAGTGGAAAGCCACAAGCAAAAGAACGAAGTTGGTCCCCTACCTCACACCATATACAAAAATTAACTAAAAATGGGATCAAAGATCTAAATGGAGAGCTAAATCTCAAGCTCTTAGGAGAAAACATAGGTGTAGATATTCATGACCTCAGATTAGGCAATGGTTTCTTAGATATGACACCAAAAGTACAAGCAAGAAAAGAAGAAATAGATAAATTAGTCATCATCAAAATTAAAACTCTGTGCTGCAAAGAATGTGAGGGGACTTCTGCAGACCACGAGAGTGTTGTGCACCATCCAGGAGGGAGAGGGACAGAGAGACGAAGATGCCAAAGCAAAAACCATGAGTTATTAGCCCCCATGGCCAGGAACAGCACACATTCTCAGACCCTCAAGGTGAACAGTCTGGGTAAAACCCATAGCTCACTGTGGCCAACTGAGAGAGGAATGGATGTCTTCTTCCTTGGGAGGTAGGAGGGTAAGGCAGAGGGAAAAAAGTGGTTTATCTTTGGTGAGTTTGGCTAGCGTAGCCTGTTTGAATCTCAGCTCTGGCCAGAACAGAATTACCAGTGAGTGGAAGATAAAAGAAATGCCTCCATGGAAATAAGAGGCAAATAACAGCAGATTTGAATTAATTGAAGACAGAATAAGTGAATTGTAAGACAGAGCATCTGAACCTCAAAATACAGAGAAAAGAACAGAAAGAGAAAAGAATGGGAAAAAATTGAACAGAGTATCAGGGAACTGATGGGCAAAGCAAAATGCACAAACATACACATTATAGGTGTTCCAGAAGGAGAAGAGAATGGAAAAGAGGCAGAAAAAATATTTGTAGAAATAATGACAAAAAATCCCCAACCCTTATGAAAGATATAAATCTCAAGACCCAAGAAGGACAATACATCCCAAATAGGATAAATCTGAATAGATCTACTCTAAGACACCTACTGTTCAGAAAGTCAAATGACAGAGATAGAGGATTCTGAAAGCAGCAACAGAAAAGCAATGCATCACATACAAGGGAAACTCAATAAGACTAGTGCTGATCTCTCATCAGAAACCATGGAGGTGAGAAAGCAGTGATATGATATATTTAAAGTTCTGAAAGAGAAAAACTTCCAGCCAAGAATTCTTTATCCAGCAAAATTGTCCTTCAAAAATGAGGGTGAATGTAAAGTCTTCACAGACAACCAAAAATTGAGGAAGTTTGTTATAAAAAGACTGAATTTCCAAGAGACACAAAAGGGATTTCTGCAGCCTGAAAGGAAAAGACAAGGGTGAGAGACTTAGAGAAGAGTGTAGAAATGAAGAATATAAGTAAGGGTATCTAAAAAGGTAAAAAGACAGACAATAGTAAGATATTACAATGGAAAGTCAAAGGATAAAAAGGATGAAGTAATACTTTTATAGTAATAATATGAATGTTAATAAACTCCCCAATCAAAAGACATAGGCTGATAGAAGGATTAAAAAAAAAACACAAGCCATTTATATGCTGTCTACAGGACACTCATCTGAGATGCAAAGACACAATCAGGCTGAAAACTATAAAGGTTGGAAAATTACATTACATACAAAAAGTAATCAGAAAAGTCCTGGAGTAGCAATACTCATATTACACTAAATAGATTTTAAATGCAAAACTGTTATAAGAAATGAAGAAGGTCATTATATATTAATAAAAGGGGCAATTCAAGAAGATATAACAATCATAAATATTTACAGAAAACACATACACACACTGGCAAGACTGAAGGGAGAAATAGACATCTCTACAGTAACAGTTTGAGATTCAATACATAACACTCAGCATATAGGACACCTGGAAAGAGTAAAATAAGGAAGCAGAGAGGTTGAATAATATGATAAAGGAACGAGACCTAACAGACATTTATAAAGCATTACACCCAAAAAGAGCAGGATATTCTTCTCAAGAGCTCATGGATCTTTTCCTAAGATAGACCATATGTTGTGTCACAAGACAGATCTCAATAAATTTTTAAAAACTGAAATTATACATAGCACTTTCTCTTATCATAATGGAATGAATCTGGAAATCAATAACAGGCAGAAAAAGGGGGGAAATTATAAATATATGAGGATTTAACAATACATTCTTAATCAGTGAGAAGAAATTGCAAGAGACATCAATAAATATTTCAAGACAAATGAAAATGAGAACACAACATATCAAAGCCTATGGGATACAGCAAAGGCAGTGCTGAGATGGAAATGTAATGCTTATACTAAAAAAGAAGAAAGAGGTAAAATCAAAGTCCTAAACTGCACACCTGGAGGACCTAGAAAAAGAAGAGCAAACTAATTACAAACCATGCAGAAGGAAGGAAATAACAAAGATTAGAGCAGAACTAAATGAAATTGAGAACAACAAAAAACAAACAAACAAACAAAAAAAAAAACAATAGAGAGAATCAACAAAACCAAAAGTTGGTTCTTAAAGATCAACAAAATTGATAAACCCTTAGCTAGACTGACAAAGAAAATGAGAGAAGATGCAAATCAATAAAATAAAAAATGAGAGGGGAGACATAACCACTGACCCCACAGAAATAAACAAGACCATAAGAGGATATTATGAATAACTGTATGCTGCAACAAACTAGACAATGTAGATGAAATTCCTAAAAACACACTAACAACCTACATTGACCCTAGAAGAAATAGAAGACTCAACAAACCATTTACAAGTATTGAGATTGAAACAGTCATCGAAAACCTCACAAAGATGAAAAGCCCAGGATGAGATGGCTTCACTGGTGATTTTATCGGTCATTCAAAGAAGATATAATTCCATTCTTTCTCAAATTCTTCCAAAAAATTCGTCAGGAGGGAACACTACCAAACTGATTCTATGACATCAACATCACCCTAATAAAAAGCCAGACAAAGATACTACAAAAAAGAAAATTACAGACCAATTACTTTACTGAATATAGATGCAGAAATCCACAACAAAATCTTGCTAACTGAATCAAAAAGCACATTAAAAGAAGTATACACCTAGATAAAGTGTATTTTATCCCAGGTATGCAAAGGTGGTTCAACCCAAGTAAATCAATTAGCATTATATACCACATTAATGAATTCAAGAAGAAAAATCACATGATCATCTAAATTGACACAGGAAAGGGATTGTACAAAATACAGCATCCTTTCTTGATTCGGAAGAAAAAACACTCCAAAAGTTAAGAATAAAAGGAACCTTTCTCAACATGTTAAAGTGCATATTTGAAAAACCCCCAGCTAACATCATACTCAACAGTGAAGGAATTAAAGCTTTCCCACTGGGAACAAGACAAGGATGCCCACCATCAGCACTGTTATTAAATATTTTGCTAAAAGTTCTAGCTAGAGCAATTAGGCAAGAAAAAGAAATTAAAGGAACCCAAGTAGGAAAGGAAGAAGTTAAACCATTACTATTCAGTGATGGTAAAACCTAGCCCCCACCATGCTGTTCTCCAAAGTATTCATTGAACTCATACAGCAAATGTAGAGCTAACATGATTTTACCCAAAAACATTTGATTGCCTTAGAAAGAGTGTGTTTTTAACATGAGATTTCCCCAACCCACCTTAAGCAAAATATTATAATAAAAAGAATTCCAAAGCTGCAAATGGCTAATTGTGAAGGGAAAAAAAGAAAAAGACTGTGAGAAAATATTTGCAAATCTCTTCTCAGATAAGGGATTTGTATCTAGAATATATAAAGAATTCTTACAACTCCACAATGAAAAGACAATCCAATTAAAACACTGGCAAAGGATCTCAATAGATATTTCTCCAAAGAAAAGATATGATACATATGGCCAATATACACATGGAAAGATGCCCAACATCAGTAGCCATCAGAGAAATGCAAATCAAACCCATAACTATGTAACATTTCACACCCACTAAGATGGCTATAATAAGAAAAGACAGATGAAAACAAGTGTTGGTAAGATGTGGAGAAATTGAAACCTCATACTCTGCTGGTGGGAATGTAAAATGGTGCAGCTGCTTTGGAAAACATTCTGGCAGTCTCTCAAAAGGTTAAATGTAGAGTTACCATATGACCGAGCAATTCCACTTCTTGCTATATACTTAGGAGAAATGAAAACAAAAGCTCATGCAAAACCTTGCTCACAAATGCTCATAGCAGCATTATTCATAATAGCCAAAAGGTGGAAGCAGCCCAAATGTCCACATTCTGAATAAACAGAGTATAGTATAGCCATTTAATGGAATATTACTTAGCTATAAAAGGAATTAAGTTCTGATACCCACTACAACATAAATGAAGCTTGAAAATATTATGCTAAGGGAAAGAAGTCAGTCACAAAAAGTCATTTATTGTATGACTCCATTTATATGAAATGTCCATAAGAAGCAAATCTATAGACAGAATGTAGATTCATGGTTGCCCAGGGCTGGGGTGCTTGCAGAAAAAATTCGGGGTAGACTGCTAAAGGGTACATGATTTCCTTTTGAAATGATGAAAATATTCTAAAATTTTGGTGATTGTTGCACAACTCTGTGAATACACTAAAAACCATTAATTGTACACTTTAAATGGGTGAATTGTTCAAGTGTGGATTATATCTCAATAAAGTTTTTACCAAAAATTGCAAGGGGGGAATGGAGATGAGAAATAGAGATAGGGTTAAAGATGTTGGCACATGTGAATGAGAGCATATAGGGCCTTGTTGGCCATGTTAAGGAACTGGGATTTTATATCAGTGGCAGAGGAAAGATTCAGAAGGACTTTAAGGAGAACAATGACATATGAAGGAAAATTTTTCAGTTCATTCTGGAGGCTGGGGGCAAGAAGGCGGCAGAGTAAGGAGCTCCAAGAGTCAGCTCCTGCTACAGGGCAGTTAGTAATCACCCAGAGCTATCTAAAGCACCTGTTTGGGGGCTCCAGGAGACCAGAAGAGCATCCTGCAACATCCTGGAAAGAGTGGAAGAGGAGACTGTCCATCTGCAGAGAAGATTCGTGAGTAGAGCACTCCACACCCCGGAGGACGGTGCCCATCCTCCACTGGCAGCGTAAGTGGCCTTGGGAACTATTCCGTGGCTGGAATTGGAAGCTCCATTTCCCGGAACAGACGGTTGGGCACCAACTTCTGCTACTGGTTAGTAAATTCGGCTGACTAAAGTATAATCCTAAGAACAGCTAAAGTTTGAGCCTGTTAAATGCAGAAAGAGGCTGGTAGCCGCCATTTTAACTCCACCCCAGCATGAGGGGAAGCCGGGCTGACTGAAACTCACAGTGATGGTAGAGACCGATTTCTTTCACCCAGATTGGCCTACAGCCCTAGCCTAGGCTTCAGCCCCACCTCTAGCAGGGAAGAAGCTGGTGGAACCTGCACCAGCCTCTCCTGGTAACTGCAGATACATTCGGCCCACACAGAAAGAATAGTCGGACACCTGGGGCTCCATCCCTGCACCCCAGTAAGATAGGAGAGGAGCTGTGTTTCCTCAGCCTTTCTAGGAAACTGCAGGCACTTTCAGCAGGGGGCCAGTGCTACATCAGTCTACCTGAGCAACTGCGGTCATTTTGGACCCGCACAACAGAGATTGCTGCCCACACCTGCAGCTCCATCCCCATCCCAGGCAGAGGAGGAAGTGACATGAAGCTTCATCAGTCTCTCTGGGCAACTACAGATTGTCTTGGCCAGCACGATGTGGATTATTACACACGGCTGTGGCTTTGTCCCTACCCCTGACAAAGGAGAAATGTGGGAGAAGCTTCATCAGTCCCTGGGGGAACATGGACAGCTTCAGCCTCTGCAGCTTACAGCACCTACTAATTCTCAGCTCCTACTACACAACCAGCAAGGGAGAAAGGACAAGAAAGCCCTAAACTAAAGAGAGAAACTGCACCCAGAATAAATACATCTAGCAAGCCAGATACCAAGACACCAACAAAAAATTACAATCCATATGAAGAAACAGGAAGATATGACCCATTAAAGGAACAAGAAAAGCCTCCAGATGACAAAGGAGTTGAGACAACTAATCACAGATGTTCAAACAAATCTTAATAAATTCAATGAGATAGCTAAAGAGATTATGGATATTAAGAAAACATTGGATAAGCACAAAGAAGAATTTGAAAGCATACATAGAAAAATAGCAGATCTTACAGGAATGAAAGGCAGGATAAATGAAATTTAAAATATACTGGAGTCATATAACAGCAAATTTGAGGAGGCAGAAGAAAGGATTAGTGAGCTTGTAGACATGGCCTCCAAAAGTGAAGGTACAAAACAAGAGATGAAGAAAAGAATGGGGAAAAAATTGAACAAGGTCTCAGGGAACTAAAAAGACAGCTAGAGACGTGCAAACATGTGTCATAGGTGTTCCAGAAAGTGAAGAGAAGAGAAATGGGGCAGAAGGAATATTTGAAGAAATAATGGTAGAAAATTTCCCAACCCTGTTGAGGGACATATATCTGTGTCCAAGAAGCACAACGTACTCCCATTTGAATAAATCTGAATAGACCAACTCCAAGACACATACTAATCAGAATGTCAAATGCCAAAGACAAAGAGAGAATGCTGAGAGCAACAACAGAAAAACAATGCATAACATATAAGGGCTACCCAATGAGATTAAGTGCTAATTTTTCAACAGAAACCATGTAAGCAAGAAGGCAGTGATATGATATATTTAAGATACTGTGATGGTTAGGCTAATGTGTCAACTCAGCCAGGTTATTGTGCCCAGTTGTCTGGTCAAGCAAGCACTGGGCTAATTGTAATACACGGATATTTATGGGCTTTAGTCATCAGTGAGTTTACTGTATAGATGGCTGATTACATTTATATCAACCAGGGAGATTGCCGTCAGCAATGAGGGACACTTTATCCAATCAGTTGAATGCCTTAAAACGGGAAATGATTTCAGCATTCAGAGAGAATTTCCCAGCTCCTCTTTGGACAGCCAACATCTCCCAGAAATTCATCAAAGACCTTCATTGGACTTTCATCAGAGCCCCTGGTTTGCAGCCTGCCTGCAGAACCTGGACTTGTGCATCCCCATGGTAATGTGAGAGACTATTGTAAAATCTCATACTATTGACAGATATCTCCTGTTAGTTCTGTTTCCCTAGAGAACCCTGACTAATACAGATATTGAAAGAGAAAAACTGCCAGCCAAGAATCTTACATCCAGAAAGATTCTTTCAAAAATGATGGAGAGTTTAGAATATTCACAGATAAACAGAAACTGACTGTGCTACTCAATTTTTATATATTTTTTAAAATTTGAGATTAAATTAAATTCACACAAAGAAAAAAATTGTTAAACTATGAGTCCTATCATGGTAAATCTAACTGAGGATCACAGATGCTCACAGAATTTCAAGATTTGAAGAGAATCTAAAAGTCATTTATTTAGTCCAGTGACCCCACCATCCAATGATTAAATGTTTTTCTACAACTTGGCAGCCAGTCAGCCAGATACAGATGCGCTATAAACTCTCAATATATATTAATAGGAGATATTGGCATTTTGACATCTCTGAAGACTTGTTTGGGCATTAACATTTTTAGGGAATGCTTTAAATATAAACATTTTAAAGCTATACCTATTGAAAAAAATACATAAAGGAAAACCCTATAAAGAAATTAATATTTAAATCAATTAGTTACTTCTACAAATATTTTTGTCAAATATGTTTCTTAATTAATATTATCTTTATATATAAAGTAAGTAAGTTGTCTACATGAATCAGGAAGTAGTTTCTTCTCTATTAGATAAACTTACCATCCATAAAATGTTTACATATGGCTAATAGCAAAAATTTACAAGTGAATTTAGACCTAGATGAATGAATCAAATAACTAACAATTACAGCAACAGCAGATTTATCTGGCAATGTTGAGGAATGAATTATATCACACAACTGGATTTTCAAATAATCTTCTGTTATAACCACTTCATGGAGCCTTTTATCTTAAACCATTTCTCACTGAAATCTCTCTAAATTTGTCTAAAGTGTGGGAAATGCCAAAATCCTAGCAAATAGATGAACACAATTTGGCCATTGGTGACAATATTTTAAAACCTCAATACAATCTTGATAATGAAGTGAATAAAATTTAGCTTTTCTAGCCACTAAATGGTTCTGTAGACATCAGGGTTGATCAACATTATTGCTATACCAAGTCTTTAAAGAAAGCTTCAGGAAAAACCTTTTGTGCCCCAATAATTTTGAAACCCTTTGCCCTGATTTCTTAGGTATAGTCCCCTCCGATTCAGTTGTAAAATATTGTATCTATAGGGCATCTCCCTTCCACTGGAGGTTCCCCTTTATATCAGTCAGGGATTTTAGTTGCGAGCAATACATACTAATATTAGCTGATTAATCAGAAGCAGAAACTTATTAAAAGGATATTGGGCTCACAGAATTGCTAGGAGGACTAGTGATTGGAGGAGAATTGGTTTTAAGACTAAGTTTACAGGATAAAGGACTAGAACCACCTTGCAGAATTGACAGGATGAACAACCTAACACTCTTGCTGCTGCCCTACCAACATCACTCAGTTCTAGAAACTGGACATTGCAACCGCTGCCACCCCCAATGCAAAATTCTTGAGCACCATCCTCACTAGCAAAAAGAGTTTATGGAGGCCATATTCCCTCACATTGCTCATTGCTGAATTGAAATTTAGCATGGGAGAATCTGCTTGGTGGAGCTTAAAATATATGCCTATATCTCAGTACAGGAGTTTGGAATTTGGGTTTCATGAGTTCTACCTTGGGGAGGCAGGACTCATCTATTAGTTATCTACTGCTGCATTAAAAATTAGCCCAAAAATGAAAGCCACCATAAATGAAATAAAAAATATACTGGTGGGGAGTGGGTGTAGCTTGGTGGATTGAGCGCCTGCTTCCCACGTATGAGGTCCTGGGTTCAATTCCAAGTACCTCCTAAAATATATATATATACTGGCGGCATGCAACAGCATATTTGAAAAAGCAGAAGAAAGCATTAGTCACCTAGAAGACAAGGCTTCCCAAAATCAAACATGCAGAAGAACAAATAGAGAAAAGAATGGGGGGAAAATGGGCAGGTCCTCAGCAAACTGAATGACAGAAACAGAATAGAAAGAATATTTGAGGAAATAATGGTAGAAAATTTCCCCCAAGTTTTTCAAAAGACATAAATATCCATATCCAAAAAGTGTAACACATTCCAAACAGAATAAATCCAAACAAATCTACTCCAAGAGACATACTAATCAGAATGTGAAAAGCCAAAGATAAAGAGAGAATTCTGAAATCAGTAAGAGAAAAACAAGTCATCACATACAAGGGATTCCCAATAAGATTAAGTGCTGATTTCTCATCAGATATCATGGAGGTAAGAAGGCAGTGATATGACATATTTAAGATACTGAAAGAGAAAACTGCCAATCAAGAATTTTATATCTGGCTAAAATTGTCCTTAAAGAATGAGAGAAAGTTTAAGATATTCACAGATACACCGGAACTGAGAAGAGTTTGCTACAAAGAGACCTGACCTATAGGAAATACTAAAGGGAGTTTTGCAGGCTAAAAGGAAAAGGCAGGAAACAGAGCCTTGAAAGACAGTCTAGAAATGAAGATTATCAGCAAAAGTAACTAAGAGTGTTTTAAAAATTATATAAATGAGATAGGACATATAAAAGCCAAAGGATAAAATGGGTGAAGTAGGTACTGCTATTACAATAATAACATTGAATATTAATGGATTAAACTATCCAATCAAAAGAAACAGACTAACTGAATGGATAAAAATATATGAGCCATATATATGCTGCTTACATTCGAAACACTTTGAAAGATAGGAATAGAAGAAAACTTTCTCAAAATGATAAAGTGCATATGAAAAACCCAAAGCTAACATCATATTCAATGGCAAAGGACTAAAAGCTTTCCCACTGAGATTGGGAATTAGACAAGGATGCCCACTGTCAGCACTGTTACTAAATATTGTGCTAGAAGTTCTAGCTAGAACAATTAGGCAAGAAAAAGAAATAAAAGGCATCCAAATAGGAAAGGAAAAAGTAAAACCTTTGCTATTTGCTGATGATAATATCTAAACCCAGAAAATCCCAAAAAACCCACAACAAAGCTACTAGAACTAACAGATGAATTGAGCAAAGTGGCAGGATACAAGAATAATAGACAAAAATCTGTAGTGTTTCTATCCACTTGTAATGCATAATCTGAGGAGGAAGTCAGGGGAAAAAATTCCATTTACAATAGGAACTAAAAAATCAAATATTTAGGAATAAAATTAACCAAGGACATAAAGGACCTATATTCAGAAAACTACAAAAACATTGTTAAAAGAAACCAAGGAAGAACTAAATAAATAAAAGGACTTTCTGGGTTCATGGATTGGAAGACCAAACATCATTAAGATGTAAATCCTACATAAATTGATTTACAGATTCAACACAATCCCAATAAAACTCCCAACACCCTTTGTTTTGTTTTTGTTTTTGTTTTCAGAAAAGGAAAAGCCAATTATCAAATATATTTGGAAGGGTAAGTGTCCCCAAATAGACAAAAATTTCTTAAAAAAGAAGAGTGAAGATGAAGACTCTCACTTCCTGATTTTAAATCTTATTACTTAGCTACAGTGGTAAAAATAGCACAGTACTGGCACAAAGATAGACATATTGACTGTGGTCGTTTGAGATTATTTTGTGGATCCCCCAAAGAGAAAGATTATATTTGTAAACTAATCTATTCCTCTGGGTGTGATACCATTTGATTGCACTGAATTCAGATGAAGGGCCTTGGATTAGATTACCTGTTGATTGTTTTGAGGGCTTTTTTGATTCAACCACATCAGTAAGGCGTGACTCAGATTGGTCCCTACCTCCTTGGTGGGTCTGATATAAAGGGACACTCACACTGACAGACACAGGGAAGAGAGAGCTCAGTCATTTTTGATCTGGCTGTGTTGAAGAAGGAGAATCTCAGACAGCTAAAATGCCAGGTAGAGATGAGTCATTTTGCCTGATAGCTTACAGCTGAGATTTGGAAGAAATCAGAACAAACAAGACTGATATAGTAGGCCCAAAAAGAAACAAGCCCTATGCCAGAAAGAGAAGACTTCACTTAAGCACAAAGCCTCAAGAGGCTGGGCCCACAGAGACTCAAAAGGACGAGGCAGCCCAGAGGGGAAGGCAGAGACCAGCTGGAGAACTAGGACCATCTTGCTTCAACACATGGCAACAGACCTGGGTGAAAAAGCAACCTTGAGCTGGACTTTTTATGGCCTTGTAACTGTGAGCTTTTACCCCCAAATAAATACCCTTTATAAAATCAGACAGATTTCTGGTACTTTGTATTAGCAGCCCTTTGGCAGACTAATACTTGACCAATGGAATTGATCTGATAATTCAAAATTAGATCACATATTTGGTAACTGATTTTTGACAAGGCTGTCAAACCCATCCAGCTGAGTCAGACCAGTCTATTCTCAAATGGTGCTGGGAGAAATGGATATCCATAGCCAAAAGAAGGAAGGAGGACCCCTATTTCACACATTATATAAAAATTAACTCAAAATGGATTTAAGACCTAAATATAAAATTTAGAACCATAAATCTCCTTGAAAAAAAAATATAGGGAAACATTTTCAATATGTTGCTGTAGGTGGTGGTTTCTTAAATCTTATACCCAAAGCACAAGCAATGAAAAAAAAAAAAAAAAGATAAATGGGGCCTATTCAAAAATCAAACCCTTCTGTGCCTTAAATGACTTTGTTAAGAAGGTGAAAAGGCAGCCCACTCAAGGGAGAAAAAATTTGGAAACCACATATCTGATAAGGGTTTCATTTCCATGTTATATAAAGAGATCATACAACTCAGTAATAAAAAGACAAGAAACCCAATTAAAACTTGGGCAAAAGACCTGAACAGACATTTTTCCAAAGAGGAAATACAAATGGCTTAAATGAACAAGAAAAGATGTTGAAAATCGTTAGATATTAGGGAAATACAGGTCAAAACTACAATGACATATCATTTCACAGCTTATAGAATGACCATTATTTAACAACAAAACAGAAAACTACAAGTGCTGGAGAGCATGTGGAGAATTGGGAACACTCTTTCACTGTTGGTGGGAATGTAAGATGGTGCAGGCACTGTGGAAGACAGTTTGGCGGTTCCTCCAGAAGCTAAATACAGAACTGCCATGGGATCTGGCAATTCCACTTCTAGGAATATATTCAGAAGAACTGAAAGGAAAGGCAGTAATAGATATTTACACACAGATATTCACAGTGGCATTGTTCAGAATTGCTGAAAGATGGAAATAACCCAGGTGTCCATAAAGCAATGAATGGATAAGCAAAGTGTGGTATATACATACATGGAATACTATTCAGATGTAAGAAGAAATGAATCCAGGAT
This sequence comes from Tolypeutes matacus, assembly GCA_026826555.1. NCBI lineage: Eukaryota > Metazoa > Chordata > Mammalia > Cingulata > Chlamyphoridae > Tolypeutes > Tolypeutes matacus. The sequence goes on from JAKSZT010053825.1 coordinate 18,488,216, forward strand.
GCATATGACAACATGGATGAATCTTGAGGACATTATGTTGAGTGAAATAAGCCAGAGAGAAAAGGACAAATAATGTATGGTGTCACTAAATATGAACTAAATATGCTGAGTAAACTCATGGAGTTAAACTTTAAAGTATAGGTTAATAAGAGATAGAACGAGGATTGAGATGGAGGAGCTGATGCTTAATGTATGTAGAATTATTTATAAGGTTGATTGTAAATGTGTGGAAATGGATTGAGTCGATGATAACACATTATAGTGAGTATAACTATGACTGCATATGTACATAGGTGACAGTGGCTGAAAGGGGTAGTCTAGGTACTTAAATTTAATTGAAAGCTAGAGGATAATCTAGGGACTGTGTAACATAGCCGATTCGGTGGTGGATGAGGATTGTGGTTAATAGTACAAATACAAAAAGGTTGTTCTATGAATTAGAACAAATGTATGTCACTATTACAGGGTGTTAAGAATATGATGATACATGGGAAAATACAACTAATGTAGCTTATAGTCTATAGTTAACAGTAATATTATAACATTTTTGCAGCAATGGCAAAGAAGGCTCTATGTCAATGCGAAGGGTCAAAAACGGGGGTTATAAGTGGGATGGGATTTTTCCTTATCCCATAGGGAGCTATGGAAATGTTCTAAAATTGACTGAGGTGATAACAGCACAACTCTGTGGTGAAACTGAAAGCCACTGAGTGCTCACTTGGGATGGATTGTACAAGTCATGGGGCTCTATAATGCAGTGAACCCCATGGTGGATGATAAGCTGTGGTTAACAGTACAATATGAGAATGTTCTCCCTTGAACCATAACAAATATACAATATTAATACACAGCATTAATAATTGGGTGGTTTGTGGGAAAAAAACACCAATTATGAATTACAGATCATAGTTGGCAATAATATTTTGATGATGTTCTTTCATCATTTGTAACAAATGTTTCACAGTAATGTAAGTTGGTGGTGGTAGCATAATGTATAGGGATCCTGTATGTTATGCATGATTGTTTCGTAAACTCCCTATTTCTCTAATCAAAAAAAAAAAAAAATTTTTTTGCCCTAAACTTTGTGCCTTAAAAAATAATAATAAAGCATGTATTATCTCAGTCTGAGGGCTAGGAGTCTGGGAGTGGGAAGCCTTGACTGAGGCTAGAGGAACCACTTCCAAGCTCACTCTCATGGCTGTTGTCTCGAAGCTTCAGTTCCTCATCACATTGGCCTTCACATGCTGCCTGAGTATCCTCATGACATGGAAGCTGGCATCCTCCACAGCGAGTGATCCAAGAGGGGTGGGGTGCCCACGGTGGCCAAGTCTTAATACTAATCTCAGAAATGACATACCATCACTTCTGCCATATTCTATAGGTCACACCGACTAATCCTAGTACAATGTGGGAGGAGATTATGTGAGAATACGAATATCAGGAGGTGGAGATCATTGGGGGACAACTTGGAGGCTAGCTAGGTTATTCACTGCACCACCTCAGCTCTGCACAGGCCTGTTCCTTGTTAAGCTCTAGGCATGTTTCTCTCAATCTAACATCTTTCATGGGGAACAGGAAGATTTTGTTTCTCACTTCTCTACTGCTTATCATTGTACTCTTTCACATAGGAGGAAAATTTTAAGTCTAAATTAAGGTTTTATAGGGTAATTGCTTAATAGATTTATGCTCTAATCTTAATATCAATCCTAGTTTTAATTCTGTCTCTTTTTTTAAAAATTTATTGTGGTCACATATATATAACATAAAGTTTGCCATTTTAGAGATTTTTGAGTGTATAATTCAGTGGCATTAATTACACAAAATTGTGTTACCATTATTGCCATCCATCAAACTTTTTATCACCTCACACAGAAACTCTATATCCATGAAGCAATATCTCTCTATTCCCCACTACCTCCAATCCCTGGTAACATCTAATCTACGTTCCATCTTTATGAATTTGCTGTTCTTGATATTTCGTATAAGTGGAATCACACAATATTTTTCTTTTCTTGTCTGGCTTATTTCAGTTAGCATAAAGTTTTCAAGGTTCATCCATTCTGTAGCATATATCAGAGAGTCATTCCTTTTATGGCTGAATAATATTCTATTTTATGGATATACCACATTTTGTTTGTCCATTCATCTGTCAATGGACACTTAGGTGACTTACATCTTCTGGCTATTGTAAATAATGCTGCTATGAACATTGGCATACAAGAATCTATTTGAGTCCCTGTTTTCAATTCCTTTAGATACATACATAGGAGTGGAATTGCCAGGTTATATGGTAATTCTAGGTTTTACTAAGGAACTGCCAAAATTAAGTGCTCTTAAAACCATTATATTACTATGAAAATCAGAGTGCACAATAATGGGCATCTGACAGAGAAAACTCCAATTTTAGATGGCATAAAATAAGGCCCTGTCTTACCTACCCTCATTGTTAACTTTTTTAATGAAATGGATATATTCCCTCATACTCCCATAATTTCCAACCAGAGCACAATCTTTTTGTATTTTGATACCACAGTGTCAAACACACAGCAAGTATTCAGTAAATGTTTATTTATTCAGTGAATTTGTATTGAGCACTCTTATTACGTATGTTGGATTGAATTAAAAACCCTCTATTATCCTAATGTTTATGAGGAAATTCTACTAATTTTTTCAATGCATACCACATATGTAAGCACAAAATACTGCACTGACAGGATGACATGAGGGCTCTCTTCTTCCTCAATTTAAATTGAATTTGACAACAGGTAACCCAACCTAAAATCTATATACATCTGGACTGCATCCATTTGAGCTGTAGCTCAAAATTAATTGCCTAAGGGAGTAACAAAAAAACTACAACATGGATTACTAGAAGGCCCACTTTTAACTAATGAGATAATCATTGTAAGTACCCTATACCTGGTATGCATGAGTAGTTGCACTTTGCCGAATAGCTACATTTTATGCTTGGGTAATGCTAAATTCAGTTGTTAAATCTTCTGGATAAAAATGAATGTAACAGCATTGATACTCATTCATTTCTTTTCACCTTCAACATGAACAGTTTATTTCAAAGTTGTGTTGTTTTACAAACCTTCCCTCTCTCTCTCTCCCCATCATCTATGTTCTAAAAATTTGAGAGTAAGTTGAATACAGCATGTCCTTTGAATACTTAACACTTCCATGTATGTTTCCTAAGAACACGGACATTCCTTTTATCAAGTTCAAGAAATATAACATTGATATAAAGAAAACAGTCTATATCCCTTTTTTTCAATTGCCCCATAAATGTCCTTTTGGGCATTTTCTCCTCCATTATTAAATCAAGTACAGGATCATGTATTGCATTGAACTGTCATTGTCTCTAGTCTCTTTTTGTAATTGTGGAAATATATAGACAACATAAAATTTCCCATCTCATCCACTCCCATGTATACAACTCAGTGGCACTGATCACATTCATAATGTTATGCAACCCTCATCAACATCCATCACCAAAATTTTCCATCACCCCAAACAGAAACTCTGTACCTGTTATTCACTAAGTCCCCATTTTCCTTTCCCTGCCCCGGGTAATCTGTACTCTAATTTCTGTCCCTACGAATTTTCATATTCTAGTTATTTCATATAAGTGGAATAATGAATATTTATCCTTTTGTGTCTGACTTATTTCACCCAACATGATGTCTTCAAGGTTCATTCATGTTGTAGCTTTATCAGAATATTTCTTTTTATGGATCACCAACATTCCCTTATATGTGTATATGACATTGGGTTTATCTATTCATCTGTTATCGGACATTTGGTGTTGCTTCTACTTTTTGGCTATTTTGAATAATACTGCTGTATGAATATTGGTATATAGATATCTATTTGAGTCCCTGCTTTCAATTCTTTTGGGTATATACCTAGAAGTGAGATTGCTGGGTCATATGGTACAGTTCTATGTTTAAATTTTTGAGGAATCACCAAACTGTTTTCCATAGTGGGTGCACCATTCAACATTCCCACCAATAATATCCCTAGATATTAGTGTTCCTGTTTCTCTGCATACTCACCAGTACTTATTTTCCATTTTTTAAACAAGAGACATTCTAGTGAGTGAGAGATGGTATCTCATTGTGGTTTAGATTTGCATTTCTGTAATGGTTAATGATGTTGAACATCCTATTGTGTGCTTATTGTCCATTTTTATATTTTCTTTGGATAAATTTCTATTCAACTCTTTTGTTCATTTTTAATTGGTTTATCTTTTTGTTGTTGAATTGTAGGAGTTCTGGATATTAAAAACTTATCAGATATATGGCTTCCAAATAAGTTCTCTCATTCTGTAGGTTTTTTCACTTTCTTGATAATGTCCTCTAATGCACAAAAGTTTTCAATTTTGATGAAGCCCAACTAATCTATTTTGTTTGTTTGCTTGTTTGTTTCTTATGGTTCTGTTGTAAAATCTAAGAATCCACTGCCTAAAACAAAGGTCTGAAGAGATTTCCCTATGTTTTCTTCTAATAATTTTATAGAGTTTTACACTTGTATATAGTTCATTGATCCATTTCGAGTTAATTTTTATATGGTGTGAAGAAGGGGTCCACTTTAATTCTTTTGCATGTGGCTATCCAGTTTTCTTAGCACCGTTTTTGAAGAGACCATTCTTTCCCCCTTTGGGTGTACTCATCACTCTTGTCACAAGTGACTTGGCCATAGATGTGTAGATTAGAAAATTATTTTTAATAATGTGAAAATAAGCCCTGAGAAGTTAAAGAACAACGTGATTAGGTTAAAACTATGATAGAACTCAAGTCTTCTGAGTTCTATGGATTTTTTGTGATATTAGGATTCTTTTTTGGGGCGGGGGGAGCGCAAACACAGTCCCCTACTACCACAAATTATGCAGTCGAGTTTCCCGCATTTGGGGAAATCGCAGGGGTCAGCACATCCGGAGTGCAATGGATAAGCCTCGCCCTGGGAAAAACACCTTCGTGATCATAGTATTTTCCCTGCCAGGTAAGTAAGATATTAGGATTCTTTATGGTGGAATTTCTAATGCTTTATTTGGCCAAAATTGTATTTTAAAAAATTTTTGAATTGCTGGCCAACATATTTAAAAAGTGAGATTTCATTTCAAAATCTGATTGTCAGCTTCTCTTGAAAATGGTGAAATATTTGGCCTGGGTGCAGAGCCAGGATTAGGGTGAGGTATGCTCTTTGGGTGCAAAATTTCAAGGGGTACCAAATAACTCAGTAATCAACATAAATAATATTTTAATGCAATCAAAAAATAAAAGTAATGCAAAAATATATGATGAGCAAATTATAAACCTTTTAAATGAAGACAACCTGTTGTTTGTTTTACAACCTTCCATTGTTGTGCAATGGGAATAGTCCTTTCCAATCAGCCCTTGGTTCCCGGGTCGTTTGGTAATCAAGTTCCATGCTGGATAGGTTTATGAGCGTTGACAATGCTATGCAAATAGACTGTGCAACCTAGAGCTCTCTCTCTCTCTCAATATTGTAGAGCTTTTTACTAACTGTTTCCACTTGGTCCAAAAATATGGGAAGTTAGCTTGATAAGTGTAAGAAGGGATGCCCATTTTTCCTTTTGCCTCGAGCGTCAATATGGCTCTGCCTGGATCATCACACGCCCCTGACAACACACAGATGGAGCTGAGTAGCAGCAGAACCTTTGCATGGAGATGCACATTTGAGGCAGCAGTCACCACTAAGTCCATTTCACTCATTTGGCCTCCTTTGCTTATGTTTTCTCTACTCATCTTTTAAATGTTGGTGAGCCCTTGAGCTCAGAACTGAGCTGTTTTCTCTTCCCTAGGTTATCTCATCCCGAAATTGAAATCATGAATTCAAATACCATCTATATGCCAGTAACCCTCAAATATAAATGTCCAATCCTGACCTTTCCCTGACCTCCAGATTTAACTATACAACTGGCTGCTGGTATTCTACTAGGATGAAGAATAGGATCTTAAATTTGACCTGTCTAAACCAGAACTTTTTTTAAAAAAGATTTATTTTTATTTATTTCTCCCCACCCCCTCATTGTTTGCACTTGCTGTGTCTGTTTGTCTTCCTTGTTTCTTTAGGAGGCACTGGGAACCGAACCTAGGATCTTTGATATGGAAGGGAGGCGCATAATCGCTTGAGCCACTTCCGTTCCCTGCTTTGTTGCGTCTCTCATTGTGTTTCTTGTTGTGTCCCCATTTCATTTTCCATGATCTTTGTAAAATTTAAATCAGATATTAATGCCTGCTTAAACACATTACAGTGCCTTTCCGTTGCAATTAGACTAATATCCAAACTCCTTACCAGGACCTACAGAACATATAATACGGCTCCTGCACTATCATACTCCAACCATACTGGCTTCTGTATTCTCCTAACCCGTCCAGGCACAATTTCTTCCAGAGGGCTTTTCTTTTGTATTCTCTTGTCCTGAAATGCTCTTTCCCCAGATCCTCACATTAGTGGTTTCATCTCATCATTTTTTAACTGTCACATCCCAGACAAGATACTCTGACCAGCCTAAATTAGATCCCTTCATCACTTTTTCTCACATCACTTCCTATCGTGTGAAATTACTTGTTTTCCTTTTTCATTTTTTTTCTTCATCTGGTGTTCACTGATATACGCCCAGCACCTCGCTTATTGGTCGGTAAAAACAGATGCTCAATAATCATTTGCTGACTAAATGGACAGCTCCATGAATGAGTAAATGAGACCAACTAATAGAATACTCTTTATCTCAAGCAGAAGTCCTAAATAAGGAGTATTAACTGTTGTAGATGATCTAGTGAACTAGTCTTTTTTTTCCTCCAGAAGCACAATGCTTTGTTTTCTTAAATGGTTAGCTCCATAAGCTCATTTCAGAGCAGAACATTTCATTTCAGAGAACATACAAATCCTCACCGTGAAACAAAGCTGAAACAGTACTTAGGTTCTGGAAAATGACATTAGAGAAAATTTAGAGACAAGAAGGACCACATGAAACTGTAAAGTATTAACTGACAAAATGAAGATGTGAAATGATTTAGAAAATGGTAGTGGCTGGTGAAACTTTTGGAGAATTAAAGGATGGCCTTGTAGCATTTTTCTATGACTTTCATTTTTCAATATTTTTAGATAGCATCAGTCTCTGCACACATTTATAGTTCCTAAATGAAAGAGATTCTCTGCCCACCATGGAATCTAGCCACCAAAGACAGAAATGAAATCATCAAAAGAGAAATTATTTTTAATCTGTTTGGTTTTATCTTTTTGTCATGATCCCTCTAAATTGGCAAAACTCAAGATACCATTTTTAACTGTACTGTCCTCATCTCCTTCCTATGTTTCTGGCATATCAATATTTGATTAAAAAAAAAAAACAGCTTTATTTTTTTTCCCACCCATTTCAAGTATACAATTCAATTATTTTTACTAACTTTACTGAGGGGTGCAAACATCACCAAGAATCAGTTTTAGTACATTTTCCTCCCCCGGTAAAATCCTTCATGCCTATTCCTAGTTAATTCCATTTTCCATCCTCAGACCAAAGCAACCACTGAAATACTATTCTTTCTATTTCTAAATTTGTGTTTTTTGGACATCTCATATAAATGAAATCATATAAATAAGTGGTCTTTTGTGTCTGGCTTCTTTCTCATAACATAGTATTTTTGAGGCTTACCCTTAATGTAGCTTGTATTGGTAGATTGGGGTTTTTATTGTCCATAGACTTCGACCCATTCACTAGTTGATGGACATTAAAGTTGATTCAAGTTTTTGGCTATTATGAATAATGCTGTTATAAATGTGTACAAACAAGTTTTTGTGTGGAAAATATTTTCATTTTCCTTGGATAGATACCTAGGAGTGGAATTGCTTGAACTGTTTTGGTTGTATGGCAGGATTTTTGGTTAACTTTTTAAGAAACTTCCAGACTGTTTTCAAAATGACTATACCATTTATATTCCCACCAGCAATGTCTGAGAGTTCCAATTTCTGTACATTCTTGCAAACATTTGTTACCAACTGTATTATTGATTATAGCCATTCTAGCATGTATGAAATAGGATTTCACTGTGTTTTAATTTGCATTTCTTTAATGACTAATGATCTTTTCGTGTGTTCAATAACCATTCCTATATCTTCTTTCTGTTCGTGTCTTTTGCCCAATTTTTGATTGGGTTGTTTGTTTTATTATTTAGTTGTAAAAAATTCTTTGTAAATTCTGGATTCAAGTCCTTTATCAGATATGTGTTTTGCAAATATTCTTTCCAGTCTATTGCTTGTATTTTTATTTTATTTATAGTGTCTTTGGAAGTGCAAAAGTTTTGAATTTTGATGTTCAATTTATCATTTTTCTTATATGAGCTGTGATTTGGTGTCATATGTAAGAAACCTTTGCCAATCTAAGGTCTCAAAAATTTTCTCCTATGTTTTATTGTTTTAGCATTTATATTTAATTTTGATTTTTGTGTATGGTTGAAGTAAAGGTATAAGTTCCCTTTTTGCATGTGGGTATCCAATTGTCCCAGCACCATTTATATTGAATGGATTGTATTAAAATCACTCAATGAATTGCCTTAGAATCTTGGCATCTCTGTAAAAAACTGATTGACTATAAATGTAACTATTTATTTCTGGACTTTCAAATGTGCTTCATTGATCTATATGTCTATCTTTATGCCAGCACCACACTTTCATGATAACTGTAGATGTCTTGTAAGTTTTAAAATGAAGAAGTGAAAGTCCTCCAATTTTGTCCTTTTTCAAAATTGTTTTGGCTATTCTAGGTGTTTTACATTTCCATATAAATTTATGATTTGCCTGTCAATTTCTTCAGAAAAGCCTGTGAGGACTTTAATAGGGATTATATTGATCTATAGATCAGTAAGTGAATAATTTCCATCTTAACAATACTGAATCTTCCAAGTCACAAACATGAAAAGTCTTAGCATTTACTTAGGTCTTTTTAAATTTTCCTCAGCAATGTTTTGTAATTTTCAGTGTACCTGGTATATTGCAATTCTTTTGTTCAACTTATTCAAAAGGATTCTATTCTTATTTGTGAAGGGAAATGTAATTTGTACTTTCTGATTGGCCATTGCTTGTATAGGGAAATGCATAGAATTTTTTCAGCATTCACACATATCTATTGTATGGATATGCCACATTTTATTTATTCAGTTATCAGTTGATAGACATTTGCATTGTTTCCACCTTGGACGTTATAAATAATGCTGCTATGAACATTCGTGTACAAGATTTTGTGTAGAAACATTTCTCAATTCTCTTGGGTATATACCTAGAAGTGGAATTGCTAGGTCATGCAGTAACTCTACATTTAATGAGGAACTGCCAGATTATTTTCCAAAGCAGTTGCACTATTTTACATTCCTACCAGCAGTATATGAGGGTTTCAATTTCTCCATATCTCACCAATACTTGTCATTATCTGTCTTTTTTATTATACCCATCCTTGTGGGTCTGAAGTGGTTTCTCATTCGGGGTGTGATTTACCTTTCTCAGATGGCTAATGATGTTGAGCTTCTTTTCTTGTGCTTATGGCTATATGTATACTTTCTTTTTTTGCATTTTATATAACTTCTTTGGAGAAATGTCTTTTGAGACCCTTTGCACATTATTTAGTTGGGTTATTTGTGGTTTTACTATTGAGTTGTTAAGAATTCTTTATATACTCTAGATACAAGGCCCTTTATAAGATAAGTGATTTTCAAATATTTACATCCTTTCTATGAGCTGTCTTTTCACATTCTTTTACTATATTAGAGAAGTTTCAGGTTTGCAAAAAAAAAAAAAACCATGCAGAAAATCGTGTTCCCATATACCCCCTCCACACACACATAATTTTCCCTATTATTAACACTTTGCATTAGTGTGATACCTATTACAACTGATGGAATAATATTAACTAGGGTTAACTGTGTTATACAGTCCTATTTATTAATTGTTATAAATAAATAGGACTGTATAAAAATTATTTTCTTAATTTTTCCTAAATGTCCTCATATATTCAAATAAATATTCAGCAATTTAATTACAATGATATTGTTGTGCTACCATCACCAAAACCTTCCATTACCAAAACTTTTCCATCACACAAACAGGAACATCTGTACAGATTAAGCATTAATTCCCCATTACCTACCATCACACCGACCCTGGTTACCTATACTCTTCTTTCTGACTCTATAAATTTGCTTGTTCGAATTATTTCCTATCAGTGAGATCATATGATATTTGTCCTTGTGTCTGGCTTATTTCACTCAACATGATGTCTTCAAGGTTTATCCATATTGTTGCAGGTATCAGAATTTCATTCCTTTTTATGGCTGAAAAGTATCCCATTGTATTGAAATATATATACATTTTAAATAGATTCATCTGCTGATGGACACTTGAGTTTCTTCCATCTGTGGTAACTATGAATAATGCTGCTAGGAATATCAGTGTAAAAATATCTGCCCCTTCTTTCAATTCTTTTGGGTATAAACCTAGAAGGGAAATTGCCATGTCATATGGTAATTCTATATTTTACTTTCCAAGGAACCACCAAACTATCTTCCATAGCATCTGAACCATTTTACATCCCACTAACAATGAATGAGTGCTCCCATTTCTCCACATTCTTTTGAACACTTTCTATATTCCATTTTTTTTAGTGGATGTAAAATGGTTATCTAGGTATGTCTGTTTATAATTGTTATGTCTTCTTGGTGGATTGACACCTACATCATTCTTTGTCTCTAGTAAATTTTGTCTTAGAGCCTATTTTCTTTGATATTTGTCTAAAATATATTTTAGACAAATATATTACATATTTGCAATATATTTATATATGCAATATAATAATATTATTATTACATTACAGCTCTTTTTTGGTTCCTGTTTCCAAGGTATGTCTTTTTTCCATTCTTTTGCTTTCAACTTGTTTCTTTGAATCTTAAAGTGTGTCTCTTTTAGACAGCATATATTTAGTTCATAATTTTTTTCAATCGTTCTGCCAATATCTACCTTTTGGTTGGAGTGCTTAATCAATTTACATATAAGTTAGGTAGGATTTAAATCTGCCATTTTGCCATTTGTTTTCTATACTTTTTACGTCTTTTTTGTTCCTCTAATTTTCCTTTATTGCCTTCTTTTGTGTTACCTAGAGATTTTCTAGTGTACCATTTTAATCTCCTTGTTTCTCTTATTAAATATCATTTGAACTATTTTCTTAGGGTCCACTCTGGGGATTACAATTAACATCTTAATTTATAACAATCCATTTCAGATTAATATCAACTTAATTTCAATAATTCCCAAAACTTTGCTCCTTCATAGCTCCATTCTCTGTCCCCTCCTTTATGTCACTGTTACCATACAAAATAAATCTTTATGGAAAGTATACCTATCATACAGATATCATAATTGCTTTATGCAGTTATCTTTTAAATCAGATAGGAAAAAATAAGAGTTACAAACAAAAAATACAATTATACTGTCTTTTATATTTACCTATGCGGTACCTTTACTGGACCTCTTTATTTCTTCATGTGGATTTGAAATGCAAGTGTCCTTGCATTTCAGCCAAAGTCTTGCCTTTAGTATTTCTTATAGGGCAGGTCTGCTGGCGATGAATTCTCTTAATTTTTATCTGGGAATGCTTTAAATTCTCCTTCATTTTTCAAGTTTATTTTTGCTGGATATAGAATTCTTGGTGGACATTTTTTCTTTCAGAACTTTAAATGTCATGCCACTGCCTCTGGCTTCCATGGTTTACAACTGATTTTTGTACGTTGATCTTGTATCCTACAACTTTACTATACTTGCTTATTAGTTCTAATAGGTTTTTGTGGATTCTTTAGGAGTTTCTCTTTATGAGATTATGTCATGTGTGAAAGGAGTTTTACGTCTTCCTTTCCTATCTGGATGCCTTTTATTTCTTTCTATTGTCTATTTGCCCTGACTAGAATCTCCAGTACTTTGTTGAATAGAAGAAGCAAGAGCAGACATTCTTGCCTTATTCCTGATTTTAGAGGGAAACTATACAGCCTTTCACCATTAAGGATGGTGCTTGCTGTAGGCTTTCACAGCAGTGAAGGAGTTTTCTTCTATTCTAAGCTTATCATCAATGGGTATTAAATTTTACCATGTGTTTATAAGGATGTCTTAAATCTTATTTTTAATAATAACTGTCTTTATAATAAACTCTTATGCCCAAGTAACAGATGATGAGTAGGTAAGTGCTTTGTCAGCTATGGACAGTGGGGTTATGTGCAGTCAATACCTTTTCATGTTCCAGGAAAAGGACCAACTGTTTTTTGTCTTCCTCCTCTTTTTCCAGCTTTGTTTTGATCCAGATTGCAGAACCATAAAGGAACAGCAGAGGCACTTCAACTCTGAAAAATCTTAGATGAGAAAATATGATTAGAGCTAACATAAAAAGGAGGGGAAAAGCTTTTTAAAATCATATTTTCTTAATTTTTCCTAAATTTCCTCATTAAGGATCCTTCTACATTTTGGCAAATACATCCTGGTATAACATATATACTTATCTTCTATATTAAACCACCCCCAAATAGTAACTATTCATTATCATTAAGTAGACATTTCTCATTTCTTTATAAAGCAGTTAGCATTGCAGTAACTGCTAACTATTCACCAAATCCATTTGCTTCTCTTCCTGGGTACACAACTAAACTATATTTCCTAGCCTCCTTTGCACTTATGTATGGTCCTATGACTGTGTGCCAGTCAATAGAATGTCTACCCCTTTGTATTAGTCAGGGTTCTTTCAGGAAACAGAATCAACAGGAGAGATCTATCAATAATATGAGATTTTAAAGAGTCTCTCACGCGACCATGGGGATGCACAAGTCCAGGTTCTGCAGGCAGGCTGCAAACCAGGGGCTCCGATGAAAGTCTGATGAAAGGTCCTTGATGAGTTTCTGGGAGAAGTTGCCTGTCCAACAACAAGCTGGGAAATTCTCTCTGAATGTTGAAATCACTTCCCCTTTTAAGGCATTCAACTGATTGGATAAAAGCATCACCCATTGCTGATGTAATCTCCCTGATTGATGCAGATGTAATCAGCCATCCACGCATTAAACTCACTGGTGATTGAAGTCCATAAATGCTCTTGTATTACAATTAGCCCAGTGCTTGCTGGAACAAACACCTGGACACAATTACCTGGCCGAGTTGACACATTAGCCTAACCATCACACCCTTCCATAAATACCTTCTATACCTAATTTTCAAGCTTCTTCCCTTTTGCTAGCTGTATATTGATTGCTAGAGTGACTTGGGAAGCCACTTGTTGAAGATGATTGAGCCTCTGACAGCCTGGGCACCTTAAATGTTTTGGTCTTGTGAGCATTTTCCCCAAATTGTAAATAATTTTGAAATATGAAACTGTAGTTAATTCAATAATTGAGAATTAGAATGAAAAATATGAATTTTCTAATAACCAAGAAACCATAGAAATCATTAAAATTCTATTACAAATGATGGAATTAAATACTGTATATATGCTACAATGACTAAAATGAATTCTTCCAGGGAATAAAACTCAAATTATTGTATATCTGTAGATATTTCTTCTGAAAATTACAAGTCAGTTAATCAAAACTTTGGTTTTTAGTTGTTAGATGAAGATACAAATATTAGGAAAATAAAAAACACCCATTTTTACCTGACTTTGCAGTAATTTTCATCAAAATCAATATAATGAGACAAATAATAAAACAGCCAATTACTAATACTAGATCACACTTGTTTCTGTTAATTCAAAGTATTTAAATATCATTTCATAATAAGAATAATACTAGAAAAGAATTTCAGAGGCACATTCCACTTTACACTGTATTAATAATCAGCTTGATGTACTTCTGGTCCAGCCTGAAGTAACTTCTTTGTCAGTCATGTTTCTAGTCATATCACAGAAGAATTTGGTACTAGACTTTCACAAATTTTACAAACTATTCTCTTCTCCAAATAAGAGAAACCTAAATTCAACTGCACTGTCTTAAATGAAAAGGAGATGTATTATCTCACATAAGAGGAAACCAGACCTAGGGCAGTCTCCCGGGTTAGCTGATTCATTGGCTTAATGTTATCATGAAGGCCCAAAGCTCCTCATTTTTTTCCTCCTCTTCCATCTGCGGTGTTGGTTTCATCATCAGAATGGTGAAGATTTCTTCTACGATTCCAGACAACATAGCAAGGTACAACAACTTCCAAAATAAAAAGACGGAGCATCTCTTCTAGGGTAAACTATCTTTCACTAATACTTTGCATGTTCACATCAAACAATTTCAGAAGAAGAGGCAGGCAATCCCTCGAGACAAAGAAATTTTCCTCTGTCTGACTTTATCCTGCTCAAAGAAGAGAATGGCAGGGGTAAATTATATTATTGCTCAAAACATTTGCTGCCCCTTGTGGGAGGATCACATTTACTCATCTCCTTCATATCACACTTAGCCATGTGACTTGTTTTGGTCAATGTTATTAAGACTTCCAAATAGAATCTGTAAGAGCCACTAAATGGCTCTACTGGGTTCTTCTTTTTCCTCTGCCACAAAAAATGTACCAAGTAGGAGCTGCTCCTTCAGCCTAATTTCAGGAATGAAGATGAGAGGAATTGTTTCAGGTAGTCCTCAAAGGAAATGTAATGTGAGAAATAAAACTGTATTATTGATAACTACTGAAATTTGGGGGTTGTTTGTAAGCACAAATAACTTAGTCCAAGATGCATGTTACAGAAATTGGTACTAGGAGTGGGGTGTTACTTGAACAGAACCCCCACTGCATTGACTTTGGGTGTGGGAAGTAGGTGGAAAGGAAACTATTATTTGAGGGTAGAAATAAGGTGACACATTTTATAGTCACAAAACTTTGGCAGAAAGTTAATACCTTCGATTTAAAAGGAAGATAATGCATCAAACAAGCTTGTGACTTGAAGGGAAAAGGTTAGGATAACAAATGTTAGTATCATGCTTTGATACTATTGCCTGTATTTGCCAAACAATCAAAACAACATAGAACAAAATAAAGCAAATGAATCAGAAAAGAATTGGTCAGTCTGTGAGCAGAAATGAAAGAGAGATTACCCAAAATTTCTGAGCGTTACAGAATCAGAAAATACAATTCTTAAATCTAACCACTGAGGTCTAAAATTAAATCTAAATCTAAAACTGAGCAGACTTTGAGCACAAGACCTGTTGTGGACATTACAGGCAACAAAGTCTCTGAATAATTTAGGTGGCAATCAGTAAATACTTTTGGTTGAAAAAATGGCTTAGGAAAAGAGACAAAGATGTGATTCTCCACAAAAGCCAATTTATCGTCCATATATCAACAATTATATCTAAAGATAGACACATGTCTAGAGATAGACACAGAGGAAAAGAACTGGGGTATAACTATTGGTACATGGAGTTGACCAGAATCATACATTTAAGTCTAATATGTTTTTAAGAAACTTGTAATGACAAAAGTGCCATCAAGCTGCACTAAAAGACTGTGATTGTTAGAGAGTTAAATTAACTCTTGGTTACTACCTTACATGGTTAGGAATCAGATTGACAGAGTTGCCCCCAAGGAAGGCATAGTCTCTAATGCCCACTTCAGATGTGGGCAAAAAGGATAATAAAAAAGAGGGTGAGCAAAAAGCCATAGAAAAAAATGCCCGCAGGGAGCAGAAACAGTAACTTATCAAGGGATATTCCTCACCCCCAGGGTAAGAGGCCTTTATTAAGTCTGCCTACCAGGATTTCAAATTCACGTGGCTTAATGACTGCTATGTCCCCAATTCTTCTCCTTTTAGAAATGGAAGTGTTTATTGTCCTCAACCATCACTGTTCCACCATCGTATACTGTATGTATGGAGAACAGATAAGTTACTTTCATAGTTCATAAATCTCCGGAGCAAGAGGAGTTACATCCATGCTTTATAGAGAGATTACCATGATATCCTGAACTTTGATCCAGATGCTATGATTGGATGGGACCAGTGAGTTGCCTTCCATGGATAAAGAATGAGTATATTTTGTGTTGAAGGACAAGAAGTCAAAATTTTTGACCAAGAGAGTGGGCTATGTCAGATTATATTGTATTATTATTCAAAATATCTACTGCCTCTCCTGAAGAAAGATTATACATCCCTGCCCCACTGAGATCAGGCTTTGCCATGTGACTTCCTTTGGCCAGTGAAATATGAGAAGCCACATGTGCCACTTTCAAGCAGAAGCTTTAAGAGTCGATGCATGGCTCCACCATGTTCTTCATTTTCCTTTACCATGAAGCTGTCAATGTTCCAGGTAGGAATTTTCCCCATGGTGTGAGCCCCATTATGAAGATGGCACCAAACAGAGCTGCAACTGACCAATGAGAGACTGTTGCAAATCTTTGTTGTTGTAACATTCTGAGATTTGGGGATTGGTTTGTTACTGCAGCCTAAATAGCTTCAGCTGACTAAAACAATGACTCTTTGACAATTACATCTGACCTTTTGATTCCTTAAATACATCTAAGAAGACCATAATATACAAAGGAACACTTTGTTTCCTTAATTAGACTAATTCCAAAGTCTGAAAAAATCAGAAAAAAGTCTTCTTTTAAGACAAAGGCAGGCACAACTCTTATCTGTCCATCTAAATCTACATGATTAATATCATCTTTCCTTCTTAAATATGTGTAAGGTCCTAATATCTGAATAAACAATTCTATTATTATAATATTCAACTAAAGAACTGGCAGTTCCCAATACACTCAAACATTTTAAATTGACATTATAACACAGAAACTCTGTATACTCTACTTATTCATATTTGCATAAATGTTCCCAAATTAAAATAATGGGTTTTAGATGAAAAGCCAAAATGCATCAGTGGGGTTTCTTTTATAAAAGTCTCTTTTATTATCACACACTGAATATTTTTTAAACACCAAGGAATTTTCTAAATTAAATCCATTCTGTTCGCAGCATGTTGCAACTGAGTACAACTATTTGAAGCCAAAAGGAGACAGGTTACCTATATCAATAGGTTGAATATGGCAATAAAAGGAAATGGTTAGGGCAGCAACAGGTTATTTACCAATATATTCCAACCTGAAATGGAAAATGAAATGTATACATTTCATATTTTATTGGATTAACATTATTTATTACAATATCAAGATGTTCTTAAATATTGGAAAGTTTCCCTAAGATTACATTAGTTATACTTTTAAAGGAAATCATAAATCCAACACCATTTCTACTATTTATAAACAGTATTACGTTCTAGCAAAGTAAACAATTTCCTTAAGTAAGTAAACATAGAACAAAGCTGTCAAAGTCCCTTTACAGATTTATATTTTTCTATTAATGTTTACATTTTAGCCTAAAGGAATTAGAAGAAATATTATTGTGAAAAATACAAGATCTGAAACAAGCCCAAAGAAGCCAACAAAAGAGATAAAGAAATGGGGTAAAGAATTGGGAGAGAGAAAACTAAACTGCTGAAACAATTCAATAAGTATTAAGTAACTTAATTCTAATCCCTTATCTGCAGAGTAGAAGATTCCCTAAGCAATATTACACAGAGATTAAATTTTTGTTCTATAGAAGTCTGAACTCTATTTTGAATAGTACTATTTAATTATCTAAATATAGCTGCAATTAATTTTAATTTGGCTGAGCGCATGATCCCTGATTATCCATTTGAAAGATTATCTGTAGCCTTCCTTCACTATTAAAATGGCCAGGCCAACAGAGAGGGTGTGGAACAGGGAAGAAAGCAAGGATAGTAGTGGCAGACAGTACCAATGTCTACGCATTCCCCACCACGCCCCACAGCAAATGCAGCAAAGCAGCTTTCACTTGGACTTCTTGGCTCTGAATTATAAAATATTTTTTTAATAATCCTGCTTTGTAACTTTAGATATATAAAATAAACAAAAGCAGGTGGATGACAGCAGTAGCCAAAAAAGAGATAAGATTTTGTGTTGAGTTAAATATGTTTCAATACGAGGCAGTTACATGCAAACAATACATCTTTTACTCTGCACTCCCATCCCGATGCTCGAATCCACATTTACAAATTTCATCCATCCTACAAGAAATGCCACATTCTCCGTGAAAGCCTAATTGATACTTCCCCTCTGGCACCTTTCAGAAGAGCAGCACAGGCAGCTTAGCATGGCCATACCTTTCACCATATGACTTTGAGCAAACTGCTCATCTTCTCTCTGACCTACTCTACTTATCTGTAAAATAGGAATTATATTAATAACTATCTCTTAGTACGGTTGTGAGGATGAAGAGAAAGAAGTTTCAATAAATTCTAGCTCTTTTAGTTATTATTTCTTGCATGAAAATGGGAGCCTACAAGGTGCCTGGCTCTGTTAGGACTGAAGTTTCAATAGTGAATAAGACAGACTGCTGAATTCATAGTAGTGAATGAAATTGCAGAGACAAAACAGAGAGAACAGAGGATTTGTTATAGCCCAATACCTAACACAGTTCCTGCCACCTAATAGTGCCCATATATTTACTTTTAAATGAATAAAGTACCCTTCCTTGAGAAGTACTTATAATTAGAGGGTGAGGAAGGAGAGCAAGCAGAGGAGACTCAGTAGCTTGGGAGAGAGTTGAATGTGGAGGTTAGCAGTAAGTTTTTAAAACTAAAGGAAGGTCAAGTATTGTGAGGACTGAGAAAAAACAAACAAACACTGGGTTCTATGGTCAGTGCATTGAAGTAACTTGCTTCCCTTAGGGATTGTGTTATAGATTTTCTTAGGAAAATTGATTTATTTTTAGGAAATAAAATATAAACATACCACAAAATCTCTTGTTAAATTTAGTTGATTAATAGAAAATTTTCGGTAAGGGAAAAGTAAACTTAGCACCATAAAGAGTGTTTCTGTGTAATAATTGTGGTGAGTTATATGCTTTAGAGAAGATAAACCTGAACAGCATAAAAAAAAAAAAAAACTTTTATAAAAAGTTTGTGGGGGGCAGAGGTGGTTCAAGTGATTAGGCACTGCCCTCCACAGGGGAGGCCCCGGGTTCAGTTCCTGGTGCCTCCTAAAAAGAAGACGAGCAGACAGCGAGTGCAAAACAAGGGGGCAGGGGGAGAAATAAATAAATCTTTTTTTAAAAGTTTGTGTGAGGAGTATATGGGAACTTTGTACTCTCTGCATGAATTTTCTATAATCCTACAACTGCTCTAATTAAAAAAAAATAGTTTGTAAAACTTCATAGTGTTTTTGAGAAAGGTTCTTTTAAGCAAATGATTAATGAAAAGACCTTTATCTTGCATGTTTGCTTTGACCTTTTCTCAGTTCTTCAAGGATGTTTCAATTGGCTGAGATGTATTTAAAGACTATGATTATGTACATATGTGTACATATACATTATGCATGCACTATCAGGGCCTACCATGAGAAATGAGCACCCTGGAGTCCCTTCTGCTGCCTTTCTCCCTCTTCTCTAGTCTTCTCTCCCCTTTGGGGCTCTTTCTACCCGCACTGAACTCCTTCCATGGTTCCACTGCCAACCTAGAAAAGAAGCATGAGTAGAATGAGTGGCTCATTCTAAGTCCCATCTGTGCCTCTATCCTGGGAGGTCCTTATCCTGTGTCCATTAAGAGGAGTTGGAAGTACTTTAGATTCTTCACATTGGAGCTTCTGTGCGATAAAACTTTCTTTTCATATTATTGTCTACTATAGCTTATATCATTGAATATGCTAAACAAAATATCTGACTACAATTGGATGAGAAATGGTAAAAGGGAGAAGGAAATCCCATTCTGCTACTTATATTTTTCTTCAGTGAAATATAAGTTAGTAAAAGGGCATCTGAGTAGAACTGGAGTTCACTTTTGGTCAGTGGAGTTAAATAATGTCTCTCTCTACATGTATCAATTTGAATTAAGATTAGATGTTTTGGGGGAACAGGAATGGGGTAGATTCCTTCAGTCATGTTTCCATTTGCATCCTGTGATTTGCACTGGGGCCAGGAACCCAAGGAGAAGAAGACTTAAACTGCATTATTGAGGTAGAGATAGGTCTAACAGAGAGAAAATTGGGGCCCCTAGTGGGAATCAGACATCAGAAGAGAATTCACCATAAGGGAAAAATATACAAGGTGTTATACCAGTAATGACACCTGAGATAATAGGGGGAAATTGGTAATGGGGAAATTTGGCAAATCGCCAAACTTTTTCCAACCCAACCATCCTAATGGAATAGGTGTGTGTGTGTGTATGTGTGTGTGTGTGTGTGTGTTTTTAAAATTGCAGCACTGTGGGGCCCAATCAACTTTAATGTGGGGCCTTCCCCACTCCCAACACCCTTCTCATCTTAAAAAGCCATCTTTTTGTCTAGGTGAATGAATGAAAGACTATACCAAAAACTTAGCATCAGCAGTGATAGTGCAGGTGGTATAGTAGTATTCAGGGCAAGAGAGAATAGGTGACTACTGAAATAGTTCCACTTGGGGACTGGGTTATAAAGTTAGGGCTTGATTGGCTGTAGGAGTTGGGTGAAAAACTTTACTACTAACCACTGTAACATTGGGGCTCAAGTAACGTTGCTGGGAGACTCCCCTCCCTCCAACCCTGTCATTGGAGTGGAATTCACAATAATCATTCTGTTTGCTTCCTAAGAATACAAACACAGAGTTCTAGATTTACTAGGGCTTATGCCCACCAACCAAAGAACACCAGGAATACACACATAGTTGAACAAGTTGGGTTCACTGTAATGAATATACACCTTGGGGAATCATGGGGCATCTCAGTAGAAGGCATTAGAAGAGACTTACTATAGGATTTGGGATTGTGTTAGATGATTTGGGAGAGGGTTTAGGGAAGTGGACTTTACTCCGGATTGGATGCTGTCAGGAAGCAGAGGTAATTCTACAACTGAGAATATTAATAAGGCAGGAAGAGAAAAGTAAGGCTTAGCTATGTTGTTAAGGAAGCAGCAGTCACTCCTATTAGCCAGGATAGAAGGATATTTGGTCATCTTTTGTGGTTTGGACAATGTTCATGTTTTTGTCTGTGCTCAGACATGATTATGGGGTCTTCTCATTTTTGTCCTGGTCCATCACAGTCACACAGTGGCCTTGTCTGATATTGGTGTTTTAAGAACTTGTCACGTTCAAAAACAACAACAACAACAAAAACCACCAAGGCTTAGCTGACAGTGTCAGGCCAACTTCTAGATGTCTCTTTTTTATTAGTGACAGCATTGGCTAGAGCAGTTATATCCTAATTTCAACAACTTCAAACTTGGCAGATATTCATTGGCAATGGTGGCAACAGTGGCAATCAAGTGGAATCTTTGATAAAAATGTTGAGTCTGAGGAATGATGCAGCCAAGTAATCACTTCCAAAGTATCCCCTCAACAATCCTGAGAAATATATGGGGAAAGCTGATAGGACATTGGATTTCCTGTGCTTAGGCAGGGGACTTTAGAGAATCTAGACATGAATATTAAGGTTTAATGTGATAATCCTGGATAATCAAGAGCATGGGGGAGCCTATGGTATTTAGATTACAAATATTTACATAGAATCACTTAATAATGTTAGAGAACCTTTCTTTCACATTAATTTCATATGTATAGTTAATTTTTTAAAAATTTTCTGTCACTTTTTAAAAATCACTGTATGTATGATAATGCTATAGTGAGCATCTGCTTTTGTCTGTCCAGCATCCATCTTGCTTCTTCCTCATAAGAAGATCTAGACTTTCATTTGGGAAACCATTTCTCCTCATTCCTACTCATATGGTTTAGATGAACACCATTCTCAGCAATTCAATATAATTCATCTCCTTGGGTATAGTGATTAGTTAAAAATGAACACAATCCAATCCTAAGGCAATTAGGATGCACATTCACCTAATCATAGTGATTGGTTCAGGGATAGGCATGACCTAAATTGATCCAAATCAAGGTGAACTTCAGGACTTTGGCTCAAAACGCTGGATGTGAGGCAGAGAATGCTGCAGCCATTCCATTAGGCGACGGGAAGTCAGCCTAGAGATAGAGCCAACCTAGAACAGAATCTTGACAAGTTTTCTTGAGCTGTGAATAAAGCTCTGTCTACACTGGGCTGTTAAATTGTGCAAACCAAAAAATGACCAACACTTTATTAGTTTGAGTCAGTTCCAGTTTAGTATTAGGTCACTCTAAACACAAGCAGTACTAACTGATAGAATCACCTGACTTCAGAGATACCATACCATAGACTGGTTGAACCCCAGGATGACCTGCTCTACCAGGTGCATGGAAGGGATAGCCTCTTCCAATAATTTGTTTATTCTATTAAACAATAGTGTTTAGATCCAATGACAAATTTTGTACTAGATACCCAAATAATATCTTAGAGCAGGGGTTCTTAACAAGGGTTCTGTGAACTTGAATTGAAATTCAAAAAAACATTATTCTTGTGGGGACGTGTTGGTGCGGGTGTGATATATTTATTAAATAATACACAGTATAGTGTGGACTTAGTAAGGGGTCCGTGGGTTTTACCTGACTGGCAAAGGGGGTCCATGGAACCAAAAAGGTTAAGAACCCCTGTTTTAGAGAGAATATAATTTCAGGAAGTATTAATACAGAATCTTTGAAAAGTTAATACCCTTTGGTCAAACAATTGACATTTTAGAAATTCTATAGAAAAAATAGGTCAAATATATGCAGGAGGAGAATGATATTCACTATGGGTAATTTACAATAGGAAAAATTGTAAATAGCAAAAAGTTGGGATAACTAGATGGTCAATAGTAGAGCATGGCTTGAGGACATACATAAAAACATTAACAATGCTTATTTTTATATGGTGAAATTATGGCTGTTTTTATTTTCTTCCTTTTGCATTTCTCAAGTTTTCTTAACTGAGCATGTGGCTTTTAAAATTAGAAACAAATGAAAAATAATAATAGAAAAGTCCACTTACCATTTTAATTAACCAAGTAAACAATCTTGACATCCAATAATGAGACAAACTGACATTATGTAGCTCCGAAAGGGACACACTACATCACTAATACATTTTTTTCCCTGTTTAACCTGAATTTAATCATGAGGAAACAATCAGACAAATCCAAATTGGGAGGGGGTGGGCATTAAATGGAACAACTGGCCTGAACTCTCCAAGCATGTCATTGTCTTAAAAGACCCCAACTGTTCTAGATTAAAGGGCACTAAAATGGCATTACAATTAAATTCAATGTGTGATCCTTGATTGACTCTATACAAATGAAAATTATTAGGGAACTGGAGAAATCTGAATATGAAGTGTATATGAGAATATTTTTTTCAATATTAAATTTATTGAGTGTGATAATGCTATTGAAGTATGAAATATATGTAGTGTTATGGTATATAATGGTGTATAGGAGTCTCTCCTTGTACTTAGGCAATACATGCTTAAGTAATTTAGGGGTAAACTGTCATGATGCCTGAACCTTAACTTTTACATAGTTCAGCCAACACACACACATACACACACACATTTATTTATTGTATTCCAGTGTTTCTCAAGATGTTTTCAAAGAACCTTTTTAGAACTTGTTTTCCTAATTGGCCATCCTTCCCCCGAGGAATTTTAATACTAAAGATATTGTAATACCAAAGAAATACGCTGTCTATTCACTGTGGCCTTTTGAAGGGTCACCAACAATTAAAATATCTAAGATTTTTTTTCTCTCTCTGAGAATCAATTTTCACCCCCTTGCAGAGATACAAACCCCACTGAGAAAGTGTGGTGCACACACACACACATACGGAGAGAGAGAGAGAGAAAGAGAGAGAGGAGGGAGGGAGGGAGAGAGAGGGAGAGAGAAAGCGAGAAAGTAAAATTTAGGTGAAGGATATGCAGGTGAACATCATACAATATTTTCAACTTTTTTGAAGGCTTTAAATTTTTCAAAATAAAATTTGAGGGGACAAGAGAGGAAGGCACTGTACTTGTTTTTATATGCATAAGCGCTGCAAGGATGTACAAAGTATTGACTATCATGGGAAGGGAACTAGGAGGCCAATTGGGAGAATGAGAGTTGGAGGCTATAGTGGTGGAAGGAAGATGATTCACAGAATAACTTTCTGTTTTGAAATTCTAAACCAAGAAAAAAATAAAATAAAATTTTGAAAAATTAATAAAATTAAAAATTTTCAAAGAGGCTTATTCAATCCAGGGCAAGTAGGAGTAGAGATGGGGAAGACAATGAGAGGAAATAGTAAAACATCTTTAAAACCACTTAATTTGGGAAATGGATGTGGCTCAAGTGATTGGGCTCCCATCTACCATATAGGAGTTCCAGGGTTTGATTCCCAGGGCCTCCTGGTGAAAAAGCAAGCTGGCCCACGTGGCAAACTAGTCCGAGTGGAGAGCTGGCCTGTGCAGGAGTGCTGGCCCGCGCAGAGAGCTGGCGCAGCAAGATGATGCAACAAAAAGAGACATAGAGGAGAGACAATAAGAGACACAGCAGACCAGGGAGCTGAGGTGCCATAAGAGATTGAGCGCCTCTCTCCCACTCCCTAAGGTCCCAGGATTGGTTCCCAGTGCTGCCTAAAGAGAAGACAAGCTCAGAAGAACACAGAGAGAGCAGATGGTGAGTGCAAAATAATGAGAGGGGTGGGTGGGAAGAAATTAATAAATCTTAAAAAAAAAACTAATTTGCTGAAATTAATCAGTATGATTACCTCTATCAATTGTAAAGTTTTCTAAAGGCAATTTTATATATACACTATTGAAATAGACATAATAGTAAGTTAACATATATTCCTCAAGCAATATTTAAGATCTTATTTTTGCAGGACGAGTTTGAAAATGTGATAAAAAATTTAAAAGATACATTGAGTGAGAAGTGATTTATCTGTGAGAAGCAAGAAACTTTCATCTAAAATTCACAGCCTTCTTATCATAAATCAACACTAATTGTCTTTACATTAGGCATAGTTATGTAATAAAAACTTACCACTTAGTTCTAACTCAACTTTTTCTTACAAAAATTAATCATTTATGTCATTTAAAAACAAATTAGTGGGAAGCGGCTGTGGCTCAATCAGTAGGGCTCCCGTTTGCCATATGGGGGACCCCAGGTTCGGTTCCCGGGGCCTCCTGGTGAAGGCAAGCCCGCCCGCACAGCGTGGTTAGCTGACCCAGCGAGCACAAGCAGCAAGCGGGGGATAAATGAATAAATAAATAAAAATCTTTAAAAAAATAACAAACAAACAAACAAAGAAAAAACAAATTAGTATTAAATATCAACTTACTTCATTTAATTGCTTCAAAGATGCATTTTGAAAATATGCTCATTTTTCTAAATCTCACTGCTTGCTATGTAAAACTAGGGAAGAATTCATACCTAAATATCCAACTACTGGAACAGTTATTATGATTTTTTTCTTAGAACATCTTTGGTGTAATAGCTGGTTTTGGAAATATAAAGTTTATGTACAATTTTTGAATATTTTGTCCTCTAGGGGCTCAGGCAGGAAATAGTCATTGTAAAATCTCATATATCAGGGAGAATAAAAAACAATTTCAGGGAAAAGTCTACAAACAGTAAAACCTTCAGAAACCTCTTCCATACCACACATATCTTTTTGAAAAAAGATATCATTACTCTCAAGTCAATAGACAAATGGATGATAATTAAAACTATAAGGCACAATTTATTTATTTATTTATTTATTTATTTATTTATTTATTTATTTATCCCCCCCTTGCTGCTTGTGCTCGCTGGGTCAGCTAACCACGCCGTGCGGGCGGGCTTGCCTTCACCAGGAGGCCCCGGGAACCGGGCCCGGGGCCTCCCATATGGTAAACGGGGGCCCTACTGATTGAGCCACAGCCGCTTCCCATATAAGGCACAATTTAAACATTATTCCATCAACTTGGCATTGTCATTCATAAAGTTACCCTAAAATGAGGGGAAAAAAAAAACAAACTTCATGTTTTAAACATTTTTAGATTCTTGTGCAGCAAAACAAATCATGATCATAAAAACCAATGTCTGTTTTTCTTTCCATTAAACCAAATAATTTGATTATGACCCACAACCAAAATATAAATACAAGTATACTGCGATAAATACTGTACTTTGTTAGTTCAAAAGAATAATATTTCTTGCCAAATTGGTGATCACACTCATCTAACTTGAATGACTCACTGGCATACTAAGACTCTGCCACCTGTTAAAAAATGTTTCTAGTCTATTCCATTTTAAATACGATCCAATATCCTTTAATAATATTAATATACCACTAAATTACTTTCTTTGTAGAACAAAGACATAGCACTTTAAAGCTTGTAAAGTGGCTATTCTTAATGTTGTCAAATTAAGTTAAGCAATTTAATGCAATTACTAAATGTATCCACTTCTTTAAAAATTGTAGCAATTAAAGAAACTGTTTCATTCTCTTTTAAAATGTACATAAATAACTTGATTTAAGCCAAGTTATTTGGGCATGATGGAATTTTTTCCCCCAGAATTCCAATAGACATTCTTGAAATTATTGTCGAATTCAAGTTTTTGGTCATAGTTTGTGGCCATCCCAATCAATCAAAAGCATTTGATATTATAAAATAACATTCTATTCCTGATTTTGAGCTCATGTTCTTTGAGTACTACACGTACTTATTTTGCTTTATAGTCATCATTCAATGTTAGAGTAGCACCCATTGTAGGCAAAACAACTTTGATTGAGTTGGGCAAATTTTTGAATTGCCCATTGCCTGGATGGGATCTATATCACACTTGCTAATGAAAATCCAATTATGAGTCTCCTGAACTTTGGGATAGGAGATGATGTTTGCCCTTGGGAAATTACTTTCTCTCTAGAAAATGAGGAGATTGAAGTAAATGATACTGGTCCCTTCCAGCCTTAAACTGAATAAAAAGGTGATAAAAACAAAATCTCCTGAATAAAGAGACTTATTGAAGCACTGTGATTAATCATTTCAACTCTTTAGCTAGGTTTTCCATTAACAAATTGAGGTTATTAACTCACCTTTTTGCCTTATATTTTCAATTGCTTTCTTCTTCTTTCCCTAACATTACTTTTCCTAATACCTATAGTTTTCCTTTAAGAATCTATGTATCCTTCACCTCCTCCCTCCCTCATTCACTTACTATGTTATGCCATATACAAGGTTAACCTAGTATAGCAGGCACTAGGGATTCATTGGTGAACAAAACAGACATGGTCCTTGTTCTTTTGAAATCTACAGTTCAAAAGAAACATTACAAACATGTGTACAATTTCAATGATGATTTCAATAATGCTAAGTGCTAAGATGCCATGAGAAACAAACATAGGGGAGTCTATGCAAAATAGGGAGATCAGAGAAGGCTTCCCTGAGGAAATGACCTTGATCTAAACTTGATATTTATAGGATAAGTAGGCTTTAAACAAAGAAAGAGGGGAATGAATGTAACCCATGCATGAAAACAGCATGTATATACAGTATATATGGTGGGAGTATGGTAAACATGAGCAACTGAAAGAAAACTAATTTGCCTGAAATGAAGGGTGGGTGGGGGGCAAAATGCAGAATGAAGCTGGAGAGGGAGGTGAGGACGAAATCTTAGAGAGTCTTGTAGACTACATTTAGGTGTTTGTTGAGGTTATGAAATGGTTAGATGCAGAGACTTATGATTGGATTTGTACTTTATAAAGATGTCTGCAAAGTGGAGAATGATTTGAAAAGGCGGCCAGGTAGGGCAAAGATAGGTAGATTTTAGAAGGATTTAGGTAAAATGAATAGGCCTGGGTATGGATTGAATAAGGGAAAGTATACTTATCTACTGCTGTCTAAAATAATTACTCCAAAACTTAGTAGTTTAAAACAATAAACATTTATTAAAATTTCTGTGGGTCAGGAATTTGTGTATGACTTAACTGGGCGCCTCTGACTCAGAGTGAGTCACATGGCTGCAGTCAAGGGGTTGGACAAGGCTGCAATCACCTCAGGCTTGGTTGGGAAAGGAGTCACTTTCAAGCCCACTCACGTGGCTGATGGCAGGCCTTAGGCCCTAGGTCCTGACTGTTGACTGGAGATAATCAGTTCTTTGCCATGTGGGCCTGTCCATAGGGCTACTCCTAATATAACAGCTTACTTCCCTCAGAGTGGGAGCTGAGAGGGAGAGAGAGAAAAAAAGAGAACTAAAAAAAGAAAACAAGAGCAAGGGAATGAAAGAAAGTAAGCAAGAAGGAAGTCAGAAAGTCACAGCCTTTTTGTAACCTAATTTCGGAAGTGACGTGTTGGCACTTTGCCATATTGTATTCATTAGAAATGAGTCACTTTGCCATATGGTATTCATTAGAAATGAGTCAGGTCGGGTCCACACAGAGGGAGAATATTACACAAGGGCATGAATGGTAAAGGTGGGAATCCTTGGAGGCCATTTTAGCGGCCGTGTACCACAAGGAGTGAGGGAGGAGGAGGCATTGTGGTACCGATTAGTGAGGCTGGGAAGGATGGAAAAGGCCCAGGGTCGGGGGAGATTATGAGTTTTGTTTTGGACTTGGTGAGTTGAGATGCCTTTCAATCAATCAACAAAAAGGTATTTCTAAAATACCTACAATGTGCCAAGCTTATTCTAAGAGTCGGGACACAATGGTGAACACAAAAAAGTACTTGTCCTCATGGAACTTATCTGCTAATGCCTGAAGACTTATGATAGAGACTGGTCACCATCTAAGGAGACACGGGTTGGGCGGTCTGCCCTAGCCCCAAGGGTCCCTCGGTTGCCTGGGAAACGCCTACCTCACCGGGTAGCCTCACTTGCCCATTGGCGAGAAGCTCAGACAGCTCATGGCGCAGGCGCCTCGCGGGAGCCAATTGGCGCGGCCGGAACATAGGCGCCGCTCGGCCCTGCCCTTTTCCGGCCGGGTTGGGGCGCTGGGTGGCTGCGGGAGCGCGCCAGCCTCTTCTGGGCAGGCCGGCGGTTGTCGGTAACTGGGCGGCCCGGCGCCCGGTCACGTAGGTTACGCACACAATCACTCCCCTGGGACTGTCAGGAGCACGCCCCGACAGCTGCGTCCTCCCCAGACCCCGGCACCCCGTAGGCGGGGGCCGCGATGGTGCGGGTTGTGGGTCCGAGGTGGAGCTGACGAGGGGCCGGCGGGGCTGAGAAGAGCCTGACCCGGTCAGGGCCAAACACCAAGCCCTTCGCCGGCCGTCGGGCTCCCGGGTTCCCGCTATCTGCTTTCCAGCCGTCAGTCACGCTCCTTGTTGGAAGCCCTGAACTCTGTGCTCCCCCAAGCCCCGGGCCCCCTGCGGGAATGTTCAAAAATGAGTACCAGGTAACCCGAAACGGCTCTCCAACCTGTCTAGTTTTCTTCTCTTGGATGAGGTAGTTCGTGATCCGGGTGAGGACAAGTGGAAATCTCAGTCTACCCCCTCCCCCAATAATACGGTGTTTTTCGGGGGTAACAAGGAATGAATGGATGAGTGGTCTTAGCAAAAAAAAAAAAAGTAAAAGGCTTAGGATTTGGCTTTTGTTCGAGCGCCAGCTTTGTGCCCCTCAGGTGTATCAAATGCTCGCGATTCGGGTTAAAATGCGGGTCTTAAACCCCACCCAGACTTCCTGAATCGGAGTCTTGAGGGTAAGGGGCCTCTGGCACTCACTACTGATGCACACTTGTATCTCAGAAGCTATTTAGAAAAGAGGATGAATGAGTGAATGGATGAATGGGTTAAACCAAGAAAGAAAATAAGCATTTTGTCTGTGCTATTAGCTTTTTCCCAAAACTGCTCAGTGATTCTCAAACTTGCACCCCAGATCTACTGTCTCAGAATCTCTGAATCGGGCCAGTGTATTTTTCTTTTTAACCACTTCCCCCAGCTGATTCTGATGTAGGTGGTCCAAGGATCACTGCTGGGTCCTCCTGAGTCACCCTGAGTATCTTAGGTTGTCTCAATGCACTGTCTGCTTTCCTAACCTCCCTTGTCATCTCTCTTCCTGGCTTCTCCCTTCCTGCTTGGCCCTAGTCTCCTGCCTTCCCTTCCTCACCTCTACCTGAAGTTACCCTCTATTTACAATCTACTTATCACCCTAGCCCAGCTCTTGTGATGAACTTCTTCCTTGTGCCGTAACATTTCTCCACTTGTCTTGGATCTCTCTTGCTTTTGCCTTTCACCTCTATTACTTTTTGCCTTCTTATGAGTGTCTTCAGAGTAGTCTCTGGTTCTCTTTCTTTTATCCCATTTGATATTCAATGAGTTAGAACAACTATTTGTCTCAAAATAGGTAAAATATATTGATATTTAAAAGGCTTGGAAATTTGGAAAGCAGGAAAGCAAATGAAACCCAAAAAAAGCTTTCACCAGGTGTAAGGATTTTTGTTTTTCAAAACAGAACAAAACAGAAACCTGCTTCCAATTAAAAATTCATAATGAAATATGATCTGATTTTGCCAGGCATAGTAATTTTATCTCATGTACAGTTTATACATAATACTGTCTAAAGAAGAAGAAACCAAATGTCTTAACTTTGATTACTTGTTAAAACTCAGAAGCAGACATATCTGTAAATTATTGAGAAAAATTAAAAGCTGGGAAATATTTAAAATAAATGTGACAAACTGCTCACTTCCTGCTTATAATTCAAACATAATAAAATAAACTATTTAGCTTTCATTTCAGACTCTAAATTTCTTGCAATAAACATGGCACTCTACCTCAGAGATAATCATTTTATTTAACTCCACTTTTTTAATAAATAAAGCTTATGGACATTCAGTAATGTATTTAATTGGTGTTTTTATATAGGCATGCCCTCCCTCCATGCTCTGAGGTTTACAGTAGAAAATAAGTGACATGTCTTTAGAAATTATTCTTTTTGTATAAATTTTACAGATTTCCAAACTAAGTTGTATTAAATAAATAAAGAGATCTTGTAAGAAAGCTCAAAATAAGAATGTTCTTATCCATAAGATTGGCTCCTTCATCCCTCTCAAGCCTTTTTATTGTCCAATTATAAAATTTTTAATTAATTTTTTTTTGAATAATCACTGGTGGTACTATTGAGCCCTTGTTAGGTGCAAAGCATTGTGCTTGTTGGTTTATATTTGCTATCCTTTGTAATCCTTCTACACATTTTACAGATAATCAAGAGGTCTGACTCCAAGGTCAGATAGTTAACAAATGGTAAAATTGGGATTGGAGCCCAGGGCAAGAAAAGCTAATAGCCAGAGATAATTGTCAGAAATCATTGGCCTGACTTGAGAATTGAGTTAAAACCTGTGTTGAAAAGAATGTTCTGTAAGCATGATCTGTACATGTTAAGTAAATGAGCCCCACACTTGAGAGATTTGTAAGATTTTGTGGCAAAACTCATTTAGTGTTTATCATGCTTTAAAAAAAAAGATTCCTTGAACTGTTAATCTATGGTGACCCAAATCAGAATGGTTGCAGTTTAGATAAAATCAGGATAAGAGAAGGAATAATAATAGGGATAATGTTTCCTCCCAGATGTACTTAACTGAAAGAATGCCTGGAACACTGGTTATAGACTCTGTAAGAGTAATATTTCTTCCTTAGCATTGTCTTTCACTTTAATAGAAAAATTTTAATTTTGTTTTCTAGGGAGGTGCATTTGTTGAAATCTTTAGTGCTCAGGGCAAAAATCCTGGAGCAAAATGGAAAATTCTTGGCAGTCCATCTGTGATTTGGAAAGTAAGTATTAAAAATTAGAGCCACATAAACCTTGGGAAGAATTTGTGAGTGAAGGTTATGGCAAAAAGGGCTTGATTACATTTTAGAACTGTTTTTCTGTTCTTTTATTCTAAAACCCTTTTACAGCATTGTTGGCTGCAGCCCTTCCAGAAACCACTCCTCAATGGTTGGAAACTTTGACACAAGGCTTATAGCCCTTCACTTTATTCCAAATCTTGCTATTGTTTTAGGTGACTTCAGTATCTGTATGTGGGTGGGAGGTGTAGGGTGGGATGGGAATCTTTACAAGCCCTGAGCTTCCAAGTTTCTTGAGTTCCTCATCTCATGACCTCTTCCATGCCACCTCAGCGTTTCAGCACTTTCACACCCTGGATTTTAACACCCCAAAATGCAGGGTCTCTGAAATTACTAATTTCAGAGAGACATCCCTCTCTGACCCCAATCTTTGAATCTTAAGGTTGCTTGCTCAGTTACTCCCACCACATTTTTTCTTCATCCTCATTGGGACCGTTAAGCCATTAACCATTCTACTTTCCCCACTGTGTTTAGTTTTATTTATTTTCCCTGTCTTTGGTTCCTTTCTTTTCCAGCCAAGAAGCCATAGTCCATCACTTCTCAGTCAAGACATTGAAGGCCCTTGCTCTTTGTCCTTTCATCATACTTGCCTAGCTCACCCCAACCTTTTCTGAATCTCCAATTATCTGTCTTCTCTATGCCTGCTTCGGGGCTGCTCTGTACCTTTGGGGGGGAAATGTTTATAGCCTATCAGATTGGCAATGCTATAAATTCAACCTGACTGAGCTTGGAAAGCTCTCCAGCAATCCTGCTATGTTTCTTTAGTCTCCAAAATGATGATTTCTCCATTCTCTTCCAGTTTTCAACTACCAATTCCTTACTCCCATCCCCAACCCACACCCAGAAAATGCCCTCACTTACCAGAAGATCTCACCCTTTATTTACAGGGAAAACGGAAATCATCAGGAAGAGACAATCTCAGTCTGCTGCCACCAGATCTAAAATTTACTATCCTATCCTTTTCTCTTTCTCTTCTCTCCTGTACACTGAAGAGAAGAATGCCTTTCTGGGGACCTTGTCCTATGATAAATATTTTTAAAGCTACTATTAATTGAATGCTTACTATTTGCCAAGCACGATACTAAGCACTTTACATAGTTATTTAATCTGTACAATAACCATGTGAGACAGGTGCCTTTATCCCAGTCTTATAGATGAAAAAAACTGAGACACAGAAATAACAAGCTACTTGCCCAATGTTACACAGCTAGTACTATAAATGAGAGCTAAATGGTGCTGTGAGTATATATATATAGCAAGGAAATCAGGGAAGGCTTCCATGAAGAAATGACATCTGAGCTGTAAAAGCTAAGGAGGCATGGGATAGGGCAAGTGGAGAGAAGGTATTTCAGGCAGAGGGAATAGCATGTTACAAAGTCCTTGTGTTAGGAGAGAGCTTGGGATTTTCCAGAAACTGAAAGGCTATTGAGGTCAGGATGCAGAGTGAGGGAGAGTGTACAGTAGGAGATGAGATTTGAAAAACTGAGCAGGGGCTAGACTATGCAGGGGTTTGTGGACCATTTTGAAGATTTTGGTAAGCTATTGAAAAGTTTTAAGTATATGCTCAACTTGTTTATAGATGGAATAAATAATATTGGCATGTTTGTTCATTTCAAGTACATGGAGATATTGTGATGAATATAATACAAATTTATTTAAATGCTACTTAATTCAGAGCAGCCATAAGCATTTCTTAACATATATAAGAAGTCCAACTGTAACCCTGAAGAATGGGAGAATCTATGAGATATTATAGTGTGAAAAAGGGATCTTTATATTCAAATATAGGAAATTTTCTCTAAGATAAAAAATTAACAACAAATTAGCACTTTGATGGAAATTGGACTCACACGTAGGAAGTTTTTCATTTTTGAGGGGTTTTTTTTTTTTTTTTTTTCTCTTTCTGTATCTTAGTTTTTCAGGTAACCTTAACTGTAACATTTTAATTCATATTGATTTTAAATAAAGTTGATATATAGAATTTCAAAGTTTGAGCACTGGTAAAATAAGGCATGGAATAATTCTTTATGAGAATTAAAACCAAGGAAATTCCAGACTGCATACAGCATAGATGGTTTCATAACAGGGGTGATAAAAAGCCCTGTGCTGTTAGATAGAATACATAGATTAAAGGAGAAGAAGGATAATTAAACTCTAAACTAGTAACTTAGGAAGTAGGAGAATTTATCATATGGAAGAAGGGTATCTTGATGTCAGAAGGGTTTTGCACAAATGGTTTAGTGTTGTCTCTATATTCCAGTTCCTAGAAAGTCTCAAGGTATTAATATCATCAAGGCCTGAACCAACTTTTAAGTTATTTGAATGTGGGACTTTTTTTCTTGTGGGCTGACAGCTTTGGTTTTACAATAGAAGCCAAATAAAATATACCTCAGTTATCACTGTTTTCATTTTTATTCTGTAGGAGTTTGATAAAGAAGTTAAAAGTTTTGTGTTTGTTCTGGAAGGCAGCAGCCAAACAAACAAAATTCAGTTACCAAAGGAAAATAAGCAAATCCGTAAGTAGTATTTTTCATATTGAGGCTTAACATTTGATGCTTAAAGTTAAACGTACATCTCATAAACAGGTATATTAGTATGATTTTTACTGGTGTCTGTTGATGTAGAGTGATTTAATTTTTTTTTTAATTTAGAAAGTAATTTTAGGCCAGGCACTATGCTAGGCTTTTAAATATATATTCTGCTTTGCTGTCTATTGGAAATCTAGAAGTATTTTTACAAAGGTTTTGAAGATTACTAATAGCTATTAATTATAATAATAATAGTGTTTATTGAGCCCTTACTATGTGCTGGGACTTTCTAAGTATTTTACATTTATTAACTCTTTTAATCCTCACAATAGCTCTTTTACAGATGAACAAACTGAGATTGGTTCCTCATCAAGAAACCAGGTAGTTAAGGCAAAGCTTTGAAATAAACTGAGGAGTTCCTAAATTATAGAATATTAATTTGTGAGAAAAAATTTATGAAAAATACTATATAAGGTATTATTTAGTGACACATCAGCTCATATACCTTTAGGAATATTAATATCTAATAAATTTAGATATGAATGTCTGATTTGACAAAAACCCAATTAGTAGATTTCAGTTTTTGTTTTCTTTGGAAGTTAGGATAAGCATTTTAAAAGAGAAGGAACCCTGACAAAGCACCTAAATTTAGGATCAGAAGCCCATTTATTGGCCAACTAGGGTCGAAATTCAAGGCTTTGAATAAACTGATATGATTTAAGAAATATAATCTATCAAAATGATTAATCAGATTTTCAACTTTATCCTGTTGATTTTCTTAACTTTAATTCAATTTTATAAACTTTCATATGTTCTGTGCCTATATGTACCATTTCAAGCTACTACATACATATTTTAGATTTCTGAGACTTAAATCAAGCCATAGAAGTTATAGATGGAAGATAATTTATTTTAAAGTGGTTTGCAAGTGCTTCTTTATAAACTAAAATAAGAACTAGAACCTCAAAGAGAGGAGAAAATCATTCTTAAAAGAATTTTCGTTAGTTTACTACCTTTCTTTTAACTTTTTTTTTTTTGAGGTACCAGGGCCAGGGATTGAACCTGGGATGTTGTATGTGGGAAGCTGGCACTCAACCACTGAGCCATATCAGCTCCCCTGAATTGGCTTTTTAAAAATTTGTTTGCTTGTTGCTTGTTTTTGATTTTTGGAGTCCCAGAGACTGAACCTGGGACCTTCCATGTGGGAAGCAGGTGATAAACTACTTGAGCCACATCTGCTCCCCTAACTACCTTTTTTAAATTTTTTAATTTTTTTATTTTTTAAAAGATACTTAATACATAAAGATACTTAAATACTTACTTAATACTTAAAAGGTACTTAAAAGATACTTAATACAGTACATAAATGTAACATAAAAAATATAGGTATTCCCATATGCCCCACTTCCCACCCTTCCCACAACCTCCCACATAAACATCTTTCATTAGTATGGCACATTCATTGCAATGGATAAATACGTCCTGGGGCTTTGCCATTAAGCATGGACCATAGTTCACATTGTAGTTTACACTCTCTCCCACACAGTTCTGCATGTTATGTGATGATATAAAATGGCCTATATCTGTCGTTGCAATGTCACTCAGGAAGTCCCGAAAAAGCCCCCATATTACAACTGTTTTTTCCTCTCCCTGCCCCCAGAGCCTCCAGTGGCCCCGGGCTCCACATTAATGTTGTCATTTCTTCCACTGGTAGAATCACAATATGTCTATAGTAGAATACCAGTAAGTCCACTCTAGTCTATAGCTCTTCCCCCAATCCTGGGGATCGTGATGTCCACTCCACTGCCAATTGCAAGGGGGCTTATATCCCATGGGGAAGATGGATGGGACTTTCCTGCCTGCAGCTGCAGACTCTCCGTTCCCTGGGACGGCCATTGTCCATCATCATCTCCCCACCAGTTGTCCTGGGTGAGTCCAATGAGCTGTAGAGTAGGTGTTGCAGCTCCACTGAGGTTCCGGGCCCAGCTGGCACATGGACAGCCCAAAGATTCTAGTCTCTGGACGTACACCTACAAACTCTAGCACCAAGTATAGTTCAAATAAAAGGGACAGATGAGCCATGTGCAGGGAAGACATAATTGAGTCCAACTCTGTCACTCTCAGGAGTACAAACTCCAAAGTAGGGACCATTGGAAAGGCACCAAACTCCAGAGCTATCTGTCCTGACCATGGGACCTGGCTATCTCCAGAGCCCTCAGGAGCCCCACTATTCCTAACTACCATTTTTAAAGCTTGGTTTCCTCATAGTTCCTGTCTTTTTTCTTTTTAAGAGCAGTTTTTTTTTTTCTTTTTTCTTTTCATTTCCACATAAATTTACACTTATAGATGAAGTGAATAAGATGAACCAGGGAACTGTGTCTGAAACTTTTATTCTTATGGGAGGCATGTCTTTTTAGGGATATTGACATTTGATTTGTAGGAACATGACTGTGTGTTCTAAGTCCCAAGCTTGTGTTAGATCTCTTATTTTTTTCTTATTATTGGGCTTATAAAGCCCATTTATGCTTCCATGTAATGTCCTCAGTATCTGTGCATATGATCATGTTATTGACAGAATCAAATCACATCTAGTAACCTTTCTCACTTGGCTCTAAGACTTCTCCTTTTCCTAAGGCCAAGTTATTAAAGACAAGCTTCCTTTTGCTACTGTTATCTAAGATTTTTTTAAAGAAATAAATCCAGTTTAATGTGCTGTAATTGCTTTTTTAAATGGAAGGATGATTATTTTAATTAGAAGAAACAGAAGAATCTTTTAATGTATTTCTTGTACAATGCCCTGTAATTACGAATTAATCTGGCTTTTCTCTAGCATGTGCATTACTGTCTCAAATGAAACAATTTATAAAGTCTACCCTGCACTAATGCCCTTAAGAGTAATTATTTAGAATTTTTGATAACAGAAATGTATATTTTTACTTATTAAAATGACCATGTGATGTTGCTATGGTTAAATTTAAATTAAATGACATGGCTTGAATAGAAAATTGGCTTTCAATTAACATTTCTAAATTAAATTCAATTACCATCATGTATTCTTATTTTAAGAGTAAACTTCCACTTCGTTTATGCAAACTTGACATTAGGTACCCCATATGTGTCCCTAACTGTATTAGGTACTTCTGAAGAAGTTTAAAAATGAAATTTTGTTTAACTTTTAATTTTAAATCAAGGGTTCTTAACTAGGGTCCGTGGAAAGATTTCAGGGGGTCCGTGAGCTTGAATTGAAAAAAATCAACTTATTATCTTTATATTA
This sequence comes from Tolypeutes matacus, assembly GCA_026826555.1. NCBI lineage: Eukaryota > Metazoa > Chordata > Mammalia > Cingulata > Chlamyphoridae > Tolypeutes > Tolypeutes matacus. The sequence continues at coordinate 18,525,781 of JAKSZT010053825.1, forward strand.
TCTGTCCTCCTATGTTGAATGCCATAAAACTATCTGCTGCTACATTCTGAGAAGGGGTCCATGGTTTTCACCTGACTGGCAAAGGGGTCCTTGGAACAAAATAGATTAAGAACCCTGTTTTAAATAATCAGATTTACAGAAATATGTCAAAAATTTTTTCACTCAGCGCCTTATCAAATTATTAGACTGTGTACTTCTCCAGGGCAAGTATCTTGCCTCATCTACTTTGTACCCCTAATTTAGTGTCTGGTACATAATTGATATTCAGTAAGTTTCTTTGCCACATTAAGAAACTTGAGTAAATTTGTAGAATTTGGATAATGATTTATAATCATTACCATCTGACCTTGCTAAAGAGACTTGGGTGAATCATTAACCAGCAGTAAATCCCTGCACTCTCCCCGCTGGAACATATTGTAGAGTTACCCATGCAGCTCTCTCATTTGGAGGGTCTTTTCCATTCTATTTAGGGCTCATATTTGAAATCATTGTTTTCTCTGCCCGTGGCTCCTAAATTGAATGGTGTGTCCTTGGAGTAGCATCCCTGAAACCTTACGTTGATCTCAGTTTCAGCTGCTCTGGAAGGTGACTGGTCATCTTTATGAGGTTCCCCCAAGGCCTTCCCCTACCCCACCATGGTATTCTTTTTATCTATTTTGAGAATAGGTTACATACTTCATGCTCCTTTAACACTTAATACTAACATGTATATTTCCTGCGAACAAAGATAGTCCCTTATGTAACCACGATAAATTTATTATCAAGTATAAGAAAGTTAACATTGATGTAAAGCAAACAGTCTATGTTCTGATTTTTTTCAATTGTCCCAGTGACATCTTTTGGGGCATTTTCTCCTCCATTATTAAATCTAGTCAGGATTATGTATTGTATTCACTTGTTATTGTCTCTTTAGTCTCTTTGTTTTTTAAATTGTGGAACATATATACAACAAGAAATTTGCCGTCTCAATTACTCCCAAGCATACAATTTGATGGCATTAATCACATTCACTGCGTTGTTACCCTCATCACCATCCATAACCAAAACTTTTCCATCACCCCAGAGACCCTGCACCCACTGTGCATTAACTCCCCATTCTCTCCCCCCACTCCCCAGGTAACCTGTACTCTACTTTGTGACTATGAACTTTTGTAGTCTAGTTATTTCATGTAAGTGGAATCATACAATGATTGTGGCTTATTTCACTCAACATGATGTCCTCAGGGTTCATCCATACTGTGCATGCATCACAACTTCACTCCTGTTTATGGTTGAGTAATATTCCATTACACACACACACACACTCCCCACACACACACTACACTTTGTTTATCCATTCACTCGTCGATGGGCACTTGGGTTGCTTTTGGATATTGTGAATAATGCTACTGTGAACATTGGGGTACAATGTTCTATTTTTAGACCAATGCTGTCAATTCAGCTTTCAGGTCTCTGGGGTATATATCTAGAAATGGGATTATGGAATCATATTGTAGTTCTATGTTTAACTTTCTAAGGAATGGACAAACTGTTTTCTATAGCTGCTGTACCATTTTTACATTCCCACCAACAATTTACAAGGGATCCTATTTCTTTCCAGCCTCACCAGTACTTGTTATTTTCTGTTTTCTTTTTTTTTTTTTTTCAATAATAGCCATTCTAGTGGGTGTGAGATGGTATCTCATTGTGGTTTTTATTTGCATTTTTCTAATGATTAATGATTTTGAGCATCTTTTCATATGCTTATTGGCACTTGAGAAGAATGTTTATCCTGCTTTTTTGGGGTGCAGTGTTCTGTATATGCCTTTAAGGTCTAGTTCTTTTATCATATTATGCAAGTTCTCTGTTTACTTGTTGATCTTCTGTCTAGATGTTCTGTCTATTGATGAGAGTAGTGTATTGAAGTCTCTAGCTATTATTTTAGAGGTGTCTATCTTCCTCTTCAGTTTTGCCTGTGTTTGCCTCGGTTTTTTGGGGTACTGTGGTTAGGTGCATGAATATTTATGATTGTTATTTCTTCTTCATGGATTGCCCCTTTTATTAATATATAGTGTCCTTCTTTGTCTCTTACAACAGATTTTTACTTAAAGTCTAATTTTTCCTATATTAATGTAACTATTCCAGCTCTTTTTTGGTTACTATTTGCATGGAATATCTTTTTTATCCTTTCACTTTCAACTTATTTGAGTCTTTGGGTCTAAAATGAGTTTCTTGTAAATAACATATAGTTGGATCATTTTTTTAAAATCTTTTCTGTCACTCTGTGTCTTTTTATTGGGGTGTTTATATAGTCAGAAGAACAGATAGAGAAAAGAACAGAAAAAAAAAACAGGGAAATGGATGTGGTTGAAGTGATTGGGCTCCCGTCTACCATATAGGAGGTCCAGGCATATAGGAGGTCCAGGGTTCGATTCCTGGGGCCTCCTGGTGAAGGCAAGCTGGCCTGAGCAGAGAGTGGCCCATGCGCAGTGCTGGCCTGTGCAGGAGGGCTGGCCCACGTGGAGAGCTGGGTGCAGCAAGATGACGCAACAAAAAGAGACACAGAGGAGAGACAATAAGAGACGCAGCACACCAGGGAGCTGAGGTGGCGCAAGATATTGAGTGCCTCTCTCCCACTCTGGAAGAATTGTTTCCCGGTGCCACCTAAAGATAAAACAAGCACAGAAGAACACACAGACAGCAGACAGCGAGTGCAAAGCAAAAAGGGGCGGCGGGGGGGGGGGGGGAAAAAAAAAAATTTTTTTTTTTTTTTTTTTTAAGGAATCGTGGGTAGCTTTTAAGAGAAAAAAGAATGGAGAAAAAATTGAGCAGTGTTTCAGAGATTTGAGTGACAGCATAAAGCATTAACACTCAGTGTTATTATTGTAAAGTCCGTACTTCATCAATTTTGCCTTGTGGTTTTTATGTCATATCTTTTTATTTGTCTCTTCTTTTTTTTCAATCTCCTTTTCTATATAGTTGATCTTTTGTGATGTATCTGCCTGATCCCTTCCTCATTTCTTTTCTGTATATTTTTAAAATGCTTTCTTTGTGGTTACCCTGGGATTTATATTATACAACCTACATCTATAACCTTCTAATTTGAAAAGATACTACCTTAGCTTTAATAGCATACACATTCTCTGCTCCCATATCCCTCTGTTTCTCCTCTTTATATTGTTTTGTCCCACTTTACTACTTTATATTTTGCATATGCCTTTTCCATGTTCAATTGTAGTCTGACTCTTAAAGGAATTAAAGAGTAGAGTTGTATATTGAAGATACAGTACTATTGAATTTTGAATTTACCATTTTAGTTACCCTTACTGGTAATCTTCATTTCTTCCCACTACTCCAAACCACTCTCTTTTGTCTTCTCCTTTCAATCTGCAGAACTCCCTTTAGTAATTCTTGTAGGGAAGGTCTCTTATTGATGAATTTTCTCAGTTTCTGTTTATCTGTAAATATTTTAAACTCTCCCTCAGTTTTGAAGGACAGTTTTGCTGGATAAAGTATTTTTGGCTGGTAGTTTTTTCTTTCAATACCTTAAATATTTCAAGCCACTGCTTTCTTGCCTCCATGGTTTCTGATGAGAAATCGCACTTAGTCTTTTTGAGGAGAATCGCTTTTTCTCTTGCTGCTTTCAGAGTTCTCTCTTTATCTTTGGCATTTGACATTCTGATTAGTATGTGTTTTGGAGTGGGTCTGTTAGGATTTATTCCGCTTGGAGTACATTGTGCTTCTCAGACATGATATTTATGTCTTTCATAAGAGTTGGGAAATTTTCAGCCATTGTTTCCTCAAATATTCTTTCTGCTTCTTTCCCCTTCTCTTCTTTTTCTGGGACACCCATGACATATATGTTTGTGTGCTGCATGCTGTCACTCAAATCTCTGAAACACTGCCCAATTTTTTTGTTCTTTTCTCTATCTGTTCTTCTGATTATATTATTTCAATTGTCCTCTCTTCAGGTTTGCTGAGTCTGTCTTCTGCCTGTTCAAATCCACTATTGTATGCCTCTAGTGTACTTTTAAAAAATATTTATTTAATTAATTCCCCCCCCTCATTGTATCTCCTTGTTGTTTCTCCTCATTGTGTCATCTTGCTGAGTCAGCTCGCCATCTTGCTCATTTTCTTTAGAAGGCATCAGGAACCGAACCCGGGACCTCCCATGTGGTACGCAGGTGCCCAACTGCTTGAGCCACATTCGCTTCCCTCTAGTGTATTTTTAATCTCTGTTATCGTGCCTTTCATCCCCATAATTTCTATGTTCCTTTTTATACTTTCAAATTCTTTATGCTCACACATTGTCTTCTTAATATCCGTTATCTCTTTATGCATGTTTTCCTCCATCTCCTTGAATTAATTTAGGAAATTTGTTTGAACTTTTTCGATTCTTCTGTCTCCTCTGAAGTTTTTGTTTGTTCCCTTGACTGAGCCATATCTTTGTGTTTCTTAGTATGGCTTGTAAGTTTTTGCTGATGTCTAGGCATCTGATTATCTTTATGAGTTAACTCTGAAGGTCAGTTTCACCCTCTTATCTAAAGTATTATTGTTGATTGGCTTTGTGTTAAGGTTCTTCTTTGATGCTTGGTCCAACTTATTCTTGACCTTTAGAATAGCCCATGTTTAACTGATCAGATTTTCTCAGCTATTCTACATCTGATTCTTGCCCTGGATATGTGGTACAATTTTTAAGATTGCACTTTTTGTGTAATTGTTTCACCTCCAGGAGGAAACCTTCCCTTTACTCTGCTCCTTCTCTGGGAATCTTGATCTTTTCTGTTTGTTTTTATGCAGAATTTTCTCTCCAGCTCCTATGATTTGTTTAAACTCTTTCCCTCACTCAGTGCCCCATTTTCCTTACTCTTTTCATTTCTGGGTCCCTATTGTCTTATAGCAGTTCACGTTATCGCCCCACCCCTTTTTTTCTCTGTGAGGCTTTTCTGCCTCCAATTTGTTCCCCATTAGGGTATCCCACCTCAGGGAGCCAGATGGGGTCAATCCAGAAAGGTGGGTCACTCTAGAAAAGTCCGTTTTGCATTTAGTGGTCTGGCCAACTGGAATGAATGAGCACAGCACTTGTCAGCCACAGTTTTACCACGGTCTTTCTCTCCCTCTCCCCTCCAGGGCTGTTTTTATTTTATTTTTTATATCAATGTTACAAGTTACTCCATTAACACGAGAAAATAACTACAATAATAATAAATATACTTTGGTCCATGGTTACACTCTACCCTTATCTTTTTTTTATTTTAAGAAATCAATTTTATTGATACATATTAATAAAGTATACAGTCCATCCAAAGTATACAATCAGTGGTATGCGGTATAATCACATATTGTGCGCTCATCACTTCAAGCATTATTAGAGCATTTTCATTGTTTCATCAATAATATTAATAAACAAAAAGAAGACAAACAAGAAAATTCTTCATCTCTCAATCTCTGTTTCTCTTGCTGTTCATAGCTGTTATTTCTGGCTATACTTGCACATTTATTTATTTATTTATTAAGCAGTTTTATTGAGATATATTTACATATCATACAATCTATCTAAAGTGCATAATCAATGGCTTTTAGTACAATCACAATGTTGTGCATTCTCATCACAAAAATTCTTTTTTTCAATAATTTTTTTATTTTATATTTTTTAAAAGATACTTAGATTACACAAATATTACACAAAAAATATAGGGATTCCCATATGCCCCACTCCCCACACCTCCCACACCCTCCCACATAAACAACATCCTTCATTAGTGTGACACATTCATTGCAATTGATAAATGCATCCTGAGGCATTGCCACTGAGCATGGACCAGAGTTCACATTGTAGTCTGCACTCTCTCCCACACAGTTCTGCACGTTATATGATGATATAAAATGGCCTATATCTGTTATTGCAATGTCATTCAGGACGATTCCCAAGTCCCAAAAAAGCACCTGTATTACAACTGTTTTTCCCTCTCCCTGCCCCCAGAGCCTCCAGTGGCCACTGCCTCCACATCACTGTTGTAATTTCTTCCATTGCTAGAATCACAATATGTCTATAGTAGAATATCAGTAAGTCTACTCTAGTCCATAGTTCATTCCCCAATCCTGAGGATTCTGGGGTGGTGATGTCCACTTCACCTCTAATTAAGAGGGGGCTTCAATCCATTCAGTTGATGGATGGGACTCTCTTGCTTGCAGGTGTAGGCTCTCTTGTTTCCTTGGTATGGTGACTGTCCATCCTCACTTCCTTGTTTGTTGTCCTGGGTGAATCCAATGAACTGGAGAGTAGGTGTTGCAACTCCGCTGAGGCTTTGGGCCCAGCTGGCACGTGGACAACCCAAAGATTCCAGTCTCTTGGACATACACCTACAAACTCCAGCATCAAGTATAGGTTTAAATAGAAGGGACAGATGAGCCATGTGCAGGGAAGACATAATTGAGTCCAACTCTGTCACTCTCAGGAGCACAAACTCCAAAGTAGGGCCCACTGGCAAGGCACCAAACTCTGAAACTATCTGCCCTGACTATAGGACCTGGGTATCTCCAGAGCCCTCAGGAGCCCCACTATTTGGGGTAGTATCCACTTTGGCAGCCTATGAGATCCTGCTGAGATGTACATAAGCATTACCTCTGGGATGTCCTCCCGACTCACTTTGAAGTCTCTTAGCCATATAAACTCATTTGTCTTTCCCCCTTTTATTTGAGGGCTTTTTCCAGTTGCATTGCTAGTTGGTGCTTGGTAGAAATCCCTCGGTGCCAGGGAGGCTCATCCCTGGGAGTCATGTCCCACACTAGGGGGAAGGTAATGCATTCATATGCTGAGTTTGGCATAGAGAGAGGCCACATTTGAGCAACAAGGAGGCTCTCAGGAGGCAACTCTTAGGCACCCCACAACACTAGGCTAAGTTTCAATTTCAAGAGCAAAGTCTCATAAGCATAGTTGTCAATATCAAGGGCTCATCAGTGGGTCATCCTCCTTTGCCAGTCACTGCCCCTGCACTTGGGGGACTGTTGCTGCTCCATTAGAGAATGAGACAGAGCTCTCCAGGATGGGAATTCAATATTCTCTCAGTTATTGTGTGAGTCTCCACCCACTGTGACAGTGGGGCTGTTTGTATGCAGCACTTCTCAGTGGCTTGTGTTTTGTGCCCTGGGTCTTTGTGACTTGGGTCCCGTGCCTGGAAATATGTGGGGATCTAACTTACTTCTGTGAGAGGCTCTATAGCCTATGTACACAGTGGGAGGTGGGAGGTATCCAGGCCCTTGCTTCTGAGCAACTCCCAATCTGAGCTGTACCAAGTGAGGGAGAGGGAAGTGGACTGACGGTGGGTTTGGGATGGAATTGATAATTTTCTTTTACTTTGATTCAGCCTTTATGAAGTCCATTTCTAGTCTCTACCAACCTCCAGAATTCTAAGCAATTGGAATTTGTCCTTTTATTTGCTGACTCTATGGGGAGATTTTTTTCAGGGGATGTCTTATATTGCCAGGTTGATGATGTCACTCTGAATCACTCTTGTATTTCTGGAATATGGTATTCTCTTAAAAGTAGATCTCATCATGACCTCTGTATAAAACCCTTCATTAGCTTTGGCCCCTCTATTCCACTACTCTACTGATAGAGTTCTTGTCAAGGTCATCAGTGATTTCTACATTCCTAAATCCAATGACCAGTTTTCAATCCTCATCTTACTTAACAAAGCAGCAGCATTTGAGAAGGTTGATACCTTCCTCCTTGATACACTTTTCTCACTCATCTTCCAGGATGCCCCATACTCCTGGTTTTCTTTCTGCCTCATTGGTCTTCCTTTTTAAATCTCCTTCAATACTTCTTCTTCTTCTCCCTAGCCCAATTTAATGTTTCAGTGTCTGTGAATGTAGTGCTTGGCACCTCTGTCTCCATTTACTCCTTTGGTTGTGGGCCCCACTATTATAGCTTTAAATACCATCTCTAACTTCCAAATTTACATTCCAGCTCTAACTTCTCTTCCAGACTCCACACTTGTGTATTCAACTGGCTTACTAAACATTTTGACTTGGGTACCTTAAATTCAGTATATACAAAACTGAACTCTGGTGTATACCCCTAAAACTTCTGACACCTGCCGAGTGCCCCAGCTCAGTTGTTAGCAACTTGTTTTTTTCAATTGCTCAGACCAGAAACTTTAAATCACTTGCATTTTCTTTTTCTTCATTCAATCCAACAGGAAGATCTTATTGGATCTGTCTTTAAAATAGAGTCAGAATCTGACCACTTCTTGCCACTTTCAGTGCTGTCACACTGGTCTAAGCCACCATAATCCCATGTTTGGATTTTTACAGCAGGCTTCTAATTGGCCTCCCTGTTTCTGACTTTGCTTCTCTATAGTCTTTCAACTTAGCAGCCAGACTGATCCTTTTAAACAGCAAGGCAGATCATTTCACTCCAGCTCTGAAAATATACCATCTCACTCAGAGTGAAAACCAAAGATCTATGAGAACTGCAGTATCTGTTACCCTGTTAACAGTCTTATTTCATCTCTTACTCTTTCTGTTGTTCATTCTGCTCCAGCCATCTGGTCTCATTGCTGTTTTCAAACATAACCCTGTACCCTCTCACCTTAGCACCTGTGCATTGGCTATGTGCCCTCTGCCTAGAACTTTCTTCTCCCAAATAACTACGTGGCTTATTCTTTCCTTTTCTTCAAGTCTTTGCTAAAATGCCACCTTCTCAATGAGGCCCACCCTGATCTGTACTTAAAATCACATCTTGTACTTTATATCCCGTGCCAACTCTTGATTGCTTTTGCACGGCTCTATTTTTTCATGGTATTATCATCTTCTAATATGCTATATAAATATTTATTATATTTAGTTACTGCCTTTCTCACCATCACAGAAAGTCATCCCCATCAGCACAGAAAATTTAGTCTTTTTTTTTTCACCTAGAATAGTAGCTGGCACATAGTAGACATGCAGTAAATCTTTGCTGAATAAATGAATGAACATGTGAATATCTTCTCTTTGAGACCTATATCTTTTGCATGGCCTTCAAGGCCCTGTGTGATTGGGTTCCTGGTTACTTTGTCAAGACTTGTCTTCTGTTTCTTTCCCCCATCTGCCTGTCCTTCTTGCATTTTAGTCCTTTAAGCTCATGCAATCTCCCATGTCCTTTTCTGTCACTGGATGTAATCTTCCCTCTGTCTTGAATATTTGTTCCTTTCCCTCACTCACATCCCCCTTGCCTAATCAATTACTGCTTGTTCATATTAATTCCTCAAGAAAACCTGTACTCATAATTCTCTTCCTTCCAGGGACCCAAGATTATATGCTTTCAAGCACTCTGACCATCTCCTTCATGGAGCTAGAATATAATTTCCAAGAGAGCAGAGACAATATCCGTCCTATTCATGGCAATAACCTCAACATTGAACCTTGCACATAGTAGGTGCTCAGTAAATCTTTGTTGAATAATTGATCTAATGTAATCCTTATAAGCAGTCTGTGAAGTGTAGATGTAAATCTTAACCCCATTTTAGAGATAAAAAATAAAAAGAGCCAGAGAGGTTTTCTAATTTTCCCAAGTGATATGGAATAGCTCATAATAAAGGTATAACTCTTTCCTATTTTCTGTGTTGAAGTGAGAGAAGTGTACCTTACAGTGCTGGATGTGCCAGGTCTGTGAAAAAAAACTATGGAATAACTTCATTCATGTTTTATCTGGGCACATGTAAAGGATGACTGTTGAACTGTGGGCTAGTCTCTACTCTTTGAACAATGTTAACACTTGTAAAATGGATATGAAGTGTCCAATCTCTTATACTATACAACTTTTAAAATTAAATATTAAAATCTGTTTTGAGACTATATCTTGAAAGTATTAATGTTTTGTTATTTTTTAACTTTGAAGGTAAAAATCCTGAGATTGCTGTTATTAAATGTATTCTTAGTACTCATTTACCATAGTAAAATGACTGTAAAACCACTTTTTAAAAGTTAATGGTACTTGGAAAGAGTAAAAAGAAAAAAGGGCCTGACCTCTTAAAAATAGAGATAGTTTGTGTCTCAGGCAGAAAACAGGCTATAAAACTGAAGAAATTTGAATATTTCAGTAAAAAGGTTAAATTTTTATGAGTTTTACATACTTCATGGGCATTTTTTGACTAACAGTCATTCTACATTCAATATTATTTAGAGAAAGTTATTTAAAATACAGTATAGACATGAAGAATCAATTTAAATTTACTAGGTCACTAGAGAAAATAATACTATACAGTTTATTTAGCATTTATGATTCATAGGATCAGCCTGTGTCAAATGTTATTGTAGTATTTTTTCTTTGTCTGATCATCACCATATGGTATTGTCATACTTCTTTTAATCTTAGAAGTAAAGCCTTTGGAAACTAGGGCTTCTATATTTGATAAAGTTGAATTACAGAGGTTTCTTTTTTGGAAGGCAGGGATCTTTCGTATCTAAAAATGTTCATACAAAAATGCCCTGTTTGTGTAGTTCTTTGTGTTTGAAGAGAACAGAGGTGATTCAGTGAGATTTGTGACATAAATTAGGGACCTTTTTAAACTGTGATTTCATTTATCCTTATGTATGCGCCACTGTATTTACAGAGGCCCTTGTGCCACGGAAAAATATCATAGGGCCAGTCAATAGAAAATGCAAGAGAGAGATTGACTGTGGTATATTTAAGTTGGCCTCATTTTGGTATCTCACTTTGGTTTTGTAGTCCAGAGTTATGACTGATTACTTGACTGGCTTTTCCCCTAAGTATGGTAGAATCAGATTTTAGAGAATTTTCTAGGGTCAGACCCTGTCATCCCCTATTTCCATTAGATTACTTACTCTATATGACTCCCTGGAGCAATTTATAGGCCTATTACCTTTAAGTAAAAGTTATCTCTATAATGTTTTGATTGAAAAATATTAAGCATATGTATTCAAATATGTTTATTGTTTAGAAATTAAATTTGTGATAAAGCATAGGAGCTATTTTAATTGTTCAGGAATGCAACAAAACAGCTTACCACAGGAATTATGAACCAGAATGTTTTTATAAAGATGATACAAAAAATATTGCTTCTTCACAATACTTAAATTTGTTTAGCCTACTATGTCAGAATAAATAGAAAATAATCAGTTGCCTTCCTTGAAGTCTTTTACCCATGTGTAGGCCTGTACTATTTAGATTTTAGAAGAGGGTCACAAATAAGTCAAGACATCTCCACTTCCTACCCAAAGTCCCATCCACATCAGGAAAAAAATTCCCAAAAGGCATGTTTTAGGAGGTAGTGATACTAAAATATCTGTTAAGAGCATCATAATTGAGAGGTCAAGCAAAAGTTCAAAACCTCAGGGGAATGTAATTAAGAGAGTAGGTCTGGAGAGGTAATATTAAAATAATCTATTTTTGAAGCACATGTAGACTTCAGTTATCAAAAATACCATAGGGATTGGTTGCTCTTCAAATATTTTTAATCCAGATGACACTTGTGATGGGCAATAAAAGCCATCAGTTCTTATTTAGTGAGCATTAAATTAATTAAATTAATTAAAAATATGTTAAATTAACAAAAGGTATAAAAGAAAATGTGATCTTCCATCCATCCCAATATGGACACATTTATAACCATATGAACTAGATATGGCTCATCTAACCTTCAGTTGTAGTCATCATAATTAGAATTGTTTTTTTTGATCTATTGTTTTTTATTAAGTTGTTTAGTACAGTTAAAACTGTCAGTGAATAAAAATCATTGCCACATGCTTTTATGGAGGCCTTGATGGGAATCTATAGTTCAATTTTATATGTCTCTGTTGAATTCAGTTCTATGTGTACATACTCTTGCAACCTAATAAAAATAGTAAATAAAAATTATTATTTTTAACATTTTCATAAAAATTTCACTAAGGCCCTAGATGGGACTTTAAAACACAATGTTGGTTGTTAGAGATGATTTGATTTTCAATAATTTTTTTACTTTCACAGTGAGGTTGTAACTCATGGGTAGTGCTGTTGCAGTTCTGTATGTAACTGAAATGCTAAAAGCTTCAGCTTGTTGATGGCATGTGTGTTTATTTATATGCACATATAAATGGTTTGAACATATGAATGTACATTTTCCCCCCTTTCATTCTAGTTGGACTGATCCAGAGGTTTCTTGTACTTCAGATTTACATACCCCTGGGACAGGACTTCTCCACTGAATTGCTGTAAGATATACAGAACTTCCTTGAATGTTTTATGTGTATTAGACATTTGATCAGTTGAAGCAGTACCAATAGACATTAACTGCAAGTGGCAGTTTTTGCATTAAAGAGGAGTGACTTAATCCAGTTGACATGAAGTGATTAAACTAATTTAATCATATTTCTTGGATATAAATATAGTTTGGCCTTTCCCTAAGGGAAGAGAGCAAATTTTGGCTGTTTAAGAAAATATCAGAGGATTATGACTTTGACAATAAGCAGCCAATAACTTGAAGAAATAAATAATCCAAAAGTTTGAGATTTTGATTCAAATGAAGGGCGATATTATGTTTTGTACTGTCTGCTAATCATAACTATGGTTGGTTTAAAATTAATTGAAATACCTCATTTAATGATATTTACTTTAGAAATATTGGTTATTCCTGTTCATATTTGGAAGGCTTGGAGTATATTTACATTTTAAGTGGCCTTGACTTTGAACAGATTATCTAACAAAAATGAGAATATGAAGCCTTTACTCAGTTGAACTGTCTGTTGTCTGAGATAACACTGAGAATGAAAATAACACTTGATTTTTTATAGATGCAGGTAGAATTGAATAATGTTTAAAATCTGATTTTGTTAAATTTGTACAGTTTAAATAAAACATTACATACAAGGTATGCATTTTCTAATTTTTCTTAGTAATTAATCACTGTGCAAGATCTAAATTTATGTTTTTATTTTTCCTGCTGGAAGTAGATGACTTTTCCTATTTACAAAGGTAATTTTGTACTAGTTACACCAATGAAAACTAAGAGGAATGAAGCATTTTCTGAATAAAATGGGAATAACATAAATTTGAGATTATGTATTTCTCTTTGTTTATATAAATTAAGTATTAATGATTTGTTTGTAGCATGTATTGTTAAAATATGAATTTTAGCTAATAAAACACAATTTTGTTCTCTTGGGTGATAAAGGATTGTGAACAATTTCTACCTTTGTTTTATTCAGGCTTAAACCTTAGCAAACTTCTTACTAAGATTCTATTATATTGTCTGTCAGTCAACAAGATTCTTTATAATAGTTCTTATAATAACAGGACCAGAGCATTATTTGATGCTCTTATGAATCTCTGGTTCTGCAGAAAAATCATTTTCAAAACTCCAAAGATTTTCTAAAGGTACAGAGAGTACTTTACTTTTAGTGAAGGGGAAAGTGGCTCCCTACCAAATGGAAGAGGAAGAAAACAAATTATATTTTATTTTTAAGCTTTTTAAGCTCCTAGCATAGAATCGAGTCCAGTACACAAAGCTTCAGCCACGCGTTGTACATAGCTTTGGTCATAAGGCCAACTACCAGCACTACATCACTGCTTCTGAAAAATCTCAAAGTACAGGTGGTAGAGAGAATCAGGTTGACCTTGAGGTCTTACCTGATTATAAGAAAACATATTAACTCTGCATTTGAATTTGTTGCTAATAGATAATTAAAATATTTTGTTCTTTCAGAAAGTACTGACAGAGACCATTGTTTTTACAAGAAGGAAAATAGAATAATGAGTGTGGATTCTCTTTCTAACCACAGCTTTTTTCTTTATTTCTTTCTCTCTCTTTTTTTTAATACCTATTTCAGCACTCTTTGGGTTTTACTGTATTTCTAACAGCATAGCTCTAGGCTATTTTAAATAATACATTTCTCTACCAAGCTTGGGAAGTCACATAGCAGAAAGATATCTGGCTTTTAAACTTTTCCATTGTCAGGATGGGAGAATCATTTTGTTTCACAAATAAACGTTTACATATCAAGAGGTTTTCATAAATGGAGTCTTGCCAGCTGGCTTGTGAATTTAGAAATCATTCCCTCAACATCTTCTTTGAATCTCTCATGCCCACTGGGTGATTATACTGCTCAGGGGCAGGTAATGCATCTGTGGGATAGTGGATTCCTGAGAACCAGCAACAGCTCTGCTTGAGGATTCACTTATTTTTTCAGTCAACAAATTATTGAATTCCTGTTATTGTCTGGCAGTGTGTTAAGCATGGGCAGTACAGTATGCCTTGACTCTGTGGACTTCTCTCTACCCCTTCCTGCCACCTTCTTAATCCAAGCTACCATCATATTTCCCCTGCTCTATTGTTAGAGCTTCCCATGGCTTTCCCACTTCCTCTCTGCCCTCTTCCAGTCTTGTCTCTACATGCAGCTGGAGCAATCTTTCTAAAAAAAACAACTGGATTTCCCATTGCACTAAGGATAAACTCCCAAATCCTTAGCACTTTTCTGTGCTCTGGTCCCTCCCACCTCTCTCCTTCTCATCTCATACTGTTCTGTCCTGGGCTTGGGATTTGTCAGCCACTCTGGCTCTTTCCCTATCTCATAGGCCAGGTTAGTTCCTTGGGCACAAGGGGTTCATATCCCCATCTCTTTGCCTACCTAATTCCTACTCAGCCTTCTCATCTCGGCTTAACTGTCTCTTCTTCAGAAAGACCTTCTTTGATTCCCCCTACCACCACCTAAATGAGGTTCACCTCTTATGCTCTTTTTTAGCATCTACTCTTTTCCTTCTTTAAACTCTTAACAGTTTATAATTATGTATTTGATTATCTGCCCTTTTCTGTAGACTTTGAGCAGGACAGAAAACCTGTCCTGTTCAGCATGATATTCCAGCACCTAACACAATTCTTGGCACTTAATAGGCTCTGAAATATGAGTGAGGGGTCCTGATGCAAGATGAGTGGACTGATGAAAGAATAAACAGGACTCAATCCCTGACTTCATATAGTTGACTCAAAGAGTTAAAGGTAATTTAGAAAGCAATTTAAATACAATTTGATAAATGTCATGACGAGGTAAGAGTAAGAGCTGTGGGGAACATGCGAAGTATTAGGTAGAAGATGTGGAGTCTTTAGTTCTGTGGGGCTCTGGGCAAATTACTTAATTTATCTGTGCCTCAGCTGCCTCACCTGTCAAATGAGAGTAGCAATACTTACTTCCCAGGTGTGTCATAAGAATTAAATGAAAAAATTAACAAAGTAATAATAATGGTTAGATATATATTAAAACACTTATTATATACTGGGCATTGTTAAGCACTTTAATTGTTTTCAGCTCAATTAATCTTCACAACAAACCCATATTGTAGTCATAATTATTACCTCTGTTTTACTACTGAGGAAACCGAAGTCCAGAGAGGTTAAGGAATTTGCCAGAGATTATGTTGCTGTTATCTCTTAGAGCCAGGATTGAGACATGTAGTATTGTTTATTTACTTGGTGGTAGTGATGGTAGTGAGGTGTGTTAACTTTGTCAATCAAATAGGAAAGACTTTGACATGAAAACATAATAGGTGATTTTTACTTGATAGAAATGCTGTACCTGCAGTTTACAGGGCTGAACAGAGACACTGCATCCTGGCAGCATGGGAATTAGAAGAGGCGGGGTGGGGAAGAGGGTGCAAGGTGAGAAGCTGGAAGTACAGGATCCAATGCAAACTGAAATAAAGAACTCTATACTCAAGGAACAAATATTCAGCTCAGTTTATCATTAGAGTTCTAGGAAGGAAAAGGTTTTTCATTCTGAGATGTTTCTCTTTCTGTCTTTACCTTTTTGAGGGATAAATGACAGAGAGTTAAGGGAAGAACATTACCCACATCTTTATTTGTTTTAATATTTTGCATCTCAGATGTGATAATGCTCATGTTATAACAATAGGCTTTTTTTTTTTTTTTTTTTTTTAATGCAAACTAGGAAAGAACTACACCTCTAATTCTTTATTTTGGTCCATGCCTAGGCCGTTTTTTTCTCTTTAACATCTAAAAATTATAGCAAAAATCCTGCTCCTCAAGTAAGGAGAATAAGGAGCTCCATAACTTGAACAGTTCCTATCCAAACATACTACATTTCCATGTGGAATGAAGGGAGTGTTTAATTTACTAACACACAGTATATTTAGCAATGAAGGAACAGAATTCCCCCATGTTTCTCTCTTTCACTGTCAACCCACAAAAAAGAGACTCCCCTCCCTTGTTTTTTACAAATAAACCCTTTGTTTTGACTTGCTTATTTTTTAGTACTAACTCATAGTTTTCATTTCTAAAATATTTGTTCCTGTGTCTCACTGTTTGAGTTGAAGTTAAGTGATTGAATAACCAGCAGGTTATAAAAAGTCTTTTCATTTATGATCTCTTCACACACTGCATCATCATGGCAATGGGAAGGCAGCGGAGGCTCCCCTGTGTGGGTTTGTTAGGTGTCTCGGAGCCTGGGGGCAGACATCTGGTGCTCAGGAGGGTCACCATGGACCTACGCTCTTGGAAAAAGACCAACAGCATCTTGAAATAGAACTCCATTTTCACTAGATTTGATGCTGCCATTCACACTAAAGGACTTTGAAATTTTACATTTTTTGACAGGAATCACATTCATTTTACTGAATATTGTCGAGTTGCATTAATTCCTTTCTCTATCCCGATTTTGTCATTATCTAAATGAATCCTGAGAGACATTTTGTACTGTTGTGCCTCTAGTGAATTGACATTATTTTTCTCACTGTCACTCAGTTCAACCAGTACTATTTCAATATATGGGTAGAGAACACTGTGAATGTCTGTGGTGGGCGTCACGTGGTGGTTGGAGAGGTTGGGCCGCTTAGCTTGTGGGGCCCAGGGAATGTTGTTGCCATTTGGAGTACTGCTTGTGTATAGGATGTGCTGTGGTGGGAAACAAAAGTCAAATTCTTGAGAAAAGAGAGAAGGCGAGACCCCTCAAGTATCCCTAGTCCTTATCAATTTTAACTGATCATTTGTGCTTTCTGAATTGCAGTATTATGAATTTGAAATTGTATCTCAGTGGCGTTTATTGATTTTAACGTAGGAGTCAGTCTAGGATTTATGATGTTCATTGCAGAGTTTTTTTGTTTTCCTTTTGCACTATCTCCTGGCTTTGTGGCCTTGAGCTGGGCACTTAAATTTTGTCCTTTAGTTTGTCACAGTTAATCTGAGGTACTGGATTTTTTCTAAGAAACCAGGAAGTTTGGGCCCATGTAGACCTCAAAGTTTCCTTTTCCATTTCTTTACTGTCCCACAAAACAAAGCTTTGTTCTAAAGATAATTTGATGAAGTTACTCTACTGTTAACTTTTCTGTATTGTTATTAGTGAGGTAGACAAAGAGGTCAGAAAAGAAATTTGTTAGATGATTCAGGTCTTTCTGCTCTATTGAATTTTGCTACTACCTTACCTCCTTCCAGACAGTAGACACCTTTGAAACTTTAAACAAAATAAAATGAATATGGCCTCACAGCTGCAGTTGTGTTCTTTTCATATGTCATCAGTCTTTATCAGCCACTGTAAAGCCACCAGAGGTAGGAGAACACCTAAATTGATATCTTTAGGTCAGAACAACATTGGTGAGGGCTTCTGAGATTGTGTCCATTTAATCAAGTCCAGCTCTTCCTGTGGAAAATTTGCTTTCTGAATCCTTTTGGTCATTTTAGTGTCTGCCTTTGAAGAAGATAATGGTTGCTATCTAGCTCTTAAGTTATTTGTATAAGAGATGTTATCCAAATACAAGGTATTACTAAATTATCCAATGAAATCTTTTGTATCATTAAGCAAATACATCTCTAAACTATGTGTTTAGAACTGGAGGAAAATGGCCAATGGAAGCTTTTTTTAAACTAGAAATATTATATACTAAAGCTGTAATGACATTGCAAGTTTTTCATTAACATTTTGAATGCATCTCATGGCTAATTCTTCTGGTCTTTTTTTTTTCTTTTTAAATCATCAGTATTTAAATCTCATTATTTTAATTATATCCAATTAAATGTACTTGCATAATCAGTATTTTTTTTTTACATGCATTAGTAAAGAAAGTACTTTAAGATGCTTTGCATACTGACTCTCATAATATATGAAATTAGCATGCCTAAAAATAGGTTTTATGTAGAAGTTTTAGATAACGCATGTGGTGGGTATATAAATCAGACACCATATACTGTAAGCATATATTCTATGAAAAGACTTTTTTCCTAGTTCTTAGTAACGTTCATTTTACTTTTCTAAATTATTTTCACAGCACTCTTTAGATAACCTAGATGCATGTTTAAAGCTAAAATGCAAAAGAAAAATTTCACATATGCATATAATTGGAAGTATACTTACTCTGAAAAATCATAATAAAGGCTGTACATTTGTTAAAGCACTAAGCAGTTAAATGATTGCTACATTGGTTATAAGGGTACAAGCCAGGGTAGTGTAAAGGGTAGGGTTATAGGCTTGGGAGTGACCCTGGACAAGTTGCTGAACCCTCTGTGGGTCAGAACCTCATCTGTAAAATGGGGGTGATATTTATACCTATTAATTGAGTAGTTATGAATATTTATTGGATAATGCCAAATAATAAGTGCACAGTAAATATTTATGTAATTTTTATATCCCGATAGGTAAGAGGACAGGAGCATTCAGTTTTGAAATTACTATTTCTAAGCAGTTTGAGACAGTTGGCATGTCTCATTTCCTTGTGAAATGATCATGGTACTTGTCCCTGAAGAGTGATGGAAAAGCAACTTTTCCTTGGGAGCCTGCTTGACTATTGACTCATGCTGGTTCTTTATCAGGAAGCAAGTGATCAGAGTAAACATGAAAAGAGAAGTGAGGCCCATCTTTGGGGAATGCTAATGATTTCTTTGAAAGACAACTGCAGAAACTTCTGCATTAAAGGCTTGTGGGAAGGGAGTTACAGGTG
The DNA here is from genome assembly GCA_026826555.1 of Tolypeutes matacus. Classification (NCBI taxonomy): domain Eukaryota; kingdom Metazoa; phylum Chordata; class Mammalia; order Cingulata; family Chlamyphoridae; genus Tolypeutes; species Tolypeutes matacus. The sequence continues at coordinate 18,544,685 of JAKSZT010053825.1, forward strand.
ACCAGGGCAAGTCCACACTACTTTGTAGACAGGAATGTTCATTTGTGAAGAAATAGGACCTGGGAAAAATAGATGTAGCAGGTAAACTCCCAGTGGCTTAAGGCCTAATAAACAGGCCTTTGCTATTTCCTACCACCCCTGTTCTCCTTTCCTAACAGGAATGACTAAAGATGACTCACGGCACACCATAGATCCTCCAGTTGCGTTCCTTTCTCTGATAGGGCAGAGCCGGGAGAATTTGGTGCCATGATATAGTGCTCATGTTTTATTGTCAAGAGAAATGTCTCCTATAGTTTGGTTCTCCTGCCCTCTTCCTGTATTTTATTTTTATTTGGGTAATTAATTATTCAAAATAAAATTAACTTGGAACATCTACAAAATAGAATATCATAGATATGCTGTGGAACCTATGTATTTCCAAGTATAACGTTTATAATAATTTAGGACATTTTTTTAAATGGGGTATTCTAGAAAAATTATATTATGGGGGAAAGCTCTTTGTTAGTAATTAAAGTATAACATGGTAACTTTTTGAAGGTATTTGGCTTTGATCAAGCTGGCCAGTATTAAATTTTAAAAAAAGAATCCCACTATGAAGAGGGCTGCTGTCACTAGGCTTCCTGAGTTTTGTAATATTTTCTCCCATAAATTGTAGAGTTTCGCATTTAAATGTAAAAATATTTTAGAATCATTGTTTAGATTCACAGAAATGATTTTGATGGAATAAAGAATAAGTAGTAATTTACAAATATGTCTTATAAGAACACTTATACATGTTTCACCTAATAGCCTAATTATTTATCTGTCTCCACAACCAACTCTCCATCCCCAACTAGACCATGAGATCTTATAAGTACAGGTTTTTGGGGGGTTTGTTCTGTTTTTGTTTTGTTATTGCCCACACTTAGCACTCTTCTAGGTCCTCAATAAATATTTATTGGATTAATTGTTGATTCTAAACAACAAGGCTTTTATGATAACGTTTTGTATTACTTAACTTTGGGTGCTACACAATGCACACTAAAATTCTGACCAAGAAACAAGTACTTTCCTGTATTTATCCTACGGTAAATGTCTATTCAATATTGCCCATCTCTATAGTAATTTTATGACCAAAGTGTAGGTGTATATATGATAGCTGAGACATTTGGGTTCTAATGAGGCTACCTTGAACTTTTAAATTCTAAGCCATATTGTAGAAACATTGTCCAGATTTCACAGGAGGCAGCAGCAGAGTTAATTAGATTTTAGGTTGTCTACAGAGACCCAACGTGGTTGGTACCTGGCATATAGCACGTGACCAGTAAGTATAAATATCCTTCTTTCAGAAATTTCTCATTCCTTGCATTATAGGACTCTCTTAAGTAGGTTTCGGCTTGTGGTGTGATATACTTCATTGGCAAGAGGGAGTAAAGATAGGGATGCTTTAAAATTGGTAAGGTGGTGGTGCCCACGTGTAGAATTTCCATTAATAGAAATGAAGTTTTGGAGTTAGTTGGAAAGAACATTTAAAATGATGTAATCCATTGGTTTTTAAACAGTTCTGAGTCCCTCTGTTACTTCAAACAGCACAGCCCCTCCTTTTTTTCAATCTGTGCATTTTGGGATTCTGTGCAAGTTTTGTGAAAAGAGGATGCTGTTGCTCCCTTAAAGAGTTGCAATCCACTGATAAGGTTCAACCTTCTCTTTAAAACTGGGTAGTAATGCATAGTCAAATAAAGCTGACTTTACAGGTTTCACCCACATTTAAATTCTTTCTTGTGAGGAACTCTAATATCTGCTTTCACTTTTTAAATTATCAGTATTTGAGTTTTAAGTTTTAGATTTTCATCTTAGGCAGCCTCTGTCCATGGAAAAACCTTCAGGATTTGCTACAACCCAGGTTCATTCATGCAAACGCACTGCAGTGTTGGTGGTCACAGTGTACCCAGGACTTTTCTGGACTTGATCTCAGGCATCTTTTCTTCTGTAACTCCTGTCCCACTTCTCTTCCTTACCTACCCCTTGCTGTAGCCAATTGCTGAATGTGTCACAGACACTCATGCTTGTGGCTCAGGTTTTCATCCAACTTAACCTACATCTCTCTACCTTAGGAAACCTAATCATCCTTTTAGGTTAGACTCAAGTGCACGCCCTCTTTGCGTCCTCCAGTCGCAATGAGCCTCTCCTTCCTCAGAGCTCTCGTTGTTGTGTACATGATTGCCCTTGAGGGCAGGGACTACACCTTATCATTGTGACCCTCACAGCACTTAGAGGAATTCTGTGTGCATGGTTGATAATCTGGCCTTGCGGCTCTTTGATTAGAGAAGGATAGGAAAAGAAGGAAGAATTAGAGTAAGAAGCAGGTGAACAGGATCAGGAAAGTGTCCAGTTTGTCTTTTCCTAAGACTTAGTTCCTGGAAAACTAGTGGCTGGGCCTTAAATGAGCCGTTTATTTGCCTTGCCATGTATAAAGTACGTTTCTCTTAGCCACTCCTCTACTGGCATCATGGTAACTTTCAAAGAATGAGGACAGGCAGGAGAACTAAGATAAGAAGAAATGAATTCTCTTGAATTTTCTCAAAATGATTGTATGAGTAGGAGTATATGCAAGTAAATCTTTTCAAGGCAGGACTAAATCAATAGAACACCACAATTAGCTGTTAGATGAAAATTTTGGTTATAAGCCCTTAATTGAACTCCCCAAAGACAACTATAATTAAAATCAAATAGTTTGCCCTTTTTAATTGGAACACATTTGTGATCTTACACTTTGTATCTGTTTCATACTTAAAATGCCATTACAATAAACAGAAACAATGAGTGTGATATGAAATCTCAATATGGTTGTAGGTTGGTCACATTTGTTATCAGTAAATAGGAACAGCTGTTCTGCTTTATATACATAAATATTACCATTCTCTTTTTTTCTAAGGTTAAATGCCAGTTGTTTATAACTTGGAAAATAAAATACCTTTGGCATTATACAAAACCATTTTTGATTATTGATATGCCATAAACATAGTGATTTGAAATAAATTTACAGATTCACTCTATTTTAGAAATTCATGTATCGGTATAAACTTTTTTATTTTAGCAGCTCAATTTTCTATTATTCTACAAATCTTATCCAACTCCCTACTTTTTATAGAAAAAAAGTCACAGAAAAGGGGCCTGACCTTCCTAAAGACACAAACTTTCCTAGAGGCAAAGTGAGGGCTAAAGTCCAGGTCACTTGACTCTCTAGCCAGTGCTCTTTTCTTGACATTTTGCTACCTTTTAGTGCTTGAGCTGGAAAAAGGTGAAGGTACAGTATTATTTTATAATCATGGTTTCTCACATGTTTTTAAAAACAAATTTATTTCTCCAAGTGCTTTGGACTCTACTCTCAGTTGCAGAAAGTTATTTCTGTTATTATGATCCAAATTTCTACCCTTTCCTCATCCCTGCCCGCTAAAAGTGACTAGGAATGAGTTAATTCTTTATTTGGGTCAGAATTAGCAAGGTAAACAAAACAAAATACTTTTAAGGATCCGTTGGTGGTTAGGGACAGAAACCTAGTACATTATCTCAAGAAAAAATGTATTGGAAGGACATGGAGAGATCTCATGAAACAAAACTGCAAAAGTTGATCCAGTAGGGCATGAGTCTTGGCACTCAGAGCCATGGCGGTGAAGACCGTGTTACAGTAAAAAATCCTGCTCACCAGCACACCAGGAGTTAGGAAAGCCACGTGAAGCAAAGAATTTGTGCCAAGATCAGGACTGAAATACACTAATGGGGCAATTTAGCTAAAGAAGGGCAGTTATGTGGTGGCTATGATGAAGATTGTCCCATTTTAGATGAAGATAGAGTAGTTGATGAGTAAGAAAGCCAAATGAAAGAAGGTAGATTTACTTTTGATAGCCAGGGTTGTGATTTCTTTCCTGAATGCTGATTTCATACAGTTTTTGTGCTGAGAGCAATTAGCAGTGTATATATAGTATGTAAGACTTGAAACAAGGGGTTATACTGAGAAGAAATTTACAAGACAATATCAGTGTGAAATTTTTCTCAAGTTCTCTGTGAAGAAGCCATATCATCTTACAGGGAAGAAATAGTGTATCTGCTGCCCAGCAATAATCTAGACGAGCTAGAGAATAACATAAATAAGATATTTAAATGGATTGAGAGTGGATCAAAGTTCATAGCGCTTGACTTACAAGACTGGGCACATTACAATCACTTTTGCTGGTATCTCTCTGCCCGTATCATAGAAATTGTCCAAATATCAGTAAAACTTTTGTATTAAAATTGTTTTGTAGGACTAGTTAGTGCATAGTCTAAGTGTTTATTCCTGAGCTTTTTTTTCTTTTTTTTTTTTTTTTAAATCTCCATGAGAAAGTTAAACAATCTCAAATATAATGAAAATAACATTATTAAGAATTGAAGGAAAAAGCAGTCATTATTTAATGCTTCAACTGCTACAGAATAAATAAATCCTGGGTAACTGTTAAGTTTATTACAGAAGAAAATGAAGATGATCTCTTAAAATAAAACTTAACTGCTAACAATAAAAAAAAAAAAAAAGGTGATACAAGTCTACGGGAGGTAATAGCTCTCTCTCTGGTAGCCAGTCTTTTATTTCTTATTGTTGTAAGTCTGCTTGATGCCACTTTTGTCCCAAGTCATGTGTTTTGCTTACTTGGAATTCTAAGGTTATGTCAATGGTACTATATAAACTTGTCTTAGTTACTTATCTTAGACTCGGTTCTATGTAGTCATTCAAAGACCAAGCTATAGTTCTTCACTGCTTCTCTAGCTAAATTATAACTCTGGCTAGAATGGTTAGGTTTATTGAGCATCTACAATATGTTAGCCTTCTTTCATGCTGTATTTGTGAGGTTTGCTAAAGTGGCTTACAACAGTTTCATTTATTTCTGCAGGTCATCTGCAGCTCTGCTTTAGTTATAGGTCAACTATGTGTCTATTCTGCATCTTATTTCAGAACCCAGATTAAACAAATAGCCCCTATATGGGACATGCTGTTCTTGAGGTGAGGGTAGAAGAGCAAGAATCTGAGCAGAACCACATAATCAAATTTAAGATATTTGTGGCACAAATCACTTCTGCTTACATTCCTCTGGCCATTGCAAGTCATAAAGCCAAATCCAAAGTCACTGGGGCAGGGATGTATAAACCTCCTATTTGAAAGGGGGCTAGTGAGTAATTGTGATCACTGTTAATCTACTACACACACACATAATTTAGCTCATTCAATTATCACAGTATTCTTAAACCACCGCATGATTCATTCATTTACCAAATAGTTACAGGGCACCTACTGCATCCTAGACGATATGCTCTTGAAGCTAATAAGGATTGAGTGGGGGATGCTTATTCAACTCTCTCTTTATATTCATAATGTGGGATTATTTTGTTTCAAATGTTGTGACTGTCAGATATATCATACTTTCTTTGTTTTCAAACTCTTTGGGCTCAGGACCTCTTTATGCTGTTAAAAATTATTGAGAACCCCAAAGAGCCTTTGTTTATGTAAGTTGTATTTGTTAGTATTTACCATGTTAGGAAAGAAAATAATTTTAAAGATGTTTGATAACTTATTTAGAAATAAAATAAACTCATATTATATGTTAACTGTTTAAATATATATATATATTTTCCAAAGCAAAAAAAAAAAAATTAGTGGAAAGAGTGGTATTGTTTTACATTTTTGCAGATCTCATTTGTGTCTGGCTAAATAGAAGACAGCTGGATTGTCGTATCTGCTTCTGCATTCACTTTTGCGATATGATACATCATTGTCACCTCTGGAAAATTCCTCTGTATTATTGTGAGACAATGAGAGTGAAAAGGGCAAATAATATCTTAATATTGTGAAGAAAATATTTTTGACCTTACAGACCACCCTAAGAGTCTTGGAGATCATCAGGGATCCCTATATCACCCTTTGAGAACCAAGGGTCCATGAATCACACTTTGAGAACACCTATTCTAAAGAATATTCTGGAAGCAAGTACATGACGTCCTCATTTAGTACATTTTACTGAAGTGTCATCTTTCTGTTGATCTGTTTATGAGTTAGGTAACTTTGGTAGTCAGGTAGGCTAACTACTGTAACAGATAATCCCCAAATCTCAGTGGCTGAACACAATAAAGGTTTATTTCTTGTTCATATCACAATCTAATGCAGGTCGATGGTAGGAGTTCTTCTGTCCTCCCCCCCCACCCCACCCCAAGTCATTTAGGGACCTAGGTTTCTTCCATCTTCTGTCCAGGGCCTTGGAATCCTCCACTGGATCCTCCATATGTGGCCAGCAGACATGGGAGAATTTTTAGAGTCCAGGCTCACATTCTTCTAAGCAAAACTCATATAACTCCCCAGGGTTTGGTAAATACATAACAGCCTCCACCAGAATAATCAACTAAGCTTCTACATAAACAAGTTAAAGTAAAACTTTATGATTTATTGTCAGGTCTTTTTGTACTTATGAAACTTAAGTGGTGCATGATGTAAAGTTGTAGGGAAAGGCAATCTAAAATTAATATAAAAATATTTTTTAACTTTTTATTTTTAAATAATTTCAAGCTTAAAGTTGCAAGAATAGTACAAGGAACTACCTTATACCCTTAACCCATATTCACCAATTAAGATTTTGCCATATCTGCTTTAATTTTTCCTCCCCTTTCTTGATATAGATGATAGATCAATAGATCAATAGATAGATAGGCATTTTTTTTTCCTGAATGATTTGAGAATAAGTGGCAGATCTAATATCCTTTATGTGTGTATTTTTAAGAACAAAGACATTCGCTTACATAAACACTACCTTTTTCAAAATCAGGACATTTAACAATGATACAATACTATTACTATGGCACAGACCTAATGTCCTTTTATAGCAATTCTTTTTGGTCCATTCAATATATTGCATTTACTTTTCATGACTCTTTAGTCTCCGTTAATTTGGAATGTTTCTCAGCCTTTTTTTGTCTTTCACTTCATTGACATTTCTGAAAAGTGTAGGCCAAATAGTTTGTAGAATGCCCTTTAATTGAGTTTGCCTGATGTTTCCTTATGATTAGATTCAGGTTATGTATTTTTGGCAGGAATACTATGAAACCAATGCTGTGTCTTTCTCGGTGCAATTTATCAAGAGGCATGTGATGTCAACGTGTACCATTATAGGTGATGTTAACTTTGATCACTTGGTAAGATGGTGAGTGCCAGGATTCTTTATTGCGAAGGTACTGTTTTTTTCTTTTAAATTAATGAGTCATTTTGGGGGATATAATTTGAGACTATGTAAATATCTTGTTTCTAATGTTGTCAATACTCTATGACAGAGGTTCTTAACAAGGGGTCCATGAACTTGAATTGAAATTCAAAAAAACATTCTTGTGGGGACGTTTTAGTGCGGGTGTGATATATTTATTAAATAATGCACAGTATAGTGTGGACTTAGTAAGGGGTCTGTGGTTTTCACCTGACTGGCAAAGGGGTCCATAGAACAAAAAAGGTTAAGTATGCCTGCTCTCTGGATTTCAGGCTACCAACCTGAAATCACTGAAGGAGAAGCTGGGAAGAGATGCTTACAATCAGATCTCACAAACCAGTTAAGCATTCCAGCACACCATTAAGGAGACCCGTAGCCATAGTCCCTATGCAGTACTTCTGCCTTCCATCATTAATGCAGGTGTTTGGGGGTCAACTATTAATAAGTGAATGACAGTAATTTGAAATGTCAGCTGGTTGTTGACTCCCTAACAGACTCATTTTTTTAGAACAGCCAATGAAATAATTAAAAGCAGCAATATATAATAGTTGCCACAACACTACCTTTTAGTTTGATTAAATAAAATTCAGCTATAAATGCTGCCCTCAAAAAAAGAAAGAAAAAAGAAACAACTCAGCCCTTTCAGTACTTTGTAAACCATCTTTTTACTTCTAAGTCTGAACTCCATCACAATATCACTATAAACTGACAATACTTTTTGGGTTATAGACATCATAAAGTTTCAGTTAATATTCAGTTAAAAAGCAGAATATAATCCAGTCACCTTATCTTTTTTATTTGCATTCTACAGCATCTTTGGTGAATTTTTATTATTTTTAAGTAGCTTCACATTATGCTTTATGGTACATTTCTTTCTGCAACAGTTTTGCATACAGATGGAAATGTTGGGAATTTAGTTTAAGGCAGATCTTATTTTTTTCCCTCATTCTGTTATGTGATTGATCTGGTCAGTGAACAAGAAATTCTTCGAGGCCATCCATCACTCCAGGCAGCAGCTGAGCTAAACCTTCTAACTCACTGCTTCCAGTCACTCATGCAAGATTCTGGTTATAAATATTGAATGTGCAAATAACTGTTTAAATTAGCTGTCCTATCTGTTTTAATACAATTTCAGTAGAAAAGCAAGCTGATATATTGTTTAGTAGCAAGAGGTAGAATACAGTGAGTTCAGTGTTATCTTTCTATACCTCATTGAATTCATCTGTTGGCAAATATTTAAAATAGTTAGATCAAATTAATTCCTGTTCCCTAAAGTTAAATTAGAAATAAGGCAGCTGAGCATGTAATTTATGTAGCTTCTTGGGTTTTATATTCAAACAGTTGCAAAACTGTTAGTAATTGTAAATGTAGCCATCTGTCATAAATATAGTAGCCAATTGTTAGATGCTTAGTCCTGTGAATTTTGTTACCTCTTTGTAATAACAAAAATAGCTTAATATTTGGAAAATATTTGGGCAGGAGGGAAGATAGCAGCTGGCTTATCCTACATTCCTGGTAAGCAGCTAGAATATTGAATATGTGCAGGTATTAGTACTTCTTTTACTTGGAATAGTAAAAAGTATGTATACTTTCACTTGTTTGCTATACATAATAGATAAAATGCCAACCATATGAAGTGACTTATAAAATCCTTTTGGTGTATAATGAATTTAGTAAACTTCCAAATACGTATCTGTGTTTTAAATTTATTCTGCAAACTATATTATGCTGGAAACATCCTTTCAAGGAGAATACATGTCTCTAAGCTTACATTCATAGCATAAATGAACTGCTTACCAAGGAGAAAATTGTGTCCCTTTATAGGCATGCAAGTTGTTCAATAGCATGTGTCTCTTAGTAGTTGGATTGCAACCTAACAGAAAATCTGTTTATTTATCCATCTCCATTTTTCTCTTCTTCCTTTCAAAGAATTTTGATTTGGGTAGCAATGAACCCAGCTAAATATACTCATCTTGCTAGATTCCCTTACAGGTAGAGATGGCCACATGAACCTAGTTCTGGCCAATGACATACAAGTGGAATTAATTGGGTAAGACTCCTAGAAAAACCTTTTTTAAACAGGTTAGCTCAGCTGCCTTGAACCTTAATCTTGTCCTTTGGTACTTTGCTCTTTCCCCTTTTTCTGCCTGAAATATGAATACAGTGCATGGAAGTATTATATATGAACGCAGCAGCCTTCTTGACATATGAATGCAAAAGCCATGTGCTAAGTATGGCACAGCAAGAAACATCTGGGTCTCTGATGGCATTATTGAGCCACTAACTTGCCCTGAACTGCCCACCCCAGACTTGTATGAGTACATAAATCTCATTCTTGTTTAAGCCACTGGTTGTCAGTAGTGTATGTAGTCTAACTCATTCCTAACTGATACACTTCTCTTTCTGCATTAATATCTAAGTCTTCATGAAATTACGCGTTGTGTTTTTAAAACACAGTCTACTTTGTAATTACAAAAATAAACCTTTCCTTATGTCCTTATTTGGAAATAAATTGAACCAACATTGCCATATAAATAAACCTCATTATTTTCAAATGTAAGAATAGTATTGGAAGGTAGTTTTGGTGATAAAGATCGGAGCTGCAGGAAAAAGTTCAGGGAATTTTCTTATCTTGTCTCTCAAATCTCATAATTTCTACTGCCTTTTTCTTTGATTAATTCCTGTCTTCTTTTCTTACATGTCAAGTGCTCATAGTCTGATGGAGGAAGCCAATATATAAACAAACAATTATAGGGCAGTGTTTGAAGTTCTAGTCCTATTTTATGATTTCCCCACTTAAGTTTTCTATGATCTTTGGTGAGCTATGTAAAGCCTTTTCAGTCTGGCCCCAATTGTCTTATCCAACCACATCTCCTGCACCCTCTCTTCCTTTCTCCCAACATGTTTCCTCTGTCCTTTGCTGTCCACACCACTAGACTATTGGTAGGATTTTCAACTATTGCATACTTGCATTCTTTCATATCGTCACTTATCCTTTTGCTTTTGTACCCTCTTTTGCCTCCATCTGTGACATATTATTCATTCTTCAAAACTCGGTTCAAGTGTCTTTCTCTCTGAAGCTTTCCCTGACTTTACCAGGTAGGATAAGGACTACTTCATCTTCTGTGCTTTCCATAAAATTCTTTTTATGCTTCTATGATAGGATTGATTAGGTTGATTTATGGTTATTTACAGGTCTGTCTTTCTCAGTAGAGTGTGAGTGCATGAAGAGATGAACTATGCTTTATTTTGCAGCTCCAGTACCTAAATCAATGTCTGGAATGTAGTAAACTCTCAACATTTGGGGTGTATTTTTATAACATGAAAATACAAAAATTTAAACTTTCTGCACCTCTCATTGAGTACTAGGATTATTTACATGTTTATTAAATTTATCCCTGTGAAGGAAATGCTGCTGCTATTTAAATAATATTCATCAGTTACTTAACAAATAATTTTTCAAAGGGTCTTAATTTTCCAGCTGGTTTTCCCTTGGTAACCACTAAAATAAATAGTCTTAAGCTGTTACGTAGCAATTTTAGGCTGTGTAGGAGAACAAATTTACACCCAGTGAAAGTAAACTACAAAAGGTTTCCAGAAATCTTTACATGCGAAATAATTTATGTTCATTTGGAAATCGTTAAGGTGTACCATTGACCTAACACAGGGAATGAACTCTGTTAACCAGCCAGCCATTTCATGTTCCTTTTGCTTACCAATTTTATTCTCAGTAAAGAATATCACCTGGATCTCCCCAGGTAACTTTTATATTCTTTGGTTGAATTCAATTCCAGACTTAAGAGTTTTTCAAGGATGACCCTGTTAAACTTAGGACCCATCTTTTTTTTTTTTTTTTTTTAATTTTTAAAGATGCTTTAGATTACATAAATGTTATGTAAAAAATATAGGGGATTCCCATATGCCCCCTCCCTCCCCCTCCCACACTTTCCCACATTAACAACAACCTTCATTAGTGTGGTACATTTGATACAATTGATGACCACATATTGAAGCATTGCTACTAACCATGGACTTATAGTTTACATTATAATTTACACTCTATCCCACACAATTTTGTAGGTTATGAAAAAATATATAATGGCCTGTATCTGTCATTGCAATGTCATGCAGGATAATTCCAATGTCCCAAAAATGCCCCCATATTACACCTATTCTTCCCTCTCCTTCACCTCAGAACCTCTGGTGGCCACTGCCTTTATATAAATGATAAAAGTTCTTCCATTGCCAGAATAAGTTTATAATAGAATAATAATGTCTATTTTAGTCCATTGTTCATACTCCAGTCTTGAGGATTTGGGGATGGTGGTGGTGCCCACTCTGTTTCTAAATGAGAGGGGGCCTAGGTCCCATGGGTCAGATGGATGGAACTATCTTAATTGCAGTTGCAGACACTCTGTTCCTTAGGATGGGCATTGTCCATCATCATCTCCACGTTAGTTGTCTTGGGTGAGTTCAATGAACTGTAGAATAGGCGTTGCAACTCTGCTGAGATTCAGGACTCAACTGGCACTTGAATGGGCCAAAGATTTAAGTCTCTGGGACATATATTTCACAAGTATTGTGCTAATTATAGGTTCAAATAAAAGGGACAGAAGAGCCATGTGTAGGGAAACTATAAATGAGTCTAAGTCTGTTATACTGTGGAGCATAAATTCCAGAATAAGGCCCACTGAATTCTTGAGATTGTCTGTCCTGCTTATAGTGTCCAAATGTCTCTAGAGCCCTCAGGAGACCTGCTGTTTGAGGCACTGTTTACTGTGTCAGTCAATGACATCCTGCTGAGACATGCATAAGCATAACCTCTGGAATGACCTCCCAACTCACTTTGAAATCTCTTAGCCATAAAAACTCATTTATATTTAATATTTCCCCCTTTTGGTCAAGGTCTTTTTTGCAGATGCATTGCTAGTTGCTGTTTGGTAATAATCCCTCGGTGCCAGGGAGGCTCATCCCTGGGAGTCATGTCCCATGCCTGGGGGAAGGTAGTGCGTATACTGAGTTTGCCTTAGAGAGAGGCCATATATGAGCAATGAGGAGGCTTTCAGGAGGTAACTCTTAGGCAATATATAATACTAGGCTAAGTTTCAATTTCACAAGAAAAGGTAAGTACAATAATCAATATCAAGGGTCTGGTGTAATGGTCTGTCTTCCTTCATTAGGTACTGCCCTTGTACTCGGGGGATTCTTGTCATTCTATTAGAGAATGTAGCATGACTCCCCAGGATAGGAATTCAGTATTCTTTTGGTTAATATTCTTTTGTCTTAAGCACAGCATATAATAAGTGCATGTGGAAAAATCCATATGCACTTATGCACATGTAGATTCTTCATGGTTAAAATTGGTGATATGTTCTTTGGTTAATTTTATATAAATCGAATCTTAAGCAATATGCTGCTAGCCATTGATGAGGGTATAAGAAAAATGTTTACTAGCTTGGGTGATGATTCAGTTGACCTCTTTTCCATTTGTATAATGATTTAACGTGTTCAGAAGATACTATACCTTTTTTTTCCTTCAAGAGCCTACTGGAAAGCTGACAGTGTAAGGGCTGCTTCATAAAAGTATGCTCTCCCAGAAAACTTTCCAAAAGGAATAAGAAGATAGAAAAATAGGGAAGAAAACCAACTCAATTGGCATTGGCATTTCAATTGGCATTTGTTTTATTCTGCTAAGGTTACCAATGCAAAATACCGGCAATGGGTTGGCTTTTTTAATGGGAATTTATTAGGGTAAAAGTGTACAGTTCTAAGGCTGTGAAAATGTCTAAATCAAGGGATCATCAGAGATGCTTTCTCACCAAAGGTTGAGATCCTGGAGTCCTGCCATGTGGCAAGGCAAAATGGCACAATCTTCTCACTTTGGGCCTGCTTTGCTGATTCCAGCCTCCAGCCTTTCTCAGCCTCTCAGGGTTTCTCTGTCTTCTTGCAGTCCTCTCTCTCACATGGCAAGGTCAAAATGGTGGCTGTCTTTCTTTGTGTTTCTGCTTTCAGTTCTCAGTTTATGTAGGACCCCAGCAAGAGGATAGAGACCTAACCTGGGTCATGCCTCACTGTTGTAGTGCAATTAAAGGCCCTAAAGCAATCTAATCAAAAGTGATCTACAGGAACAAGACAAGGATGCCCACTATCACCACTCCTATTTAACATTGTCTTAGAAGTACTTGCTCGAGCACTGAGGCAAGAAAAAGATATAAAAGGCATCCAAATTAGAAAAGAAAAAGTAAAAATTTCATTATTTGCAGACGACATGATCCTATACATAGAAAGCCATGAGAAATCTACAACAAAGCTTCTATAACTTATAGAGTTCAATAACATCTCAGGCTATAAGATCAATGCTCAAAAATCAGTAGCATTTTTGTACACCAATAACGAGCAATCTGAGGAGGAAATCAAGAAAAAAATACCAATTACAATAGTAACTAGAAGAATCAAATACCTCAGAATAAATTTAACTAAAGATGTAAAGGACTTATATACTGAAAACTACACAACACTGTTCAAGGAAATCAAAGAAGACTTAAATAAATGGAAGAGTATTCCCTGTTTATGGATAGGAAGACTAAACATCATCAAGATGTCTATCCTACCCAAACTAATCTACAGATTTAATGCAATTCCAATAAAAATCAACACTGTATTTTTTAAGGAACTGGAAAAACTAACTACGAAATTTACTTGGAAGGGTAAGAGGCCCTGACTCCCCAAAGACATACTGAAAAAGAAAAAATGAAGTTGAAGGTATCACACTACCTGACTTAAAACATACTACAAAGCTACAGTGGTCAAAACCACATGGTATTGGCACAAGGATAGACATACTGACCAATGAAACTGAATTGAGAGTTCTGATATAAATCCTCACGTATACAGTGATCTGATATTTGACAAGGCCACCAAGCCCACTCAGTTGGGAGAGAATGGCCTCTTCAACAAGTGGTGCTTGAAGAACTGGATATCCATATCCAAAAGAATGAGAGAGGAACACCATCTCATACCTTATACAAAAATCAACTCAAGATAGATCAAAGATCTAAATATAAGAGCCAAGACCATAAAGACCTTGGAAGATAATGTAGGGAAGCATCTACAGGACCTTGTAATAGGAAATGGTTTCATGAACTTCACACCCAAACCATGAGCAGCAAAAGAAAAAATAGATAAATGGGATCTCCTCAAAATTAAAAACTTTTGCCCCTCAAAGGACGTTATCAAGAAAATAAAAAGGCAGCCTACCCAATGGGAGAAAATATTTGGCAACCATATATCTGATAGGAGCCTAATATCCTGCATATATAAAGAAATCCTACACCTCAAAATTAAAAGACAAACAACCCATTTAAAGAATGGGCAAGTGGCCTGAAAAGACACTTCTCCAAGGAAGAAATACAAATGGCTAAAAAGCACATGAAAAAATGTTCGACATTGCTCGCTATTAGGGAAATGCAAATCAAAACTACAATGAGATATCATCTTACATCCATTAGAATGGCGGCTATTAAAAAAAACAGCAGACTATAAGTGTTGGAGAGGATGTGGAAGAATGGGAACCCTCATCCACTGCTGGTGGGATTGTGGAATGGTCCAGCCACTGTGGAGGACAGTTTGGCGGTTCCTCAAAAAACTATGGATCTTCTGTATGATCCAGTGATTCCACTGCTGGGTATATACCCAGAAGAATTGAAAGCAAAGACACGAACAGATATATGCACACCAATATTCATAGCGGCGTTGTTCACTATTGCCAAAAGTTGGAATCAACCAAGGTGCCCATCAACAGATGAATGGATAAACAAAATGTGGTACATAATACAATGGAATATCACTCAGCTGTAAGAAGGAATAAAGTGCTAACACACGGAATAACATGGATGAATCTTGAAGACCTTATGTTGAGTGAAGCAAGCCAGGCATTGAAGGATGAACAGTACATGACCTCACTGATATGAATTAGGGAAATTGAGCAATCTCCAAGAACTATTGTCTGAAAGATAGGTTTACAAGAAAGAGAAGAGAAAGTTGTGAGCCATCACCCATATGGATGTCATCTTTGTGGGCTCATAGAAAAAAGAAATTGAATTACAAATAGAGTATCTCATTTATACTTGAAATTGGCAAGATACAACCACATTTATTAATTTTCCTACAAAAAATTTATCCTCTAAGCATTGCTTAGGCATTAACAGATGCACAAACACTTTCTTCTAGAGTTGGTAAAACATTTTAGTGAGAAAACAGCTTCAAAGAAATATTTTTTTAAAAGTTTGCATTATTTTTCCTTTCTGTAAAGTAACTTTATGAGACTTCTTTATTCTCTTTGTCTTAATATACCTATTAATAGGGTTATTCAACACCTTTCTTAACTGGATGCCATTTTCCTGCCAGTCTCAGACATTTGGAGTTCAATTCAAAATTGGGAAACAAAACTCAAATACTGTCAAGCAACCAAGTCACAGGTATCATTACCCAAAATCTTATGTCCTTAATTCAAATGAGACTCCTTCATTCCCTCTTCCAGACCCTATTTATTCTTACTTCCCTTGGGAGATCCTTCCTTGCTCTGCTGCATGACCCAAGCCTGCCTAGGGAGGCTAGCCTGTACTCTGTGAAGGCCTGGAATTCCTTAGAGAAGTTTCTTTCAGCTTTGCTGACCACCCGCTGCCTTTGACAGCTGAAAGCTCAGAGTGCCTCAGATGAATTTCTCTCTGTTCTCTTGCTCCATGCCCTCCATTCAGTAAACTACCTCCAGCACTTGGTGAAGATGCATGGGAAAAGTTGGCAGGCAGGTGAAGTCTCACTTTATAGTTTATAGTTGAGGTTTCTCAGACTTCGAATCCATTACTTTAGCATGCATGCTGCTGTTAAAAGTTGGGCTGATTTCTCCTTACCCTTTTCCATGGGTAATTCCTTGTTTTCCTTCTGCCCTGTTAGAAATAAGAAGAGATGTGGGTCTCTTCTTTCTGATGAAGGACTCATTATTTTCTGGAATTTAGTTCATTATGTCTTTTTTCATTCACTGATCTCTGGTGGGTTTTTAAAAACTGTAAGTTTGTATTTTATCAGTCTTATTTTGGTTGCTGGGATGAGAGTAACAGTCTTTTGCAACTTTATACATCCTAACTTGCCCCTCCCTCTCTCCCCCAACCATCCACCCATCCATCCATCCATGCATATGTCCATATTTATACATATATATACATACATATGACATATATATTAATGTAGAGATATTTTAAAATACTTCCTCTACATCCTCAAATTACCAAAAAGTATTTACTTTTTATTATATCTGTGGCATGCAGAAGAAATAGTTTCAGCTTCCCTAAGGTCATAAAAAGAGACTTGTCACTGAGACCCACATTTGCTTTCACTTATTTCCTTATGTCTAGGATATTTTCCAAATGGGGATTTACTAATTCATATTGTCTTTTAGGTCTCTTCAGATCTAGACATGAGAATAATCAATATTTAATTTTTATTAGTTCAGAAATAATGTAGTCTCTATTGACCAACAAAGAAGATTAAGAATCAGATGATGAAAACATTTAATTACATTAATGTATTGAAACCTTTATGACAATAAGAGCTAATAGTACTTCTATGACAGTTATCGTCTTTCTGTAAATATTGTGGTAAGATATTAAAAATATCGTTATTAATATTATTTCACATCAGTTGGGTTTATCTAAACTGACTAATTTGATATAAAATAATATAAAATGACTGAATATAAACATGACACTTAATTCATATAAAAATTTTATGAGAGCAAAATTCATACATGGTATACTTAATTATGTTAAAGTCTCAAAAGAGTGATATTTACCACAGAACACAGCATTGTGTAAGATGATTTTTGATTCATTATATAACTGCAAGAAAGAATATAAGATTTCCAGTTAGAAATACTGGATTTTGTCATTAACCAAGACCATCGGCAAGTGATTTAATTTTCTGAGAACCTTAGTTTCTTTATAAGTAAAAGGAGAAGGTGTCTACTTAATGTGAGGATTAAGTCTGATGATAAGAAGAAAATACTTTTTAAACAGTAAAAATGCTAGTTCTTGTTAAAAGAATGTTACAAGTACTCTCCTTTTTATATAAACTTTAAGTAACAGCTACTTGGATGAGAGCGAGATGAAGAAAAATAGAACCAATCCACATTGATAAGCCCAGGAACACTGATTTGGCATCCTTCACTGCTCCTGGGAGATCACACCAAGCATATCAGATTTGTGGTCTAGAGTAGGAATAAGAGACTGTAAAATTCAGTAGTTCGATCTATGGTATTAATTTGTGAGTAGCTTACACATTTGTTTTCTTATGGTGGCTAAGTATTTCTTAAAATCAAAATTGTAGTATAATAAATGACAGTTCTTATCACATAAGTTACTAAACAGATGTATTTTGGATTTTTGAATTTTAAATAAGAGTTTAATTAACAGTCAGCATTGCCTAGCTTGATAGTTTCTCAATAAATTTTATTGAGTAATTTATTTCACGTACTTTAAAAAATAATCCCCCAAGTGTAAATATTCTCGCTGTCCTGATTTTGTGATAATCAGGGTAGGCTAAACATTCACTATATTAGAAACCATGCATGTGTCTCCAGACCTAGTTTTTCTCCCTAGGTCTGGTTTTGGGAATGCTGGTGATAAACTAAGGCTGATTTATTATATGACCATCCTGTATGGGAAATGACTGTAACTCTGGGTATCTTTGGTCAACCCTGGGAGATGTAGCAGGGGAACAGATGTGGCTCAAATGGTTGGGCATCTGTCTCCCATATGGAGGGACCTGGGTTCGGTCCCCGACACCTCCCAGTAAAAAGGAAAAAAGAAAAATATAGAAGACGTGTGGGCCACCAGGCCCCGTATGCAGGTGTGCCACCAGGCCCCGCAAGCAACGCAGCAACATGATGACATAACAGGAGAGTGGCACAAGGGAGAGCCAAGACAAGACGCCCTGAAAAACCAGGAACTAAGGTGGTGCGGGTGGTGGGATGCCTCTCTCTCATGTTGGAGTTTCCGAGGATCGAATCCCAGTGAAGACAGGAGAAGAAGGATGAGAAGAGAGGGCAGGAAATGGACACAGAGTCGCCCAGCAAATGGACGCAGAAACAGCAAAAACAGGGCGGAGAGGTAAAAATGGTAAAAAAATAAATTTAAAATCCTTAAAAAAAATGTACAGGGGAGGAAGATACAGACTATAGTTAGTAGTAATATTTTGATGGTGCTCTTTCATGATATGTTAACAGATATTTCACAGCAATGCAGGGTGTTTGTGGGGGGGTGATGTGTGGGAGCCCTGTATGATGTTATGCATTATGCATGTTTGTTTTGTAAGTTCACGATGTTTCCTGAATACTTATAGTTTATGTATGTTTATGTATGAATGTTATACTTCAATAAATTGTTTATATATATATTTTAAAAACTCCCACAAGCTTCTCTTATTTAAAGACATTTAATTATGTTGGATGTAAAGTATATTGTTGGAAAGCAACATTTATTTTTTCCCTGTGACTCTTGTCTTGAAATTGGAGATCCCTGGTGTGGGATTGAGTATCCATCCCTCAGGAAGGAAACTAATGTTTATTCAGCACATGAATGTGCCAGGTACTCATATTAGCACATTCTCAGCCACTTGGGAGTAAGAGATATTTATTAGGTCCCTTTTGTAGATGAGAAACTGAGACTCCAAGAGTAACTTTCCCAAGACTTCTCAACTGGTTAATGGAACTGGGACCCCAACTCAGTTCTGTCAGACTCAGACAATCCACACAAATAAAAAAAAATTTTATTAGAGAAGGTGTGGATTTACAGAACAATCATGCATAAGATATCGGATGCCCATACACCACCCCAATACCAACACCTTGCATTGGAGTGGAGCATTTGGATGATAGTTCTTTTTTTTTTTTTTTACAATTGTACTATTAATTAAAGTCCATGGTTTAACTTAGGTTTCCTTGTTTTTGTAGCATAGTTCCATGTTTTTTTAAAAAAAACTTTTTTTTTCTGTTACCATATATACAATCTAACATATCCCATTTTAATCATATTCAGATATATATTTCAATGCTGTTAATATTCTTCACAATATTGCATTACCGTCACCACCATCCATTACCTAAACATTTCCATCATTCCAAATAGGAACCCTGTACATTTTAAGCCTTAACTTCCCATTCCCTGTCCCCACCCCATCACTTGTCACCTATATTTTGGATTCTGACTATGAGTTTGCTTATTCTAATTGTTCTAATTGTTTCAAATCAGTGAGGTCGTACAATGTGTCCTTTTGTGTCTGGCTTATTACACTCAACATGATGTCTTCAAGATTCATGCATATTGTCACATGTATCAGGACTTCATTCCTTTTTACAGCTGAATAATCTTCCATTGTATATACCACATTTTAATTATCTTTTCATCAGTTGATGGACAGTTGGGTTGCTTCTATCTTTTGGCCATTGTGAATAATGCCACTACAAATATCAGTGTGCAAATATCTGTTCAAGTCCCTGCTTTAATTCTTTTGGATATATACCTAGTAGTGGGATTGCTGGGTCATATGGTAGTTCTATACTTAGCTTTCTGAGGAACCGCCAAACTATCTTCCACAGTGTCCACACCATTTTACGTTGCCACCAGCAATGAATGAGTGTTCCTATTTCTCTCCATCCTCTCCAACACTTGTTATTTTCTGTTTTGTTGTTGTTGTTGTTGTTATTATTGTTGTTTTAATAGCAGCCATTCCAATGGGTGTGCAATGATATCTCATTGTGGTTTTGATTTGCATTTCCCTGATGGCTAATGGTGTTGAGCATCTTTTCATGTGCTTTCTGGCCAAAGTATATCTTCTTTGGAGAGATGTCTGTTTTTAATTGGCTTGTCTATCTTTTTGTTGTTATGTTGAAAGATTTCTTTATATATTCTGGATATTAAACTATTGGATACATGGTTACCAAATATTTTCCCCCATTGTGTAGGTTGTCATTTTACTTTCATGATTAAGTCCTTTGAGGCACATAAGTTTTTAATTTTGATGAGGTTCCGTTTATCTTTCTTTCGTTGCTTATGCTTTGGGTATAAAGTCTAAGAAACCATTGCTTGACAAAAGGTCCCGAATATGCTTCCCTCATTTTCTTCTAAGAGTTTGATAGTTCTAGCTCTTCTGTTTAGATCTTTGATACATTTTGGGTTGAGTTTTGTACATGATGTGAGGTGGAGGTCCTCCCTTTTTTTTTTTCCTGCAAATGTAGATCCAGTTTTTCCAGCACCATTTGTTGAAGAGTCTATTCTTTCCCACTTGAGTGGTCTTTATCACCTTGTCAAAAATCAGTTGGCCATAAACGTGAGGGTTGAGTTCTGAGCTCTCAATTCTGTTCTGTTCATTTATATGTCTTTGTACCAGTACCGTGCTCTTTTGATTACTGTGGCTTTGTAATATGTTTTAAAATCATAATCCACTAAGCATGGATTATAGTTTACATTGTAGTTTACACTCTCTTCCACTCAATTCTGTAGGTTATGGCAAGATATATAATGGCCTGTATATGTGATTGCAATGTCACTCAAGTCAATTCCAAGTCCTGAAAATGCCCCCATATTACATCTCTTTTTCCCTCTCCCTGACTACAGCACCTCCAGTGGCCACTGTCTCCACATCAATGATATAATTTCTTCCATTGCTAGAATCACAATAAGTCTATAGTAGAAGACCAGTAAATCTATTCTAGTCCATATTTTATTCCCCAATCCTGAGGATTCTGGGATGTTGATGCCCATTCTGCCTCTAATTGAAAGGGGGCTTCGATCCCATATGGCTGATGGATAGGACTCTTCTTGCCTGAAGTTGTAGAATCTCGGTTTCTTGGTGTGATGGTTGTCCATCCTCACCTCCTTATTAGTTGTCCTGGGTAAGTCCAATGAACTGGAGAGTAGGTGTAGCAACTCCACTGAAGCTTAGGGCCCAGCTGGCACATGGACAGCCCAGAGATTAAAGTCTCTTCGATGTACACCTACCCACCAAGCACAAACTATAGGTTCAAATAATAGGGATAAGAGGCATGTGTAAAGAAGTCACATCTGAGTCCAACTCTGTCATACTTGGGAGCAAAAATTCCAAAGTAGAGCCCACTGGCAAGGCACCAAACTCCGGTGCTATCTGCCATGACCGTAGGACCTGGGTGTCTCTGTAGCCCTCAGGAACCCCACCATTTGGCGTAGTATCTACCTTGGCCATCTATGAGATCCTGCTGAGACGTGCATAAGCGTTACCTCTCTGATGACCTCCCTTCTCACTTTGAAGTCTCTTTGCCATATACACTTATTTGTCTTTACCTTTTCTCCCTTTTTTTCAAGGTCTTTTTCCAGTTGTATCACCAGCCAGTGTTTGGTAGTAATCCCTCAGTGCCAGGGCGGCTCATCCCCAGGAGTCATGTCCCTCGATGGTGGGGAAGGTAATGCATTTGTATGCTGAATTTGGCTTAGAGAAAGGCCACATTTGAGCAACAAGGAGGCTTTCAGGAGGTAACTCTTAGGCATTCTACAACATTAGGCTGTTGCAAATTCAAGAGCAAAATGCTCATAAACATAGTCATCAATATCAAGGGTCCATCAATGGACCATCTTTCTTCACTAGTCATTGCCTCTATACTTGGGGGATTGTTGCTGTTCCATTAGAGAATATGGCAGAGCTCCCAGGATGGGAATTCAATAATCTTTCGGTTCTTGTGTGATTCTCTACCCACTGTGGCAATGCCCCATGAACATTTGAACATATTTATATACCTTATATGTATGCCCAGGTGAACTTCCTCCCATGTATCCCCCATCACTGACACCCCACCCCATTGATCCTCCCCTGCCATAGTTGTAACCCTTCTGTGATCCAAAACTTCTTCAAAAACGAAGCCAATAATATTGCCAAATTTGATTAATAAGAAAATGAAATAATAATGATAAGTTTAAGCATAAGAAGTAAAATACATAATAATTTAGAGAAACTAAATCTAAAATAAAGAAAAAAATTGGGGTACTTAAAAAATGAAAAATATTTAAAAAATAAAAAATAAATTAAAAAAATTTTTTTAACTTCATTATCCCGTCTCCTTAGCAAATGATTAAGATGATGATTGATCACACAGCATTTTAGTATACTTTTGGTGTTTTTACAAAATGCCAAAATTACAGTTCTTGTCTAGTAGTTCACGTTTTCTATTTATAATGTTCCAAGTTTTAGACTCCCTTCTTAACTATTTTTGTCCTTCTCTTTAAGCAAAACTTAATTGGCAGAGTATGTATGGAGCCCTGACTCCTATTAGATTCCTATGGTGGCAACAGGGCATTTCTGAATTTGTGCCAGCCTCAGGGAAGAAATATATTTCAGAAATATTGCCTGGCTAGATCTCTGTTGTGTTGCAGACAGCTCTTGAGAGATTAAAAAGAAGGCTGTCTCCTTCAAAGACCAAACCCCTGAGCTTCAGCATTTTTTTTTCTCCAAGTGGTGTCCGTTGTGATTGACATTGTGGCATAGAGGTAGTATATTGGGCCTTGTATTTTTACAGTGGTATCAGAAAATCATAGAGTATTAAGTACATAAATTATAATTCACAATATTAATTATTTTACCATTGATTTAAATCTTCTGGATCCCTTCTCTTCCCTTCTTTTTTCTTTCCTTTCTTTCTCTTTCCATTCAGTAGGCTTCAGCTCTTTGAGTTTATTCTTTTTTCTAAGTATTATTTCCGTGATTCCAATATTGATCCTAGTTTTAGTAACTTTTTTCTTTAATTTTAAAAAAGTTTTAGAGTACATAAATGTTACATCGAAAATATAAGGGATTCCTATCTACCCCACCCCCCCACACACACACTTTCTCCCATTAACATCTTTCATTAGTATGGTACATTTGTTACAATTCATTAACACATGTTGAAGCATTTCTACTAAACATGGTCTATAGTTTACATTATGGTTTACACTTTGCACTGCACAATTTTTTAGGTTTTGACAAAATGTATAATGGCTTGTATCCATCATTGCAATATCATGCAGAACAATTCCAATGTCCCCAAAATGCCCCATGTCACACCTGTTCTTCCCTCTCCTTCCCCTCAGAACTTTTGGTGTTAGTAACTTTTTAACGTTTGTTGTTTTAAAAAAGCCTCTTGGAATTAAGAAAATAGGTGAATTCAGTTTTCTTCCCACCTCACTTCCCTCCCCAGTCAAGTTTTCTTTCACGTCATTTAAATCTGTCAATGGGTGGTGTCTTCTTATGGTTGAGTTTTTAGTCCATGCTCTCAGTTTCAGTTCAACACTATAGTATTTGCCTTACACTATTCACCTATGTCCCAACTTCATTTCCCCTTGAACTCTAGCCCCAGACATTCCTCAATGGATCTTCCTTTTGGGGGCAGATACACAACACTCTGCTCTGCTTCTTGGAATGGAAACTCTATTATCATTCCTCACACCATGGAGTCTCTTGAAATTGTCCCCTGCTTTTCTCACCCCATTTTTGTCACTCTGAATTCCCCAGCCCCTCAGACTTTCCTCTGATTATCCTTGAGTCCCCTCTGTCTCATGAATTGACATTTCCATTTTACCCTGACTCCTAGTTGGAGCACCTCCATCAGAGTTCCCAGTCCTATCAGGCATCACCATTACTCCCTGCTATCCCTATTATCACTGATAAAGATTTTATTTCCAGATCTTATTATCAGGACATTGCTTCCTCTGTGTTTAAAAAAAATTAACAGAAGCATTAGTTTCTCTTCAATAATCATAACTTCATTTCTCTGACTCCAGATTAGATTAGTAATAATTGTGAATGGAGTTTTGAATGTGAAACATCTATTCTTTACCTCCATTCCTCTTCCTAGTCTTTATCTGCATTCCATTCCTGGCTGTCTCATTGAGCTCATGCAAACAGAAAGTATTGCAACAATATGTAGAATATGGTACAAAAGTGCAAAGAAGGAAAATTAGAATATGATGTTCCTATACTAAATTTTCAGAGTTGAAGCAGAATTTTCTGGTGTTTCTAATACCATAGCTACAAACTCTAGAGCCCCATTAAGACCTGTTAAGACGTTTTCTGAGTTAACTCTAGTGACTAAAGACATTGTGATCCTTTTCTGGGTGTTGCCCAATGAGAACACTCAGAGAGGGTCAAGGGTCCGTTTAAATGTACAAGATCTATATATCTCATGTCAATACCGTCACTGTTGCAGCCTCTACCAGGATCAATGCTTTAGAATCCTTTGTCTCTTCCCTCTCCTTCTATTTAACAAGCATGGGCAGATATGTGACTCTTATATATCCAGATAGTCACTAAATGTCTTGTCCCCCCTGTTGACCCTGTACTTTTCCCCATTGTAGGTGCCTGCCTCAAGCCTGGGTTGTAGCATCAGCCTCCTTGCTATTGTCCCTGGTCCTATGCTCTTTCAAGGCCATTTGGCTGCCTGTTTGTCTTATGATTTCTTCCCTAGCCTCTCAAACTTCAGTGGCTTCTAATTTTCTACCACATAAAGCATAATTCCAGTGACATCATTTAAATCTTCTATAATCTGGGTCCACCCTACCATCTGTTCTTACCACACTTATAGATAAAGATCTTGCACTGGAACTCCTGCTCTGCTTTCTTCTCTGCCTCCAGCCATCGTTGAGTGTCCTTCTCAGGTCTGGCCACCAATAAACCTTCCCTAGAAGCCTGAGTTCTCATCCATGATGGTGATGGTAACAAGCACTACCAGAAGCAATGGGCAGTAGTTTAGACTTGGACTGCCTACCAGCTGTGACTTTGTACAAATGACTTAAACACTTTGTACATTGATTTTCTTCAGCTTAAAATGAAGATAATAGTACCAAATAAATTCCAAATCTCTGTGGCTTATAACAAACATTTGTTTCTTGTTCATGACACATGTAGGCTATGCACAGGCTGTAGCTCTGCCCTATCTGTTGTCTTCATTCTGAAATACAACTGAAGGAGCATCCCCCATTTGGGGCCAGTATTGTGATGGAATTTCTGGGTGCCTCTTAGGGCGTCTGCTGGGATGCAGCGTAGATCACATCTGTGTAGTTCCATAGGCTAAAGTGTCACATGACCAACCCTAGAGTCATTGGGGTAGGGATATGTTCTCCTTACACAGGGAAAGGGGTAGGGCTTTTTTGTGAATAATAGTGCAATCCACCATGCTGCCTCATAGGGTTATTGTGAGGTATAAATGAGTTAGAGCTTAGAAGGGTGCCTGGCACACAGTAAGAACTAGGTGTCCATTACTATTAAGTCTTGTGCCAGGTACTGTGCTAAGCACCATATGTGTATGTGATAGGTTGAAGCTGTAGGACCCCAGAAAGGCATGTTTTTACATTTAATCCATGCCTGTGGGTGTGGACCCACTGTAACTAGAACCTTTTGGTGAGGCTGCTTCAGTTAACGTGTGATCCACCTCATTCAGGATGGGTCTTAATACTCTTACTGGAATCCTTTATTAACAAAATGAATAGAATGAGAGAGAGAGAGCCATTGAAACAAGAAGTTGAACACAATGAAACCTGAAAGAGAAGGGAGAGACCAGCAGATGCTGCCAGGTGCCTTGCCACATGGCAGAGAGGAGTCCAGAATCACCAGCAGCCAGTCTTTGGCAAGAAAGCATAGCCTTGATGATGCCTTGATTTGGACATTTTTCTGTCTCAAAACTGTAAGCTAATAAATTCCCATTGTTAAAAGCCAACCCATTTTATGATGTCTACTTAAGCAGTCTAAAAAACTAAAACTGTGTATCATATCATGTATTTCTCAAGAGAATCCTGTGAGGTTGATATTATTACCTCCAATTTACAATTGAGTAAACTGGAAACTTACAGAAGGGAAGTAGATTGCCCACAGTCACATGGTTTGCAAGAGACAGAATGGGCATTCAAAACCAGGCCTGTCCAACTCCAGAACCCATGCTTCTAACCTTTTATTATTTTGGAAACATGTATCAGGAAGGTTCCTCCTAAATTTTATAAGCATATTTCACTGCTGCCACTGTAGTCTCCACCATCCCTGCATACTCTGCCATGCCCTTGAAGGACTTGCTTTTAATCATTAGGCAGCTGCCCACCCATAAATCACAGCTGCCAAAATCCCCAGACTTTGGTCATAATGACTTCTAATTTGGGTTATTTGATTCAAACAGTGCAGCAGCCAATTCTATTGGACACCAACTGGGTTCTTGGTACTTGGGCTCTAAAGCTCTCAATCCTGGGTTTGGAGAGCAGAATTTATTATACCAACCCTTATCTTGCATTCTGTGGGGTCCTACTTGTCCAAATCCTCTCTGGGTCCCCCATACCCTGTCCCCAAGGCAAAAGCCAGATCTCACAAGGAGTCTCTCTGGATATTGCTATTGAGAGAGTTAGCTATTTGGCCCTGTTCATGTATCTCATCAGTGGGCAAAAGGTAAAATAAAGCATGTGGGCACCTGCAATCCTGTGAGTCCAGGCCTGTCTACTTTTAAGCCTTTTAGGGTTTTAAGGTGTCCTTAAAAGAACTGGCTGGCCCTCAGGTTCACTCTTCTAAGCTGAGGGCAGGCAGCTCAGTTCCTTCACTTGTTGCTAGTGTTCTGTGTGGATATGAGCTTCCTGAGGACAGAGAACTATGTTTCATGATCCTTCCACATTTCTAGCATTCCAGGGAGAACATGCAGAGATTAATCACAGCCCCTACCTTCAGGAAGTTTACAGTCTAGAAGCATTACTATAAAATGAGAATGATCATGTCTCCTTCCCTGTTGTCATGTGGATCCAAATTTAAGGAGAGGATATAGTGAAGTGTTATGAGCATGACCTAGAGGCAAATTGCCTGGTTTATATCCCAGTTTGCAATTTACTAGCTATGTAATCTTCGGCAAGTTACTTAACCCTTTTCATGCTTCAGTTTTCCCATCTATAGGGTGGGGACAATAATAGTACTTATTTCACAGCATTATTGTGAGGATTAAATGAGTTAGTACAAGTGTTAGGCACATAATAAGAATTCAATAAATGTTAGCTATTATAAATAACAATAATACTTAGGAAACACCTAGAATTGCTAGAATAATGCTACTCAAAGTGGCCGTCTGCAGTGAGATAAGGAACCTGTGCCACAATGTAAATCAATACTCTGCTTCCTTCTTTGAAAAATTCTTGCTAGGAAAAAAATGTGTGCTTGGTGATAAAGTGATTTACATTGTCGCTCAGGCTGCTTGTTTTCTTTTGTAGACCAGTAAAAAACAGTTTACAGACCACACCTTGATATGGTCCTATGCCTAGGATATAGTAGGCAGTCAGTAAATTCGTTTAATTATGTACTTTAGCCTGAAAAAGCTCTATATTTAAGATTTCTTGTTAAGGTAGATAAATAGATTTCTACTTCACCAATTTTATAGATTTGAAGTTCTATATATGTCACACAATATAAATCCGTATTTTACTTATATTATTTATGATCTTCCTATATCTTTCAAGATATGGAAATAGGGTAAATCTTGGCCATTTCTTTTGGTAAAAGCTCTGAATATTTTCCAATAGTGAAGCAAAGATAAAGATAGCCATATGGGTTGTCATGTGAAGTCTAGAATGGGCTTTTCCAGAGAGCAGGAAGACCTGTGAGGTGATGTCCTCATTTTCCTCTGCCAACACATCAGCATTTACTTACATAGTCAAATCTTAAAAACTAAGCAAATGAATTTTCAGGTGAGGTTTATTTGTATAAATAAGTTTGGAAACTGTACCTTTTGTTACCATAAAAATCAAGAATGGTGGTGTAACCGAGAAAGAAATTCATATTGTAAGTGAACATTTTTTGCTTCATTTACACCAAAGCAGTTTAACATGAAATTAGTAGTATTGGACACAATGCCCCAGCTATAAAGATGAACTTTTCTATGTACTCTTAAAGATGAAAATTTAATAACAGACTGTTTTTGAAAATACTTTAATTCCTTAGTTTTAAATAAATTTGCCTTTTCTCTTTTTTAATTTCTGCAAATAGTGTATTTTTATGAGAAGTTATTAACAATCATTTTTACTCCATTACAATTGAAGCTTAAGGACATATATGCCAGTTGTTCTAGAAAATTTTGAATTGCATGAGAGTCTTGTTTTCAAGGCTGAAAAATTAGATTTTTGATAGATTAGGGAGGAAACTATTTGAGTTGATGGGGCAGACAAAGGCAGGCTGCTTTGTGCAACTGTATCTCCTAATATCTTCCTCAAAATAGCATCATAGGATGTGCAGTGAAGGTGGTGACCCTCTGTCATTCCAGAAGAAAAGGGGATGTAGGTCGTGCAGTCCGAAGGTTCTCAGGGATGGAGGAAAAACGTCTCAAAAACAGGAAAGGACCGTTTGAAAATGCAAAAGAAAATGGACATCCTAGAAACAAATTTGATTGTTTTTTTTAGCCTCAAAGCGGTCTTGTAATCCTAACAGATAGTACCATAGCTCCCTCTACTGCATAAAGAGGCAAAGAGGCAAAACACTGTCCACCAAAAAAGCATCCTCCCCCTGGGGCTGGCTTTTTTGTTTTTTGAATCTTTTGGTTCTTTTCCCAAGCAAATCCATTGTAAATGTTTTTGTTTTTGTTGTTTTGCATTCAATCATCATTTCTCTCCTCTTCTACTAATTTCATGTTTGAAAGATTTATGGGTATCATTTCAAAAGCTGACATTTCAAAGAAAGCATAATAGGAAATTATAGTTTAATGATTTGGTTGAGGTATCAAGATATGCATGCACATAAAGTACAATTTAGAAATATATTGCACTTGGATAAAATATGTGTGGGAAAGACTGGCAAGGGAGAAGACAGAATTGTTATCTGATGAAGAGGAGAGCTGATGTTTTAAAGACCTGAATTTTCTGACACTAATTTGCTTGATGCCTTGGGCAAGTTACTTAACTTTCTTTGTGTGCTGCAGTTTCTCCATTTAAAAAAAAAAAAAATGAGGATAATGGCATATGCCTTTTCTCTGCCTCATAGAATTCTTATCAGAATGATATAAGATCAAGTAATGCCCCACTTATCCAGCCATCATAATTCCAGTTTCAGCCATCTGTAATGAATCTCAGAAGCAGAACAGTCCTGTGAGCTAGGAGAGCACTGAATGCTCTAGAAAAGGCAAACTCCATTGGCTGAATTTTGTATAAATTAAGCTCAGTGATTTAACAAGCTTGCTGGTGGGCTGGTAGGGTTGTTTTATATTTTCCTTTTTATAGTTCTTCCTGGGTTGCCTAGAAAGACAAATTTAAATGAAAAAAAAAAGAAAGGTAAGGAGGAAAGGATGATGGAGGCAGGTAGAAGTTTCTCCTTAGAAATCACAGCAAATACAACTAGAGAAGAAATCCCAGGAGCCCCAGCAGCATTCTGAGGCCAGAATTGGCAATAAACAGCTTTCTGTATTTCAATCAATCACACTATACTGCATCCCTGCTTCAGAGTTTATAGGCCTTGGCAAAAGGTTTCTGAGTCATGTGCAGAATGCTCGTTTACAAAGAAGTTTATAATACATTGACAAAGAAGTATGTGCTGCATTTTAGGAAGAGTTCCTTTTTTAAAACCAAAACCAAAAAAAAAAAAAAAAAAAAAAGGTCTTTAAAGAGATATGCATCATTTATGTGGAAAATTAATATATATGGGAAATCTCATTTTTCCCCAGTGATTATAGATACATTATTTTAGACATATTTGTATTTTCTAAATCAAATGGAAAATTACTGCATGGGTTTCCTTCTTTATTGTTTCTGATCTGATTTAAATCACTTTCTAAATCACTTTAAAGCCAAATAAGGAGTTCTATTCTGTCAAATTGATGTGGGAGGAAGAGGGTGTCTTACAAAATAAAAATGTAAATTAACTATTGTTCATTGTATTTGGGCTTTTAAAAAAGACTTTCTTTTATTGGATAGAACTGAAAACTTAAAGTTCTAGATGGATATTTGTAGAGATATTTTTAAAATGTCTTAAATGACCAAGCATTTTATTTTCATGCCATAAGGACAACAAATTATTTATGTTTCATTTTGAAATGCTTTTATGTATCATCTTCATTAAAATAAGTGCTAAATTTACAAATCCCAAGATTCTTTCTGTATTTATTATCTGATAGAGGCAGGAAAAAATTGATACCCCCATTGTTCTTTTCCATCTATATGGGAAAATCTTCTGGGCATTCATTTGAGGTTAGTGTAGATCAGTACTTAAACCATTTGAAGAACCAAAGGGTCTTTCCCTTCCCTCCCTCCCTCCCTCCCTCCTTCATTCCTTCTTTCCTCCTCTCCTCTTTCCCTCTTTCCCTCTTTCTTAATTTCCTTTTTGTCTTAGACAAATATGTAGTTCAACTGTACATAATACCTGTAAAGTTAGGGCCACATGCCTTATCTGCCTTTGACAACCCCTAAACTGGACTATACTCTGTTCAGTTTGATGAGTCAAATGATTACATACTTGAATGCCAAAGCAATGCCAAATTGCTATGTATGTTGCTGAACACTCTCAATTTTGGCACTTACTGGTCATGGACCAGTTACTGTCGGCTTGTCGGCAAGCGCTCTGGAATAGCACTGGTTATATTAGTGATGAACAGCACACACCCTTCAATGGAACTATACTGCTTGGGTTTGAACCCCACCTTTGCCATTTGTTGGCTGTGAGACTTGAGGCACGTAGCAGGTCTATGCCTCTGGTGTGGACTCACAGCGGGGTCTCATAGGGTTGCTGCAAGTGTTACATGAATAAAACACTGACTACCTTAGAACTTAATAACTTAATAGTTTGCTTACTGTGTTTTTATGGGTAGTATTATTGTTACTAAATCAGCCAAGCTGAATTTTGAGCCTACTTGAACTTCCTCTATTTTGTTGACTTCTCTGGAGTAACTGTTTTTGAACCTAATTTACTTTTTTTTTCTTTTAGGCACCAAAATTTTTATTTACCCACCTTCCTGCTCTCTTTTAATACATTATCAACCAAATTAATCTCTTTTTGACCCAGCGTTGTGATAGGAACCATGATGTTACAAAGTGATGGCAATCCTATGCCTGTTTTTACATTTTTCTGGCCCCTGTCAACCTCTGTCTGTCAATTCTCTTATCCCCTCAACAATCTTAAGGCATATATTTTAAGCAAATGTAGACTGTGAAAGTAATCAAAGTCAAGGATATTATTTTGGGGGAATGTGATTCATTCATTCATTCGATAGAAATGAATGATGCAAATATTCAATGAATACTTAATAATCAAGGAATATCTGTTGAGTATAACTTTCATATTCAGGATTTAGGGACATCAATAGATTCCTAAGAGATAAGCAGTGAGTCACTGAATTTCTGCTGAAGGTCCCAGCTTTAAAAATCTGGTTAGAGTTGTTTTCTTAGTCACAAAGATATTACTATCAGTTCCTTAGCTTAAACTATCATATTCGGCCTCCCAAGACATTCAAGTTGCATACTTGGTGCTGCATGTCCTATAAGTTAGCCACAATAAAATGGTAGTAGTTCTGCATTAATGATATGCTACTGCCAGTGGTGAATTCTCTTGTTTAGTGGTATCTATTGATATTTCTTCTGAGAGAACAGCGGAGTACTTTTGGTTCTTAGGAAACTGATTATAGATTGTTGAGGATGTGGGCCAAAATTGGACTTTATACAGTTATAGGGCACAGGGTAAAGAAAATATTATAAATGCCTTCCTCTGAAAAGAGATTGATTGCTGTAATTGCATACTTAGAAAGCATTTATCTTTAATGTGTTCGCTTATTCATTTGCTTGATATATATTTATTAGTGCCCACTACGTGCTAAGTGTTTTCTAGGTGCCAAGAACATTTTCAATGATCAAGGCAGATAAAGTCTCTGTTCTGCTGAAGTTTATGTTTTAGTAGGGGAAGTAGAAAAGAAAAGCAGGTAAAAAATAAACAAAATAAAATAAGTGTCATGGAATAAATAGC
Source organism: Tolypeutes matacus (assembly GCA_026826555.1). Lineage (NCBI taxonomy): Eukaryota > Metazoa > Chordata > Mammalia > Cingulata > Chlamyphoridae > Tolypeutes > Tolypeutes matacus. The sequence goes on from JAKSZT010053825.1 coordinate 18,576,949, forward strand.
AAAGTTATAAGAAGATACACAAAAAGGTCTACTGTTTTAAAAAATGGTTAGGATAAGCATTTCTAAGGAGGTAACATTTGAACGGAGACCCAAAGGACAAAATAGAGTAAGTCATGTAAATAGCTAGGAAAAGCATTCTAGGCAGGTTGGAAAACAGATGTTTACTCTGTGCAGTATCAGGCATTTCAAATAACTCATCAGTAGTAGTAGATGTTGTATCTTTTCTCCAGCTGTTTATAACCTGTGGTGGTTTTTATACATATATACAAAACCAACTACCACTCAATTTTTCTTGGGAAGAAGTAAGTGGCCAAAGAGTTTCAGCTGGCTATCAAATCTCTCTTCAGAGCAAAGGCTAGTATCCTCTCTGGCAACAGAGATACTTCAGTCCTACTTTAATTTACCATGCCAGATTTTTGGTATCTTGGAAGTTAATTTCTTTAGCAACTACTGCATCCTCCTAGGACGTCACTGAGGGCTGATCAGGGCTGCAGTTCAGAGTTCCTAAGACTTTGCCAGAGCACCAGATGCATTCCATGTGCTCCTGACTTTCTTACATGCTATCCATCAGTACACTGCAGACACCTCTCAGGCATTTAATTCCATTGTGAGTTTTCCTTGATACAAAGTACTTTCATTGACTAATTTTTTGTACCTTATCCACTAGATTAACTAGTTTTGAAACTCTTGAAACTCTTGACTACCACCTTTCTCAGAAGTCAAAAATCTTTCCATTTCTGCTATATCTCATGTCTTCTTGTACTTTGCTAATAATGAATCAATAAATTGCTCATTTCTTATTCTCTTCCAAATGAAGCCATGTATGATAAGCCTTAATTAATTCTTATTTTTTCTTGGCCAGAAAATCCTACTGCTATTTGAAAATTTCATATAGAGTATGGAAATTAATTTACTTCCAATATTGAAAAATAATCATCTTCTTGTGCAGTTTAAACTAAATTTTGGTTTATTTTGTCTATTGAAAATAGTATGTAAGTCAAACTTTTTTATTTGTAAGTTACTTTTTATAGATTTGCTATGAAAGAGAGAATTTATATTATAATTCTTTCTTTTGATACTGTGGGAAATGTCTAGAAATATACATTAATGAATCTTGAAGACTTTGGTTATGAACTAGTTACAGTGTCCCCTTTACAGACTTCAGTGATATTGAATACTTCTTAAAGACAGGAAATGAGTAATGCTGTATCTAGTGAAACTCTAGGAAGAATTTAAAATGTAATCATCATTAGCAAAAATTCTAAAAACAGCATGTTCTTACTCAGTATATTGACTTCCTTGCTATCTTAATTTTATATATTTGCTTTCCTTACTCAAGATGTCCTCCTTTTAGTATTGCAGATCTAGAGCCAATTATGGTACAATGACCTGAATTCTGTGTGTCTTATGCATTATCAACTAGATTTTTCAATTAATCTTGATTTTCATAATAGTAAATACGTAAAAGAAAAAAAAACAATGTAAATTTCAATTTTTGATTGATTTGAGTGAAAACCAAAATTTTCACTGACCTTTTATCCAGGATTTTCCCTTATTTATGAAGTTATCATTAACTTCATATTGAGTCTTGTTGAAATTTTTTACACTAATTTCACCTCATATTATGTAAGTCTAAGTTGGAAAAAAAAGTTTTAAGCATAGAATGTAAATATTTAGGAAGGTTGCCTATCTGAAAAGTTTGCTACTATTCCTGGCAGAAGTCTTAATAATATTTGGAACCATGGGTATTGTTTTTCTTTTGGCAAATTATTTATTTATTTTGTTCAGGTTTCCATTTGCAAAGTAATAATAAAAAATTTCTTGCTAAAATGGAAGGTATTTTTAAAATGACAAATAATGATTCACAAGAAAAAAATTAAAGGTAAAAGAAAATTTAAGAGTAATGATGGCCATATATTTTACATTTATTTTTCTTTATTAGGACCAACTTAAGGTACAGAAATACAATAGTAAATAATGTAATGCAGTGGTTCTCAACTCTGGTATGTATAATAATCATCATTCAAGCTTTTACTTTTGTGTGTATGTATGATTGTATGATAGGTGATAGTCAGTGGAATTGTTTCCAGGTACTGTAGTTCTCTTTCTAGACATATTGTAGAATTTCACTTTCTTACTCCCTTTATTAGGTATGTCCACATGACTTGCTTTAGCCAGAGAGGGTGAGAAGAATTAACAAGTTGTCACTTCAGGAGGAAGCTTTAGAAATTAGTGTACCAGTTGCTATGTTCCCTTCTCACTTCTCTGGTGATTGTGTAAGAATGTGGCAGCCTGGGTCCCTGAGTTACTAGGGTAAACAAAGCCCCCATGGGACATGTAGTATGAATGACAAATAATCTTTTGCTGTTATGTTAAACTTCTGAGATTTGGCGGTTATTTATAACCTTAGCCTAATACATAACTGATACAGGGTTTAAAAATGTAACTCTGTGTCATAGAATTAGAGTTTATTTTCTAGTTTGCTAAGCCTTATTATCTTTAAGGGGCAATGAATTTCATTAAGTTTTTTTCCTTAATCTGTTGAAGTGACCATATGTGGTCTGTTTGTTTTGTTTTGTTTTCTCATTTTAATTGGTTAATATCATATGTTATATTACAAATATTCTCATATTTAAATATCTTTCCATTCCTGATGCAATCCCTAATGATCATGATATGTGGGGTTTTGTTTGTTTGTTTGTTTTGCTTGTTTTTTAAACTTTTTAAATTTTTGAAATACTTTCAAACTTACAGGATAGTTACAAAAATAATACAAATGCATAGAGCTCCTTTATACCTCTATCTCCCCAGATACCCAATTCCACCAATTTTAACATTTTGCCACATTTGCCATAACATACTATCCATCTATCTATCCATACATTTATTTATCCACCTAACTATCTGTCTGTCTATTTTGTGAACACTTGAATGTAGATTGGATATATCATGCTCCTTGTGTGTAGGGTTTATATATCAATGACATGTAATACTGCCATATACATTTCCTAAATACAAAGATATTCACTTGTAACTACCAAGTAATAACCAAGGATATTAATGTAACCAACTTAAGTACAGTTGTCAAGTTCAAGAAATTTGACATTGACATAAAGCTTGCAGTCTATGTTCTAATTTTTTCATATGCCCCAATAATGTCCTGTCGAGCCTTTTTTCCTCCCTTATTAGATCCCACCCAGGATCACATGCTGCATTTAATTGTCATTGTCTCTTTAGTAGCTCTTTTTTTTTTTTTTTAATCATAGGAACATATATACTACGTAAACTTTCCAATCTCAACCACTCCCAAGTATACCATTCACTGAGATTAATCATATTCACAATACTACAATACCCGCCACTACCTTCCATTTCTAAAACTTTCCCATCACCCCATTATACATTAACTCCCATACCTCTTGCCCCTCCACCCCTGCCCCTCCCTGGTAATGTGTACTTTCTGTCTCTATGAGCTTGCATATTCTCTGTCACTTTCTTTGTTAGTTACCATGGCGCTTAAATTTAGCATCCTAAATCTATAACATTCTCATTTGCTTTAATACCAACTTAACTTCAATAGTATATACAAACTTTGATCCTATAGCCTTCTCCCCACCTTTATGTATTTTTGTCACACATTTGTTTATATGAGTCCAAACCATTGATTTATCATTGCATTTTATTCATTTGCCTGTTAGGTCCTGTAGGAACTAAAAGGTGGAGTTACAAACCAAAAATATAAAAATACTGGCATTTATATTTTCACATGTTCTTACCCTTACCAGAGATCTTTATTCTTCATGCAGCTTTGATTTACTGTCCATTGCGCTTTCCTTTCAAATTGCAGAATTCTCTTTAGTATATCTTGTAGGGCTGGATTTATTTATCTGGGAATATCTTAATCTCTCCCTCAATTTTGAAAGACAGTTTTACCAGATATAGAATTTTTGGTTGGCAATTTTTTGCCTTCAGCACTTTAAATATGTCATCTTACTGCTTGCCTCCATGATTTCTGATGAGAAATTGGCACAGTCTCCCTTGTATGTGACATGCTGCTTATCTCTTGCAGCTTTCAAAATTCTTTTTATCTTTGGCATTCAATAGTTTGATGATAATATTTTGTGCTGTGGGTCTATTTTGGTTTATCCTGCTTGGAGTTCATTGAGCATCTTGGATGTGTCTATTCATGTCTTTCATTAAATTTGGAAGTTTTCAGCCATTGTTCTTTGAATATCATCTCTGTCCCTTTCTCTCTTTCTTCTCCTTCTGGGACTCCCATAATGCATATATTGTTATGTTTGATGATGTCCTATAGGTTCCTCAGGCTCTGTTCGCTTTCCTTCATTCTTTCTTCTTTCTCCTCCTCAGATTGGATGATTTCAGTTGACTTATCTGCAAGTTCACTAAGGCTTCTGCTAGCTCCAATCTGCTGTTGAACCCCTCTAGGGAATTTTTAATTTGTTACTGTCATTTTCTGCTCTGTTTGCTTCCTTTTCATAATTTCCATCTCTCTATTGATATCTACCGTTTTCCTGATTTCCTTTAGTTCTTTGTCCACGTTTTGCTATACCTCTTTGAACATATTTAGGATCATTTTTTATGAAGTCTTTGTTGGTTATGTCCCAGGTCTGAGTTTGTTTCTAAGGCTTTATTCTCCTTTGCCTGGGCCATCACTTCCTGTTTCATTATGTGTTTAGTAAATTTTTGTTGAAACCTGGACATTTTGATATTTTAATGTGTTATCACTGGAATTTAGACTCTGAGGCAACTGTTCCTCAAGCTTTTATCCCAGCTAGTTAGTGTTCTGACAGGCCATTCCTTGAAAGCAGGAGCTAACAACAAAAAAAAGACAGAAAAAAAGAAAACATCTTTCCCAGTCTTTGCAGATTGACCTGTGCATGTGCTCTCCTTCAGAGTTTATTCTTACAGTGAGTTTAGAAAATAGCTCAAGCCAAAGAGTAGGGCCTGCCCTGATTCCTTCTGTGCATAAGTCTTATCTTGGGCATGTGTGTGGCCCTAGGAATTTCCCCATTTACATGGGTACAAATGTCCCCTCTTCCCCTAGAAACTGTTTCTACACAGTCCCAGGCAGTGCACTTCCCCTAGAAACTGTTTCTACACAGTCCCAGCAATCGCTTGCTCCAGGCAGCCACGACTTCACTGCTCTCCTAAGCATTCTGTGGGAGCGCTCTGTGAGCTGCCTTTTACATACAGGACAAGTTCTGGCATGGTGAGACTGTGACAAGTATCCTGGTTCAGTCCATCATATTGCCACCAGACAGATGGGAAAGACTTACATGCTCCCAGTATGTGCATGAGGGTTATTCTGCTTCTTCTGGAACCAGGATCAGGGACCCACACTGAGCACACAGGCTGGCTCCGTTCTGAGCTGGTGAGGGGATGGGGAATGGGCCACCCAGGGCTCCATGAGATCCTGCTGCTTTTAAAATACCCTTTTCTTGATTTGGCACTTGCCCTATTACTGCAATCCTTTATCCATTTCTGGAGGTTTGAGAAAGATGTTTCTGCTAGTTCTTGCTGGTTATTAAAAGCTTCTGTGGGGGTACAGAGCCTTGAAGTTTCATCTCAGCCTGTACTGGGTTCCTTGCAGATTTGACAGAATTTGTTTTTAAAACATTTGGACTTGGTACTTTTTGGTGAGTAGATTTTTTGACCATTGATCTATTTTCTTTAATCCTTATAGTTATTTTTAGGTTGTCTATTTTTTCTTGAATCAATTGTGTGTGTACGTGTGTTTTAGCAAGTACATTGTTATTTTTATTTTCATTTAAGCCCAAGTATGCTGTGGGCTAAAAAGTTATTTAGACAAGATGTATGATGCACATTTTGTATTGTAATACAAATTTCAGAGCATAAAGTATAACCATATCCTCTCTCTACCTTACTCTTCAACTCCACATATGATAATCTGAAATTCAGTATTTTTAAAACAGAGCAGCTCCTGTATCAAAATCAACGTTATTCGGGTACTTGTTTAAATCGTTTTTTCATGATGTGATAGAGCCACCTGTCCTCATTAAGTACTTAGCGGCATTTAGCACAATCCTCCTGCTACTTGACTACAACCATGAATGCAGTACTGATAAGTAAATAAGATTATGTAAGTTCAAACATTCAACATAAAAAGACTGTCTTGTGATTTAAACCAAACCAAAAATTGATTCTGAAAATATATTTTAAAAATATCCCCTAAACCATTATTAACACAATCCTTTTTTCTTTTATACATTATGTTCCAGGAGTAATAATTTTCTGTGCTTCCCTAGATCTTTCTATTGGTGCAGCCATCAGTCATCTTCTTTCTCAATATAAGTCTTTGCTCTAACGTGTGCCATTTGCCCAACCAAGTACCTGCCTCTAGCAGACATTACAGTTTCTTTGTTGTTCAGCTTTGCAAACTTGCTTACTGCCTCAGGTATATGCACTTGTTCTTTGAGCTTTTCTAGCCTTTTCTCTGTGATTCTGCGTTTTGTCCTCAATAAAATTTCTGACATCAGAACCTAGAGGGTTTCTCTTGGTTTCTTTCTTTGCCCTATTCCATCTTTCTCTTTTTCTTGGATTTTTCCTGGTTAACACATCCTTTGCTCTAGAACTTGGGCTGTCTTGATTTCTTTCTGAAGATTGAACACTTACTTCTTGTTTTTCCCTATCTTTGTATTTATCATTGGTCTCTTATCTTTCCTTCCTAACTTTCATATGCTCTTCCTTTCCTTTGCTTTCCTCTTCCTTCTCTCCTTTCTTGCTGTTGGTCATTATCATTTTGTTGTCTATCTCTTTCTTGTTCTCTTGGGGGATATTTCTCCCTCTCTTTCTCCCTTTTCCACTCTGTCATTTCTTTCTCTTTCTCTTTGGTCTCTTCCTCTTGGTTCAGCTTCTTGCTCATGCCTCTTCCAGTGAGACTTTCTCTGATTGGCCTCGCGGTGCCTATGGAAATCCTCCTTTTCTTTTCGGTAATCACGGTCGGTGCTGTACCTCTCCTGGTCCCTGGATTGCTTCTCTTGGTGCTGATCTGCCCTTTTCTCGTGTTCTCTTAAGTTGGAACTTTTTGTATGGTGTTTGGCACTGTGTCTTCTTTCTTCACTAGATGACTGTGAGTGAGTTTGAATTCTGTGAAGCTTGGAATCATTCCGGGAGGTCTCCATGCTTTTTTCCCTGCTGCAGTTCATTTATCATTTTCTTCCATTTCATCATCCTCACGCTCTTAGCATTAAAATCACTATCTGGATTTTCCTCTTCTTTTGTACCAGTCTGGAGAATGCATCTCTCATGTGGTATTCTATTCTCTGAACTTATTTCATCAGAGTAACCTCTTGATTTTTCTTCCTTTTTTCCAGACCTCACTTCACGAAAGCTGCATTTAGGGACTTCTTGTTCACCAACTGCTTGATTTAATAGGTGCCTATAGAATCCACTGAGATCTTTACATCCAAACATGCTTCTCATGCAGCAGCCCTCTTTTCTCTTTCCACCTCTTCTACTCTCTTTTGCAGTTTTTTCTTATAAGCAGACGTCACAATGTCTCTTTATCATCAAAGTCTCCCCTTTCCACTTCTCTCTGAATTTTCCATTTTTTTTTCCTGCTCCTTTTTTTCTGATCTCAACTGCTTTTAGTAAGTTGTGAATATACTTGAGCTTTCGGTCTTTTCCTAAGAGTAATTTGGGATAACTTTCCTCCTGTTTTATCTGCATTTTGTCATAAATACTATCATATTCATATACAGTAACATCTTCTGCAAGGGCCTTCTGGATTTCCAGTTTGGTCTATTTCATCACTTGCTTCTTAGCAGCTTCCCTCTGACAGCTTTCACTCACAGAGGTCTCATCATCATCATCATAATCATTCCCAAACATTCACAGTTTTTGCAAAACAGGGCACAACAAAGCTTTCTTTGGCAAAACAAGCCCATACCGCCTGCCCAGAATCACCATGTTGCTGCCATCTCCACTGAAGGTGGCTGGTGCCCATGTGACTCTAACAACAATGCTGGGGACATTGGATAAACTCTCATATGGCTTTTTTAATCAATTTAAATAATTATATTATTCTAGAAAATTGTTACTTTGTTTCAAATTTAATAGCACAGAGTTAAATAAATTCTTTTTATTCTCTACTGTATCTATACAATATTAATATTGTGGTTTTTTCTAATACTGTATATTTTTCTTAACCAAAAGAATCAGTGTTTTGCTTTAGCTGATACTCTAACGTTTCTACTTATAATTATTCTGTATATTGTTTTTCTGACTTTTTGAGTTGAATAACTCATGAAGCTTAATGTTTTTTAATAGACAATTTAATATTATGCATTTAGGTGCATCTCAGATTTTTTATGTAGTATTTGATTTTTAAAACTCTTTGACTAGTTTGGAAGTTATTGTTCCATTTCTATTCTTTTAGTGGTTAACCTTACATTTACAACATTCATATTTGATTTAACAAAGTTGAAAATTTTTACTCATCCCCTTTCAAAGTAAGCACTTTAGAAAGCTTTAATTCCCCACCTAGCTCATTGTTATTTCTCTCTCTCTCTCTCTCTTCCATTCTGGGTAATTTCCTCACATCACTACTACTCTCCTTCGCTATATCTAATATGCTGTTTTATTGGTCCATTTTTTTTCTTCTTTAATGAATAATTTTTTATTTGTAGAATTCTACTTGGTTCTTTTTCAAATCCATTGTTTTTGGTATCCTATTCTTTTTTTGTTTGTTTGTTTCTATTCCTTTTATCTCTATAAGGATTTTAAATATAGTTATTTTATAGTGGCTTTCAGATTAGTCTGTTAACTCAAATTCTAAAGAAGTTAATCTTCTAGTTTTTTTTATATATGCCTACTCTCCCTCATGGTGCAGTATTTCCTCATATTGCTTATAATTTGGGAATGTGAGTTTATCTTCATTGGAGGGTATTTTTTTCATGGGACTACCTGGCATGGATGGCTGAATTGTCTGCCTAGAGAAGCTTCATATGTTCTTCTACTGGGCACCTTAAGGCTTTTACTGATACAAAGTCATTTTTTAAATGTCTTTCTTAGTTTGTGGTTCCCTCACCGTAAGGGTAGTTTAAAGTTAGACTAAATTCTCATACACGCCTTGGGCTTGGGGTTTTTATTTCTCACAAGCTTTTTTGCTACTTCCATGGACCTATGAACAAATATTTCTAGAACCCTTTCACAGGGGAGGTAGTCATTCCAGGGTTTGGCTTTATGCAGTTCCAGCCCTCTATCTTCTGTAAGCCCAAGGCCACATCAGTTCTCACCTTCCTGGGGTCCCTTTCCATAATCTTACAAACACACACATTTGGACCTGATCCCTATGTATTTTTTAGCCAGATCCCCCCCTCCCCTACCACCCCCAATACCTTGGCATTAGCTCACAGCTGATCTGCCCTGGCTTGTATTTCTTCTTTATTCTGAGATCTGATAAACGTCCTCTTTTATCTTTCAAACTCATCTATGTACTTAAACTTCATTTTTTCTTATGTTTTTCCAGACTGTCTATGTATTTGTAGCAGGCAGGGAATGCTCATTAGTTCAGTCTACCATGTTGATAGAATTCCTTACTTCTAATAAAGGAAAACTAATCATTAACCAAAATATGGAAGTATGATAATGGCTTATGGCTGATGAGCTGAATCAGGGATGAGAGTGGAGTAATTGGGGAAAGCTGTTTGCACATTCCCTCATTTAATATCTACTCAGATTATATTATATAAGATGTCAGAGACTGTTCTTGACCCTGGGGATACAAAGATAATAAGATATAATTCCTTTCTTTAGGGAGTTCATAGCCTATCAAAGAGAATATGCAACAGAATGCAGTGAGAGAAATGTTAATAGATATATGTGTAATTGTTATAGAGCCTTTAAGTAAGATGCAGTACCTGTTTTGCTTGTTTGAGTTAGAGATGTGTTGATAGAATATGGGGTGTTCTTAAAGGATCTTATTAAACAACTAAAAGCTCACAAAAAGTAAGGGTGGCCTTTTAGGACAAGAGAAGAATATGTATAGAGACCATACCACTAGTGTGGATCTTTGGTTTGGCTGGAGAATGAGGAGTAAGTGAAGAAGTGGTGGCAGATGAATATACAGAATGAGGCAAAGACTTCTGGACTTTATTCTGTAAACAAGGGATCCATCATCTTTGTAAATTAGGAGGATAACATTGGTGGTTTTCTTACTAAAGATCTGTTAAGTTGCCGAGAGAGAGAAAAACTAGAAGCAGTGATTTGAGTTAGGATGTAGTTATACTCATCCAGGCCAGTGAGGATAGATTTTGAAAAGAAACAGTGGAGATGAAATGGAATTTTCAGAATCAGTACAAACAGAGCTTGGAGACTGAATTGGAGAACAGAAAGTATGATGAAGACACCAAAATTTATTGAGCAGTGACACCATACCAGGCATGTTACTGAGTTTATTTAACTCTCACACAGCTTCATAAGATAAGTAATCATTTATAGGTGAGGGAACAGGTTCAGAGAAGTTATATAATAGCCCAGTATCATACCTGTGGAGCTGTATGCCAGAACTGCCTGACTCCTAAACTTGTTTTAGTTCTATTCATTTTGTTGCCTTTCTGTAGGGAATTTGAAAAGAAAAAAAAAAAATCTTTTTTTTTCTGTGTAAGTCTGCCTCGTAGGTTTATAAAGTGAAATGATGAGCAATTCAAGAGTCTCTAAATAACTATAATTTGAAGCTTCAAATTACTTCTCAACTGTAAACTAATTAAATCTTGCAAGGCCAACCCCTCTAAAGTTGAAACAATTTGACATCTCTTTCCATGCCATTAGGCTATGTCTATCTTTGCAACGTGATGATTCTGCTCCCTGCATTTCCAGAGCCTTTTGGTGTTGACATTTTGATGTGTCATTTGGTGGGGCAGTGGTGCTAAGGATAACAATTACTCCTAAACCCTCTAGTGAAAGTTATCAGAAACTAATTCCGAAGCTATACCCTTATCACTAAGCTAGCTCACAATTCGAAAAATGCTGATCACTCAGGGATGTTCTAATGATAAATATGTTCTACCATAAATTGAAAAGATAGGAAGCCAATAACAATTATTGGTGTTTTATTGCAAGGGAATTTCTTTTGGGCTTTTCAAAAAGAAAGCTTTATATAAGTAAGTAGAGGAGAAGACTATGATTATAATAAACCGGATGGAATGGCATCATCAATCTGTCCTGCCTACTGAATCTTCCTTTCCTCACTAACCAAACTTGAAAGCATCTTTCCTTTTTTACCCTTAAATGCTCGTGATGGCCAAAGGAACACGGAGATGCAAATGTGAAGTTCAGAAATAGCCCAAGCCCACCACTGACATCATGTCTTACATGTGCTAGGTTAGAATTTTTACATCAAGGAATGAGAGAAATATATCATTGTAGGTTAGAGCACAGATTCTAGAACCAGACAGCCAGGGGTTTGAATCCTGGTTCTGACACTCACTAGACATTTGATCCTAGGCAAGTTACTTACCATCTCTGTGCCTCAGTTTCCTCATTTGCAAAATGGGAATAATAAGAGGACATATCTCTTGGGGTTGTTTGAACATTAAACAATATATGGAAAGCACTTGGCACAGAGTATGCCCTATATGTGTTTATTGTTGTCGTTATCATTCTTGATATTTATAATTAAGAACCTTCAGGGTGTTACTGTGATTATAATTAAACTTAGATAATAAAATATTTGTTATTTTACTTTCAGTATTCCAATTTTTAAGCTAGATAAGAACAGACAGTCTCTTTTATGCTTACTCATTATGGTGTTTGGCTCTGATTTTGTTGTATAAATCTTTCAAATAGAAAAGATTTAAAACTGAACTATAGGTTCTAAAACTGCTATATACGTTGAGTACGGCTTTTGTGCTTTTAAAAAACGTATTTTTTGTGTTCAATTGGAAATAACTAATTTAGTTAAACCTTCTGGTTTAAGTAATCTGTAGAATTAAAATGGCCAAAAGGGTGGGATTAGCCAGATTTATGCTCAGCAAAGGAACATTGTGAACAGCTTCCATGTAATGCAGGGGTTCTTAACGGGGGTTCTATGGACCCCCAAGGGGTCCATGAGCTTGAATTGAAAATTTAAAAAAAAACATTATTCTTGTGGGGACATGTCAGTGAGGGTGTGATATATTTATTAAATAATACACGGTATAGTGTGGACTTAGTATAATTTTTATTTTGATGTCACGTGTTCTGAGTGCAGTGGATAACTGCCTACAAAGAGGTTGGTAAGGATGGTTTTATGATGACGTGGGAAAACTCGAACTTCTAAATGTTTGCTGAAACTGACTGTTGAAACAGATGTTGAACCATGTTAGGTCATCAGGTTTTGAAATTATGGGAAAGTTGTAAAACCTAATTTTGAATAATCCTAAAATTTAATTTAAAGACATGCTGATGTTGAGTGTCAAAAAACTATCTGCCACTACATTCTGAGAAGGGGTCCGTGGTTTTCACCTGACTGGCAAAGGGGTCTGTGAAACAAAAAAGGTTAAGAACCCCTGATGTAATGGGTGTATCTTTTTTAATGGGTGTACCAGACTGGTCCATAAAGCCTACCCCGTTGCTGCGCCGTTCCACAATGGGCACTTAACCAGCTTAATGTCACGAAAATGGTTCTGGTAAAGAATTCCTTAACACAATCTAAAATAATATCATTCTGAGTTGTTTGAAGTACCATCATTATCCTAATGGCCCTGGGTCAGAACATTTTTCTTCAAATGTCACCCCCTTCCTTTTTCTGTTCAGAACTCTTCTTTCATCTACATATTCTTAATACTACTAATCAGGCTTAAGTTTCTTTCATATCATCTATCTTCCACTAGATTTCCCTGCCCAACTCTTTTTGCCTTAATTTGAGAAACATCCTGTTTTCTAATCTCATTCTTTATGAGTTGATTTTAGTAACTTTCAGGGAAACCTTATCTTCAAGTTCTGACAGCTACCTTACTTTGAGAGGAAGGCAACTTAGAGGGATTAATCTGTACAATGGCTCAGTGGTGAGAGGACTATGGCATTGAATATTAGAAGGGGTATATACATTTAGCAGATCCTTATATAAGACAGAGTAGGTTATATAAGGTACCTTGCTTTGAACTATGGTAATGACAGGGTGAGTAAATATGTTCCCGTGGTGTCCATGGCAGACAGTGCTAATCCATCATGGCAACCTTGCAGTCCTTCTTAACAGAGCACTCCAGACAGTCACTACCAATCATTTGACATTGGAATTTAGGATGAAATCTATTTGCCATCCAGGATATAATTTTTGCAAAAGACGAAGTTTTCTTCAAATGGATTTTTCTTATATTGATTCTCTATTTAAAAAATTAAAAAAGAAAGAAAGAATGAATGAAAAAAAAAAACAAAACTGAGGACAAAACATTAAATCTCAACTTCATGAAGGTATTTCTTTAGGGAGTAAATATAATATGGATCAGAATATCAGACATCTCAAGCAAGCCTTTGGCAAGTGCTAGATTGTCAGTTCATAGTTTAATTTTTTGACAAGTGCCTAAAGTGCTGAAACTTGGTGCTATTGCTCAAGGTGGGATCAGTATACTTTAGATACTAGATTGGAAGCAGAGTTGACATTCAGTTATAGAAGCCTAGGAACCTGAATTTCATTCTTGTCCGACTGAGAGCCATTCTCTTTTTTCTGTAAAAATGGATTAATAGTGGTGGCTCATTTCTCAGGATCTTTGAATATGCTCAGGCACTTAGATAAATACTTTGTTGTGATCTCAAAGTTCTGGAATATGAACAAAATTTAGTCAATAATAGAGCAAACACATGAGGTGCACAAATACCTTATACTGTGCTAAGTACTTTCCATAGATTATCACATTTAATCATCATAGCAAGTCTACAAGGTAGAGTACTTTTTTATTCTTAGTTTAAAGGTGAAGAAATTGAGAAGAGGGAGCCCTGATTTTCCCAAGGTACTATAGTTTGGGCGAACCAGGATTTGCACCCAGTCAGTCTGACTGCAAAGCTAGTTCCCTTACCTTCCACACTGTTTCCTCCTTAACTTGAAGGGCAGGTTTTGTAATACTCCTTGATTGACAGATCATATCAACCGGGCATGCCTCTGGCTACAAAGAAACAGCCTTTTAGTCTTATGGGAGACATCAGAGTCCCTTCCTGGGTAGTAAATGTGGTCCTTTTAAAATGCAGATCCCTGAATTCAACTCCTGAATTGCCACATTTTCCCCCTCACCCCCATCTCTGAAGGTAAGAAGGTAGGACCTAGAAATCTGCATTTTTAACAAGTCCCCTGGTGTTTCATATGCACATTAAATTTTGAGAGCCACTGCAGTATTAGGTTAGGAAGTCCCAAGTTCTTAACTATCTTCCCCATGTTGTTTTGTTTTAATTAACCAAGTAAGACTTCTCTGGATTAGCACTCATACATTTGGAACGCTATCAACAATGAGTCAATCAGATTGCTTTTAGCTGAGATCTGCAACCTGAGAAAATAGGAACAGGGAGGAGCCTTTGGCTTCTGAAGCTTAGAAAGAAGATGGGAGAATATTAGAATGCAGGGAAATGGGGAAGCCAGAAAGTAGCAGAAGAACATTGAGAACCTGAAAGAAGGGGGAAATGGTAGATGCAAGGGTCCTGAAAAAGTTGCCTCATGCTTCTCTTTTTTGGCTTCTCTCCCTACTCCGCCCTAGAACAAATAGCTTTTCTATTTGTGTGACCTTTCACCAAAGTGCAAAGAACTCTCTGGCCTACCTCTCAACCCTTCTCTCCTGAGTGTCCTTAATTCTAAGGAGGGACCGCCCTACCCCTTTCCACACCTAGTTCCTGAGAGAGTAGGGGACTAGGCCTTTCCAGGCAAAACTGCCCTTTGATGAAATGTCACTCTCCTGTCCTTATGTCTACCTTCCCACTTTTCTTTTAGGTTGTCCAGGTTCTTAGGCAGATTTCTAGCTGCCTTTGGCACCAGAGTGGATTGGAGGGAGACAAAAAAGGAAGCAAAGCATACTCCTTGGCAAGGAGAGCTAATTTCCTGTTGTCTCTACCAGTTTTCAAATCTGCTGCCTCCTTTCATCCCAGTTCCTTTTTTTGTCTTTACCACCCCTAATATCTGTCAGGAAGCTGTAAACCTTTACAGGGAATAGACTATATTCAGAATGTTTATATCCCCACAGTCTTGCCACATGATAAACCTTCAGTAAATGTGTATTTTCAGGGAGCAGCGTTTGTGAGACACAGGATGCCTGCAAAGGCCAATATTTGCCTCTCAGATATGCCAGTTACAAGCACAATATTGTTTCCTGGATGCAGTCAGGGCTTGCCTCAGCATTTACTGAGGTGGCTAGTGTCCTCTTTCTAAAGTTACTCTGCATTTCATGATTAGGTTGCTTCAACTGCTCTGTCTCCCTTAATTTTGACTGCAGGCCTTCACATACCCACACAAACATTTGGTCCAGCTTAAGTATCAAAGGAAGGGCAGCATCAGTTTTGGTTAAGCCTCAGAACAAATGACAATAAAGAGGCTAGCTTCCTGTTTTCACAATAACCTTGCAAGTTTGACATTAGCCCCATTTTACAGATGAAGAAACTAATGTTCTGACAATTAATTAATTACTTGCTCAAGTTTCACAAATAGGAAGTGGCAGAGCCAGGATTTAAAGCCACATCCGCCTGCCTACAGGGCCTGTGCTCACTCCAGTCACTTTTTTAGTATGCCAGGTGATGACAGTAATGGTCATAACATGTACAGCTTTCCTCCACCAGGGCTGCTCCTCTTTCTCCTTCAGCAAGAATGATGATGTCATCAACCCTGCTAGCAGCAACCCAGCGTCTTTAGCAGTATTCTTTCTCATCCACTTTTCAGTCCTCCATTTTTTTCTTGATCCTCTTCTGCTACTTCCTCACCTACCATTACTTCCATTTTTGCCTTCTTCCAGAATTAGGGCATTTCTTGGCATTCCTTCATCTGTGAACACTCAAAATTAGTTTTACTCTCAGTTAACCGCTTAGATGTTGAGATGTACCTTGTTGAATGAATCTTAAGTGAAGAGCACCCATTATAAGTGATTAGGTTGCTTCAACTGTTCTGTCTCCCTTAATTCTGACTGTTGTATAAGTGAAGCCAAAGGTTGTTTTTATAGACTATTTCTGCAAGAGCAAATAAGCCCTTGTCATTCATAATGAAAGCTAAAATGCTCTAGGATTTAGGATCAACTCTGCTCCTCTGTCAGAGGTGGTAGGAGAAGTACTTGCATATTTAAATATACAAACATGTGGAAGTGTGGTCACTACTGTAGAATGTGCTTTATAGTTGTCTTCTTATCACATCTAAAAAATGTTATCTGTAGCCAGATGTTCTTACATTCAAAGCTACTCCCCATTCCTTTGTTTGAATAAAAAAATATTCTGGGAAGGGGATGTGGCTCAAACAATTGGGCTCCTGTCTACCATATTGGAGGCCCCGGGTTCTATTCCCAGGGCCTGGTGAAGGCAAGCTGGTCCCCACCCCATGGAGAGCTGATGGCCCACACCCCACAGAGAGCTGAGTTGGCGCAGCAAGATGACCCAACAAAGGGAGATGCAGAGAAGACACAGTGAGATGCAGCAGACCAGGGAGATGAGGTGGCTCAAGCAATTGGATGCCTCTCTTCCATACTGGAGGTCCCGGGATGGGTTCCCGGTGCTTCCTAAAGAGAAAGACAAGAAGAAAAAGACAAGCAGACATGGAAAGAACACACAGTGAATGGACACAGAGAGCAGACAGTGAGCGCAAACAATAAGGGGGAGGGAGTAAAAAAAAAAAAAAGTATTCTACCTTTTTTTCAATTAAAACAACACCATTGAAGTGACTAAGATTCTAGTACCAAGAACATCACAGACCAAAACAGGCCATTTTTTATGCTATTGCTATAGAAACAGGAGTAAAAGAAATGAGCAAAAACCTTTCTTTTAAATGATTCAGTTATTCTCTTTTAGACCATCGGTGCCATAATAGACATTCTCCTTTTGACTAAACAAGGAATGAAGCATCTTTCAGTGCAGATTTTTACTTTACATAAAGACACTTCAGTTTTATTCTTAGCTAAAACCATGCCATATAGAAATATAAAGACTAACTGGATTTTCTGAAATATTGTCTCAATTTAGAAGTCATGCAGATGTTTCAATAAACCTGTTGTCTCTAGACACAATCTTGTGATTTTGCTGTATAATTTGCGCCATCGTTCATTTAGCTAATATTTATCGAGTACCTATTACATGGCAGGCATTTGCTAGACAGATTGTTCCTGGATAGGTTTCTGGTTTAAGCCACTGGGCAGTGGTAAGGATGAGGAATTATGAGTTCTTTTTTTTTTTTTTTTTTAACAAGTTTCATTTGAAATGTCTGTGAAATATCCAGGAAAAGCTTTAGGTAAGCAATTTGGAGTTTAGGGAATGAGTCAGGACTGGAGAGTTTGATCAAGTTGTCAACATATAGATAACACTGAAAATCATGGGTGGGAGGACTCAGCCTCCAAAGAAGAGAATGTTTTTTTAAAAAATGAAAATGAGAACTGAGGAACTCCCAAAATTTAAAGGTACCTAGGACCATAATTCTTCCCAAAATATTGTTTAAATAATATGGAAATCCAACTTTAAATAAAAGAAAAATGAAAATAAAGGATGCTTCAGAAATCACTTATGAAAATGCTATGTATCATACTTCTCCCTGTAAAATAAGCTTGATATTAAATTAAACATATTTTTTAAAAGGGCATTAGTAATATGCCCTCTAGGAATACTGCCTTATTTATGCTTTGAACATTGGCACAGATATGGATAGCTCTTTGGACCCTTTAGCCTTGTGCTGGAATCTTTTTAACTGTAGAACTGAATGGGTTAATTTATCTACCCATCTCAGGCTTTTATTTCTAACCAACAGGATTATACTCGGGTGGTGAGTTCTGCATATTGTCTAACTTAATTGGGAAATGTATTTATATTGATAAGCTCCCAGCCTGATTCAAATGAAGGGAAATTGTTTAATTTCACCTTTCATTTACTAAAATCTTATAAGGTAAAAGAATGTTTAAAAATGGCACTAGTTTCTTTCTATAAATGCAATCCATAATAACCAAATCTGTTTGCGTTTTACTTCAAAACAATCAGGCCCTGGAGTAGGACATTTCTTGGTGTTTTTCTTTAGGCCTTCTACAAATGATCATCCTCTGACTCCAGGGACCTATAGATTTTATTATATGGCCTTTCAGCTTGTATATTATAGCATTGAACTGTCATCTGTAGCATCCATTAGAATGTTATTGACAAAATGTCCACCCGTATTGAACTAAGTACTCGATAAACCACTATAAGTAAATTGTTGTGCTATTACCTCAAAGGATAGACTATTGATTCCCTCACATGAGTATGGGTATAGCAGAAGATTCTAGGTACAATTCCCTTCTGGTGCTTGCAAAATGTTGCATAATGTCTTTTTTGAGATCCCCAAATAGTAAAGAATCTTTTTAAAAAAACCTATGTGTTGTGTTGAATATTTATTTTGTTTCCAATGAATAACTAGTTAACCACTGATGAGTAAATCATTGTTTTGGCTTATGGGGCTAAAACTCTTCCATTTTAAAATTTTATTACGTAATAAAATAATTCATGCCCATAGTAAGGAATTTTAAATGCTATTGAAGGACATAAAATGAAAATCTTCTGACTCTTCATTTTGGAATCATTCTCCAAAGGTAACTACTTTTTTAATAGTTTTTTTTGTGAGTACCTCCAGAGATTAATTGCATGTGTGTGTGTCCCGGCCCGCGGGACATCAACGAGGACCCGAAACCTGCCGAGAAAGAATGGTGGGACAAGAGACGCAAAGAATGACAGCAAGACAGTATTCTGATCAAGCTGCAAAACTTTATTGAAGAAGCAGGGTATATATACTCTAAGGGAAGAGGGAGTGGCTAATAAGGACGGGTGGCGCTTTAGGATTGGTAGGTACTGTTGCTGGGGGTGTGGGATTGGTTGGTGCTGTTGCTGGGGGGAGGTGGCAGTATTGAGGGAGTGGCTAGGTGTTGTTGCTAGGGGTAGGTGGCAGCATTTCTGGCGCAAATCTTTGGCGTGGGCGGGAAATGCTGCTGACTTCCTAGAAGAAGGCTAGGGTGTTATTGTTTCAGTCCTGGCGGCCATGTTGCATGCCACCGACCTCGCTTAAGGCAAAATAGACATGGATATATTATTTTTACGGCCCCCAACATGTGTGTGTATGTGTGTGTATGTGTGTGTATGTATGTATGTGTATATTATTACATTTTTCCACAAATAGGATTGTACCATTCATATACTTTGGCAATTGGTTTGGTGATGATAGTGGGGCTTTCTACTTTTTCTTCGAAATCTTTCTGTATTGCCACATATTAATCTCATTCTTTTTAATAGCTGCCTTAGTGTGTCATTGTTTGGATATACCATAATATATTTACCTAAACCCTTATGCTGAAGCTGAAAGTTTTTCTCCCTGTTTTTATGTTTGTTTTGCTGTTAATATTATAATAAACATGCATGTAAGTATATATGTACTTGTGAGGTACCTTCCTTTTAAAAATATGTGAGATTTTCCTGTACAAATAAACTAAGATAAAGTATATATTACCTAAGGAGTAAAATCTTCTACAACTATAGTGATAAATTTGGGAGAGCAAGGGTGTGGAGAGAGATTAAATTTGAAAGAGCAAGTGTTGGAGGTATTCAAGACATTTGACGGATTTTTCTCCTTGTTGAATACTATCAGATTTTCATTAAAGGGCAATTTCCTGCAAAATTTTTAAAACATGAGCAGTTAGGTAAGAAAAAGAAATAAAAAGTATCCAGATTGGAAAGGAAGAAGTAAAACTGCTTGTATTTGCAGATGACATGATCTTATATGTAGAAAATCAAAAGGAATTCACAAGAAAATTATTAGAGCAAATAAATGAGTTCAGCAGAATAGATGAGTATAAAATCAATCCTCAAAAAATAAATTGTGTTTCTATACATTAGCAACAAATAACCCAAAGATGAAATTAAGGAAATGATTCCATTTATATAATAGCATCTAAAAAAATTAAATATCTAGGAATAAATTTAACCAAGGATACAAAAGACTTGTACATTGAAAACTTCAAAATACTGTTGAAAGAAATTAAAGAACTAAATAAATGGCAAGACATCCCATGTTCATGGATGGGAAGAGTTAATATTGTTAAGTTGCCAATATTACCCAAAGCAATATACAAACTCAGTGCAATCTTTATCACAATTTCAGCAGCCCTTTTTTTTGCAGAAATGGAAAAACTGATCCTCAAATTTTTGTGGAACTACAAGGGGTCTTGGATAGCCAAAACAACTTTGAAGAAGAACAGCAAAGTTGGAGGACTCACACCTCCCAATTTCAAATGGTACTGCAAAGCTACAGTAATGAAAAGAGAGGTACTGGCATAAAAATAGACAAATAGACCAAGAGAACAGAATTGAAAGCCTAGAAATAGACCCACACATCTGTGGCCAATTGATTTTCAACAATGGTGCTAAGTACATGCAGTGGGGAAATAATAGTATCTTCAATAAATGGTGCTGGAAAAACTGGATATCTACATGCAAAATAATGAAGTTAGCTCCTTACCTCACACCATATTAAAAAATCCTATGGACTTAAGGACTAAGGACTTAAATATAAGAGCTAAGCTCTAAAACTCTTAGAAGATAACATAGGGGCAAATCCTTAGGACCTGGAATTTGGCAACGGATTCTTAGCTATGACACCAAAAGCACAAGCAACAAAAGAGACAATAGATCAAGTTGATTTCATCAAAACTAAAAACATTTGCACATCAAAGGAAATTATCAAGAAAGTGAAAAGACAACCTATAGAATAGGAGAAAATAGTTTCAAATCACATACTGGATAAGGGCTTAATATCCAGACTATTTGAAGAACTTTTACAATGCAACAACAAAAAGATAATAAAAAATTGGCAAAGGATTTGAATATATGCTTCTTGAAAGAAGATTTACTGATGGCCAATAAGCATATGAAAAGATGCTCAACATCTTTAGCCATTAGGGAAATACAAATCAAAACCACAGTGAGATTCTACTTCATACCTACAAGGATGCCTCTATTAAAAAATGGAAAATAATAAGCATTGGAGAAGATGTGGAGAAATTGGAATTCTAGTGCATTGTTTCTGTGGAAAGCAGTATGGCTGTTCCTCAAAAAGTTAAACATAGAATTACCATATGGCTTAGAAATTCCAGTTCTAGATATATACCCAAAGAAAGTGAAAACAGTATAGCAAATAGATGCTTGTGCACCAATGTTTTATAACAACATTATTCATGAAAGCCAAAAGGTGGAAACTACCCAAATGCCCATCAACAAATGAATGGATAAACAAAATGTGGTCTATACACACAATGAAATATTATTTGGCCATAAGAAAGAATGAAGTTATGAGACATGCTGCCTCATGGAAGACCTTTGAAAACATTATACTCAGTGAAATAAGCAAGGCATATAAGCACAAATATTGTATATCACTTTTAAGAGATGCTAGAAAATTTTAATTAAAAAAATAAAAGATTGCAGTTGCTATCTCCCTGCAGCTGTACCCAACTCAGTGGAGCATTTCAGTCTACAGCAAAGACCTTGGTAACTGCCCCAACCAGCTAACTGCATATAGGCCTTGTCCCATGGCTCTGCTGAGCTCCCTGGACAAAACCCCCCTGGCCTGCTCTTGAGTGTCTTAGAAAAGTCAAAGCAACCACAATCAGTTCAGGAGCTGCCCACACTGGTAGGACCCTTGTGCTCTCTTTCAGATGGGAAACCTGGTGTCTCCAGGATCAATCTAGACTTGGGTCATGGGCCACATGACCTGTGGGCAACTCAGTACAATTTCTCTCCTCTCAGCTCTCCCCTTCATCTCCCTGCATGCAACATTTCCAGTATCCCTTTGCAGCAGATCTCTTGGTTGGATTCTGCCAATGGGAAATATTTGTGTACTGTTGGAAGGTAGAAGGGCCAGGCCCATACCTGTGCCTTGGGTGTCAGTAGGCAACATGCAACTTGTTCTGACTGAAGCTTCTCAAGATCTGCCCTTCCTGGTATTGCAGGTAGCGGTTAGCACTGATCCTTTCCTGTGAGCCTGCAACTTCCTGATTCTTTGATAGTAATTATTCATGGCATCTTTCCCTAAGCACCAAGTTCAAGGGCAAATTCTGGGTGTCAGCTGGGAGATGATGGGCAAAGTCAGAGATCAGTCAGGATGAGAAGCAAGGGAAGGTCAAGGAGAAAAGGTCCAAACAACTGCGCACCATGCTACAATGACCCTTTAAGCAGTGCCCCGTGGGGCAGCATTGGGCAGGTGTTATCCACATGTATAAATAACATGGCTCCAGAAGGCACCAGAGCAGTAGTATCAGGAGACCTGGGTTCTGCCCTATGCTGCCGCCAAGTCCCAGGGCATGAGTTGCTTAGTACGTGGTAGAAATTATCAAACGGGGAAGGAAGTTGGACAGCCTCTAAGAATGATGCAAGCAATAAATATTGATTTTTTTTAAAGTTATCAAGACTCTAAATAATCATAGATCTCCAATAATCATAGGTTATGTGGTGTTTTATACTGATAACTGAGAATATTTAACTAATTTCGGATTTATGAGAACATACTTTAGTGCCAAATAGCTTTGTAATCTTTGAAAAGAGATCATCTATGATGATAATATTCAGTTGAACAGAATGGTCAATTAATTGGAACAAGCAGTGCCCTTTTGTATAAACAAAACATTAGAGTACTTGACATTATATTTCTTAAAAGGAAGGGTAAGCTCCTTGGCAATTTATGACAAAGTGTATTCTTGGGAGATTAGGAGAGTGGGTGGTGTGAGAATTCCATAATTTGAATTCTCACCTTTATGTCAGAGATGGTTATTTTTTTAAGAGGCCCACATACACCCAACTGTTGACTGTAGCTTCTCTCAGGGAGATGAATGTTGCTTGAAAGCAGATAATATTAAAATCAGGGAAAGAAAAAACTCTAAATTAAAGCTGACAAATCAATTAGAACTATGCATCTTGAAGAATAATTTCCTACATTTATAAACACTTTAGAGTTTCTAAAGTGTTTTCATGATCATTTACTCAGCATAATGAAAGGACAGATGTTATTAGCCCTAATTTACAGGTGAGAGACTTGAGACTCCAAGAAGTTAACTCTAGTTCCTTCAACCCTTTTCTTTAATTTATAATAAGGATATGAAAAAGACTAACATTCCAGGAGCAAGAGCATCACCAAGAAATGTGTGTGTGTGTTATAAAAATACAATAGAAACAACAGTTTTTATTCCTTTCTATATCTTTCCCCTGAAATTCCATTTACCAAAGTCCCAAGACTAGTAAGTGGTTTAACTAGAAACAGCTCTCTTTTTTCACTGAAATATAGTTCACATACCAAAAATTTCACCCTTTTAAAAGTATATAATTCTGTAACTTTTAGCATAATCACAGAATTGTTCAACTATCACTACCACGTAATTTTAAAGCATTTTCATCACCCTAAAAGGATACCTGTACCCATTACTAGTCACAACCCATTCCTCCCTACCTCCATCCCCTGGCCAATCACTAATCTTTTTTCTGTCTCCATGGATTTGCCTATTTTGAATATTTCCTATAAATGGAATCATATAATATGTGGTCTTTTGTGTGTGGTTTATGACTATGCTTATGACAGCATAATGTTTTCAAATTCACCCATGCATCAGTCATTCATTTCTATATATGTCTGAGTAATAATTCATTGTATGGCTGTACCACATTTTTATTTATTTATGACTTGACAAACATTTGGGTTGTTTCTACTTTTTTGCTATGAGTAATGCTGCTGTGAACATTCTTATGCAAGCTTTACTGTGGGTATGTGTTTTCACTTCTCTTGGGTACACAACGAGTGGAATTACTAGGTCATATGGAATTCTACATTTAACTATCTTCTTTGATGAAATGTCTTTTCAAATCCTTTACCCTTTTTAAATTGGATTATTGATTTTATATTCTTGAGTTGTACAAGTTCATTATTTATTCTGTACAAGTCATACAGTTTACAAAAATGTGTTCCTATTGTTTGGTTTGTCTTTATGCTTTCCTGATACTATCCTTTGAAGCACAAAATATTTAATTTTGATGAAGTGCAATTTATTTTCTGTTGTTGCTTATGCTTTATCTGTCATGTCTAAGAAATTATTGCCTAATCCAAGGTTACAAAGATTTACTCCTATGCTTTCTTTGAAGTTTTCTCATTTTAGCTCATACTAATTTAAGTCTTTGATCCATTTGTAATTATTTTTTGGATATAGTGTGAGTATAGAGGTACAACTTCATTCTTTTGCATGATATCCAATTATCCCAGATAGGTGAAATAATGGCAGTTCTCTGAGAGTGAAGCTTTGAAGGAGCTTCAACCCTGTTTTCCCCACTCAGGTAGCTTCCAGGAAGCTGGTTTTCATTGTGATTACACGCTGTTGATTTTCAGGGCTACAGCAGAGCTGGTTGGGAGGAGATGGAAACAGACCAAGTTACAATACCACAAAGCTCACTGTTCTTACTGAGATTCAGCCATTTTTCTTGAATATATACTTCCCAGATTATTGCAAGCCTTTGGTTAATTTCCAAATTCTGAAAAAAAATTGATTCTGACAATTTTTTGCCAGAGTTCTCATTGCTCTTATGGAGCATAGAATTTTCTGAAGTCTTTCCTCCAAAATTTTCATTGACATCCAGTAATAAATCTTTGATACCAAGGGGTCCTTTGTCTATACCATGTAATGCTTTAAAAAAAAAAAAAAAAAAGTGTACTTATTTAAACTTGTTATAGTATTTATATTCCACCAATCAATTTTTAAAAATTCCATTAAATTGCATTTGCCAAAACTTTCAGGCACAGGCAACAAAGCCTGTGAAAAAGTAACCTCTGTCTTGGAGGCCAAAAAAACTTCAGAATTATAGTGCTTAGAAATTCACAAGTGGAGAACTGAGGCTAAATAAAATTCATTGACTTGCTAATGGTCTCAGGGACTAATTAATGGCAGAATTGGGACAAGAATGCAGGTCTACTGTGCAGTCTAGATAGTGGTCTTGCTCTCCTGCCTCTTTTAAAAATATCTAGTAACAGAATTTGACAGGTGAGTGGATGTGCTTAGATTTGTCCCATCTAAATTAAAATTGAAATCCTTGCAATTTTCTGGCATTACTGAAACTTGAAATATTCAAACACTGACTAGCTTCCAGTGATCCTTTCTCATTAAAGAACCTGTACATTTCAAGACCATGGTGACTTTCTTGCTATTTTGATTAAAATATTTCACTGAAAAAATAAAAACTCAAAATACATTCTTTGGAAGGAAAAAAATAATTTTGTAGAACAGACTTAGAAATTTAGTAGATGCTTTCAGATATTCGTCATTTTATTTACACAGCCTGCAGCTAGCTATATGCTGAACAACTTCTATTTTATTGTACTGGTATATTTGAAATATATCTAGGAGCATTCTTTTAATTTAAAAGTTTATTTAATCTATTTAGCTATCCATAAAAAGTCAGCAGCTAATATTTGAACATTCACTATATGGCAGGAATTAAATCATGAAAAATAACTTTATTCTTAAAATAAAATATTATTTTTATCTCCACTTACAACTAAGGAAACTCAGACAGGATAAGTAAATTGACCAAGGTACAACACTAGGAAGTGGTACGTCTGAGATTTGTATCCATTACTATTTTCTCCAGAGCCCAAAATCACTGCACTTTAAAAAAAAAAAAAAAAAAAAAAAAACTTTATTGAGATATAACACTGTTTAAATGCCATAATTAAAAAGAAATTTTGTACTGCCATCTCCCCCAAAAAGCACTTTATGTTTTTCTATTCTCTAGAATTTGAGAAGGAAACATGTAATTTAATTCTTCTGGATTATTTAACCTATGGAAACAGAAGCATAATGGAAAAATGATAAGTTTTGGAGTCTGATAAAATCTAGGTTAGAATTCTAGTTCCACCACTTACTAGTTGTATGACCTTTAGCAGCTTAACTCTTCTGATCCTCAGTGTCTTCTTTTGTAAATTAGCAATTCATCATACCATCCTTGCTGGATGGCTGTTGCAGCACCTTAGAGGGGGGAAAAGCCGTTATGACAATTTCAGAAGACTGGGTAGAGGGATAAACAGTATTTCACAAATGAAGAGCATATGAAATATAAAATTTCAGTAGTCAAAGAAATGAAAATGGAGATGAGTGGGTTTTTTCCCCCCTTATTAAATTAGCAAAGATATGAGTAGTGAGATAGGTACTCTTACATGGTTTTACTACTATTTGGAGATTAAATTGGTAGAAGCTTTCTAGGAAACAATTGAATAATATGTTTTAAGAGGTTTCAAACTGTCCTACCTTTTGACAGAGCAATTCTACCTCCAGTAATCTTTCCTGAGAAAATAATCAGAAACACCTGCCAAGATTTGTATACAAGGATTTAATAACCACAGAACTTAGTACATTGAATACAAATGAGATATGTTTATTATGGTCTAGTCTTAGGTTGGCAAAATTTTGTAACAAATGAAGGATTCAAATGCGATATACTCGCAGAGACAAAGTATCTAAGGAAATAGCCCAAATTGTTAATGGTAAATGGTAGGATTTGAATGATTTTGGCAGTATTTAGTCTTCTTTCTTTTCCATGTTTTCCAAATTTCCTAAAATAAGCATGCATTACTTTTTACCAATTATAAAAGATTCTTCTAAAAATTCAGGAGGGGGCAGTAAGAAAGGATGGTTCTTATTTTTAAGCTTCTTTGTGAAGAGCTAGTGAGCTTTAGACCATTTTTAATTTATTGTATTTTTCAAGGGCTTTGGGGCCACATTCATCCTTGCTGGGACCACATGTATTCTTGTGATTTGAGTACAGGATTGGAAAACAAATAGAGATTAAAATGAGGGGTGGCAGTACTTCCAGATTGGTGGAGTCTTGAGGAACTCAGCACATTCTCTCCCCCAAAAGCAGTACTTAAATTAAACAAATGGTCAATAACAACCATTTCAGGACTCTGGGAACCAATCTAAGGCATGTAACAAATTGAGTAGCATTTATTCAAGGAGAACAATTAGCCTTGGGAAGAAGTATATAATCCTGTGATGATTTAGCCTGGCACTGCTGCCAACCCTCCCCCACCCCACAGACCACAGACTGTTGAAATTATTTGCAAATTATATATATGATAAAGTTCTTGTATCCAGAATACAAAAAGAATTCTCACAGTTTAATAACAAAACATATCACCCAATTTAAAAATGAGTAGAAAGATCCAAGTAGGCAATTCACCAAAGAAGATGGACAAAATGATGAAAAGCACATGAAAATATTCTCAACATTTGTCATTAGAGAAATGCAAATTAAAGCTACAATCCCCACTAGAATGGCTATAATAAAAAAGAGACAATAGACAATACCAGGTAATGGTGAAGATGTGGAGAAACTGGACCTTTCATACTTTACTAGTGGGATGTAAAATAGTCCAGCACACTGGAAAAGTTTCTTAAATAGTTAAGCAAAAACTTAACATATGACCCAGAAATTCTATCCCTACATATCTGCCTAAGAAAATGAAAACACAAAGAGTTGTAAAGGAATGTCCATAGCTTTTTCATAAAAGTCAAACCTTGGAAGAATCTACAGTTCCATCGACGGGCGAATGGATTCAAAAAATGTGATATAGCCATCAACTGAAATACTATTCTGTAATAAAAAGTAATGGAGGAAGGAAGCAGGTGTGGCTCAAGTGGTTGGGCTCCCATCTACCATATGGGAGCCCCTGGGTTTGGTTCCTGGGGCCTCCTGGTGAAGGGAAGCTGGCCTGCGCCCACGGAGAGCTGACGGCTCACACCCGCAGAGAGCTGGCGCAGTGAGATAATGCAACAAAGGACACAGAGGAAACAGAGACACAGAGGAAACGCGCAGGGAGTGGTCACAGCAGACAGTGAGCACAAGCAGCAAGGATAAATTAAATAAATAAATAGTAATGGAGGGGAGTAGAAGTAGCTCAGGTGATTGAGTGCCTGCTTCCCATGTATGAGGTCCCGGGTTTGATCCCCGGTACCTCCTAAAAAAAACCAACCAAACAAATGAAAAAACCAACTCTCATTGGGGAACATATGTAGCTCAGTGGTTGAGTGCCTGCTTCCCATGTATGAGGTTGTAGGTTCAATCCCTGGTACCTCATAAAAAATTTTTTTAAAAAGGTAATAGAGTATTGATACATGCTACAACATGGATGAACCTCAAATATGTTATATACTAAGTGAAAGAAGCCAGATGCAAAAGACTTCATATTTTCTATCCCATTTATATGAAATACCCAGAAAAGGCAACTTTTTATAGACCAAAAGCAGACTAGTGGTTGCCTAGGGCTGGGTGTGAGAGGGGATTGATTGTAAATGCAAAAGAGATCTTTTGGGGATGATAGAAGTGTTCTACAACTGGATTCTGATAATGGCTTCCTAACTCCTTAAATATACTAAAAATCTTTGAATTATACCCTGAAAATTGATGAATTTTATGCCATGTAAAGTATACCTCAATAAAGCTATTTCTAAAAGGGAGAACCAAATGGTATTAGGAGAAAGTTTCCAAAAGCACCAAGTATTAATTTAAAGTCATATGTGTAAAATGTGCATTGTAATGAATTTTAGATATAAAAACAAAGCAAGGACTATGTTATGTTTTGATAAGCCCAGGAAAGAGTCTTAAGTTCAGAATTACTACTCTTCTCTCTAAGGACAAAAGGATCTTCAGTGAACTTAAATTTCAGCAGAAGGGATCCAGGAAAAAGTAATGGCATAAAATTCCCCATAGTGACAGTGAAGCATTGGAATGCATTTGTAAGGGGGTTCATGGAATCTCCTTTATAGGCTTTTAAATTTTAGTACACAGCCATATTTAGTTTCAGCCATATGCCTGAAAACCATTGTACATATTTAGAGATACTATTTGCAATCTCACTATTTCTTTTTAATTATACCTAGAGTTAATAGGTAACATCACTGAAAACTTGCATTCAAATTTGGTAATTTTCAGGTCATGAGAAGGAAAAAGAAAAATGATTTTGGCTTTAAGAACATGATTCTAATAAATGAATCAAATCATCAGAAATCTGACTTCAGTTTTTGCAAGTTCATTCTAACCCGAAGTGAACACTCACAAATGGTTGTAAACGATTGTACATACAGGAGAAAAGTGAATAGGTAATCTGAACAGATGAGTTTATCTACACTTTTGGATGACTGCTGCTATTTACTCAGATTCTCACTGAGGTTGCCATTGTGGAAAAAAAATTGTCAATCAAAGATGAAGATATAAAAGCAAATTGAGAAAATTGAATTGAAAAGTAATTTTACTTTCAAATGGTTTGCAAATGTAAATGTTAAGTTTGAAATGAATGTCGTTAATGACCATAACTGAGAGAGTTATACACCTGCTGATCACTAGAATATTATTATAAATGAGGTTGATTTTCCTGTTGACTACCCCATTTTTTTTTCAACATGGTCACATTACTTTTTCTATCACATTACTGACCCGTAGCTGTGAATGCTCACTTATGGACATAAAAATGTATTAACTCACATAGTTTTTTTTTTTTTTAAGTATCTTTAAGTACAAGAGAAGTAATGCCAGTGTTGCTTATCTTTTTCTGCTTTGTTAGGTCACAAGAGGTTTTAGATGGTGAAAATCAAGCCTGTATTACAAGTGAAGAGCCATTTTACAAGCAGCTTTCTTTACACAACTAAATTGTCCCCAAAAAAGCACACAAGCGTAATGAAGCTTTTAAGTAGTCACACATATGCATTTATATTCTCTCTCATGAATGACTAATTTTAATTTTTTAAAGTAGGAATTCAGCTTGCTTTCAGAACCATTTAAGCTTAGCACATGATTTTGTTCCCCACCCCCCAAAAGCAACTATTCTTGATTATGAAATAGGAAAGGTTTGCATATTTACTTTTGAAAAGACAGTAGAGTAAGTTCTTATATGAGTGGCTTAGTCCTAATACCTTTATCCTAAGCTGGGCACATGATCACTTAGAAATTCTTCCAGAGATCAGAGCCATAATGGTCAGATTTAACCGAGAACTATTTTGAGTAAACTGAAACCTGACCTCCAGGAGGGCAAAGCTAATGCCATGTACCCATTGTGTGGTTCCCATCAAGTTTTACAGCCCTGGGAACCCACCACTCTTAATCTTTGCTAGATTACATTTAAAGCTCCTCTGTGGCAGAGGAATGAATCTTTCTTTTGGCTCCTTCCTTCACTTAATTTAACTCTTTCCTCAAATAGTGCCTTATCTGGGAGACCTTCCTACCTTTTCTAAAGTAGCACTTTCTACCCTTATCTCTTACTATCACCTTGCCAGGCTTCATTTTTCTTCATAACCATTGCTGAGAGCAGACACATGACATGTGTACTTGTTTATTTGTTTGTTACTATCTCCCCCCACTAAAATACAGGCTTCATGAAGGCGGGGACTTTGTTTTATTCACTACTATATCCCCAGTTTCTTTTTCCATGCTTGGCACTGAGTAGGTACTCAATAAATAAACACATATAGGACTCCAGTATCACTTCAACAAAGGTAGGTCAGCAAATATTTAACAAGTAATTACAAAGCTCTGAACCTGTTACTCTGTGAGAGAACTGTGATAAACAGGATGTGGTTACAGTGAGCTCACAGTCTAGTAGAAGAGACAGGTTTGTAGGCAACAGCCTACAACGACACCACATTTTTTCACCAAGACTCGCTGCAGCAGGATGAAAGCTGTCATGGCCCACAACCCTAACCATTCCCACTTTCCATGGAGGCTGGGATGATGGTAGAGGCATGTGTGGTTCCACTCAAATTTTAGTTAATAGAAAATTAAAGGCCAAAAACATGTACGCCTAACTAAACAATCCACAGCTTCCCAAGTTGATTATGGTAAGTACTTATATAGATGGTAATGTTGTGTGCCAGGAACTGTTTTAAGTAATTTTCATATGTTCACTTTGCAGTCCTCACAACAGTCCTATAGGTACTATTTTTTTCCACATTCTGTATGGAAATTGAGGCATAAGAGGTTAAGTAACTTGCTTGGGTGTCACATAGCTAATTAGCAGTGAAGCCAAGATTCAAATGCAGAAAAGCTGGCTTCAGAATTATGGCTTTTAACTATTATAGCTTATTTCTTCTCCAAACGATAATGATTAGTCTAAAATAATTTATCACTAAAAATAATAAAAATAAAAATAGCATTATTTGAAAACCACAACCAACTCAAGACAACGATGATCATGAATTTGTAATAGATTGGCCTTCCCCCAAATGGCAAAAATTTCATCCTCTTCTATTTGTGCACACTAGGAACTTTGCAGTTTGCCAAGCCTTTGAGGACAGTCAGACTTCTTTGTGGAATTCAGAATTAGAGACTGCTTTAAACTCCAGTAGTGGGCTTTGGAATACCACATTCCAGTAACTTTTTATAACTCAATTAGGCTATTACTAGCAAGTGATAAAACTGAAAGAATATGGGATTGCATGTGATTCACCCTTGAAAGCAGAGGCAAAGATTTACATATATCAGTTTGTGGCCCATAAAGTGGATTCTAGTCACTGACCTAGAACACAAAGGGGAATGAAGAAAAAGTCAGTAATAGAGGTAAAAAAAAAAAAAAAAAAAAAAAACACATGCTTTGATAAGGCAAAGAAAGATGTGATTATTTTTAATTTGGAGATCCTGGAAGTTTTCAAGAAGGAGATGGCATTTCAACCCAAACTTTGATGGATGAATATGATTTCGTTGGCATAATGAGAGAAGGGCTTTCCAAGGGAAATGCATAAGCAGAGGCAGAAAATACAAAAGGATAGGGTGTGTTTAAATAGCAGCAAGCATGCTGCTCTTTTCAGTGTTTCAGCCATGCCACTGGTGCCTCATGTTACATCCCCTCGGCTTGACTCCGATTTCAGCTGCTGCTCCAATGGGCAGTTTGGTGCAAGCTTGCTTGGACAGTGTTACATATCAAGTGCACCCCAGGGCCTACTATGATGCTGTGAGAGCTCACCCACGGAAAAACGGCAACCCTTAACCATTGGGCCATGGAAGTCAATGGATAGATGTTCCCAGGTTATTCTCTACATTTCTCCAATAGCCTTAGTGGAATGGAGCCCCTGTAGCCTACAGCAGTGTCCTTGATAATGGGTCTTTCTATTGGCTTTTCCTCCTTTGCTCTCTTAATCTCCCTGCTCCCTCACTCCTGCTTTGGGGGATCACCTCTCAAAATCTGCTTGCACTTACATCCTTATCTCAGACTGCTTTTAGGGATGCATTATGACACAACCAAGTAGGTATATGTGATAGCACAAAAGATCAGATTGTTAAACAGACTTATAAGAATCAGAGATCTAAGTTTGTACTGAGCTTTATCAATAATTTCAAGGATATTAATTTCAAGTTATGAGGCACAAGTGAAGCAAAAAAAGAGGACCAGAACTGCCAAGGCAGCTTTCCAGTCATTTCTAAATGCACTTTGGCCCAGATTTAGCAGATAAGTTCTCTAAGCAATACCTGAGGGAGTTTCACTAACCCAAAGGGAGCTATTTCAGCCATTTTCTACATTTATAGTTTATGTGACATGTTCCAGAGAGCTATGTCCCATAGATCCATAGATTCTAGGATTGTTTACCATAAGCAGTCCTAGACAGATCAGGTACATCCTGCAAAAACATACCATATGCTACTGAATTACAACTTCAAAATGGTTAAAATGGCAAAATTTGTTATACATATGTTACTACAACAAAAAAGACTCTTTCCCTCATAAATACCTTTAGCATATATGCTAGGAGGTCATTTTACACAAAACTTTGGCAGATTATCTTTCTTTTCTGGAATGCCCTTTAGTAAAGGGAGAGAATGGAATGCATGCTTGCTACTCACCCTTTCCTTCCCAGTCTTAATATCTCTTCTCTGAGCTTCTCACTACATTGTTAAAATGTGAAAATGTGAATATTCCTAATTCAAGGAGTTGTGAGGAATAAATGAGATAATATTTGTGAAATGATGTATAGGTTATGGTATATCATAGGAATCTAGATGTTGCTCTTTCCATTTTCCATCCTTTTGTGATGGTTTCTTCTTGGTATCTCATGTCAAGACTCCCAAAAACCATCTCTGGCTTTATTTTGCAACTCTACTCTTTCCTTCTTACAGCAGTTCAGATGCTCTGTTACATGAGATTTGACATAAGCAGTATGGTGGGTAAGGGACAGATTTTGGAGGTCCTTCAATAAGGAGACAAGGAACTTAGACTTTATTCCATAGACTGTAGGATGTCAAAGAAGAATATAAGCCAAGGGATAATATTCAGCTGTGGCCAACTGAAGGATGGACTGAGATAAAAGATTGGAAATGAAGAGACCAATAAGAGAGACTATTTCCAGCAACAAATGACCTGAACTAGCTAAAGGCTATAGGAAACCAAAGGAAGAAATACAGAACCTACTAGGAAAGTAACTTTGACAGAGTGGAACAGCTAATTGGATTGGTGGAGCCCCAATGTGCAGGATAGGGAGCAACAGTGATTCCTGAGAGTCCTCATTTATTAATAACTGAGAGGACTGTAAGTAAATACATGAGACCTACAATGAGGTAGTGAGGTGACCAAGAAGAACATGGAAATGAGGGAAATAAGATTACCTTCTGAGCTGTTAATTGTAAGGTCAATAGTTCTTGGATTAGAAACTTAGAGTTGGTAAGTAGGTGTGGCAGTTTGAGATTATTTTATGAATCCCAAAAAGAGAACGATTATGTTTTTAAATAATCTATTCTTCTGGGAATAGATACCCTTTAATTGCATTAAATTCAGTTGAGGGGACTTTGATTAGATTACCTGTTAAGATTGCTATAGGGCTTTTTATTGGACTATGTCAGTGAGGTGTGATTCAGGTTGAGTCTCCGCCCCCTTGCTGAGTATGATAAAAAAAGACTCATATAGGGTAGGAAAAAGGGAACTGCTGTGTTTGATCCTGCTGTGTAACAGAGAGGATTGCTTAAGCATGAAGTCCCAAGAGGCTGGGCCCACAGAGCAGCTCAAGAGGAGACCAGCCCTGCTACATGCCTGATAGCTTACAGCTGAACTTGAGAAGACAGTTGAACAGCCAAGACTGATATAGAAAGCTGTAATGGTTAGGCTAATGTGTCAACTCAGCAAGGTAATTGTGCCCAGTTGTTTGGTCAAGCAAGCACTGGGCTAATTGTAATAAGAGGACATTATGGACTTTAGTTACCAGTGAGTTTACTGCATAGAAAGCTGATTACATCTACATCAGCCAGGAAGATTGCTGTCAGCTATGAGTGACACTTTATCCAATCAGTTGAATGCCTTATAAGGGGAAGTGATTTCAGCATTCAGAGAGAATTTCCCAGCTCATCTGTGGACAGCCAACTTCTCCCGGAAACTCATCAAGGACCTTCATTGGAGTTTCATGGGAGCCCCTGGTTTGCAGCCTGCCTGCGGAACCTAGACTTGTGCATCCCCATGGTCACGTGAGAGACTCTTATAAAATCTCATATTATTGACAGATATCTCCTGTTGATTCTGTTTCCTTAGAGAACCCTGACTAATACAGAAGCCCTAAGAGACAAGTCCTATGCCAGCTGGCAAAGTGGTGTTTCCCGGTCTCTCCCTTCTCTTCTGGGTTCTGTTAATGTTCAGCTTTTGGCTGGTCCCTCTGGTTTTTCCTCTCTGTGTCTGAATTTAATTCTACTTATAAAGGACTCTAGTAATAGGGTTAAGACCCATCTTGATGGGGCTGGGACAC
The DNA here is from genome assembly GCA_026826555.1 of Tolypeutes matacus. Classification (NCBI taxonomy): domain Eukaryota; kingdom Metazoa; phylum Chordata; class Mammalia; order Cingulata; family Chlamyphoridae; genus Tolypeutes; species Tolypeutes matacus. Next base: position 18,611,886 of record JAKSZT010053825.1, read on the forward strand.
ACCTTAACTGAAGTAACCTCATTTTGATGATGACCTTTTGAGGTCCCATTTACAATGTGTTCACATGCACAGGAATGGATTAGGTTTAAGAACATGTTTTCCTGGGGTGCATCCACTCCAAACCACCATGCCTTGTATTGTTCTACTAAGGCACTGACTAAATGTTAATTGAATGAATTAATGAATCAGGAGGGAAATTTGAGTAGGAGCTCTTGAAGCCAGACAGTTCCTAGTGATGTTCATATAAGTTGCTAATATAAAATAAAGATATTCTTTGTCATAATGGAAAAGTTATATGTTTATATTAAATCTCTCTGTGTGGATATTTAAAGTCACCCAGAACGATGGCAGAAAAGTAGAATTGTGATTCAGGTGCCAAAGATACCCAGGAATATGAAGAAATGCCCTAAAGACCAGTAGATGATAATAGAGAAGATGATTATAATAAGTAGACTTAAGGAAGGATAGTTATTAAAGTTTAAAGAACATTTACATCAACATGGAATAAAAATCAAAGAAATTCAAGTTCATGAAGACCACTTCCCCTTCCCACATCCCAGCTTCACCCCACTCCCCAATTCCATATGCTGGGTTATTTGTAAGTCTCATTAATTTTTTAAAAATGGAAGACTTTACAGGGTATGTTATCAGCCATAATGGAATTAAAATTTAATAACAATATTATATTTTTAAAAAGACCTTAATATTTGGAAAGTAAATAGCATGCATCTAAGTAACCCAAAATATGAAAAAGAAATAAGGGAAATTGGAAAGATTTCAACATATCAAAATAAGTGGGATGTACCTAACATAATGCTTAGACAGAATTTTGTAGTTTTAAGTGCTTAATGATCAAACTTTCCATTCTAAGAAGCAAGTGGGAAAAAAGAACAAATTAAATCTAAAATAAGTAGAAAAAAATAATTAAGAACTCCCTCACAAAAACAATGGAGGAAGGGCAAAGAGCTGTCTGAGGGATTGATTTGGGGCGCTGCAGACCAGGAGAGTGCTATGCAACCCCCAGGAGGGTGAGGGACAGAAAGAATAAGAAACTGTAATGAAATCTGTGAGTTGCTATATACCACGGCACTCATCCCCCTCCCTCAAGGTGAACAGCCTAGATAAAACCCATGGCTCACTGCATCCATCTGAGAAGGGAAGACGTCTTCCTCCCTGGGAAGAGGGAGGGTGCAGAGCAGTTTCTCTTCAATGAATTTGGTCTGCAGAACTCACTTTGAATCTCAGCTCTGGCCACACCAGAATCACAAGCAAGTGGAGATTGAAAGTCACCTCCATGGAAAGATTTGCCCAAAAGCACCATCTGTTGGCCAGCCAGGAAAATGCAAGGGAAAAAAACACATTTTGGTGTCTCTTGTCCCAGTCCCCTTGATCTGGTCTGCATCCCATTAGTGAATCCATGAGCTTATTTTAATAACTTAAGCTGGGCAATTTTAAAGACTTAGGGTAAGTTGAAACAAAAAACAAAGAAGAGTTATGAAACAAAACCACTAGGAAGGACCACCAGAGTAAATTCACCAACATATTCAGATATCTGGCATCAGCAAAAAATTACAAATCAAACTAAGAAACAGGAAGTTATGGACTAGCCAAAGGACGAAACCAAAAATCCTGATAAGACACATGATTTAAGACAACTAATCTAAGATAATCACACAAATCTCCTAAATCAATTCAAGGAGTTGAAGGAAAATATGACTAAAATGATAAAGGATATTAAGAAGACACTGCATGAACATAAACAACTATTTTCTTTGAAAGCCTGCAAAGAAAAGTTACAGAGCTTATAGGAATGAAAGACACAATGGATGAGAATAAAAATACATTAGATGCATATAACAGCAGATTTTAATTAATGGAAGACAAAATTAGTGAAATCGAGGATAGAACATCTAAACTTGAAAATACAGGAGAACAGAAAGAGAAAAAAATGGAAAAAATTGAACAGGGTCTTAGGGAATTGAATGACAACCCCAAACGCACCAGCATACATGTTATTATTAATGTCTCAGAAAGGGAAGAGAATGGAAAAGGAGCAGAAAGAATATTTGAGGAAATAATGACCAAAAACTTTGCAACCCTTATGAAAGACATAAATTATCAATATGCAAGAAAGACAACACACCCCAAACAGAATAACTCCAAATAGACCTACTCAAAGTCACCTACTATTCAGAATGACAAATACCAGAGATACAGAGAAGATTCCGAAAGCAACAAGAGAAAAGTGGTTCATCACATACAAGGGAACCTCAATAAGATTAAGTGCCAACCTCTCATCAGAAACTGTGGAGGAGACAAGAAAGTGGTATGATGTATTTAAGATAGTGAAAGAGAAAAACTGCCCATCAAGAATTCTGTATCCATCAAAACTGTCCTTCAAAAATGAAGGTGAGTTCAAAGTCTTCACAGACAAACAAAAAACTGACAGAATATGTTACCAAAAGACCAGAATTACAAGAAATACTAAAGGGAGTACTACAGCCTGAAAGGCAAAAACAAGGGTGAAAGACTTGGAGGAATGAAGTTTATTAGTGTGGGTAACTTAAAGAGTAAAAGGACAGACAATACTAAGATATGACAACAGAAAGCCAAAGTATAAAATGGACAAAGTAAAGCCTTTACAATAATAACATTGAAAACTAATGGATTGAATTCCCCAATCAAAAGACATAGACTGCCAGAATGGATTAAAAAAAAAACATGAGCCCTCTATAAGCTGACTACAAGAGACTTACCTCAGACATAAGGACACAACCAGGTTGAAAGTGAAAGGTTGGAGAAAAATATTCCACACAAATAGTAATCAAAAAAGATCTGGAGTAGTGATACTAATATCAGACAAAATAGATTTTACATGAAAAACTGTTATAAGAGATGAAGAAGGTCATTATGTATTAATAAAAGATGCAATGCACCAAGAAGAAATAACTATAATAAATATTTATGCACCTAACCTGGGTGCTCCAAGATAGAGGCACACACTGGCAAAACTGAAGGGAGAAATAGAAGTCTCTACAATAATAGTTGGAGACATCAATACACCACTCTCAACATTTGATAGAACATCTGAGGATAAATAAGGAAACAGCTTAAACAATATGTTAAATTAACTAGACCTAAGAGAAACTTATAGAGCATTACACTCCAAAACAGCAGGATATGCATTCTTTTCAAGTGCTCAAGGATCCTTCTCCAGGATAGACCATATGTTGGGTCCCAAAACAGGTCTCAATAAATTTTAAAAGATTGAAATTATACAAAACATGTTCTCTGATCATAATGAAAAGAAGCTGGAAATCAATAACAGAAAAAGGGGAAATTCACAAATATATGGAGATTAAACACACTCTTAAATAATCAGTGGGTCAAAAAAGAAATTGGAAGAGAAATCAGTAAATATCTTGAGATGAATGAAAATGAAAATACAACATACCAAAACCTATGTGAACAGAGTAAAGCCAGTGCTGAGAGGGAAATTTTTAGCCCTCAGTGCTTACATTAAAAAAGAAGATGGAAGCAGATGTGGCTCTGGCAGTTGGGCCCCCACCTCCTACATGGGTGGTCCCGGGCTTGGTTCCTGGTGCATTCTAAAGAAGATGAGCAGACAATGGGCAGACAAATGAGAGAGCCATCTCAGGGGTGGGGGTGGAATAAAAAAGTAAAATTTTTTTTTTTTAATTTAAAAATTAAAACATTTTTTTAAAAAGCTAAAAATTTACCTGGAGGAACTAGAAAAAGAACAGCAAACAAATCCCAAACCAAGCTGAATAGAGTAAATATTAAAGATCAGAGCAGAAATAAATGAAATTAAGAACAAAAATCAATATACAGAATCAACAAAGCCAAAACTTGATTCTCCAAGAAGATCAACAAAATCGACAGATGCTTAGGTAGACTGATGAAGAAAGAGAGAAAGAAGATGCAAATAAATAAAATCAGAAATGAGAAGAGGGACATTACCACTGCCCCACAGAAATAAAAGAGATCATATGAGGATACTATGAACAACTGTACACCAACAAACTAGACAATGTAGAAGAAATAGACAAATTCCTAGAAACACATGAACAGCCTACACTGACTCCAGAAGAAATAGAAGACCTCAACAAACCAATCACAAGTAAAGAGATTAAAACAGTCACCAAAACCCTCCCAAAGATGAAAAGTCCAGGACCAGATGGCTTAACAGGTGAATTTACCAATCATTCAAAGACGATCTAATACCAATCTTGCTCAAGCTCTTCCAAAAACTTGAATAGGACAGAACACTGCCGAACTCATTCTATGAAACCAATAACACCCTAATACCCAACCCAGGTAAAGATACTATGAAAAAAGAAAATCACAGACCAATTTCTCTAATGAATATAGATGCAAAAATCCTCAACAAAATACTTGCAAACTGAATCCAGAACCATATTAAAAGAATTATACACCACGATCAAGTGGGTCTTATTCCAGGTATGCAAGGATGGTCCAATACAAGAAAATCAATTAGTGTAATAAATCACATTAATAAATTAAGGAAGAAAAATCACATGATTCACTTGACACAGAAAAGGCATTTGACAAAATACATCATCCTTTCTTGATAAAAACACTAAAAAACTAGGAATTAAAGGAAGCTTTCTCAACATGGTAAAGTGCATATATGAAAAACCCACAGCTAGCATTGTCCTTAATTAGAAAGACTGAAACCTTTCTCGCTGAGATGGGGAATAAGACAAGGATGCCCACTGTCATCACTGCTATTCAATGTTGTGCTAGAAGTTCTAGCTAGAGCAATTAGGTAATATAAACAAAAAAGGGGGCCCAAATAGGAAAGGAAGAAATAAAACTGTCACTATTTGCTTAAGATATAATCCTATATCTAGGAAATATAAAAAACCCACAACAAAGCTAAAGTAGACGAGTTCAGCAAAGTAGCGGAATACAAGATTAATATGCAAAAATCAGTAGCGTTTCTATATACTACTAATGAACGATCTGAGGAGAAAGTCAGAAAAAAATTCTGTTTATAATACTGACTAAAAGAATCAAATATTTAGGAATAAACTTAACCAAGTACATAAGGGAAACCAAAGAAGACCTAAATAAATGGAAGGACATTCCATGCTCATGAATTGGTAGACTAAATACAGTTAAGATGTCTATTCTAACCAAACTGATTTACAGAGTCATTGCAATCACAATAAAATCCCTACAGCCTTTTTTTCAGAAATGGAAAAGTCAATTATCAAATATATTTGAAGGGGAAGCAGCTCCAAACAGCCAAAAATTTCTTTAAAAAGAAGAACAAAGTTGGAGGACTCACTTCCTGACTTTAAAGCATATTACTTAGCTACAGTGGCAAAATAGCATGATATTGGCATAAAGATAGATATACTTACCATTGGAATTGGATTGAGAACTCAGAAATAGACCTTCACATCTACAATCAAGTGATTTTTGACAAGGCAGTCAAGCCTACCCAGCTGAGCCAAAGTAGTCTATTCAACAAATGGTGCTGGGAGAACTGGATATCCATATCCAAAAGAAAGAAAGAGTACCCATATCTCACATCTTATACAGAAATTAACTCAAAATGGATCAAAGACCTAAATATAAAAGCTACAACCATTAAACTTCTAGAAGAAAATGTAGTGAAACATCTTCACGATCTTGTGGTAGGCAGTAGTTTCTTAAACCTTACCCCCAAACACGAGCAATGAATGAAAAAAAATAGATAAATGGGACCTCCTCAAAATTAAACACTTTAGTTCTTCAAAAAACTTTGTCAAGAAAGTAAAAGGGCAGCCTACTCAATGGGAGAAAATATTTGGAAACTACGTATCTGACAAGGATTTGATATCCATGTTATATAGAGATCATACAACTCAATGATAAAAAGACCAGCAAACCAATTAAAAACTGTCAAAAGACTTGAATAGATATTTCTCCAAAGAGCAAATGCAAATAATAAAAGAACACACATGAAAAAAATGTTCAACATCACTAGCTATTAGGGAACTGCAGATCAAAACTACAATGAGATACCATTTCACATCTTATAGAATGGCCATCGTCAAAAAAACAAAACACAGAAAACTACAAGCACTGGAGAGGATGTGGTGAAATAGGAACACTCCTTCACTGTCGGTGGGAATGTAGAATGGTGCAGTCTCTGTGAAAGACAGTTTGGCAGTACCTCAAGAAGCTGAATATAGAACTGCCATATGATCCAGCATTCCCATTACTAAGAATATATTCAGAAGAACTGAAAGCAAGGACGCAAACTGACATTTGCACAGCAATGTTCATAGAAGCATTACTCACAATTGATAATATATGGAACCAGCCCAAGTGTCAACAAACTGATGAATGGCTCAACAAAATGTGGTATATACATACAATGGAATACTATTCAGCTGTTAAGAAGAAATGAAATCAGGATGCATATGACAACATGGATGAACCTTGAGTGAAAGAAGCCAGACAAAACAACAAATACTGTATGGCCTAATATGAACTAAATACTATGAGTAAACTCACAAGGTAAACTCTATAGAGTATAAGTTACTAGGAGAATGTGGGATGAGAATGGGAGCTAATGCTCAATGTATGTAGAATTTTTAGTAAGGTTTATTGTAAATGTGTGGAAATGAATATAGTTGGTGTTAACACGTTGTAGTGAGTATAACTAACACTGCTGATTTATAAATGAGATTGTGGCGGAAAGGGCTAGCCTTTGAATGTAAATGTCAATTGAAAGGAAACTAGAGAATAAACTAGGGACTGTATAACAGTGATTTTGGTGGTGGATGAAGATTGTGGTTAATAGTATAAATTTATGATCTTTTATGAAGTGGGAACATAGGGCATGTTCTGCATGGATTGTTCTGCATGATCTTGCAATAATGGATACAGGCCATTTTAGATTTTGACAAAATTTATAAAAGTGTATGGTCCAAAATGTAAATCATAATGTAAACCATTGACCATGGTTAGTAGGAATGCTTCAATATTTGTACATCAATTGTAACAAATGTACCATCCACATGTAAAATTTTATTAAAAGGGGAGAGGGGAAAAGGGGGAGGGCATGGGGTATATGGGAATATCCCCTATATTCTTTATGTGACTTTTCTGTAACCTAAATCATCTTTGAAGAGAAAATGAAAAAAAAATATGATGCTGGGGGAATATACGGAAGAAAATGTCACTGTACATACAAGACAACAGATCTTTTTTTTTTTTTTTTCTAAAAAAAAATTATTTACTTTTATCCATTTTAACATCCCCCTCCCGCCCTGGTTTTGCTTTTTTTGTGTCCATCTGCTGGGCAATTCTCTGTGTCTGTTTCCTGCCCTCTCCTCTCATCCTTCTCCTCCTGTCTTCGCCAGGATTCAATCCTCGGAACCTCCAATTTGGGAAAGAGGTGTCCTACCGCCTGCACCACCTTAGTTCCGGGTTTTTTGGTGCATCTCATCTTGGCTCTCCCTTGTGTCACTCTCTTGTTACATCATCATCTTGCTGTGTGGCTTGGCGGTGCACCCATGCATGGGGCCTGACGGCCCACACGCCTTCTATATTTTTCTTTTTTTTTCTTTTTACCGGGAGATCCCAGGGATCAAACCCAGGTCCCTCCCTATGGGAGATGGACGCTCAACCATTTGAGCCACATCCATCCCCCAGCTACATCTCTTAAGGTTGACCAAAGATACCCAGAGTTACAGTCATTTCCCATACAGGATGGACATAAAATAAATCAGACTTGTTTATTACCAGCATTCTATAAACCAGACCTAGGGAAAAAAATTAGGTCTGGGGACACATGCATGGTTTCTAATATAGCGAATATTTAGCCTACCCTGATTATCACAAAATCAGGACAGCGAGAATATTCGCATGAAGACAACAGATCTTACAGTGATGAAAGACAATGTCTAAAGAAGTGGTTTTATTATTTAATTAAAAAAAATTTTTTTTTGTATTTTATATGTTATTTTTAAAACTATCATTATTCATTTTCTTATTATTTTTATTTGGTTATTTTCTTGGCTTCATCTTTGGAGAGGTTTTGGATCACAGAAGGGTCACAATTGTGGCAGGGGAGGAACATTGGTGTGGGGTATCGGTGATTGGGGGATGCATGGGAGGGAGTTCATCTGCAGCATGCCTCTAAAACATATGAATGTGTTCAAGTGTTCATGGGGCATTTTCATGGTGGGTGGAGATCCACACAATAACCGAAAGAATATCGAATTCCCATCCTGGAGAGTTCTGCAACTTTCTCTAATGAAACAGCAAGAATCCCCTGAGTACAGGGGCAGTGCCTAGTGAAGGAGGATGGACCATTGCGATGGGCCTTTGATATTGATGATTGTACTTATGAACCTTTTCTAGTGCAATTGAAACTTAACCTAGTATTATATATTGCCTAAGAGTTACCTCCTGAAAGCCTCCTGGTTGCTCAAACATGGCCTTTCTCTAAGTCAAACTCAGCATATAAACACACCTTCCCCCCATCTTGGGACATGACTCCCAGGGATGAGCCTCCCTGTCACCGAGGGGTTATTACCAAACACCAACTAGCAATGCACCTGGAAAAAGACCTTGACCATAAGGGGGAAATGGTAAATACAAATAAGTTCTTATGGCTAAGAGATTTCAAAGTGAGTTGGTAGGTCATTCCAGAGGTTATTGCTTATGCATGTCTCAGCAGGATCTCATTGACTGCCACAGTAAATATTGCCTCAAATAGCAGGGCTCCTGAGGGCTCTAGAGACATCCAGACACTATAGGCAGGGCAGACAGCTCAGGAGTTTGGCACCCTGCCAGTGGGCCTTACCTTGGCATTTATGCTCCCCAGTGTGACAGAGTTGGACTTATTTGTGGTTTCCCTACACATGGCTCTTCTGCCCCTTCTATTTGAGCCTATAGTAAGTATTATACTTGATAGGTGATGTCCAAGAGACTTAAATCTTTAATCTGGCCATGTGCTAGGTGGGCCCTGAATCTCAGCAGAGTTGCAACACCTACTCTCCAGTTCATTGAACTCAGCCAGGACAACAAACAAGGTGATGATGATGGACAATGCCCACCCATCTCAAGGAACAGAGAGAGTCTGAAACTGCAAGCAAGATAGTTTCATCTGCCCCATGCAATCTAAGCCCCCTCTCAGTTAGAGGCAGAGTGGGCATCACCATCCCAAAATCCTCAAGATTGAGGAATGAAAAATGGACTCAAGTAGACTTACTATTATTCTACTGTAGACTTATTGTTATTCTAGCAATGGAAGAACTTTTATCATTGATGTGGAGGCAGTGGCCACCAGAGGTTCTGAGGCAAGGGAGAGGGAAAAATAGGTGTAATATGGGGTCATTTTCCAGACATTGGAATTGTCCTGCATGATGTTGCAATGACAGATACAGGCCATTATATATTTTGTCATAACTTACAAAATTGCGTGGGACAGAGTGTAAACTATAATGTAAACTATAATCCATGGTTAGTGGCAATGCTTCAATATGTGTTCATCAATTGTAGCAAATGTACCACACTAATGAAGAATATTGTTAATGCGGGAAAGTCTGAGAGGGGGAGGGAGTAGGGCATGTGGGAATCGCCTATGTTTTTAATGTAACATTTATGTAACCTAAAGTTTCTTTTAAATAAATAAAGAGTAACAAATATATACACACACACATATAGTGATACACGGGAAAATTACAACAAATGTACTTAATGGGTGATAGTTAACAGTGATATTGTAGTGTTTTTGCAGAAATGGCATAGAAGATATTATATCAGTTTTAAGAGACAGCTATAGCAGGGCCTAAGGGGTATGTGAGTTTTCCTTTTAGAGTAATGGAAATGTTCTAAAACTCACTGAAGTGATGACAGCACAACTCTGTGATGAAAGTGAGAGCCCTTGACTGTATACTTTGAATGGATTATACAAAACATGGGCCTGTATGATACAGGGAATCCAGTGGTGGAATATGGACTGTGGTTAACAGGACAAATATAAGAATGTTCCTCCATGAACTATAACAAATGTTTAATACTAATACATGCTGTTAATAATTGGGTGGATTTGGGGAAAAATACACCAAAAGTAAGATATGGGCTATAGTTAGTAGTAATAGTTCGACAATGCTCTTTCATAGTTTCTACCAGATGTTTCATAACAATGCAAAGTTTTGGTGGTGGTGGGGTGATGTATGGGAGCCCTGTATGATGATATGCATGTTTATTTTGTAAGTTCATAACTTTTAGTATACATTTACTGTTCATATATATTCATATATGAATGATATGCCTCAATAAAATTTTACTTTAAAAAAAGAAATAATTAAGTTAAAAGTACAGGGAGTTAACAAAGCCAAATATGGTTCTTTGAAAAGATACAATTGATAAACCATAGCAGGATTGCTTAGTAAAAAAAAAAAAAGCAAGGGCAGAAATGACCAATGTCAGGAACGAAATAGGGGATACCACTACATATGTTACTGATGTTAAAAAGATAATTAAGGGGATAATATGAATGGCAATAAATTTGATAATTTTAGGTGAAAAGTACAAAATCCTTGAAAAACACAGCTTACCAAAACTGAAATGAGAAATACTAGAAATCTTCATAGCCCTGTATTTTATTAAAGAAATTGAATATGTGATCAAAAAACCTTCCCACAAAGAGAACTCCAGACTTAGATAGTTCTATATAGTTAGTATAGATAGTTTTTTAGATCATTCTATAAACCATTAAGGAATAACTAACACCATTTTTTACAAACTCAGACAACAGAGGAGGAAGGAACACTTCCCAAATCATTTTATGGGGTTAGCTTAACTCTATTATCAAAACATTATATTACAAGACTATTAAAGACCAATGTTCCTCATGAAGATAGATGTAAAAAATCCTCAACAAATATTAGCAAATCACCAATTGAAATTTACCCCAAGATTGCAAGGTTGGTTTTACCTTCAAAAATCAACCAGTATAATTTAACACATTTTAACAGAATAAAGGAAAATAACAATGTTATCATCCCAATCAATGCAGAAAAGGCATTAATGATTTTAAAATCTCTCAAAATACTAGGAATAGAAGAGCTCATTCTCATTCTGATAAAGGGTATCTACAAAAACCCTACCTATAGAATCAGACTTAATAGGGAAATAGTGAACACTTTCCTCCTGTGATCAGTTATGAAGTAAGGTTGCCCACTCTCATCAGCTCTATTCATGTCTAGTCAATATGTACTGGATATTCTAGGCAGTGCAATAATGCAAGAAAAAGAAACAAAAGGCATAAACCCCAAAAAAAAGCAGAAGCAAAATAGTCTCTGTTCACTGAAGATGATTGTTTATGAAGAAAATCCTCAGGAATCTACAAAACAAATACTAAAACTCATGAATGATTTAAGCAAGGTCATAGGAAACAAGATCAATATTCAAAAATCAATTATGTTTCTGTAGTACTAGTAGTAAACAACTGGAAAATGAAATTTTAAAATTCATTTTCAACAGTGCCAAAAACAAAATATTTCAGAATTAATATAGCAAAAGTCTTTCAAGACTTCTAAAATGAAAACTCTAAAACATTGTGAGAGAAACTAAAGAAGTCCTAAACAAATGGAAGGATATATCATGTTAGTGGATAAGAAATCTCAATATTGTTCTCATCAAAATGATGTATAGAAGCAACACAATCCAAATAAAGTTCTCAACTTTTTTTGGTAATAATGGTAAACTGATTCTAAAATCCATATGGAAAAGCAAAAACCAAACCTTGAACAAAAACAACATTGTAAGAGTCACTTTACTAAAAATGTTTTAAAACTTACTATAAAGTAATCAGAGCCCTGTGATATTGGTATAATAGAATGGACCAATGAAATAAGTGGATCAAGAGAGAGTCCAGAAATAGATCCACACATATATGGTCAGTTGATTTTCAACAAATGCAAGGCATTTCAGTGAGGAAAGAAAAGTCTCTAATAAATGATGCTGGGATAAACATACATAATTTATTTAGATAGGTCATAGTCTAAGTGTAAAAAAAACACTTCAGAGGTGTAGAAGGAAACATAGGGAAAGTATTTTTGCAACTTTGGTTTAGGTAAGGATTTCTTAGGTCACAGAAAGTACTAAATATAAAAATAATGATAAACTGGACTTCGCAATTAAAAACTTGTGCTAATCAAAAGACATTATTAAGTAGTTGGCGAATTTGGGTAAAAGGTATGAATCTTCTGTTTAATATTTTTGAGACTTTTCTCCAAGTTAGAAATTATTTCCAAATAAAATGTTTTTTAAAAAATACACTATTAAGAAAATAGGCAAAAAATATTCACATTGCATTTGTCTGACAAAGGACATGTTATACAAAGAACTCTTAACAATTCAATAATTTAAAAACAAGCCAATAAGAAATTGAGCAGAAGACTTAACAGATACTTCATAGAAAATATACCAGTAAGCACATGTAAGGATGTTTCATATTATTTGTCATAAGGGAAATGCAAATAAAATCATAGTGATATCCATTTTCATACCCATGAGAATTGGCTAAAGTTAGAAAGACTGATAGCACCAAATGTTGGTGAAGATGTGGAACCACTGGAACTCTCATGTATTGCTGATGGATGTATAGAATGATTCACCCACTTTGGAGAACTATTTTTATAAAGTTATACATATATCTGCCCCAATGACCTAGGAATCCCATTCCTAATTGTTTGTCAAGAGAATGAAAAAATATGTCTACAAGAAAACTCTACTAGAATGTTCATAGTGGTTTTACTTGTAAGAATAAAAAACTGAAAATAACCCAAATGTCTATCAATAGGAAAATGGATAAATTGTGGCATGGTTCTTAAAAAAAGAAAAGAGCAAGTATTGATACATGCTACAATATGTATGAATCTCAAAAACATTATGTTAGGTGAAAAAGCTAGTTGCTAAAGAGTATATTTTACACTGTTCCATTTGTAAGAAGTTCAAGAACAGGCAAAACTTCAGGGCCTACTCTGTAATCATCTCGCTGATTTTTACTGTACCTATTTTTAACATTGTTCAATGATAGTTTTTCCACAGCAAGAGCTGAATAATAAAATTGGATAAGTGGCAAGGAGGAGGCAAAGAAGAGCTATAGAAAAGGCTATGTTGATTTTTAAAATAGTTAATTACACTGTAAATATTGGCAGCAGTGTGTTTGAATGAAATGTTATCTCCTTGGGAGATTGCCGACTAGAAAATTAGTAATAAAAAACATCTAAACAAAGTTGCTAAAAATAGAAAATAAATCATTATTTTCAGATAAAAAGAGTCTTTAAGGAAGCATCAGTTCTAACATATAGCAGCCTGAGACAGGTTTGAAGATTTTTAAACCTGTTGTGTTACCTCTGAGACCTAAAGGAAGCAAAACATAAAAATGAGCCTTTATCAATTTGAAGCAAACCTAATCTCTGTGATCATGGCTGTGGTCTAAATCTATTAAAGATGTTCAAATTCAATGTCCTTGGTATCACTGTGGGTTGACCTGAATGGTGAGCGATAGACTTGTGTATTATAATTCTGGTTCAAAGATATGTGCTTAGGAAGTGAAACCGACAGTCAGTGTTTTGTACCTGTCTCTAAGCAGACAAAGAGCCTATATAAAATGACAGGTGCATTTTTAGGGAAAGAAACCCATAATGTTTTCCTGTTTACTAGGTGACAGTGTGTCCCAAGATAACACAAGCTGAAGGGGCTGAAACAAGCATGGTTATTAAAGGCTAGCAGTTTCTCAGTTCATACAAATTGAATTTTTTCATAGGACGGAGAATTGTGGAAATCTAGTGTAGAGTACTGAAATAAATTAGCATATTAAGTGTATTTATACATTCAGGCTTGTGAGCACTTTGAATTTAAGAAGAAATTGTATTACTTTTTGAGAGAAAAAGGCAATTCCTAAGTTATGTGTTTGATCTCCCTGTTGGAATGGGTCTATATAATAAATTATATAATTCTGATGATTATCCTAATAAGTGGTTATTAAACTGATGAGAATCTTTCTCTCTTTTCTCCTCTCTCTTTTTTCAGAATTACTGATTTAGGAAACATCAAAAGAAGATTGTATTTATCAACTGTCCATAAGGAACTATCCTCAACCCCTCTTCATGCAAAAATCCCTCTCTTTATGATTAAGCGCAAAATTGTAAGTGTCAAATGATTGTTGCTTAAAATATTACATTTAAGTCATCAAATATTAATTATTGGCCTACTCTGTGTGTAAGGCATTTTATTAAGTACAATAGTGATAGAAAAATGAATAATATTCATTTTCTTCCTTTCCCCATCTTGAAAGAGCTTAAAATCTACTGGGTGGGATAATGTAATTATTTTACCAAAACTGGATGGGAACCACCGTGGAAATAGAAAATGCTGTTGGCACATTGTAAGCAGAAGGAGCAGCATGAGCAAAAACATGGAGGGTGGAAGTTTACATCTCTTGGGAAAGAGAATGATTAATCATTGTTCCTAGATAAAAAGCCTCAATAGCCTGACATAGCTTGCAAGATTTTATGCCTGTTGTGTAACCTCTGAGACTTAAAGGAGCATAAGGTATGAATAGGGGAGCAATAGGTTACAGGCCGAGAAGTTCGGGCCTGATTTGACCGACAAGTCTTTCGAATCCTACTCTCATGACCTTACCCTGTGTGTACTTATTAAACTATCATACACTTAATACCTTTCTTTAAACTGAATCACTTTTTTCTTAAATAAACTTATTTTAAAAGAAAAACTTTACGTAAGTTTATAAATGGAAATTTATGTAAATGGAAAACCAGAATACTTTTCCAAAACTAAAATGTAACCATAAAAATAAACATACTGAAAATAAAATGGTATTTTTAAAGTCTTAGTTAGGTACTGTTTCCTTTTAAGGCTCTGTTCTGAAACCTACTCTTTGTTAAAAAGAGTTTATTAAGGATTAGATACATGTTCAGGGCATTTTATGGCCAGAAGAATAGAAAGAAAACTGATAAACGGAATTTCTTATTCTATCATCTAGAGTCATTTAATGCCACTACCATGTACCATCTAAAATCATTTCACAAATGGTGCATGTTCTATTCTTTGGAAACAAGTGTAGTAAAGAAATGGAAGCCGTCAAACCTTTTGGATCAAGGAAGGGAAACACTGTCATTTTTGTGCTTGAGGAAGAGTGAAATAGTAGCAATATTTGGAATGGTTTAGAAGGGATAGAAAGTGGAGTCTACAATGTGAACTATGGTCCATGCTTAGTGGCAAGGCCCCAAGGTGATGTGCCACTCTAGTGAAGGGTGTTTATGTGGGAGGTTGTGAAGAGAGGTGGGAGGTGGGGCATATGGGAATCCCTACAATTTTTATGTAACATTTGTGTAATCTAAGTATCTTTTAAAAAATAAAAAATAAAAAATTATTAAAAAAAAAAAAAAAAAGTGGAGGTGAGGAGACCATTTAGAATAATCCAGATTAAGGCTAATGAAGACTAAGACAGTAGCTGTAGAGAAATGGCTACAAATCAATACCAGAAGCTTACAAATGGGCTAAGACATATGTATATAGACCTTTTCCATATAATGTGGTACATTCTGTAAGAGCAGAACCACAGTGAACTATGGAGCACAAGGGCATTGCTAATGGAAGGCCCTCTGAAGGAGGGGATGCCTGAGCTGGGTCTTGAAGGATAAATAATAGTTAACCAGTGGGGGAAGTGTTCCTAGAACAGAAACAGAAGCATTAAGAAGTTGCTGCATGTGGGAAGCGGCTGTGGCTCAATCAGTGGGGCTCCCGTTTACCATATGGGAGGCCCTGGGTTTGGTTCCCGGGGCCTCCTGGTAGGGGCGGGCCCGCCCACACGGCGTGGTTGGCTGACCCAGCGAGCGCAGGCAGCAAGGGGGGGGATAAATGAATAAATAAATAAAATCTTTAAAAAAAAAAAAAAAAAAGTTGCTGCATGGAATATGCAGGGAATCCCAGTAATCCATTGTTGTTGAAGGTGAGAACACAATAATAAGGAAATGGTGATGCTGGAGATAAAAACAGAGGCAAACTTCTGAAGGGCCTTGTATTTCTAGCCCTGGAGCCTGGACTTTATCCCATAGGTGATAGGAAGCTGTTGAAGGGCTTGCAGAAAGGGGTGATATGCTCAGATTTGCGATTTTTTTTGATAGTACAATGTCTTATTTTTAATTCCACTCCGTGTTTTTTTAACAAATCAATTATATTGATACATATTATAAAGCATAAATCCATCCAAAGTGTACAACCAGTGGTATTCAGTATAATCACATAGTTGTACATTCATCACTTTAGTCATTTTTAGAGCATCTTCATTATTCCAAAAATAATAATTAAAAAAAAACAAAAATCAAACAAATATAACTCATAACCTCTCAACCTCTCTATGCTTCCCCCTGCTGTACATAGCTGCTATTCTCTTTCCTTCTCTCTAGTATATTTATATTTATATTTTGTAAAAACAGTCTTATGTATGCAATATCACCCCTATTCGTATTTTACATGAGGTTTCACTAAGCTATACAGTCCTATTTTACTTTTTTTAGCTTTCCTTCTAGTAATATACATGACTTTAGACTTACCCTTTCAACCACTGTCATACCCATATAATAGCTCTGCTAGTTACAAACACTATGGTGCTTTCACCATTTCTAATCATTTCCAGAGATTTATAAATAACCTTTTTAGCAGTTCTGCAGAGATTAACCCTCAGCATTCCATTCTCTACTCTCATTCTATTTTCTGGTGACCTGTATTCTAATTATTAATAATACAATCATACAGTATTTGTCCTTTTGTGTCTGGCTTACTTCATGCACCAAGATTTGCACTTTAAATAGGACTGCACAGCAGGATCAGTTAGAAAGCCACTGCAGTAATCACCAGAAAGTAAACTCCATGAAAGCAGGGGTTTCATCTCTTTTTGCCACTGTTGTATCCCAAAGCTTATATACCTGGTTCCTTCTAGGTACTAAATAAATAAATGTTAGGTTAATGATGGAAGAAAAGGAGGGAGGGAGGGAGGGAGGGAGGAAGGAAGGAAGGAAGGTCTAGGTAAGAGTGATGAGATCCTAAAGTTGGAGAATAGAAATTAGGATAAAGGGGAAAGGACAGAATTGAAAATTAATTGAAAGTTTTAACTGGTAAGAATTGAAGATTAATTGGATGTTAAAATGAAGAAAAAGGAAAAGTCAAGGATGATGCTCACATTTCTAGTTTGGATGATTGGTGATGCAACCAACCAATATAGAGAGTAAATCCAGGAGGAAGAACATGTTTAGAAAGGGAAGATGGAAAAATAAGAGGTTTGTGAGACATTCATTTTGAGATTTTTGGAGATACATGTATATTGGAGTCTTAAAGGCAGGTCTGGCCTACACATTTAGGCTTGCCCACATAGAGGTGGCAAAGTCGTGAGAATGGATGAAACCGCCTACAGCAAGAGAACAGAACAGCAAAATCAGAGGCTAGTGGAATATAAGGGTCCATCCAATAGGCAAAGGAAGAAGAATCCATGAAGGAAACAGTGCAGCATTGAGAAAGGGATGTGAAGGAGAGTGTAAGATCAGGGAAACCAAGGGAGAACAGTCAAGATTGGAAAGTGTGAAACATGGCAGTTGGGAGGCCATTGGTGACTCAAGAAAAGTTTTCAAGTATTGGGGAGGAAGCAGGGCAATGGGCTAAAAAAAGAATGGGGAGTGGAAACAAGTACATGCTGACCATTTCTTTCAGTGGGTAGATCACTGGGCTTGTTGTCTGATAGATATAAGTAAAGGAGAAGAATCAAAGAAAACTTAGATGTTTTGAGTTTGGGAACTTGGAGACTGGCATCCTAGTAACAAATAGGAGTTGAGTTGTGAGAGAAATTGATGGCTTCCCTTTGGAGTAGACTTTTTTAAAAATCCATTTAGAAATAAACAGTCATAAATGTTCAAAGATTGAATTCAAATAATCCAGTTATTGAAGTTAAATCATTTTCAACATTAAGAAAAATGTCTTGCAAATAAAATGTATTCATCCCCTTGTGTTTAGATATTGATTCCCTTATTCATCTAAGATTATTTAGAGTTCAGTGTTAAATGGTTTCCACGAGTTAAATCACATATGAGAGCAACACACACTACTGTGTGTGGTTATTAAGACAAATTTGTAATTACCTTGCTTTTGTGAATTTAGTCACCCTTGTTATTTAACTAACTCTGAACTCTCTGGGTATTTTATTAAAATCTAAGGTGATCATTCTGTACATGGCTACAATCTACACACAAATAGTATACCCTTCATTCAGTGACATTCGTGTGAATACCATATTTGTCTTTCTCTTACAAGTAAACCGCACAAAGATCTTGCTGAGATAGAAAGTGAACTTGACTTAAAGGTCTTTCATATTTGAAAATGAGTCTTTCAGATGAATATGTGCTAGCAGTGCCAGGTGTCTAATGACATAAGAAACATACCATTTAAAATGTAAAGAAAATTGCTGTAATTGGTGCTGTTTTCTAACCTTTTTCAACTCATCTATCTGCTTCGTCTTCCCATCCCCACTCAGCTCACAAGAGAATACAAAAGAAAAGAGATGGAGGCAAGAAAGTACATGTAGTTGTTTAAAAAAAAAAAAAACTGGTATGAAGAAATCAAATCAGTCACTATCTTATGGTGACTTCAGCTCATGCTTCATTTTAAAAGGCAAAGCACTTACAACATTTCTAACACTTCTTTTGGATGTGTTTGAATATAGAAAGAGTTGCTCGCTTACATTTGAAGCAGTCTTAATCAATAAGCAAACAGATAAGGCATCTGTTCCTGTAGTGTTCCTCTCAGGCCTAAATGCCATCTTAGTGAGATAATCAAGTCATAACCTAATTTATTCTATATTTTCTTAAATATGTAACATGTAAATAGTAAGTAGAGGCTTAGAGCATGGAATCTAGGTCCTGACACTTACTAGTTGTGTGATCCTGTGACAATTTCTGTGTTCATTTTTCCCACCTGTAAAATGGGGATAATATGAGGTATACATACCATTAAAATTATTGTGGGGATTTACCTGAATTAATAAGTATAAACTTTTAGAACAGCACCTGGCACAGAGTAAACTCTAGATAAGGGTTATAGCTCCTAACTGCTCTTTAGATGCTATATCGTGGTTTCCCTGTGTAAATTAGCTATTTTGGGCATGGTTGATTATTGCTATTCACAATTTCATAACCCTCCTAACACTTCTCTGCCCTGCATTTTAATCATCTGTTTACTCCTGTATCTCCCCCATTAGACTATAAGCATGTCTCATTTCCCTTTTTTATTTTTTATTTTTATTGTGGGTAAAAGTCAAATTTTTCACAATACAAACCAATATTTGTAAAATGATATATAGAGGGAAGCGGCTGTGGCTCAATCAGTAGGGCTCCCGTTTACCATATGGAAGGCCCCGGGTTCGGTTCCCGGGGCCTCCTGGTGAAGGCAAGCCCTCCCGCACGGCGTGGTTAGCTGACCCAGCGAGCACAAGCAGCAAGGGGGGGATAAATGAATAAATAAATAAAATCTTAAAAAAAAAAAAAATGATATATAGATATATATGCATATATGTGCATTTGCTTACATAAATGTTTTTTTTTTTTTCATATATATTTTAAAAGATGCTTAGATTACATAAATGTTACACAAAAATTACAGGGATTCCCATGATCTCCACCTCCCATACCTCCCATAACATCTCACATAAACATCTTTCATTAGTGTGGCACATCACCTGCAATGGATATACACATCCTGGGGCTTTGCCACTAAGCATAGACCACAGTTCACATCGTAGACCACACTCTCTCCCACACAGTTCTGCATGGTGTATGCTGATGTAAAATGTCCTATATCCGTCGCCACAACGTCACTCAGGACAACCCCCAAGTACTGAAAAAGCCCCTGTATTACAACTGCCCTTCCCTTCCCTGCCCCAAAAGCATCTAGTGGCCACTGGCTTCACCTCACTGTTATAATTTCTTCCATTGCTTGAGTTACCTTTTATCCCCTATCAGTATCACCTATCAGTCCCTGGCACATAATAATTCTCAACAAATGTTTCTTGGACAAATTGGCAAAGTCTGATTTACCTTCTGACCTGGAAAGTAAAATAATGAGTTTTATCATGGCCAAAGTATATAAACTTTGTAAATGTGCTTAGTGATTCCAGAAATGTCCAAGTTTATTCAAACATACATTAAGAAATTCAGGTGTAAAACTGCTCCCATTTTCCCTCAGTTTCGCCCCAATCCAAGAGATGTTATGGCAGGGGAAGTTCTTTCTTTCCCATTGTCTATTCCTGATAAAGTTGAATCATGTATTTGGGGAAATTTCTTTGAAGAGCAGCAACATGACAGAAAGCACCCCACCCAATCAAGATGCCATTCCTAGTGTTGGTGTGGTGTTAGCCCCAGTTCTCCTTTTTGCCAAAGCACTCTTCACTTCTTTCTGCCCTTTAGGAACTGGGAGATATTTTAGTAATAACATTGAAACACAGTATTTTAAAAGCACTTCAGGGGAGCAGATGTAGCTCAAGCGGCTGAGCACCTGTTTCCCATATGTGAGGTCCTGGGTTCGATCCCCAGTACCTCCTAAAAACAAACAAAGTGGGGGGTCCAGCTCTCTTTGGGGAGCAATGTGGCTCAGTGGTTGAGCACCTGCTTGCCTTGTATGAGGTCCTGGGTTCGATCCCCCGTACCTCCTAAAAAAAACACTTCAGCTAACATTTATAAATCAGAGGATTTCATATAAAATTCTGGATTTCTGACCTCCTTTGAAAAAAATCAGATCTGGCAATATTCAGCCTGTTTTCTTACATAGCCAACAGTCAGCTGGAGTTGAGTGGCAACTGTATACTTGAAATGGAGCTTTAACCATCTTGTGAGTTTAAGTCCTCTCCACTCATAGGCTGCAGGTATACTCTGACCCTGCCTGCTTCACTCATTTAAGTTATGTGCCTGGGCCCTCGAGGCATTCAGCTTGCAACCCCTGATCTAGAGGATATTTGTTCACTTAACCTTGGTTCTTTAACTAAAGCCTTTAGATAGCCAGAGGCAGCAAATAAAGTTAATATTCTTATAGCCACACCTATATGATTATTTATAGATAGGCTGCTTACTGTTCAGTTACCATTAAATGTTTAACCTTTCAAATAAAAAATTATTTTTCATGTCATTCTTAATTATGAAGAATTCACTTTAACATTTAAGTTATAGCAATTTATACTTTTACTTGGGTTTTCAATAGCAAGAGCAATTTTTAAAAATTAATAATCGTCAGATTAAACAATGGAGTTACCACTCAGTCAAGACTCACTGGAATCAATCTTACTTCTTCTTTAATATAACTTAAATTAGTTGATAATGGTGTCAGATGAACATCAATGTCTTGCCACCAAAGTATGTATTAACATATAGTAAATTTAATTCCATTTAAATAGGAAGTTCACTTATGAGATATCATTCAGAATAAATCATTCATTGGAGATATAGCAAAGTGGTATGATAAATTACAATGCCAAAATCTTTTAGGAACCTTTACTACTTAAATACCCAGTGTTTGTCATTTAAATGGACAAAATGACTCTTTAGGAGTTGTACCTACTTGAACCACAACTCTGATGGAATATGTTATAATTTTTATTACAAACTGAAAGTTTGGTATAATGTTTTAAAAAACTTCCCTTCAAATGTAATTTTTCCCAAAGAGCCAATGATTCAGAAGTTTTCCATTTTTAAGTATTTAATTTCTTTAATATCACTGAATGAAAGGCGAATGAAGAAGGTGAATTTATTTAGATACAAGGTCATTTAGAGATATATATAAGAGAATTAGAAAATGTCTCTTAACAGATGTCTCATTCTAACCTAGACTCCACTTTATGTGGTACTTATTTGAGGGTTTGCAAATGTTTTCATCTCATTGATTTGAAAATCATTTTAAAATGATGTTTTTCTTGCTCTACATACCTGTCATTGTTAGATAGGTATTGAAATTTGGAGAAAGGAGAGCAATCTCACAGCTGACCCTGAATGGTTATGTGAAGCAGGGACAGCTAATTCAAAAGAAGTTTGTTCTGAAAAACAAATGAATACCCAGTTTTAGGGTTCCCTGTTAACAAATCACATGAATAGGCAAGATACTGTTAGGGTTAAGTGTGGACTCTCAAGCTAGATTGTAGGGGTTTAAATTCCTAGCTGGGGACCCTTGGGCAAGTCATTTAATCTTTCTCTGGTTCCATTTCCTCATCAGTGAAATGGTGACAATAATGGAACTTGCTTCATAAGGCAGTTGTTAGGATTAAATGAATTATTACTTAGAACAGTACCAAGCTTATAGAAAGTGCTTAGTTAATGTTAGTTGATAATGTTGTTATTTTACTATTTTATTTTGACATAAATCCATGTTTATTGACTTATGAAGATAGTATCATAAACTTAGGAACTTAGTTTATTTCAACTAACAAATATTTAATGAGCCCCTGCTATGGGCCTACATCTATGCCAAATGTATTAGTTTATGAATCCAAAGATGAATGACACATGGTCTTCCTCCTTGAGGAGATGGCCAAGGAGGCAAACATATAAACAGCTAATGATAATGGACTGTGGTAAACACCATACTAGTCTTATGAACCAAGTGCTGCTGGAGAAAAAGATCTGATTTGTATGGCCAAATTGGAGAAGGTTATAGTGGAGGTATTTGTGCTAGGTTGTGACTATTCGGGGAATTTTATTATATGATTTGGGGGAAGGCATTATAGTCATAGAGATTTACACAAATAAAAGCATGAAAGTTCATGTCACATTTGATCCATCAACTGCAATATGTGATGGGGATATACAGAAATACAGTGCTGGAGAAGAAGGCGAGATGAAACCATGAAGGGCCTTGAAAGCCAAGTTTTTAAAAAAAAGGTTTGAACTTTTAGTCCATTAGCAATTAAAATAAAATAATTTTAACATGGAGAAGTTCAGGATATGATCTGTATTCTAAAAAATAAATATGACATCAGAATGAAGAAAGAGGCAGAGATAGCAATTAGGAGTCTGTGCAGAAGCCCAGATGAGACATATGAGCTGGAATTAGGGTAGTAGCAGAGAAATGTAAGAGAGGAGACAGACATGAGATACTTCAGGAGTAAAATCAATGTAAATGTGGAGAAAATGGCACTGAGTTAGTGTAGTGCTGGGAATTGGCAAAGTAGATATGAAATCAACAGGGGAAATGTCTGGTAAGAACTTAAATTTATATTACTGCTCATACTTCATGGTTTCTGACCATGACAAAGTATCTGGTCCCACACTATCCTTCCTACTATAAAGAAATATAAAACTGGAGAAAATACTTGAATAACCACTTTCAGCCATTGGACAATAGCCAACACCCCCAAAAGAAGGGAAACAAAGAAGCTCAGCTTCACAGTCCCAGGGTTTCTGGAGGCACATTCTGAACATAGTGCAAAGATGGGGAGCCCAAACATCATGACAGTCTTGCTGAATTGACACAGAGATTAGAGTTTAGGACTATTGAGGTAGCTGAAATTGTGGATCAAGGTACCAGAAAGAGAGAGCTCTAAAAATCTATATTTGGGTCCTCTTGAATCTTTGTCCAAATATAATTTGTGCATGCATACAATTGGACTCCATGAGGCAGGCAAAGACCAGCTTCTTGGGGGGGAGGGGGAGAGGACACCTTCTAAGCAGCTTGGGAACCAAAGAAATAACAAAGCTCACACAGGGCTGGGAAATATTTGAGACTGCCCAGAGTGAAGAGACATCATTGAATATGTTCAGGAGAAACTGCAGAAAGGCAGTAGAACTTAGAAACACCAGCTAATTTAGCCCTGGAGAAAAGGCCACTTTAGACCCAACCTAACAAGCATAAGAACATGCATCAAAAAGACCATGGTGATTTGCAAATAAATTAAATTCCTCCTGAAACAACATTTAAGACTCTTTTAAGGAAGACAACAAAATCCAGACTCTAACAACATAGTAGCCACAATGTCCAGTATAAAATGAAAAATTACTAGATATGCAAAGTAGGAAAATACAACCCATAACCAGAAGAAAAACCAGTGAATAAAAACATACCTAGACATGACAAAGATGGTGAAATGAGCAGAAAAGGACTTTAAAATATAAAGTATATTATAAATATATTCAATCGTTTAAAGGAAAATATGAACATAATGAAGGAACAAATGGGGAACTTCAATAGAGAAAGAGAAACTATTAAAAAAAAACTCAAATGGGCATTTCAGAACCAAAAAGATAGAATAACAAATGAAAGATTCACTGCATGGGCTTAACAGTAGCTTAGACACTGGGAAATATCATAAAATTGAAGCCAGAAATATAGAAACTATCAAAACTGAAGCAGTATTGCAGAAAAATAAGCAAGAGGGAAAAATGAGCAGAGTCTGAGTGATCTGTGAGACAACCAGTCTAATGTGTGTGTAACTAGACTACCAGAACGAGAGCAGAGAGAGATTGGGCAGAAAAAGTTTTTTATAGAAGTGATGGTTAAAATATTTCAAGATTTGAAAAATATATTCACATAGCCAATAAGCTTAACAATCCATGAGCAGAATGAATTCATACATGCACACATGCATACATATATAAAAACCATACCATGGTACATCATGATAGAATCAAATTGCTGGAAATCAGTATACTACTTTCAAGAGAACATCTTAAAGGGAGCCAGAAAATAAAATGATACATTATATACCAGGAAATAATGATAAGAAATTCCACCAACTTCTTATTCGAAACTATGCAAGTAAGAAGACAATAGCATAGCATGTTTAGAGTGCTAAAGGAGGAAAAACTATACCTCCCAACCCAGAAGTCTTTATCTACTGGAAATGTTCTTCAGAATTGAGGCAAATTAAAGACATTTTCAGAGAAATGCAAGCTGAGAGAATTCATTACCAGCAAAATATTAAATATTAAAAAATATTAATATTAAAATATTAAAGTTCTTCAGACATTTATCCAACAGCTGCAGAATATACATTATTTTCAAATGCATATTGAATATTCACCAAGATATATTATATGTTAGGCCATTTTAACATCAACAAATTTAAAAAGATTGAAATCACATGAAATATATACTATGACTACAAAGGAGTTAAACTAGAATTCAGTAACAAAAAAACATTTGGAAAACCAACTAGTACTTGAAAATAAAGTAACATATTTCTAAATAATCAACATCAAATAAAAAAATTATAGGGCATTTTTTTTATTTATAATTTTTATTCTTTTATAAGTTTAACTGTAAAATAACATTTAAAAGATCCCTTTGAAGGCTATTACTAATTACTCTAATTTGCACTGTGACCATTCAGTTTTGTGCAAGAATTTAGTTCTTTAGTTATTGGCTTATAACCAAATCATTCCCAGTCTTTAAAATACAGTCTACAACATTTACTTCAGAACTCTGCTTATTTCCCATTTTGACTTTGATAGACCTTGGATGAGCAACACTAATTTCAGTATATACTCATTGAGGTCATTGAGGTCTCAAGGAAAATTGGTTTTCTCTCATGACCTGCTGCTTTCAGAATTCTTGACGCTTAAGGTGGGAGATCCCCCCTCCCCAGTCCTTGGGGATAACAGGACTCCAGCGACTGCTGGACTGGAAAAGTGGACATCCAACCCAGAGGATTCCCAACAAGCAGCTATTTCCTCAAATGTCGTGGGGTCCCTCTGGGCTCTTGCCCAGAGTAGGTAAATTGGAGTCCACACCCTTTACCGTTATCCGGTTTGTAACAGGCAAACCCCAAATCTGATTTACGAATTTCCTAGACACAAGCAGACTGACATAGTTAAAGCAAGCACAGATTAGAACAGAAGAAAGTTTTACACAGTTACTTAGCTTAGGGAAAGACAAGACTTTAGAATCTCCTACCCACAAAGCTCCCAGTGTCCACCCATGGCAGAAACCTCATCTGGAACCCTCCAGCTTCGTTCCTCCAGGAGAACCCCTGGGCAGCTGCTAGGTACAGAACTAAGGGGTCCAGAGACATGAATTAAGGCTGCTCTGGGGGCTGCATCCCATTAATTACCTCCTGCAAGGGGTAAAAGCCCTGCAATGCTTTTTCACTGGAAGGATTTATAGGGGATTTTAAAAATATTAACTGATATTTTAAACTGATTTTAAATGGTAATGAAAATAAAACATACTCAAATTTCTGGTATGTATCTGAAGCCATGCTTACAGGGAAATATGTAGCTTTAAATGATTACCATCTAAA
This sequence comes from Tolypeutes matacus, assembly GCA_026826555.1. Lineage (NCBI taxonomy): Eukaryota > Metazoa > Chordata > Mammalia > Cingulata > Chlamyphoridae > Tolypeutes > Tolypeutes matacus. The sequence goes on from JAKSZT010053825.1 coordinate 18,638,233, forward strand.
AGAAGAACAAATTAAAATCAGTAATATATGCATCTACCTAAAAAGCTGGGAAAATGATTAGAATGTTGTAAAATTGATTTTGGTATTGCATATATCTGTGAATATACAAAACTGTTGAACTGATTTTAAATGGGTGAATCATATCTCAGTAAAGCTGTTAAAAAATAAAGATTTGGCTTTCAATATCCTACAAAAATAAAGCTAGAGAAAAAAATCAATCTTAATTAGGCAGAAAGATAGAAATAACAAACAAACAAAATCAATTAAATTTAAAAAATGGACAATGGAGAAAATCAATGAAGCCGAAAGTTAGTTCTTTGAAAAGATTAGTAAATTCCTAAACCACTACCTAGACTGACCAAGAAGAAAAAAGAATACACACATTGCCAATATCAAGAATTATAGTGGAGAAAATGATAATAATGCCACTGAATTTGACAACTTAGATCAAGAGGAAAATTCTTTTAAAGACACAAATCACTCAAATTGATACTAAAAGAAATAGAAAATATAAATAGCCTTATATCTATTGTTTAATGAATTTGTAATTAAACACATTCCCACAAAGAAAATCCAAACCCAGTGTGGTAGTATGAGGCTTTTGTAGCCCAAAAAATTATGTTCTTAAGCTAATCCCTTACTGTGGGTGTAGACCTAATGTAGGTGAGACCTTCCTTCTATTTAGGTCACTTCAGTAGGGAGTGACCCAGGGTGGGTCTTAATCCTCTTACCAGAGCCCTTTATACACAGAATGGATATGACAGTTTGAGATTATTTTATGAATTCCAAAAAGAGAAAGATTATGTTTGTAAACTATTCTTCTGGGTGTGATACCCTTTGATTGCATTAAACTCAGCTGTGAGGTGGCTTTCATTAGATTACCTATTAAGATTAGGGCTTTTGAGTTGACTGTGTCCGTGGGTATGACTCAGGCTGAGTCTCTACCCCCTTGCTGTGTCTGATATAAATGAACACTCATACAGACAGACACACAGGAAGAGAGAGCTCTATCATTTTTTTATCCTGTCATGTGACAGAAAAGGGAAGCTCAAACAGCTGAAGCCCTGGGGAGAGATGAGACATTTTGCCTGATAGGTTACAGCTGAGATATGGAAGAAAGCAGAACAACTGAGAATGATTTAGGAGGACCAGAAAGAAGCAAGTCCTATGCCAGGAGAGAGGGGACTACTTCACTTAAACATGAAACCTCAAGAGGAAGAGGAAGCCCAGAGGGGAAGGCAGAGACCACCTAGAGATCAGTGACCATCTTGCTTCAACATGTGGCAACTGACTTTGGTGAGAAAGCAACTTTGAGTTGGACTTTTTACAGCCTTGTAACTCAGCTTTTACTCCAAATAAATACCCTTTATAAAAGCCAATAGATTTCTGGTACTTTGCATCAGCAGCCCTTTGGCAGACTAATACAATGAATATACAGGAAAAAAAAGGCCACAAAGACAGAGAGGAACCCACAGAAGCTGAGAAAGAAAGCCATGAGAACAAGAAGCTGACATTAGTGGAACCCAGGATAGAGGAAGCCAGAAGTTGAAGGCAAAGATCCCAGAGGAGAAGGCAGAGACAAGCAGATGCAGCCATGTGCCTGATCTCCACAGCTCAGCTGCTCAGGAACAAAGTATCTCCTCATGATGCCTTGACTTGGACACTTTCATGGCCTCAGAACTGTAAGTTTATAAGTTAATAAATCCCCATTGTTAAAGCCAACCAGATTTTTGTATATTGCCGTGGCAGCCTTTAGCAAACAGAAACACCCAGATAGCTTTACTGGTTGTGATGGTTTGAAGCTGTATGTACCCAAGTAAAATATGTTCTTAAATTTAATCCATTCCTATGGGTGCAAACCCATTGTAAGTATAACCTTTTGATGAGGTTATTTCAGTTAAGGTATGTATGGCCAAGCCCAGAAAGGATGGGTCTTAATCCTATTATTGGAGTCCTTTATAAGCAGAATGAATTCAGACATATGAGAGAGAAAGCCACAGAAAGAAGCTGAAATCAAAGAAACTCAGAAGAGAAGGGAGAGACTAGGAGTTGCTGCCATGTGCCTTGCCATGTGACAGAGGACCCAAGGATTGCCGGCAGCCCACTCCAGAACACCACAGTCTTTGGGAAGAAAGCATCACCTTGGTGCCTTGATTTGGACTTTTTTAGCCTCAAAACTGTAAGCTAATAAATTCCCATTGTTTAAGCCAACCGATTTCATAGTACTTGCTTAAGTAGCCTAGAAAACTAAAACACATTTAAAGAAGAAATAATACCAATTCTAAATAAACTCAGAAAATGAAAGAAAAGGAACATTTCCCAACTCGTTTTCTAACATGAGGCCAGCATAATCCTGATACCAAAACTAAAGACATCACATCAAAAGAAAACTACAGCTCAATATTCCTCATGAACATGTACAAATATCTTCAACACCATGACCAAGGATTTCAGGGCCAGTCTTAGATTTGAAAATTAATCAATGGAATTTATCACATTAACAGAATAAAGGGATAAAATAATCTGAATAGATGCAGAAAAATAATTTCACAAAAATTAACTGGCCATTTATGATAAAAACTCACATCAAACTAGTAAAGGGCCTCTAGGAAAAACTTACAACTAAATCTTACTTAATGGTGAAAAACCAATTGCCTCTTCCTGAGGTGGAGAACAAGGCAAGAATAATCCACTACGACCCTTTCTGTTCAGTCTTATATTGGATCCATATATTGGTTGTAGAAGAACAAGTGATTTCCATTTGAGAGAGTTGAAAGGGAAGTAATGCTGTCAGAGAAAGCCATGTTTCAATTAAGTTAAGGAGTATATGACTCTTAGAAAAATATATAGGATATAAGTATTTTTCAAGAGTACAGGATTTCAGAGGGCAAAGTGAAAGGGTGACTTGGGGATTAGCAAGAGAAAGATGGAGCTGCTATTTCTGGAAAAGGTAATTTGATCAATGCAGGTGGGAATTAGAAGGTAGAAAGAGATTACTAAATAGATCCAGTGACTATGCTTACAAAGAAATTTCTCTTCCTTAGTTCACCCAAGAGCTGACGCTGGCAACTCTGGCAGCCCCACCCTCCACTCCCCTCCAACCCCTCTCCCTTTATAAGGATTTGTCATGTTTTGCTCTTCCTAGGGTAATTGTTTTTTTGGTTTTGGTATTTTCTTTTGTTTTCATTTAAAAAATTTGTTGAAGTATATCACTCATACATAAACATACATAAACAATAAGTATATAGTAAAAGTTGTGAAGTTACAAAACAAACATGTATAACATCATACAGGGCTCTCATACCTCACCTACCATCAATACCTTGCATTGTTATGAAACATTTTTAACAAATGATGAGAGAGCATCCTCAAACTATTACTCCAACCAAAGTACCTTACATTTGGTGTATTTTCCCCCAACCCACACTATTTTTTTTTATATCATATGTGATATACATATACATAAACAATATGTGTATAGTACATACATTCATTGTTTATGTATGTTCATGTAACAAGGAGGTGAGGATGGACAACCACTATACCAAGGAAACGAGGAAGCCTACAATTGCAAGCAAGAGAGTCCCATCCATCGGCTGTATGAGATCAAAGCCCCATCTCAGTTAGAGGTAGAATGGACATCACCATCCCAGAATCCTCAGGATTGGGGAAGGAACTATGGACTAGAGTGGACTTACTGGTATTCTACTATAGACTTATTGTGATTCTAGTAGTGGAAGAAATTACAACATTGATGTGGAGGCAATGGCCACTGGAGGCTCTGAGGGCAAGGAGAGGGAAAAACAGGTGTAATACGAGGGCATTTTCGGGACTTGGAAATCATTCTGAATGACATTGCAATGACAGATATAGGAGGCCAATATATATCTTCCCATAACCTACAGCATTGTGTGGGAGAGAGTGTAAACTACAATGTAAACTATAATCCATGCTCAGTGGCAATGCCCCCAAATGCATTTATCAATTGCAATGAATGTACCACACTATTCAAGGATGTTGTTTATGTGGGAAAATGTGGGAGGTATGGGGAGCAAGACATACGGGAATCCCTATATTTTTTATGTAACATCTATGTAATCTAAGTATCTTTAAAATATATATTTTTAAAAAGTCAATATAAGTACATAACACTCAATAAAGTATGTATTTTACGCATAGTTTTCAAAACTAATCAAGATAGTGTTTTCACAGATCACTAAGTGAATTCTGTGTTTTAACACTGATTGTAAGTCTCTATAAATACATAGCACTCAATAAAGTATGTATTTACATAGTTTTGAAAACTAATCAAGATAGTGTTTTCACAGTTAACTGAGTTCTGTGCTTTAACATTGATATTAAGTCAATATAAGTACATAGCACTCAGAAAAGCGTGTGTATTACATAGTTTTAAAAAGTTGCAAACCCACAAAGCAAACAAGCACAACATCATACAGGGGTCTTACACATCAACCCACCACCAACACCTTGTATTGTTTTGAGACATTTGTTACAAATTATGAAAGAACATTGTCAAAATCTTACTACTAACTATAGACCATATCCCACACTTGGTGCATCTTTCCCCCAACCCACCGTATTATTGTTTCTTTAAATATATTTTTACAGATGTTGTGAACTGACAAAACAATCTTGCACATGTACAGAATTCCCACACAACATCCCTCCATCAACACATTACACTGTGGTAGAATATTTGTACAGATTATGAGATAATATCATCAGACTATTACCACTAACCATGGTCCATAGCATACATTTGGCACACTTTTTCCATACTCTCCCATTATCAACACAGTACATCTTTGGCATGGATGCATGAATATTACAGTATTGCTGTAAACCACAATCCATAGATCACTCCAGTTGTATTTTTCCCATGCTTCTCCACATTCCCACCACCCTGCAATAGTGACGTACATCTGCTCTAGCTCACAAAGGACACTTTTGCATCTGTACCATCAACCACAATTCTCATCCACCTCTGGGTTTACTGTGTTATTCAGTCCCTAGATTATTCTCTAGCTTTCTTTCAATTGACATTTACATCCCTAGACTACCCTTTCCAGCCACATTCCAATTTATAAACCACCTGTTACTCACTATAATGTCACCATCAACTCTATCCATTTCCACACCTTTTACAGTAAAGTTCATTAAAATGTCTACATACATTAAGTGTCAGTAGTCCATTTCAGTCCTACTCTGATCTCCTTTAAGGAATCTACCTCCTACCACCAGACCTTGAAGATGTTTTCCTACATTTTCTTCTAGAAGCTTTATGGTTCTTGCTTTTATATTTAGGTCTTTGATCCATTTTCAGTTAATTTTTGTATAAGGTGTGAGATAGGGGTCCTCTTTCTTTTGGCTATGGATATCCAGTTCTCCCGGCACCATTTGTTGAATAGACTGTCCAAGCTTGGGTGGGTTTGAAAGGCTTGTCAAGAATCACTTAACCATAGATGTGAGGGTCTGTTTCTGAACCACCAGTTTGGTTCCGTTGTTCTTTGTGTCTGTCTTTATGCCAGTACCATTCTGTTTTTAACAATGTAGCTAGGTAATATGATTTAAAGTCTGGAGGTGAGAGTCCTCCAATTTCACTTTTCCTTTTTAAGATGTTTCTGGTTATTCAGGACCCCTTACCCTTCCAAATAAATTTGATCATCAAGTTTTCCATTTATTTAAAAAATGCTGGTAGAATTTTTTATTGGGATTGCATTGAATCTGTATATCAGTTTGGGTAGAATTGACACCTTAATGATATTTAGTCTTCCAATCCATGAGCATGGATTGTTCCTCCAATTATTTAGGTCTTTTTAAATTTCTTTTAACAATGCATTGTAGTTTTCTGAATACAAGTGCTTCACATCCTTGGTTAAGTTTATTCCTAAATATTTGATTCTTTTCATTGCTATTGTAAATGGAATTTTTCCTGACTTCTCCTCAGATTGTGCATTACTATGTCTTTTAAAGTCTATTTCATCTGATATAAGTATAGCTGATCTGACTTTCTTTTTTGTTTACTGCATGTGTGGAATATTTTTTTCCAGGCTTTCACTTTCAAACTGTTGGTATCCTTGGGTCTAAGGTGAGTCTCTTACAGACAGCATATAGATGGCTCATATTTTCTTATCCATTCCACCAGTCTGTGTCTTTTGATGGGGAGTTTAACCATTAGCATTCAATATTATTCATGTAAAGGCAGTTCTTTTTTCACCCATTTTGAACTTTGCATTTTATCAGTCATATTTTATCTTCACCACTTTTTTGACACTTTTAGTTACTTTCACTGATATAATCTTCATTTCTAGACTCTCTTCCAAGCCTCTCTTCCCTGTCTTTTCAGGCTGTAGCACACCCTTTAGTATTGCCTGCAAGGCTGGTGTCTTTGTTATAAACTCTCTCAGTTTCTGCAAATATTCTAAACTCACCCTCATTTTTTAAAGAGGTCCCTAACAGCACTGTGATTTTCAGTCCACCCCACTTCCCCTCATGCCAGGGGTGGAGTTAAAATGGTGGCTGTGGCCTTCTTCTGACTTGGACAGGTTCAAACTTTAGCTTTAGCCTTACTGGATATAATATTCTTGGCTGGAAGTTTTTCTCTTTCAGTATCTTAAATATATCATACCACTGTCTTCTTGCCTCCATGGTTTCTGATGAGAAATCAGCACTTAATCTTATTGGGTATCCCTTATATGTTATGCATTCCTTTTCTCTTGCTGTGCTCAGAATTCTCTTTGTCTTTGGCATTTGACATTCTTATTAGTATGTGTCTCAGGGATGGTCTATTCAGATTTATTCAGATGGGAGTACATTGTGCTTCTTGGACACAGATATCTATTTCTTCAATAGGATTGGGAAATTTTCTATCATTATTTCTTCAAATATTCCTTCTGCCCCTTTTCCCCTCTCTTCTCCTTCTGGGACACCCATGACATGTATGTTTGCATGTCTGTTGCTGTCTTTTAGTTCCCTGAGATCTTTTTCAATTTTATTTCCCATTCATTTCTTAATCTGTTCTTTTGTATGTTCACTTTTGGAGGCCATTTCATCAAGCTCATCAGTCCTTTCTTCTGCCTCCTCAAATCTGTTATATGACTCCAGTATATTTTTCATTTCATTTATTCTACCTTTCATTCCTGTAAGATCTTCTATTTTTATATGTATGCTTTCAGATTCTTCTTTGTGCTCACCCAATGTCTTCTCTTTTTTTTTTTTTGAAAAGTATAGCCTCTATTTTTTTATTTTTTTTTTTATTTTTTAAAGATACTTACATTACTCCTTTATGTCATCTGGAGGCTTATCTTGTTCCTTTAACTGGGCCATATCTTCCTGTTTCTTGATATGGATTGTAGTTTTTGGTTGGTGTCTTGGCATCTGGCTTACTAGATGTATTTATTCTGGCAGTTTCTCTCTCTAGCTTAGGGCTGTCCTGTCCTTTCTCCTTTGCTTGTTGTGTAGTAGGAGCCAAAGATCTAGTTGGTGCTGTAAGTTGTGCAGTCTCAAGCTGCCCGCATTGCCCCAGGGACTGATGAAGCTTCTCCCACCTTTCTCCTTTGCCAGGGGTAGGGACAGAGCCACAGCCATGTGTAATAATCCAAGTCATGCAGGCTTAGACTGTAGTTGCCCATAGGACTGATGAAACTTCATGCCCCTTCCTCTCCAGCATCGGGCAGGGATGGAGCTGCAGGTGTGGGCAGCAATCTATGCCATGTGGACCTAAAATGACCACAGTTGCCCCAAGCAGACTTCCGACTATTCAGTCTGTGCCAGCTGAATGTACCTGCAGTTACCTGGAGAGGCTTGTGCCGGTCCCACCAGTTTCCTCCCTGCCAGAGGTGAGGCTGAAGCCTGTGCTAGGGCTGCAGTCCAATCTGGATGGAAAGAAGCTGGTCCCTAACAGCACTGTGATTTTTAGTTCACCCCACTTCCCCTTGTGCCAGGGGTGGAGTTAAAATGGTGACTGTGGCCTTCTTCTGACTTGGACAGGTTCAAACTTTAGCTGTTCTTAGGGTTATACTTTAGCTCACCAAATTTACTAATCAGTAGAAGTTGGTGTCCAACCATCTCTTTCTCCCCCATTTTTGGGAAATGGAGCTTCCAATTCCAGCCACAGAATATTTCCCAAGGAGGATGGTCACCAGCCTTCATCGCATGGAGTGCTCTACTTATGAATCTTCTCTGCAGATGGGCAGTCTCCTCCTTTCATTCTTCCAAGGATGTTGCATGATGCTCTTCTGGTCTCCCAGAGCCCCCAAACAGGTGCTTTAGATAGCTCTGGGTGATTACTAACTGCCCTGTAGCATGAGCTGACTCTAGGAGCTCATTACTCTGCCTCCATCTTGCTGGTTGTCTGGTAATTGTTTTTAATACAGTAGTAATTAGTAATTTCTTCTCCTGACCTTGGATATAAAATAACAATCTCAATCTCTGTTTACACCACTTAATAAACACAATGTGACAGTGATAGAGATGAAAAGCTCTTTGTAAGTTGATTTTCTATTGAGAAATTAAAATTGATATGTGAAAAATGGTTTTTAAAAGGCACAAGAATAAACCTCTTAAAACCCATTCTTGATATAGCATTGTAGGAGCATGAAATAGAATGATGTTCTAAAATTCTGGTAAAGAGTGTACCTTAGAATTGCCAAGTTATGTAATTGTGATTTCTTGTTTGTTGCTTCCTTTTATTTTTTTTTATTTTTTTTATTAGAGAAATTGTGAGCTTATAAAACAGTCATGCATAATGTGCAGAATTCCCATACATCACCCCTCCACCAAAACTTTACATTGTTTTGGAACATTTGTTACAGATTATGAAAGAATATGATCAGAGTATAACCACTAACTATTGTCCATAGCGTACACTTGGTATATTTTTTCCATTCACCCCCTATTCTTAACACTATGTATTATTACTGTACATTTGTTATACTTTATAAGAGAATACTTTTACTATTTGTACTATTAATCACAGTCCCTCTTCTGTTGGGAGCCGTCACTGGACTCTGCCAAGAGAGGTGCCAACAACCTAAGCAATAGCAACCAGTGGCTACATAGCACAACATGGCACAGGCACAAAATCTGCTTTGTCACTTCCTTGTTCTTTTTCCTCCTTGCTCCTTTGTTCTTCGGTTCCCACCTCTACCTAGGTGATTGTAGCTCCTTTGTTCTCCGGTTCCCATTTCTACCTAGGTGATTGTAACGATACGCAGGCGCAGGGCACGAGAGTAAAATCTGCCCCTACCCTAGCAACAGCATCGAGAGTAAAATCTGCCCCTACCCCAGCAACAGCACCCTCCAATCTTGGAGTGCCCCGACTCACTTCCCTTCTCCAAACAGCATATAAGCCCTGCTCCTTCAAATAAAATTTGCAGCTTGATCAGAATACTGTCTTGCTGTCATTCCTTGCGTCTCTTGTCCCACCATTCTTTCTCGGCAGGTTTCGGGTCCTCGTTGATGTCCCGCGGGCCGGGACACTCTTCCACCACATGGTTCACTGTGTTATACAATCCTATGCCTTGAACATTCTATCTACAGTGTATACTCAGTGGCTCTCACTTTCATCACAGAGTTGTGCAGTCATCGCCCAGTTGTTTCCTTTTAGAAAGGCAATGTTAGCTAGAGCTGTGCTCTGAGATTCAGGCTCTTTCTATACATGTACTGGCACAATGAAACCAATTATCTTCAGAATTATCTACAGTAAGGGCAAAGAATAGGGCATAAGAAATCCAAAATAGCTGGGACACCCAAGAACTTATTACATGATTTGAATATGTATGTGTTGTATTAGTCAGCCAAAGGGGTGCTGATGCAAAGTACCAGACATCTGTTGGCTTTTATTAAGGGTATTTATTTGGGGTCAAAGCTTCAAGTTAAAAGGCCCTAAAGAGTCCAATTCTTCAGCAAACTCTGTTGCCACATGTTGAAGCAAGATTGCAGGTGATGTCTGTGAGGGTTCAGCCTTCCTCTTCCTCTGAAGGCTCCATGGGTCCAGCTTCTTCCGATCTCAGCTGTAGGCTAGCATAGGGCTCATCTGTCTTCCCAGGGCTCATTTCTTTCTGGGCTTAGCTGCTCTGGTCTCTTCACAAGATCAGCTGCAGGCTCATCTCTCTTCCCGGGATCACAGGATCCTCTGTGTATCTTCTCTGGGTATCTACTTCTGTGTGCTTACTTCTGTATGAGAGTCTGTTTTATTAGCCCACCCTGCATGCCCTGATGAAGTGGTCGAACGAAAGCCCTAATCTTGATTTAATCAAGTAAATGTAAAGCCTTTTAATTTAAATCAAAGGTATCATGCCCAGAGGAACAGACCAGTTTACAAACATAATCAATATCTCCTTTTGGAATTCATAAATAATATCAAACTGCCACATGTGTTCACAGAATATGTAACCCTTTCAATGGTATAATGTTGCTAAGACATGAGTCAGTAAAAACTAGAAGTTCATGCTTTGAACTTCACTTTGAACAACACCTTTCACTGGTCAACCTCTTTATTCAAAATTCCATGCTAGAAATAAATAGCCTAAACTCTTTTATTAATCCAAGCAAAAAACAAATCAAAACTGTCTTTTTTCTATCAGATTGCTGTCTTTCTCACACTTCTTAAGGACCCATAATTATGAACATATGAATAGTGTAGGTATAGAATTCTTCTCTGCTAGACCAGGGTTGCACATATAAACTGATTAGAGAGCAAGAAAAAAAGATCAACTGTAATTCAAATAATCCACCCGTTGATAGCATAGAGTCCCTACTCTTTTCAAAAACTTCAGAAAATATATCACAGCATTTATATGAATAATGAGTTATTTGTTGAAGCTTATGAAACTTGGAACCTTTATAAATATCAGCTGAACCAAAAATAATTTATATTTCCTCTAGCCAAAGGGGATTTGTGAAAATTATTCCCTTCTTTTTCAGGGTCTACCCTATCTGTGCTCCCAGAAGATGGATTCATAAAATGTCATCAATTCCCAGACATTTATTGAGTTTGTTAAATGATTATAAAATGAAAGGTTGACTGTATGTGTATGTGTATATATATGTAGACATGTGTTCATTTATTCATGCACACATATGCATACCACTATTTGTTTATGTTCCATGAAGCCTGAGTCTAGGCAGAGGGAATAAAATCAGCATGACCTTAATGGATAAGAAAGGTGTGGAGTGATTAAGGTCTTGGTTTTGGAAGACTCAGAGTTTTCTGAAAGAGGTGGACACCAATTCCAAGCAGAGCTAATGGCATCTCCAGGCACAGATCATCTGGAGAGTTCATCTAAACAGGGAATAAAAGTGTGGGGCCCTGAGAAAAAATACCCAGCAGGTTCACCTGGTTCTGTGAGCCTGGTAAACTATTATTCATTTTTCAAAACCAAGCTCAGTTGTGACCTCCAAGCCTTTCCTAGATGTGAGAAGACTCAGTCAAAGAAAACAAAGCAATTTCTTTTTAAAAAAGCAGTTAACTCTAGAAATATATAAAAGGAAATCATAGAGTGCCATTTTGCTCTGTTTACATTATTTAAATACTCAAAATGAAGAAAACAAGGAAGGTAGATTTTAAAGGGAAAAGAGAGTGGGAGAAGTAGGATGTGTAAGTGAGCTAAAAGTTTACCATAATAGGAAGCTAGGAGATAATGTCTAAAATTGATTGATCATGAGGTAGTATTTTAAAATGGGGAGGGGGGGGTGGCGGGAGTTGAAAGAGTTGACAGTGCGACTAGATGAGGAGAAGAGAAGAGTTATTTTAATACTTTTGGCACTCTTTGACCTATATTTACATGCAATATTATGATTTTAAAAATTTTAATGTTTTTTAAAAGAAGCCTTTCTGGAGCCTCCCCATCCTCCCACCTTGAGTCCCCCTCTGCATTAACCATATTTAATATATGCCACATTTCAGTCTCCCTTCCTGGACTGGAAAGACTGTCATTCATTTCTGTATTTCTAGAGCCATGCTTAACACCTGATCAGTGCTTAACACCTGTGGGAAGAGTGCTTAGCAACTGTGGGATCACTAATATGATGAATCAGCTGAAAGGTTGGAATCAATAGATGGAAAATCACTAGTTTGGGGATGATGTTAAGTCCTTTATGAATAGGAACCTCATTTATGACAACAAGAAAAGCAACAATAATACTGATAATATAATGATGATGCTGTTAATTTTTGGATACCTTGAAACCTACCATCCTCCATCGCTTATAATATGAATTTCAAAAGCCATGATATTTTATCCTTAGGCATCCCTACTGGATTTGTCCCTTCCATTCCACTTCCTGTGCCACCCTTCTAGCCAGACCCTTCTTACTTGATCCTTAGATGACAGACAGAAACTGACCTAGTCTTTCTGTGCCTTGATCTGTCTCTACTTTGCCCCAGCCTTCCCTCACCACCCCTCTTTTATACCCCAAAATATTCCACCCTGCACCACAGTCTGAAATTTCTGCCTTTGTCTCATTCTTTTTTCAAGAACCATAGTAACACTTTACCTGCTTGACTCCAAGGACGTCTGCCTGACCCTTCCACTGCTCCAGAACCTGCCCCACTGGCCTAGCCCCCACTACTTGCCACTCCTCTCCTGTGCTAACAATCCCTTCTGGTCAAGCCAATCTCATTCCATCACACTCATTCCTACCTCCTGCCTTTGCTTATGCCAGACCCTTTCCCTGCAGAAGAACAGAGCTATTCCCACGGCTTGGGAATATAGTTTTTACTTCAGAGACATCTACAAAGAGAATAATCTTCATGTATTTAATTAAGAATTTACTGTTACCTCTTTTACGTTTCTACTATGTAAACAACCTCGGGTTCTCCTCCATGTTAAAACCAATATTCCTAAATAGCAAAGGTTTGCCTTATTAAAGAAAAAGACATTATAATTTCCTCTATAAATGATTTCAATTTTGATAGGTTGATAAAACGGGCCTTAGGTAAACTGCTTCTAAACAAATAATGGAAAGCCTGGTATTTTAAAAGAAGCACAATTTTAAATATTACTTTTCTTTTAATTTCAAAAATTCTTTTTTCCTGCTCTTGTCCTGCAATCTTAAATGTCTTAATTTCTTGCTAAATGATTATTTTCTTCAACTTATTTAGACCATTTATAGAATTCATTTGATGAAGTATTGAGAGGTCTAATTGTTTAATGTCCAGAAATTAGTTCCTGCAAGAGTACTTTAAAAACTGGCAAATACCAGGCATAATCACAGATTCTTTAGAAGAATCTATTTCTGTACAATAGGTTAATTGGTTATAATTAGATAGCACTGGCCAAAATTAAACCCAGCTTCTAATTTCAAAATACAAAATAAGTAGCTAATTATGATCAAATTAGTCCCCTTGAAAGAACAATTGGCTACTTATCCCTGATTGTCCAAATTTAATTGGTCTAACACACCTGCAGTTAGCTTCTCACTTGCATGCTGCCTGCGGGTCTAGTGTTATTTCCCAAAGTTATCAGAGCCTTGTCTCATGATGGAAAGTCTGTAATCAAATTACCACTATATAGTTTAAATTGTAATTTCCTTGGAAAAATCAAGGCAATTTTTAAGAAAGTTCCATCCCAAACAGAGATAGGTTTGCCTAATGGGGAAAATTGGTTTGGGGCTACTTAATCCAGATAATTGCCTCAACTCTCTGGACTTTCTACATGTAGAGGGCTTGTTCATTTATGTGACCTTGGAAGGTTCTTACGCTTTGCTTCTCTCTCTTTTAGTGGTGCAATCTGTGCATTGATTTGGTAGCATTCACAAGTGAAATATTCAAGGGAGCGGTTTTCCAGTCATTGGATGGAATTATTGTCTCAGCTAACTGTAAACTACGGAAGATCTTTACTTTAAAATCAAAGCCTCAAGACACTGCTGATACAGATGGTATGTTCACATTCCTATCAAGATTTTTAAATTCTCTGATGTGTTTTTAAAATTAGCCATTCCTTTATATAGTATGAGTGCATGATAGCAGTTTGATTTTATGTCTGTTAAAGTTGTGCACAATCACATTGATTTCTTTATGCTTGATCACATGTTTATTTTTACTGTAGCTGAATGTCACAGAAATGTATTAAGTTTTCTTTTGTGTTTGTTTTTGGTAGCACTTGCCATCTGAATTAGTCAGGATTCTTAGATGTGAACAGAATTCTCTCTAGGTAGTTGAAACAAAAAAGGGATTATTTAAGGAAATTAACCAATTCATAAAATCTCAAGGAGATCCAGAAACTCAGGCTTGGAGGCTACAGCCAAGAACAAACCCAACCCTCACCACAGGACTGTTCCAGGTCTACACCCACCCCCCTAAAAGCTACTGCCTCTGGGCAGACGCCAAAAATCACACCACAGCGCTAGATTCTAGATTCCAGAGTTTCTGTTACTGTTGCCTCTGAAAGCTAGATGTCTTCCCTGCCACCTTCACCAGAAGTGGAGTCCTTTTTTTTCTCTCTAGTAAACAAAGTCTGATATGGCTTCATCTGATTTGTCCAAGTCACATGATATAAGGGAGGCTGGGGAAGCAAATGTTTTGACTCCTGTCTAGAGAGGCAGACCCACAGTGTGGAAAATTCAACAAATTAGGAAGGGTGTTCAAGAGATATTGAGCATATAAAATGCTCTACAGATGTCCAGTATATTACTCTGTATACATTTCATGAAATCATTTGGAAGAAATCATATTTTCTAGTGATCATATTAAAATGACCATATTAAAATGAGAGTTGACTTATTCCTCATTATTTCTAGAGAGACTAGAAATTTATACATTAATTAGACATAATATAATTAATAAATATACTGTACAGGTAACCCAATCATCTGGAATCCATAAGGCCATACGAACTCCCCTGCTAAGATGATTTTAAACAACTGAAAATATTGAGAGAATACTCGTGCTCCTTTTTGATTTTCATCTGGGATTTTTAAAAAAATTTTAATGTGAGAAATTTTAAGTGTACAGAAAAATCATGTAAAAACACAGCATTCCCACATACCCTTCCTCATTATTAACACTTTACATCAGTGTGGTACCTTTGTTACAATTGATGAAAGTATATTATAATTGTAGTATTAACTTTAGTCCATGGTTTACATTAGGGTATATATTTTTCTCATTATACCATCCTATTATTAACACGTTACATTAGTGTGATGGTACATTTGTTATAATTCATCAAAGAACATTTTTATAACTGTACTATTAGCTAAAGTCCATCATATATAATAGAGTTCACTCTTGTACAGTCCTATGTTTCATCTCTTAATTTTTATTCTAGTAACATGTATATGACCTCAAATTTCCCCTTTTATCCACATTCACATATATAATTCAAAGCTTTAATTACACTCACAATGTTATGCTATCATCAGCACCATCCATTTCCAAAACTTTACAATCAACTCAAATAGAAATTCTGTACAAATTAAGCATTAACTCCCCATTCCCTACCCCTAAACCCAAACCCTCATAACTTATATTTTAGGTTCTAACTCTACAAATTTATGTATTCTAGTTATTTCTTATCAGTGAGATCAAACAGTATGTCTCCTTTTATATCTGGCTTATTTCACTCAATGTAATGTTTTCAAGGTTCATCCATGTTATCACATGTATCAGGACTTCAGGCCTTTTTAATGCTGAATAATATTCTATTTTGTTTATCCATTCATTGGTTGATGGACACTTGGATTGCTTCCATCATTTGGCAATTGTGAATAATGCTGTTATGAACATCAGTGTGAAAATATCTGTTCAAGTCCCTGCTTTTAATTCTTTTGGGTATATATCTAGTAGTGGGATTGTTGGGTCATATGGTAATTTTATACTTAGCTTTCTAAGGACCTGCCAAACCGTCTTCCACAGCAACTACAACAATTTACATTGCATTCAGCAATGAATGAGTGTTCTTGTTTCTCCATATCCTCTCCAATACTGTAGCTTTCTGGGTTTTATTTTATTTTATTTTTTCCAATAGTATCCATTCTAGTGGGTGTGAAATGGTATCTTGTTATGATTTTGATTTGCATTTCCCTAATAGCTAATGATGTTGAGTATCTTTTCATGTGCTTTTTAACCATTTGTGTATCCTCTTTAGAGAAATGTCTATTCAAGTCTTTGGCCCATTTTGTGATTGAGTTGTCTTTTTATTGTTGAGTTGTAGCGTTTCTTTATACATTCTGCTGTTAAACCCTTATCAGATATATGGTTTCCAAAGATTTTCTCCCAATAAGTAGGTTGTCTTTTCACTTTCATGATAAAGTCCTTTGATGCACAAAAAGTTTTAATTTTAATGAGGCCCCATTTATCGGTTTTGCTCTTCTGTAGCTTGTGCCTTGGTTGTAAAATCTGAGAAACTACGGCCTAACACAAGATCCTGAATATAAGGTCCTGGTTCTTATATTTAGATCTTTGATTGATTTTGAGGGTTTTTTTGTTTTTTGTTTTTTAGTATATGGTGTGAAATAGGGGTCTTCATTCTTTTGCATATGGACATTCAGTTCTCACAGCACCATTTGTTGAATGGACTCTTTCTTTCCCAAATGAGTGTACTTGGCAGACTTGTCAAAATTCAATTAGTGTAGATGTGAGGGTCTATTTCTGAACTCTCAATTAGATTCCATTGGTCTATATGTCTCTCCTTATGCCAGTACCATGCTGTTTTGACCTCTGTAGTGTTGTAATAAGCTTTAAAGTCAGGAAATGTTAGTCTTCCAACAAATCAGTATTTCTAGAAGCCCAGGAAATAGGGCTACACATAAGATGGCAAAGGTAATTTCATAGAAGTTTGAATCTAGATTTTAGACTTGTACTCCATCTGGATACGTGTCTAGAATTCTTTGGGTGGCTTACTTTGTAGAACAGGACACTGTGCCTATAAATTTAATATGATAATAAACACAATAATGTATTAACAGCTCCATAAAGAGATCACAAGTCAGCAAGTGATTTATCTTATGTACCACTTAAAGGCTATATGAGAGAGTTCATTTTTTAAAAAATAGCACCCAGCTAATAAGTCTCAAAATTCATAGAAATATATGTGCATTCCATATCAGATCATTGCAGGTGAAACATAACCTGATTAATAGTTTTAAATAAATGTAAGGAGAAAAAGATAAAATACCACAGATTGAATACATGTTTTTATCTCTACTCCCTTTTCAATCCCCACTAAAATTATAATATAGTAATAAAAAAAAAGCTATAAACCTATCAGGGTAAAGAGTATGAGAGAGGAATCAACAATGGAAAAAAGATATTCATAATTTTTTGTAAGATTGAGTGACAACTGACTTAGAAAAGCAGAGAAAGCTAAAACCTTTTTGCAACAGAGTTCTGCCAATAAGATTTACAAAGTATAACCCCAGAGAGACTCAAGAATTGGCAGCCCTAGGTACTCCAAAGACAAGGATTCGGGTTATGGCTAAAAATGGGATTGATTAAAATTCTGAATAGATTATTATGGGATCCCCAGGTCCATTTTCCAACTCCATACAAACAGGCAGCAGGAGATTTATTCTCTGGAGAAACTGAACTAGAGAACTTCTGAAATCAGGTATATCAGATACGTGATAGATTCCAGAACAGAAAGAAGAAACCCAGAGGAGACAGATAAGGTAGGGAATTTCTTTTCTCAGAATTAAGAGAAGATACTATATCTATGAAATAAAAATAAGGAAGACTTCTTGTTCTTGCTTTAATTCTGTAAATATTTTATTGATATTTATTATATTATAAATTTTATTTTATTATAAATGTTTTATGTACATATATAAATATGCACACTTCATAAATATGCAAGGTGAATGACCACAAAGTGAACACACTTCTAGAAGAAATAGGACATCATGAGCATCCTAAAATCCCCACTCATGTCCCCTCCCAATCACAACTCTTTCCCTTCTCCTGAGAGGTAACCTCTAAACTGACTTCTGGGAGCGGATATGGCTGAAGCAGCGGGCACCCATCTCCCACATGGGAGGTCCCGGGTTTGGTTCCCGGTGCCTCCTAAACAAGATAAGCAGACACAATGAGTAGGGAACAGATGTGGCTCAAGCAGTTGGGCACCCACCTCCCACACGAGAGGTCCTGGATTTAGTTTCCAGTGCCTCCTAAATAAGACAAGCAGACAATGAGCAGATACAGGGAGCAGACAACAAGCAGACAGATGAGGAAGCCATGTGGGGGAGGGTGATAAATAAACTGACTTCTAACACCACAGGTTAATTTGACCTATTTTTGGACTTTATATAAATGGAATCATATAGTAGATATTTTTCCACGTATGCATTTGTATTAGTCAGCCAAAGGGGTGCTAATGTGAAATACCAAAAATGGGTTGGTCTTTATAAAGGGTATTTATTCAGGGTAGAAGTCCACAGATACCAGGCCATAAAGCGTTAGGTTTCTTCTCTCACCACAGTCCATTGCCACGTGTTAGGCCAAGACAGTTGCCAGCGTTTACCAGGGTTCAGGCTTCTGGGGTTCCTCTCTTCCCGGGGCTGCGTTTCTCTCCGGACTTAGCTCCTGTTTCCTCCACAAGGTCAGCTGTAGGTGATCAAGCAAACAGCTTGCTTCTCTTCTCCTGGGGCCTTCTTTCCAATATCAAAACTGCCTCTCAAAAGACTGCTTCAACTGTCTTTTGCCTTGCCTTTTATATTCAATTCCCCACCCACCAAGGGGTGGGGCTCAACGCCCTAATCCTAACCTAATCATGCCCAGATTAACAGATCAGTTTACAAGCATGATTCAATTATATTTTTGGAATTCATAATTACATCAAATTCTCCAACGGTTACAGCATTCTTTCATAAAACATTGCAAGACTCATCTATGTTGTTAAACAAAGCAGTAGTTTGCTGATTTTCTTTACTATATAGTATGCCATTGTATAAATATGCCTTGATTTATTTATCCATTTTAGGCTATTAGAATCATGCTGCTCAAAACATTATTCTGACTATCCTTTAGAGAATCCACATAGGCATTTCTTTGGATATTTACTTAAGACCCCAATGAATGTATACTTCCGTTTTCTTAATTTCATTTATTGTATCTTTTGATTCTACAATTTTCATTTGATTATTTTTTATAGTTTCTGTTCCTCAGCTGAAATTCTTCATCTTGTTATCTAATTTCCCAGAATTTTAATCAAAGTTATTTTAAAGCCCATAGCTCATAATTTCAATATCTGGATTTTCTGTAAGTCTGTTTTTATTGCCCAGTTTTTTTTGTTTTTATCTCTTGGTCTTGTTTCCTCATATGCCTTCTAAGTTTTAAGTGAATGCTGGACATTGGGTATCAAGAACTGTAGTGACATTTTGAGGTTCTGGATGGCATTGTCTTCCTCCAGAGATATAAAGCCAGAAAGAAAGCAAGAAAGAAGGCAAGAGGGAGAAAGGGGGAGGGAGGGAAGAAAGAAGAAAGAAAAAGAGAGTGAGTAGGGGAGGGGAGGGGTAAGGGGAGGGCAGAGAGGGAGAGGGAGAGGGAGGAGGAAGGAAGAATAAGAAGCACAAAAGGCCTAAAACTGAATGGAAATGATGAAAGTGTAAGTTAGAAGTTAGTCCATGGGATCCAACATCAGAGTAATAGGAATTCTAAGATAAGAGATTAGAGAAAACAGGGAAGATGAAATATTATAAGATTTCCCAAAATTGGAAGCCAGGTGTTTTCAGATTAAAATAGTTCTTCACATACCCAGAACAATTATTGAAAAGGACTCACCATTTTGAAATTTCAGCATAAGAAGTATAAAGAGAAGATTGTTTAAGCTTTTTTATAAACTCAGATCAAAGATCTAGGAATAAGAATGATATCTCACTTCATAACAGCTGCATTAGATGGCAGAAGACCTTAAAGCCACACCTACAAAAATCTAAGAAAAAATAATTTTCAACCTAGAATTCTATTTCCATCCAAACTATCAATCAAATGAGTGCTGAATAAAAACATTGCAGACATGCAAGGTCTTGAAATATTTATTTCTTTACATCCTTTCTCAGAAAAGATCTGGAGGATATTCTCCACAAAAATGAAGGAGTAGATCAAGAAAAGGGAATGCATGGGATCCTGGAAACAGAGGATTTTATCCAGAATGATGACCAAAGGAATTTACAGGATGACAGTTGTACGGCAGACCTAGGGAACATCCAGTCCAGATTTTAGTAGAGAGATGGGAGTTTTCAGAAGGAAAGCCTCTGGGCAAAGAATAGTTTCTATTGAGTATGATATGTTTGACCATGGAAAATAAAATTGATGGGGATTTTACAGTGCTACTGGTGAGTTTGGGCAGAATTAATGTTAGCTATAGTGATCAACTCCAAGTAAAACAAAAAGTTGTACAAGAAAAGAAATGTAATCATATTATATTCTATGTGGCTCTGAGGTACATAATATTTTTACATAATCTTAATAATGTAAAGCCCTGAATAATAATTTATCCAAAAATCATGAAAAATCATTTTGAGGTGATGTAGAGAGAGAAGGAAAAAGGAGTTGGTGGTTTAAGAGTGCCAAATCCTTTTTTTTTTTTTTCCCAAAATAGGAACTGAAGGTTATTACCTAAAACTGGTAAGTGAAGAAATGTCAATATAGGGCTATTGTTTGTAAATATAGAAGTATGTACCTGAAGATATAGGAAATATAGCTTGAAAGACTTGAAAATAGTTGCCTCTGTTGCAGGACTTGGGAATGAATAAGGAAGAAAGACAGCAGTAGGGGAATGCTGTTTTTTTCCTCATAACTTTTATAATACTCTGAATTTTTGAACAATATACAAGTATCATTTTGTTTAAAAATTAATTTTTAAAAAAGTGAATGGATAATCTGTAAGGGAGTCAGAGACCTGTGATTTATTTTCAAATTTGTGTCAGAAGACCTGAAAAATAATCCCTCTGAATATTGCAACTCAGATTACCTAATATGTTCTGAATAGACTTGGAGAAGTACTCAGTTGTTCAGGGTGCTCTGGAGAATAACCCCATATAGCCTTGTACAAGTATGTAATTATCTCTATATTTCAGTTTTCTCATCATTAAGGTGAGCATAACAGTTTTTCCTTCTTTAGACAAAGTACTATTATTATAATTCCAATGAAAGTATAATGTATAAATCAAGTACATCCTGGGGAAGTTAACTTGACCTTGTAGATACCAAAGATAAAGGTTAATGTTCCCATGGTCAGTTGCCGTGATCATGTACCAACTTTGTGGTTTTGTGTGAGTCCTGAACATCTCTGAGCTTTGCTTCCTCATTAATTACTGTTAGATTGATAGAAAATACATCATATCAAATCAAATACAAAAGTATATTGAAAAGGCATCATAAAAAACTATAATGCAGTGTGCATTTGTTATGCCCTCTGTGTGTCAGGTACTAGGCTAGGCCCTGGTATGCATGTAGCCTATGCTTCAAGGAGCTCACAGACTTGCAGAGAAACAGACATATAAATGTAGATTATAATACCCAGTGGTAACTTCTCTAATGGGCTCAGAGATCAGTGGGAGGAAAGTCTGGAGTACTTGCCCCTTAATTGGGAGAGCTGTTTGGTCACATTTGGATTTCACACACTTGTCAAGTTTAGAGAAAAAAAAAAATACAACTTGAGAACTAATGTAGGGTTGCCACTTTTGAATTTGCCAAATCAGGTCATTAAAATGGCAATAGAAACAACAATTATTCTGAGTATTTCACTGAAGGGATTTTTTACACACACACATATATATATATATATTTAAAAATAGGAAGGTCAAAGGCCGGCAATTTCACCAGAGACCAGTGAAAATGACATGATGGGTCAATATCTGTCCATAGACCAGTGTTTGGGAAATACTATCCCAGAGAAATTAACTTCCAAACTACATCTTCAAGGAAAAATAATAATTTCCCAAGCAATGAAAGCTGACAATGATGAGAGAAAGGTACAGGAAAAGGCATACACGTATAAAGTCATGGTATCATGAAAGAATCTGATGTGTTCAAAGAACATGGACTTCAGTGTGGTATGTGGCAGAGGTGGGAGGATAACACATATAATACTACATTGCTATGCTGCATACTTTGGGTGACTTAAAGATATAAAACAAGGTTCCCATCTTCAGATTTCACAGTGTGTAGACCCTAGAAAAGTTAGCAATACAAGAGTTCATTATGAAGACAATTATACAAAAGAAGACAAAGGGTAACATGATATAGGGCAAATTGAGTGACCCTGTTTAAGGAGGTTGGTAGCAGCAGCAGCAGATGATGATGATGATGAAGATAATGATGATGATGATAGAAGCATTAACTGCATGGTATGTTCTAGGAACTGTTCTAAGCTCTTTACAGATATTAACTTATTTAATGCTTATAAGGTGAATGCTGTTGTTATCCTCATTTTGCAGATGAGGAAAGTAAGGCTTAGAGAAGTCAAGTAATATGCCCAGTGTCACACAACCGTTAAGTAGTAATCAGGATTTGAACGTGTCAGTAGAACTACTATACTATACCATATTCTACATTACTAATTACTGCAGTGTATTGCCTCTTATGGAGCGGCAGAAAAGAAAGGGGAATAAAAGGAAAGATACAAGAGATGTCTGACAGTAAGTAGTGGACGTCCCTTTGTCTTTCTTACTGACGGAGGGGCCACTTTGTTCTGCAAAGGCAGATCAGTTAGTGATGGTGTTGAAACTTTTACCACAGGAAACATTTTTTTCTGATCCTTATACTCCATACTGGGATTCAATTTTTTAATATTGTATTTAATACTTACTTCAACTCAGTACTGTTTTGTCCATAGCTTATTTAAACTGCTACCATCTCACTCTAGACATTCTTAAATTCACCCAAGCTAGAAGATTTTTGCCTAATTCCTTTGCTGTTCTCTGTTTGCACAATGGAATGTAACAGGAAGTGAATTACTGGAACCTTACAGTAAGCTATTAACCAATTTTTCACTTGTCCAGAAGAATGACTTATGCTGGACAAGTAGGGAAGCATGCTGATTCAATTTAGTTTATCCCTTTATGGCTCCTGAGGGGTCATAGACCAGCATTTTTAGGCATTTGCATAACTGAATTACTGATTAATGTGTATAATTCTGTGTTTTAAAAAAAACAATAGATGTGTAGATAGATTACTAGACTGACAGACGTATAAGAGATACAGAAGAAGAAAAAAGAGAGAGAGAGAGAGAGAGAGGAAAGAGCAAGCAGTGATCCATTAAGCATAGGGTTATGCCATACCAAAGATAATTTTATAGATTTCCTGACTCCCCGTTTCAGTGTTTTTTCTAAAATGTCAATATAGGGATTATGTGTTTTATATTCAGAAAGGTAAATACAAGAGAGACTTAAAGATACAATCTCACCCTGAGAGCCCCTATAGAGCATAGACTGGGTCTCTCCACATTTTTGTCTGTAGCATAGGATTTAGCACTGGTAACCTGTCATAAATCTTTGATGAATTAATGAATTAAAGGTTGATTCATTGTTTATTTGTTCAATTATTCATTCATTCATTGTCTGTACACAATAAATTTTTATTGAGTGTCAAGCACTGTGAAGAAAACTATCCCTTCAAAAGCCAGAGAAGAAATTAGAAACACTGGCGTCTTGCCTAAATAGACACAGAAGAGCCTTAGAGATCCTCTACTCCAATGTCTAAATTATACAGATGAGGAAAACAAGCCCCATAGAAATGAGGCATCTTGTGCCAAGGTCACACAAAGTGGAACTTGAAGCCAGATCTTCGATTGTTCTTTGCTAAACAGCACACTCAAGATTACCTTTCTCAATAACCAGAATGGTTTGGTGTTTTTAATATTTAATATTGTTGAGTGTTTTCTCACCTCTATCCTTATGCAGGTCAGATGAGTGTACATCATACCCAAATCCCATCAATTTAAGGTTGCATTCCCACTCTTCCCAAATTGGGGTTGGACTCAAGATGCCCTTGCCTAGCAAACCACCCCAAGGCAAGAAAGGGGTTAAAGTCTCAGAATGGCAAAGGTAGTAGCCAATACTTGATCACTCAAAAATTGGTCATGAAAGTCTGTATATAAAGACCCAGATAATTCTGATTAAAAAAGATTGTGGGAAAATGACAGAGTAGGGTCCTCCAGGACTCTGTCCTTCCACCAAAAACAGCTATTAAACGGGCAGGAACTGTCTGAAACAACTGTTTTGAAACTCTGGAGGCCGAAAGAACACTGTACAGCATCCAGGGAAGAGTGGTAGGAAGAGGCTGATAAATTACAGTAAAGAACAGACTCTCCCTGTAGCAGCTCCTGGCGCCTATCTCCCACTATCTCAGCAGGCTGCAGCAGGATCCACCCCTAGCTAATTCACTGGTGACAGAAAGGAACATAAAAAACTATTCCCCAAGACCAGGGGTGGATGCTGCCTCTCACTGATCACAGCTTTTGATTAGCAAATTTGGATTGCTGGGCAGCCAGCTCTGAGGGCAGTCATTGTTTTAACCAGCCCCAGACAATGGCAGCAGACACTCTTTAAACCCACTGAGACAAAGGCAGTGGCAGCTATTGTTTCAACCCTCCCTGGATAGGGATGGTGGTGGTGGGGGCTTAAAGATACTGTGCTTCCTCAAGGCTATGGGGGACAGTTAATTAAAGGGCTCCATTTTCTGGGCAGGCCAGGAAAGCTCAGTTGTGGGGAACCATCAGAGAAGCTCTTGGTACCCTTCCTGATCGCTTCCCCAGGACACTTTGGAACTGGACTAAGACCCTTTCCTGGGTTGCTGGCCGTGTTTTGGCTAAGAAAGACTGATTTGTGAAAGTGTTCTCCTGTGTTCCCTCCTGCCAGAATTTGTCCTCAAGACAAAAGGAGCTTGAGACAACAAAAGGTGTATAAAAAACTACAGAGGTGGACTGTCTGGGACAAAGGCCTGCTGGCTTCAAACACCCAGGAGAGGGAGGTCTGTCTCCTGGGAATCAGAGGGAACAACCAAACTCCTATAAACAAGGGAACTCCAAAACAACTAAGAAACAAAAGCCCAGGACAAGACAGAGGCCCAGAAGGACAGGGAAAACCCTGCACACTGCATTTGCCTTGGGTAGACCTTCCTAATAGGAGGACTGAAGCTCAAAAGTTTTGTCTTATCACCAGCTGGTTATAAAACAAAGAAACAGACATCTCAGGGAATAAATCCAAGTGCTCACATTTTAAAATATTCAAGTGTACCATGTGCAACAAAAGAGTACCAGACAAAGAAACAGGAAAAGATGGCCCATCAAAGGAAAAGGATTAAAATCCAGAAAACACCAGCGAAGAAGATGAGGATGTGGACATACCAAACAAAGCCTTTTAAAAAATGATCTTAAAAATGCTCAAGCAGATGAAGGAAAATACAGAGAAAGATATTAGGAAAACAATGAGTGAGCAATATGAAAGTCTAAGTAAAGACATAGAAATTTTTTAAAAGAACCAAACAGAACTACTGGAGTTGAAGACCCCAATAACTATAATGAAAAATGGCCGGGAGGGTTTCAAGAGCATATTGGAACTGGTAGAAGAAAGAATCAAGTGACCTTGAAGACAAGACACTTGAAATGAGTCAGGCTGAGGAAGAGAAAGAAAAAAGAAATATTAAAAACAAAAACAGCCTAAGAGATCTCTGGGATACCATCTAGCACACCAAAATACATATTATGGAAGTCCCAGAAGGAGAAGAATGGGAGAAAGGGTCAGAAGTAATATTCAAAGAAGTAATGACAGAGAACTCCCTAAACTTAGCACAAGACATGAATATGCACATCCAAGAAGCCCAGAGAATACCAAACAGGATAAACATGAAGAAAAATACACCCTATCATATGTTGATCACACTATCGAATGCAAAGGACAAGGACAGAGTTCAGAAAGCTGCAAGAGAAAAGCAACATGTTATGTACAAAGGAGTACCAATTATATTGAGTGCTGATTTCTCATCAGCAACTATGGTGGCAAGAAGGCAGTGGGTTGAAATATTTAAAGGGTGAAATATTTAAAGGCTGAAAGAAAATAACTGCTAGCCAGGAATTTTATATCCAGCAAGACTTTTTTCAAAATGAGGGAGAGATTAAGACATACTCAGATGAACAAAAGCTGAGGGATTTTATCATCACTAGACCTGACCTTCAAGCAATGCTAAAGGGAGTTCTTCAGACTGAAAGGAAAGGACACAAGACAGGGTTCAAAGTAGCATAAAGAAATAAAGACCTTTGGTAATAGGAACCATTTGGGTAATTTTAAAATCAATTTTATTGACACATATTAATAAAGCAAACAATCCATCCAAAGTTGTACAAACAGTGGTATTTGGTATAATCACATAGTTGTGCACTCATAACTTGAATCATTATTAGAGCATTTTCATTATTCTAATAATAATAATAACACAAAAAAACAGACAAAAATATTCTACCCCTTAATAATTACCTCTCAATCTCTCTATCCTTCCTCTGCCATATATAACTGCTATTCTGTTTCCATCTCTCTAATTTATTTGTATTTATATTTTGTACAGATGAAGTCAAACAATATGTAGTATCTTTTGTCTACTTTCTTTCACTTGGTATTTTTCCTTTTAGGGGGTAATTTTAAATGCTAGTATTATTGTCATGAATTGTTTGGTATATAATTCTACTTCTTACTCCCTACAGGTGCTAAAATGCAAGTACATAAATAGTAATGATAAATCTATGTTTTTGGACATGCAATGTACAAAGATATAAGTGGTAACAAATACTAAAAAGAAAAGGTGGGGGAAGAGAGGGGTATAGGAAGAGTATATGTGCATGCAATTGAAGTTAAGTTGGTATCAAAACAAATATGATTGCTATATATTTAGAATGTTAAAATTTAACCCCCTGATAATTAAAAGGAAAACTAATAAATATATATATATATTTAGATAGAAATGAGAAGGCTCCCAATATAGTACAACCCCAAAACTTCACATAAATGTAAAAGTAGGCATTAATGAAAGTGAAGGACAAAAAACTTGTAAAACTTACAAAGGCTAAATTGCAAAATGGCAGGAGGAAATCCTGTATTACCAATGGTGACTTTAAATGTAAAATGAATTAAACTCTCCAGTCAAAAGTCAGAGATTAACAAATGGATACAAAAGCATGACCCAACTATATGCTATATGCAAGAGACTCACCTTAAATTCAAACATACAAGAAGGTTAAGAGTGGAAGAATAGAAAAATATACCATGCAAGTAGTAAACAAAGAGAGCTGGGTTGGCTATACTGATATCAGGTAAAATAGATTTTAAGTCAAAAACAGTTATGAAGGACAAAGATAGTCATTATATACTGATAAAAGGGACAATTCAACAGGAAGGTGTAACAATGACGAATATATATTTACCTATCAAAAGAACCCCAAAATATATGGAGCAAATACTAGCAGAAATGACAGTTCTATATTAATAATAGAAGACATTAACACAACATTCTCAATAATGGATAGAACATCTAGTCAGAAGATTAATAAGGAAATACAGGACTTGAATGTACACTAAACCAACTAGACCTGCACATATATAGAACAGTGCACCCAACAAAAACAATACACATTCTTTTTGTATGCACATGGATCATACTCCAGGATAGACCATATGTTGGGTCACAAAACAAGTCTCAATTAATTTAAAATATTGAAGTCATACCATGCATATTCTCTGACTACAACAGAATGAAGCTAGAAACAGAGAGGAGAAAAGGAAAATTCACATATATGTGTAAATTAAACAACATATTCTTAAACAATCAGTGGGTTGAAGAGGAAATGAGAAGCAAAATTAGGAAATATCTTGAGGTGAAAGAAAATGAAAATACAACATACCAAAATTTATGGAATTCAGTGATGGCAGTGCTGAGAGGGACGTTTAAAGCTCCAAATGCTTACATTTTTTAAAAAAGAAAGATTTCGAATCAGAGACCTAATCTTAAAACTGGAAGTACTAGAAAAACAAGAGCAAACAAAACCCAAAGTGAGCAGAAAGAATAACAAAGATTAGAGCGGGGATAAATTAAATAGAAAAAAAAAACAAAAACAATAGAATCAACAAAACCAAAAGTTGGTTCTTTGAAAAGATCTATCAAATTGACAAACCTTTAGCTACACTGACAAAAAGAGAGAGGATACAAATAACTAAACTCAGAAATGAAAAGGGGGACATTACTACCAACCCCACTGAAATAAAAAGGACTATAAGTAAATACTGTGAACACCTATATGCCAATAAATTAGATAACCTAGATGAAATGAACAAATTCTTATAAATACAAAAACTACCTACATTGACTCAAAAAAAAAAATAGAATATCTCAACAAACCAATTACTAATAAAGAGATTGAATCAGTAATTAAAAAAAAAAAAAAAAAACTTCCAACAAAGAAAAGCCCAGAAGACTTACCTCCAATTCTGCTCAAACTGTTACAAAAAAAAATTGAAGAGGAGGAAACACTTCCTAACTCATTCTACAAGGCCAACGTCACCCTCATAACAAATCCAAATAAAGATACCACAAGAAAAGAAAACTGTAGACCAATATCTTTTATGAATGTAGATGTAAAAGTCCTCAATAAACTACTAGCAAACTGTATCCAACAGCATAGTAAAAGAATTATACACCATGATCAAGCGGGATTTATCTCTGGTATGCAAGGTTGGTTCAACATAAGAAAATCAATTAATGTAATATGTCACATTAACAGAATGAAGGGGGAAACTACATGAGCATCTCAATTGATGCAGAAAAGACATTTGACAAAATACAGCACCCAGTCTTAATAGAAACACTTAGAACCTTAGAAAAGAAGGAAACTCCCTTATCATGATAAAGGGCATATATGAAAAGCCCATAGCTAAGATCCACTTAATTGTGAAAGACTGAAAGCTTTCCCTCCAGTACCAGGAACAAGACAAGGATGCCCACTGTTATCACTGTTATTCAACATTGTACTGGAAGTTCTAGCCACAGCAATTAGGCAAAGGGAAAAAAGTATCCAAATTAGAAAGGAAGAAATAAAACTTTCCCTATTTACAGACAACATGATCTTATATACACAAAATCCTGAAAAATCCACAACCAACCTCCTACAGCTAATAAATGAATTCAGCTAAGTGGCAGGGTACAATAAGATCCACACCCCCCAATCAGTAGTGTTTCTATGCACAAGCAATAAACAATCAGCTGACAAAATCAAGAAAAAAAAAATTCCATTCACAATAGCAACTAAAAGAATCTAATATTTAGGAATAAATCTAATAAAGGATGTAAAGGACTTGTGCACAGATAATTACAAAACTTTCTGAAAGAAATCAAAGAAGATCTACACAAATGGAAGGACATTCTGTATTCATGGATTGGAAGGCTAAATTTTGTTGCAATACTACCCAAAACAATTCATAGATTCATTGCAATCCCAATCAAAATTCGAATAACTCTCTTTGCAGAAATGGAAAAACCAATTATCAAATTTATATGGAAGGATAAGGGGCCTTGAATTGCTAAAAACCATCTTAAAATGTAGAATGAAGTTGGATGACTCACACTTGCCAATCTTAAAACTTATTACAAAGCTACAGTAATCAAAACAACATGGTACTGGCACGAAGACAGACATATAGACCAATGGAGTAGAATTGAGAGCTCAGAAATCAATCCTCATATTTATAGCCAACTGATTTTTGACAAGGTGGCACGTGGGAAAAAATGGTCTCTTCCATAAATGGTGCTGGGAAAACTGGAACTCCATTTGCAAAAAAAGGGAGTATGACCCCTACTTCACACAACATACAAAAATCAACTCAAAATGGATCAAAGACATAAATAAGAGCTAGAACTACTAAAAGGAAAAATTGGGAAGGATCTTCAGGACCTTGTGTTAGGCATTAACAACTGTGAATATACTAAGAACCATTAAGTTGTACACCCTTAAATGGGTGAATTGTATATGTGTGAATTAGACAAGAATAGAGATGGGGTTAAAGATGTTGGCACATTTGAATGAGAACATAAAGGGTCTTGTGGGCCATGTTAAGGAACTGGGATTTTACATCAGTAGTGGGCGGAAGCCTCAGAAGTAGTTTAAGGAGAGCAATGACATAGGATTGAAAGTGTGGAAAAGTTCACTTTGGCTGCTGTCTAGAAAATGGCTTGGAAAGGGACAAAAGTGGAAGCAGGGAGAGAATAGAAGGCTATAATTATAGCCCAGGTAAGAAGTGATGGTCATTTGACATAGGAGATGTTGCAAGAGAATGGAGAGGAATTGATAGATTTGAGATACATTTTGGAACATCTATTTATTTATAGATTCCAAAAATAATTTAATTGAAACAAAAAAATTACAAGCAAGGACTTGTTGAAAAATTATTTTTATTTAAAAATGCAATGTTTCATATTTAACTAGGAATTTGTAATAGGCTAGAGTGTCCCTGAGTGTCTCAATTCATTTAACTACATTCTTTTAGCAAAAGGTAGTTTTTCTGAGGAAAAATTATATTACTCAATTGTTAAACATTTTTTAAAATTTGAATTAAATTCACATGAAGAAAATGATTATTAAACTATGAGTCCTAACATGGTAACTAACTGTAGATCATAGATGTTCACAGAATTTCATGATTTGAAAAGAATCTAAAAGTCACTTATTTAGTCCAAAGACCCCACCATCCAATGATTAAAGGTTTTTCTATGACACTGGCAAACAGTCCTCCAGATATAGATGAACTACGAATTCTGAATATTTATTAATCAGAGATATTTTCATTTTGACATTTATGAAGACTTGTTTTGGGCATTAACATTTTTAGTGAATGCTTTAAACATAAACATTTTAAAACTATACCTATAGAAGAAATAACTAAAGGAAAACACTGTAAAATTCACATTTAAATCAGTTACTTTTACAAATATTTTTGTCAAATGTGTTTCTTAATTGATAATATCTTTATATGTAAAGGGAGTAAATTGTCTACAGGAAGTAAGGAATTAGTTTCTTCTCTATTAGATAAACTGTAGCAGTTTGGCAGTTTGATATAGTTATGAATTCCAAAAATAGATATTGGATTATGCTTGTAAACTGGACTGTTCCTCTGGGCATGATTAAGTTATGATTAGGGCATTGACTGGGCCACGTCAATAGGGCATTGAGCACCACCCCTTGGTGGGTGGGGTCTGAAAGGTAAAAAGACATGGCAAAGGACAGAGAATTTTTGATGTTGGAGTTCTGATGCTGAGATTTAATGCTGGAGCCCCGGGAAGCAAACACACAGAGGAGGTTGCTCATGAGGAAAGAGAGAAGGCCCCGAGAAACAAGCTGTTTGTTTGATAGTCTACAGCTGGGCTTGTGGAGAGAGGCAAAGCCTAGAGAGCCTCATAGTCTACAGCTGACCTTGTGGAGAGAGCAGAGGAACTGAACCCGGAGACAACCAAGCCCTGGGAAGAGAGGAACCCAGGAAGCCTGAACCCTCGCAGACGTCGGCAGCCATCTCACTCCAACATGTGGCAATAGACTTTGGTGAGGGAAGTAACTTATGCTTTATGGCCTGGTAACTGTAAGCCTCTACCCAAATAAATACCCTTTATAAAGTCCAACAGATTTCTGGTATTTTGCATCAGCACCCCTTTGGCTGACTAATACACTGACCATCCATGAAAAGTTTATATATGACTAATAGCAAAAATTTACAACTGAATTTAGAGCTAGATAGGTGAATCAAATATCTAACTACAGCAACAGCAGATTTATCTGGCAATGTTGAGGAATGGGTTATAGCATAAAAGTGGATTTTCAAATAATCTTTTGTTAAAACCACTTCATGGAGACTTTTATCTCAAACCATTTCTCACTGAAATCTCTCTAAATCATCTCCATCCTAACAAATAGATGAACACAATTTAAAAGTTGTTGATGACTCAGGGTCATTATTTTAAAACCTCAATATAATCATGTAATAAAGTGAATAAAATTTAGCTTATCTAGCCAGTAAATGTTTCATAGACAACATGGATGATGGACTTTATTGCTATACCAGGTACCTTATAGAAAGTTCCAGGAAAAACTTTTTGTGGCCCAAAAATTTTGAAATTTCTTTAGGTAACTCCCCTTAGGTTCAGTTCTAAAATATTGTAACTTAGGACATCTCCCTTCCACTGGAGGTTCCCCTTTGTATCAGTCAGGGGTTTTAGTTGCAACCAACAGATACTAATATAAGCTGATTAATCAGAATCAGCAGCTTATTAAAAGTATACTGGAGGGAAGCGGCTGTGGCTCAATCAGTAGGGCTCCCGTTTACATATGGGAGGACCCAGGTTCGGTTCCCGGGGCCTCCTGGTGAAGGCAAGCCCGCCCACATGGCGTGGTTGGCTGACCCAGTGAGCACAAGCAGCAAGGGGGGGATAAATGAATAAATAAATAAAATCTTAAAAAAAAAAAAAAAAGTATACTGGAAACTCACAGAATTGCTTGAACTTGTGACTAGGAGGAAGATTAGGTTTAAGACTAAGATTACAGGATAAAGGACTAAAACCGCCCAGCAAGATTGACAGGAAGAAAAACCTACCACCCCTGCTGCTGCCCGACAAATGTCACTCAGTTCTAGAAACTGGGCATTGCAACCACTGCCATCCCCAAAAATCAAATTTTTGACCACTATCCTCACCAGCTAAAAGAGTTTCATGGAGAGCCTCTTTCCTCATATTGCTCATTTCTGAATTGAAAATCTAGCATAGGAAAATCTGTTTGGTGGAGCTTAAAATATATGCCTTTGTCCCAATACAGGAGCTTGGGAATTTGTGTTTTATGAGTTCTATCTCGGAGAGGCAGGACTCATGTATTAGTTATCTAGTCTAAAAAATTTGCCCAAAACTTTGTGCCTTAAAAAATAATAATAAAACATGTATTATCTCACAGTCCAAGGGTTAGGAATCTAGGAGTGGGAAGCCTTGACTGAGGCTGGAGTAACCACTTCCAAGCTCACTCCCATGGCTGTTGTCTGGAAGCTTCAGTTCCTCATAACATGGGCCTTGACACACTGCTTGAGTATCCTTATGACTTGGAAGCTGGCATCCTCCACAGTGAGTGATCCAACAGAGGGCAGGAGGTCTATAACCCAAGATGGCTAAGTCTTAAAACCTAATCTCAGAAGTGACATACTATCACTTCTGCCATATTCTGTAGGTCACACCAACTAACCCTAGTACAATGTGAGAGAAGACTATATGAGAATATGAGTATTGGAAGATAGAGATCATTGGAGGGCAACTCGGAGGTAAGCTACCTTATTCACTGCATCCTTTCAACTCTATGCAGACTTTTTCCTTGTTAACCCCAGCCATGTTTCCCTTAATATAACATCTTTCACGAGGAACAGGAAGACTTCATTTTTCACTTCCCTACTGCTTGACATTGTTGCACTCTTTCATGTAGGATGGAAATTTTAAGTCTAAATTAAGACTTTATATAGCATTTGTTTAATCTGAGAGATGATTTATGTTCTAATTTGCAAAATCTTAATATTGATCCTTGTTTTTAATGCTCTCATTTTTAAAAATTGTAATTTGGTCACATATATATAAAATAAATTTGCTATTTAGAGATTTTGAGTATGGGGCATTAATTGCATATACAATGTTGTGTTACCATCTCTACCATCCATTATCAAACTTTTCATCACCTCAAACAAACTCTGTATCCATGAAACAATGTCTCTCTATTCCCGCCTACCTCTAGTCCCTGGTAACTTCTAATCTACCTTCCATCTTTATGAATCTGCTTATTCTATGTATTTCATATACATGGAATCATACAGTATTTTTCTTTTCATGTCTTGGCTTATTTCAGTTAGAATAAATTTTTCAAGGTTCATCCATTTTGTGGCATGTATCAGAACATAATTCCTTTTATGGCTGAATAATATTCCATTGTATGGATATACCACAGTTGTTTGTCCAGTCCTCTGTTGATGGACACTTAGGTGGCTTCCATCTTCTGGCTATTGTAAATAATGCTGCTATGAACATTGGCATACAAGAATCTATTTGAGTCCCTGTTTTCAATTCCTTTGGATATATACATAGGAGTGGAATTGCCAGGGCATATGGTAATTCTGAGAAGCTGCCAAAATTTAATGCTCTCTTAAAACCACTGTATTACTGTGAAAATCGGAGTGCACAACAATGGGCAACAATTGAAAACTCCAATTTTAGATGGCATAAAATAAGTCTCTGGGTAGATAGAAGTGGCTCAAATGGTTGGGTATCCATCTTCCATATGGAGGACCTGGGTTCGATCCCCGGGACCTCCCGGTAAAAATAAAAATAAAATAAAATAAAATAAAATAAAAAGTCTCTGTCTTACCTACCCTCATTGTTAACTTGAGCCTGTTTTTTAATGAAATGGATATATTCCCTCATACTCCCATAATTTCCAGCCAGAGCACAATCTTTTTGTATTTTGATATCACAGCATCAAACATACAGTAAGTATTCAGTAAATGTTTATTTATTCAATGACTTTGTATTGAGCACTCCTATTATGCATGTTGGGTTGAATTAAAAACACTGTATTATCCTAATGTATATGAGGAAATTCTCCTAATTTTTCAATATATATCAAGTACTGTAAGCACCAAGTAATGCACTGACAGGATGGTTTAGGGCTCTCTTCTTCCTCATAAACTAAAGATTTGAATTGAATTTGACAACAAGTAACCCAGCCTGAAATCAGCGTACATCTGGATTGAATGCAATAGCTGTAGCTCAAAATTAATTGCCTAAGGGAGCAGATAAAAACTACCACATGGATTACTGGAAGGCCCACTTTAAACTAATGAGATAATCATTGTAAGTACCCTACACCTAGTATGCATGAGTAGTTGCACTCAGTAAGGAAGAGCTTGGCGAATAGGTACATATTATGCTTGGTTAATGCTAAACTCAGTTGTTAACTCTTCTGGATAAAAATGAATGTAACAGCATTGATAGAGACTCATTCATTTCTTTTCACCTTCAACTTGAACAGTTTATTTCAAAGTTGTGTTGTTTTACAAACAATGAAGCCTTAAAATCGTCATATAAATAAATCTCTCAGATCCAAGATAGAGACTCTTATGGACTTAGATATGGACCACTTGGGGACCTATCTTAGGAATAAGTTCCTAGGTGAGAGCCCCTGGCAACACGAGCTCCCTTCAAATTAGCTGCTGCTATTTCAGAGAAAAAATGGTGAGTCATGATCCTATCTCCATCAGTGCCCTTGTCCTCTGGCTAGAGGTCTCTCCAATTTTCTTATCTTACTTACAAAATAGTGGCACATGGGGGCAACTATCAAGTTGAACCACATGAAATTATTGTTTTTGTAGATCATAAATGGTTTTCATTAATTTCATGTGATTCAGTCTAACACTTATACCTCATATCCACAGGATTTAGTCAACGTTAATCTTCTACAAAATTATAATTATCATATTTGACCATAACATGTGGACCATAGGAGTTTTGGGGTTTTTTTGGAACTTTTTCTTTTGATATAATTTCAAATATACTGGACAGTTGCAAAACTAAAACTAAAAACAAAAAAACAGAGAACTTGAATATACCCCTTACTATTTACTAACATTTAAATTTGGATTTATTTTTATTTTTTTCTTTTCTATTCTTTCTTTCCTTCCTTCCTTCCTTCCTCCCTCCCTCCCTGCCTGCCTACCTATCTGCCTGCCTTCCTTCCTTCCTTCCATCTTTTTCTCTTTCTTTGTCTATCTATCCATCACCTATCTATTTCTAAACATTTGAGAGTAGATTACGTACTACACGCTCGTTGAAGACTTAACACTTCCAGGTATGTTTCCTAAGAACAAGGATATTCCTTTTACCAAGTTCAAGTAATTTAACATTGATATAAAGCATACAGTCTATACTCATTTTTTTTTTCAATTACTCCATAAATGTCCTTTTGGGCATTTTCTCCTCCATTATTATATCCAGTACAGGATCATGTATTAAATTTAATTGTCATGTCTTTAGTCTATCTCTTTTTTAAATTGTGGAAACATATGCACAATATAAAATTCCCCATCTTAACCACTCCATGGATATAACTTAGTGACATTATCACCTTCATAAGGTTATGCTACCCTCACCAACATCCATTACCAAAACTTTTCCATCACCCCAAATGTAAACCCTGCACCCATTTTTCATTAATTTCCCATTTCCCCTCCGCTGCCCCTGGTAATCTGTACTCTCCTTTCTGTCCCTATAAATTTTCATATTCTAGTTATTTCACATAAGTGGAATCATATAATATTAGTCCTTTTGTTTCTGATTTCAACATGATGTCTTTAAGGTTCATCCATGATGTAGCATGTATCAGAATTTCATTTCTTTTTACAGCTCAATAACATTCCCTTGTATGTATAAACCACATTTTGTTTATCCATTCAACTGTTGATGGACATATGGGGTTGCTTCCATCTTTTGGCTATTGTGAGTAATGCTGCTATATGGATATTGGTGAACAAATATCTGTTGGAGTCCTGGTATATACCTGAAGTGGGATTGCTAGGTCATATGGTATAGTTCTATGTTTAACTTTTTGAGGAACCACCAAGCTGTTTTGCACAGTGGCTGCACCATTTAACATTCCCACCAACAATATACTAGAGATTCCTATTTCTCTGCATCCTCACTAGCACTTGTTATTTTCCTTTTTTTAATTTTTTTAATAATGGACATTCTGGTGGGTATGAAATTATATCTCATTGTGGTTTTGATTTGCATTTCTGTAATAACTAATGATGTTGAACATCTTGACATGTGCTTATTGCCCATTTTTATATCTTTTCTGGAGAAATATCTATTCAAGTCTTTTGTTCATTTTTTATTGTTTTCTTTTTGTTGTTGAATTATAGGAGTTCTTTATATATTATGGATATTAAAACCTTGTCAGACATAGCAGCATTATTCACAATTGTCAAAAGAGGGAAACAATTCAAGTGTCTATCAACCAATGAATGAATAAACAAAATGTGGTTTATATATTACAATGGAATATTAGTCCTCATTAAAAAAAGGAATGAAGTCATGAAACATGCAACAACATGGATGAATCTTGAAGTTATCATGTTGAGTGAAATATGACACAAAAGGACATATATTGGATTATCTCACTGATTTGAAACAATTAGAATAAGCAAACAGGGTTCCTATTTGGGATGATGGGAATGTTTTGGTAATGGATGGTAGTAATGGTAGCACATCATTGTGAATGCAATTAACAGCACTGAAATATATATCCAAATGTGATTAAAGGAAAAACATTAGATTGTATATATGGTAATAGAATAAAAAATCTTTAATCCATGGAATTACACTGCATAGTGAGGCCTAGGTTAAACCATGGACTTTCATTAATAGTGCAGTTATAAAAATGTGCTGTCAATTATAGTAAATGTTCCACACCAATGGAAGGTGTTGGTGGTGGGAATCCTGTATTTTATGTGATTGTTCTATATGTCTACAATTTCTCTAATAAAGGCAAAAAAAAATCTATTACATTTTATAATTTAAAATTATAAAATATTATTTATAATAAAACCTCATCTTTCAAAAACCCTAAGGGCATGATTCATTCAAGATACCCAAGTTTTGTTGTGGCTGAGGCTTATTTCCCCCTTTAAACATCAAAACGTTTTATTATGAAATGCACATCCTAAGAGTGGTGGTTTTGTCGGTTGTAATTAAATAATTTACATATGTATCTATCAACACTTGCTGTCTACCAGTCACATATGTGACTTAGCAGCTTACATATGTTAACTAATTTAATGTCACAATAATTTGAGGAGGTAAGCACTGTTTTTATAGCCCTGTTTTACAGATAAGTAAAGCAGAGCACTCAGAGGTAAGGTTGCTGTGCCAAGGTCACACAGCTAGGTAGTAGTACAGCCAGAATATGAACCTAGAGCCTGAGTTCTTAACCACTATCATATACTTCTTCCTAACATCTCTCTGCATTGGACAGTAAAGTCTACAAAGCAGGGATCCAAATCCATGCCAGGCCCAGAGTAAATCTGATATATGGTAAATGAATGAATGAGTGAATGAGGGAATAGATGAATAAACAACAGACTTTGTGACTATATTTTGGCATTTAGAGATTTTTGTGGGTTTTTTTTTTTTTTTTTCTCGATTCTCACTGGCATTTCAGAGAGGCAAGAGTTGACATAAACAAGGCACTGTGCTAGGGACAGCAGGTTATTCCCAGATAAATAAGATGACTATAGATAAGGCTGGGACCAGTTAACTATTACAACATTAGTCCTTATTTAAACTATATGAATTAGATGGAGCAATAAACCAAAGCTGGTCTATAAATCTCACTATTTTACAAGGCATTTCCTCCCAATAAATGGGGATGATGGTTTTTAATGTATAAAGTGCTTTATATATGTATTAAAATTGATGACTTAAATTTTAAAGCTAGTTAAGATCCTTATCAAAGGTATTAAACACCTTAAAAACGGTTCATTTTATGTTAGCTTTATGGCCAAAGAACAGGCAAACTTGGGTTACAAAGTCACTCAGACATTAATAGTGCACTAACTCATACTGGGAGCAGAGACATCAAAAACCCCACCATCTGGTTGTGTTTGGATGCTACATAAGCATATCTGTCAGCTTTCTCATGGCCATCTCTTTCATACACCATTTTGCCATTCTGGACTGACCATTCCAGTCAACATCATGTTCTTCAGATTTGATAGCAAAAGCAGTTTCAATTTGGCTATGTCATTCTTAAGACATTAACCAGACAGACTGTATGTTTCCAGCCACAGTCCCTTCCAAAGATAGAACTTGTCTATATGAACAATGGACCCTTAGTATCTGACTGCCAGCTTGATTGTTATTTGTCAACTGGGGAGAAAGTTGTGATATCCAAATAAACTGTTCATGGAGTGATTTTCAGTCTATAAAACAACTGAAGAAGAAAAATTGCAAACTTGACAGCTTCAATTAATCTAGTTTGGACTGTCATTAAGGAGCTTTTGTTCATTATCATATACTGAGCATCCCCTTTGAACCAGGTACTATACTAAACATACTATTGGGATTCTCCCACCATTCTGTCCCACTCCAGCTACCCTTTGCCAGAACTGTCTTTCTTTCAGTTCCTAAAATGCACCAGAATCCTTTTGCCTTCAGTCTTCAAATGGTCGCCTCTACTGAAAAAATCACTCCCATTCCATTTTGCCAAGCCACTTGCTACTTATCCTTTATGACTCAGCTTAAATGTCTCCTTATCAGAGAAGACTTTTGTCTTAGTCAGCCAACGAAGTGCTGATGCCAAGTCCCAGAAGTCAGTTGCCATGTGTTGAAGGAAGATGGCAGGCCTGGTCTCTCCTTCCTTCTTCCTCTTAAGGCCCCATGGGCCCAGCTTCTTCTGATCTCAGCTGTAGGCTGGCATAGGGTTTGTTTCTTTCTGTCGTCTCTCCCCGGGGCTCCAGGATCAAAGTTCTCTCCTCTGCCGTGTCTATGGAGCTCTCTTTCTTCCTGTGCCTTCTTCTGTGTGTCTCCTTGAGTGAGTGTCTGTTTCTATCAGCCCACCAAGGGAGCAGGGACTCAACCCTGAGCCACGCCCTAATGATGTGGTTGAATCAAATCCCTAATCTTGACTTAATCAAATAAATATAAAACCTTTTAATTTAATACAATCAAAGGCTATCATCCCCAGAGGAACAGACCAGTTTACAAACATAATCAATATCTTTTTTTGGAATTTAGAAATAATATCAAACTGCTGCAACTTTTCTCAGCATCCTATGCTATTAGATTCCTCCATTATGCTCTTTCATAATACCTTGAACTTTTCCTTCACAGCACTTAACAAAATTATAATTATTTATTTGATTTGTTTCATAGTCTCTGCTAGGTATAAGCTTCAAGAAGGCAAGGGCAGGATCACCTTGCTCACCACTAGATTCCCACCCACTAGAAGAGTTCCTAGCACATTGTAGAGGACCAATAAATATTTGCTGAATGATAGAATGAGTAAATGAATGAATGCAGAAAGACCATACCCTCATAGTTTAGCACAAATTTTATGTAGAATATATGCTATTTTAGGATCAATCCCTTTTTTAAAAAATTTAAGCTATAGATGTTAAATAAAATGACTTTAGTAATTAGACTAGGAGAAGGGGCGTTGTTAGTGGTGGGTTAGGTGGTAGAGAGATGAGTTAATTTAGATCCATCAGAACATCCAGCTGCCAACAAAATAGTCATTAAGCTCCTTTATAGTTTGGTTCACAAAACTGAGATTAAAGACCCTTTCCATGTTTTCCCACTAACTGTCAGAGAAAGTTTGAGTGCCAGTAGTTGCCAAATGGACTTAATGATGAGTCTTTATTTTAAAATTATCAGGCAATAGTTTTTTTTTCTTTGATTTTTCCTTTTATTGGAGAAATTGCCCACATTTTCCCTCAAAGAACAATCCAGTAAATAGTAAAAACAGTTCTGGATTCAAAGAGAATGTAAATACATAGAAAGGAAAGATGACACAGAGGGAATTTGAGTCTTTTACTTGTCAGCTACATTCCTATAAGATTTAGATTGGAATTTTGTAATAATCTCCACCTTATTCTGCCTTCCATAAAAGCTTATGGATTTGTGGTTACTGGGGATTTGCTATCTGTCCATTGTTGGTTGGAAACTCAGGTTTTGTTTTGGGTACACTTCAGAATTTGTGTGGTATTGTACCCTGTACAATACCATAAACTCTATAAGCTAAAGTTTCCATGATTTATCTTTATAGTATTCAGTATACAGCATTTTATTTCAGGTTCTTATTGGTCTCCAGAATTCACTTCCTCTTTTAAATATAAAATCTTAATTTATCAATATTGGCATTGATGTGGAAATTATCTTTTTCTACCTCAGAGGAGTTTGAAATGATATGTCAAATATATATCTGGAGTTAGTTTAGTTGTTTTTCCAAATGTTTTCTGTTTTGATAGAGTTCATTTACTTAATTACTTTATATTGATTTTCTAAATGTCAATGACAAATAGGAATGGACAAAGAACACCTGAAAACTAAAACGTGTATATCTAGTGCATTTTTAATGACTGAAGCTTTAGGACATTTGGAAACCATTACATTGCTGATGAGTATTTAAGATTTTAGTTAAATGATTCATTTTCTTTTTCAGGATTAGGAAATTAAGATCTAATTAGGAAATTGCCATGGTTTGGGTGCATATAAACCTTTTCTAACTTCATTTGCCTTTTTAAACTTGGGGTGTGTTTATACTTTCCTGGGGATTTTTTTCCCCTGCCCATTTACTACTGATTTTTCTCCCTGCAAATATTTGAGTGTCTGCTGTATACCAAGCACTGTTTGGTGCTTTGTGGATACAGCAGTGAACAAAGCAAAACTCCTACTGACCAAATACTCTTGTCAGTAGGAGATAAGCGGCAAGGGGCAGGTGGGAAGAGGGGGGCAGGGAAACAATTAAGGAAATATATTGTATACATATAATAATGTTATACATAGTGTAATACATACAATAACATACCAGTGATTATTACAATACACATGGAAGAGTAATATATTATTATTCATAATAAAAGATATTAAATGCTATCTTAAGGATGTTTTTTTGAGGGCTGATTGGTTGAATTTCTCTTACTACTCACACTCAAGTGTACACTCACAAATTTTTTCCACTAGATTTTAAAGTTCTTTTACATTTTGGTATAATTCTTTCTAATTTTTTTTGCCAGTCATGCATTTTATATATGTGTATGTGCATGCATTTTCTATAGTTTAGATATATTATTTTCATTTAACTTGGGGCTTTTCCATATCATTAAGACACCTTCATAAATACAATTACTTGTGACTCGTAACCATCCTAGGCCATGAGACACTTAAATGTTTAACCCTCCTTGAGTGCTGGGGATTTAAGTGGTTTATTTTCAGAAATTATAAAT
Organism: Tolypeutes matacus; assembly: GCA_026826555.1. NCBI lineage: Eukaryota > Metazoa > Chordata > Mammalia > Cingulata > Chlamyphoridae > Tolypeutes > Tolypeutes matacus. The sequence continues at coordinate 18,680,245 of JAKSZT010053825.1, forward strand.
AACTATATAAATCTTTGTCTGAGTTTCTGATTATTTTTTTTTCCTTAGAATAGATTCATAAAGTGGAATTACTGAGTAAAATGGCATGGACATTTTGAAGGCTTTTGATACATATAGTAAAATTGCTTTCGGGGATACTAGTACCAATTTTCACTCCCACTTGCTACAAATGACAAGGGTGACTATCTTTACTATAAAGGAGGTTGTACAAATAAATAGGTTAAAACACTCAATTAGTAAAATGAGTTAAGATCATGAATGGAAAATTTACTAAAAAGAAAATGTAAATCACCAGATAAATATATATGAACTATATCACATTTCATTAGAAATATAAATTATAATAATAAATACTTTTAAAATCATAATATATGTTTTCTTTGAAAGTGTTCAAAATGAAGACTTTAACATTGGGGGGAGCTGGGTAAATGGAATATAGGAACTCTTGGTACTATTTTTATAACTTTTCTGTTAGTCTAAAATTATTTCAAAATAAAAAGTTAAAAGATTAATTACTTATCTAATGGCTCTGGGTGCTTAAGGTATTCAATAATGGCATGGTATTTATTGATCTCATATAGATGAGCAGAATTATTCCCAGAAATCTTAATTGGAGCTTACCTAACTAGATCTTCTCTCAAATCACACCTAGTAATGAAAAGTGAATATAAAATATTACAATGAGGGGGCGGATGTGGCTCCAATGGTTGGGCGTCCGTCTGCCATATGGAGGGACCTGGGTTTGATCCCCGGGACCTCCCGGTAAAATTAAAATATATATATATATATATATTACAATGAATATTCTCATTTAGTGCACAGTTACTCTGAGCCTGCTCCATATGTTACATGCATTATCTTACTTAATGCTTTCTACAACCCTAGGAAGTTAAAATTATCATGCTCATTTTACAGATGAGAAAACTAAGGATGAAAGGTTAAATAACTTGCCCAAGGTCATACTCTAAAATAGTTTAACTGGTTTCATTAAAAGGGTATGGCCATTCAACAGAAATGGCTTACATTTGGGGAATGAATGTTTTTCTTTATTTCCAGTTGTACTTGGTGTTTCCTTTCCAAGAGATGAACCTACCGACGTTATTCCGCGAAGCTGCCAACTTACGACAGATGTTCCACAAGTCACACAGCTGCTAAATATGACTAAGCTCCGCCAAACTGAAATAAAATTTGGAGGTCATCCCCTAAATTCAGCAGAATCAGGTATGCATGCAGGCACCTAGATTACAAGCATATTTTTTAGGCAAAAATAATATATCTATCTATCTATGTGTATATATATATATATGGTCTTACAATGATGCTTTATAGCTTGAGGTGAAATGTTGTCACCTAAGAGATATCAACCCATGTCATTAATTAATCATTATTATTTTAAATTTCTCCTTAGCAACTAAAGTATTTTCTGGAATTTTACATGATGAATCAAAACATCTATTATTGTTCCTCTCAATTTCTTACCTGCTTCCAAACTCTGCCAATTATACTTCCTAAACATCTCTCCAATCTCCTCCTCTCTCCTATTAATACTGCTTTCATAGTTCAGGCCCCCACCTTCCCTCATCTAGGAGGCGTTTGCTTCCCAGCAAATCTCCCACATTGCTGTCAAAATTCTCTTTCTATAATAGAAATGAGATCATGTTGCTCTTTTGATTAAATATTTTTAATGCCATTCCTATTTTCTGGAAGATAAAATGAAAAATGCTTGAGAAGATACACAAAACCGACCCCCCATCCCCTAAACCTACTCTGAAGTCTCATCTCCAGTCACCTTTCCTCCACCTCCTGTTCGTGCTTTTCTGGCCAATCCATGAACTTTCAACAGGATTGCTGTTCCATTAGCCAAAAATGCCTTTTCCTATGAAAAACTCCCAACTCATCTTTCTAGATCCAAATGCCACCTCTTCTATGCAGCCTTCCCTAATTGCAACAGACATTATTCTCATCTTTCAATGACTCTTTTTTTTTCTCTTTTTACGCAATACTTTTAAATATGTATTTAATATCCCCCAAATAAGTGTGAATTCTTCCAAAAAGGACACTATACCCCATTATTCTGTATCACTAGAACCCTGCACAGTGCCTGGCATACACATGGCCCCTGGGCTACAAACTCAGATTACTACTGAGGCCAGGCAGATAGCATAAATGAGTAAGTGGGCTGGATATATAAATACTTAACACATAGAGCCTTATGAGGGTGTGGGTAGGGGATAGAAGTGTTAGGGCCAAATAGCTCTCCTCTGTTACAATAATGTTAATTATGCAGATGGTACCACAAATGGGAATTAGCACTCAGCCGCAGAGAGGGAGCTGTAAAGAGAAGTGGGACTACAGTAAATGAGCTTATTCTACTTAGAAGGGGTGACTGTAGTTTAGTTTTAGCCAAGTGTTGCCTTACAAGAATGCTGGCCCAGCCTCACTAGATCTTCCGTTTTTTTTCAAAAGGAGCTGAGTATCTGACTTCTTATGCTAAATCTTCCAATTTTAAAACATTGTTTTAAAAAATTATTAAAAACATTCTGTGGGCCAAACAAAACATGCAAGGGCTGCCAGTTTTCTACCTCTGTAATACTCTTTCAGCTGTTGCCCAAACGAATGAATAGTACTTACAAATTGAGAAACCTAAAATTATCTACATAAGTGGTCCTTAACCTCCTATACATTATACTTGGAATACATAAAAATTACCTGATATCAAACCATTCCTGATTTCTATGCTCCATGTCCAGAGATTCTGATTTAATACCCTGGGATAGGACTTTTTAAAACTCTCCTAATGATGCTAATGTGCTACCAGGGTTGAAAACCTATGGATCACTAGCCCTACACAGGCTATGTGGTTCAGCTGTCACTCATAAACACTGAGGCAATTCAGAGGAAAGTAAAATGGTGGTTATAATAGATCTGTTATGGAGGAAGAAGTAGATTTTGAAAGTATAAGATTTATGAAAGTGTAAGATTTAATGGAAGAGAGCACAATTGGGGCAGAAGATTGAGCAAAGACAGGGAGACAACAAAATGCATGGATGAGTTTCCTGAGGGTTTTATGTGGGAAGTTGCCAAAGTAGGCACTAGCTCTGTTGGAAGAGTATACCTCATGTGCCTAAAGTAGAGGTATGATAACTTTTTTTTAGGAAGTTGAATTTTGAAGTCATGTGATAGTAGAGATAGTCAGAATGTGTATATTTGTTTATAGACTAATTAGACAGAGACAGAGAATATGTGCAAGCCATTTGATTAAATAACTTTTACAAAACAAGTAAAAAGATAAAAAAGATCTCACTACCCAGTGAGCCTCTGGATCTCTGGATCTCTGAATCTAACAACCCAGACAGCCTCTGTAAATCTTAGATCACAATTCAATCTTAATGGAAAATTCACCACAGAATGAAATGAATAAGGACGTTTTTCATAACCAAACACTGTATTTGTATCTAATATGATATGATAGCATTCCATAACAGAAATCACTAAGCTCTAAAGCATATCAGGTAACTTCTTACGGTTGTAAATGCTCTTCATTTCTTCTGTCTCTCTAGCTTAATGTTTTAAGAATTAATTAAGTCTTTAAATGAAAATACAAGTCTAAAGTTATTTTAAGTGTCTTTTTTAATTTAAAGTTCAAAGACATTTATATGTGAGATTAAAAGGGAATTGAATAAATATTAATTGCATTATTAATTCAATATTTAATTAAACTTTTCCTAGATCATATTTGATCCCAATTTGTAGAGAAGGATATTAATATATATATTGCAAATTCTGTGCATGGTCTCTCAATGCATAATAATAATAGTCAACTTGAGTCTTATATACAGAAAATTTATAGTCATCATCTAATAGCATATTTCTTCTGCCCCAGGAATCCCAATTATATTTTATTCACTTGTAACCACAGGGTTTATGATTGTTCCTCTTAAGTAAATCTTTGTGCATATATGGCAGCTAGGATTACATGAGCATACATTATACTTTGTGGTTTTCTTTCTACAAATACTTTTCTATTGCTGATTTTGACATTTGTGGGTTTTGAACTTAAAAATGAATATAATAATAATTATTGTTCTCTATGTAAGATATTTTATTTGAAAGGTATAGCTAATGAACAACAACAGATTTTTTTTTTAATCATGGAAAAGCTGGGAGAAATTTCTTGATTTGAACTATTTGTTTTTGTGTCTTTCTAAAAAAATGGACTCCCCATGAGATTTGAATTGCATGAGAAAATGACTGTGTGCTCTTATAATTGACTGTACAATACTCATGTAAATTGTGATATTTTATTATAAATGCACATATTTAGAGATACCAATGAAGCAGACTATTGAAAGAAGCAGCTGTTTGCTGTGGATGCTTTCTAGCGTTTTCACCGAAGCAAAGATGAAAACCTTGAAACTTGCAACTTTTTGGAGTGGATTTTGTTCAATGTCATATAACTTGATCAAGAGCAAGTTTATTCCAAATGCATTTAATGAAATTAATAAGATAATTGTGTTTCCAAAAACCTATAATATGTGCAACATTCACACTGTTCATTTCGTCAATTCCCGATGCACATTAACTAATGACTGTTAGTCTGCAGAGTACTGTGGGATCTGATTATCTTATTTTCATTAATGGGACCCCAGTTTAATTGAACCAGAGAATTGGGTCTTGGTTATTGAAGTTGAGCATTCAGCTACTAATGACAAGATGCAGTGGTCCACTAAGCACAAATCAAAACTAGTAATTTACTTAAAAATTTGAAGGTAGTTTTCCCAAGTGCTTTCCTTTCCACAGCAGCAGTCTTATTAGATTTTTACTTCTTTTTAAATAAGAAGAGACTCGCATCCCTAGCTCCTAGCACAATTGCAAATGGCAAATTAATGTATCTATCAAAAACCATGAGATAGTCATCTAATGATATTTTGCATTGGTAAGACTCTTATTAGAATTTACTCTTTGGGTTTCACATTATAAAAGAAAGAGTCAAATCAAGCAACAAAGTCTACTATAAAGTAGACCCTAAAAGAAAAAGGAGTTAGAATCTGACTTCAGAAAAAAATTAAAATATTCTGTAATTTCTTCTTTTCTAAAGTCAGACTTTGTTTAGCCTTGTCTTAGGATTGTTGGTTAAAGAGATGCTACAATTTCTACTTCCAATATCTAATGATATTCAAAGTAAACATAGTTGTCTCCTCCATGTGAATTATATATCCTCTTTCCCCCATATTCAGTAAAAATGAGGTATAACTGGTGAAAGAAATTTATAATGATATTGATCAATATCTGTGAAATCTGTTACTCAAAGATTTTACAAACCCTTTATAGAGTGAATTTTAATTTTTTGTTGAAATTTCTGCCAAATATTGAAATGCTTTGGAAAAAACTTTGATAATATAAAACAAAATATTAAATATGGAAAATGCATTTAATCACTTTGATGATAGTGTTAACTTTTGTAGGATTGATTTATACCAACTCTTACATTTCTCTTTTAAATATTTATTTCAGCAATAATTGTAATAATGAAAAGCTGTAGTTAAGCTATATGTGTATAGTAGGGAATGGAATAAATATCCGCAAAATGAGATCTTATGCAGCTATACAAATAATAACACTGATTTGCCTGAGATAGTCTGGAAAAGTTTCAAAGCTATGTCAGTGAAAAATGAAAACCTAGATGCTGTTTCAATATGATCCCATTGATGTCAATAACCAAGATAGTGTGGTGGTTTGGAGTTATATGTGCCCTAGAAAAATAATCCATCCCTGTGAATGTGAATCCATTGTACGTAGGACCTTTTGATGATGTTATTTCAGTTAAGGTATGGCCCAGGATGGGTCTTAATCCCATTACTGGGGTCTTTTATAAGCAGAGTGAAACTCAGACAGATAGAAAGCCAGGGGAAGTAAGAAGCTGAAACTCAAGGGAACCCGGAAATGAACAAAGAGGCCAGGAGAGGCCGCCATATGCATTGCCATGTGACAGAGGAGCCAGTCTTTAGGAAGAAAGCATTATTTTTATGATACCTTGATTTGGGCTTTCTCTTAGCCTCAAAACTATGAGCTTTTAAAATTCCTATTGTTTAAGACAACCTAGTGCATAGTATTTGCTTGAGCAGCTGAGGAAACTAAAACAGTATACTTTTGTCTGCATAAAGTTTTCTAAAGAAACAAGAAACTTAATAATTATCTTTGGAAGAGGTACCAGTGGAGACAGGGGGTGGAAGCATTTACTTCTCTTGCCATCTCTTTATTATTTTAATTTTCTAACTATATTCATTATTTTGTCAATAGATATATTTTGATATACAGCATTTGAGGGGCATTTCTAGTTTGTTCTCTACACTATTCTGTATTTTTAAAAACTCTATAAACTTAAATTGTAAAAATTATATTTCTCAATTTAATAGCAGTATTTTCATTTAAAATATGTAATGGGAAGGAAACACAAAATTATTGATAAAATAAATCTATAAATATATAGGTAAATATTAAACGACTAATTTTTATTTATGGTGGAATAGGGAAATATATACAATTATCTATACTATAACAGTATAAACTTCAAAATATTTTAAGTGAATTGTAAATTCTCATATACGTTTTCACGAGGGGCCATCAATGATCTTCAGTAACCCCCAAGACACTCCCCATTACATCACCCTGTTTTTATTTTCATCACAGCACTTACCACTACCTGATATATTGTTTTTACTTAATTGTTTGCTTGTTGCTGTCTCCCCCACTGGAATGTGAGTTCACAACTGCATTACTGTTGTATCCCTAGGATACAATACAATGCTTAGCACTTACCAGGAGCTCAGTAAATATTTGTTGATTGAGTGACTGAATGAATGAAACACTAGCCACAAAATGTGAGCAGATAAGCATTTTAAGCAACAAATCATAATCATTACCATAGCTGTATTTTAGGAAGTGTTCACTGTGTTCCAAGCACTAAACCCTTTCCAAGGCTTATTCCATTTAATCCTTCTCCCACACCCGTTGACGTAGACACCATCTTAATCCTCATTTTCTAGATGAGGAACCAGAGGCTCCAAGAGATTAAAGTAACTAACTGGGATGTGACACCAGGCTGTTTGGTTTAGACCTACTGACTCCCATTAAGCAATTTCTCACTACTAGTTTCAAGGATTGTCTTCATGGGGAGTCTCCTCATGTTGCAGGAAACTGTCCCTTATTTTAAAGCCCAAATCAAATGATGGAAATTATCTACCAGGGCCTGAAAATAAGCTGTCCTCTTTATTCAAAATGGAAATTTTCTTGAGATAATAAAATTGTTCCCCTAAAAAAAGGTGTCTTTGCTCAATATGAGTAAAGAACAAAAACTAGGCTAATTCTAACTTTTTAATAAACTAAAGAGTTTGTGAAGAAAATTAATATCCTGTGCTTTATTACTTATTACTTTTTATCTTGTTGACTCTCATAACTTTACACACAGATGATGTTTTTAACATTGTCTAAGGTCCTTCTCTAGTGCAGAAGAGAAAGAGTCTTTCTAATTTTACTTTTTAATACTATTTTATTGCCTTTCACAAATGTCTTAAACTTTTTATAATGAGATAAGGCTAAGTACTGGTTTTTTTCCTTGCAGAAATTGAAGACTGAATTTAGTGGCCCAGGGCCTTTCCTGCTTTAGTCATTTACCTGTCTGCTTTTCTTTTCATTGTGCTGCTAGGGTTTACAGACTGACAGTCCTTCAACAGATCTAAAAAAAAGTTTTTAATTAAAATACTTAGCATAGGGCATGCACTTTCAAATGCACTTTCAAATGAGCAAACATGCCCACACACACGCACACATACACACACACACACACACCTGCCTCCCCCAACATTCGACATGTGCCTGTTTGTCCTATGTTGTTACCTGCCTGGTTTGAAGCTACTTCAGTTTGCCACACCTGCTTTCTTCCCTTTGAAAAAGGATAGTACAGTATTATGTTCTATACATGATTCCTTATAAACCCTATCAATCCTCATCATGTGCATTAAATTATAATATTCATGAAGTTCTGGTACTTACCTATACAGTCATTAGCAGACCCTTTTTCACACAGCAAAACAAAAGCTTTTAGTTAGATGGCTTAAGAAAATTGCACAGAAAACAGAGTGGAAATGGGAAGAGTCCACAGTGATGCCCTCCTGGCCCACTGAGGGCAATGTGGTGAAAAGAAGGCAGGACTCTTGGCGTGGAACCCCTGCTCTTAGTATTGGCAGATTTCTAAACATTGTGAGACTCAGTTTCTTCATCTCTAAAGGTGGGATAATAATATCATACAGGGTGATTAGAAATTGCATAGAGATCATACATGCATCTTGATACCCATCATCCTTCAGATGTCAAGTTGAATATCATTTCTCTACCCCAAAGACTAATTACCAACTTCTCTGTTAAAACACATAACCCTTTGAACTTTTCCTTCATAGCTCTTATCACAGTTGTATTCATGTAGTTATTTGTGTAATTACTTGCTTTAATATCTGTCTCCCACATAAAGCTGTGAGTCCCATGAGGGAGGTGACTCACTTTTCTCTCTGCCTTCCTTGGTGCCCAGAGCAGCACCCAAGCTTGGTGTCCAGGCAATATTTAAAAGATGAGTAAATGAAGGAATAAATGACTGTGAATGGACTTTGTAAATTGTTAAATGCTATTCAAGATGGAAGGTATTAATGACATATTTATTAAACATTTACTCCCTACTAGGCACAGCATTTAGTATGTTACACACATTGTTTCATATCATCTAACAAAATGCCACAACTTAAGTACTTTTATTAGCCCAATTTTATGGGTGAAGAGGGAAGGCTTAGCAACGTTAAGTACCTTGGTGAAAATGATATTGCTATACTAGATCAGCCATGTTTTATATTTTTGACATGCTTTATAATAACAGAGATAAAATAAAATTAAAATTAATCCAGTTCAAAGTCTGAATTCTGGTACCAAGCTTAATTCTGATTTGGTTGTTAGATAATAGATGTGTCTTGAGCATGCCCCCTCAGTGATTAGAGTTGAAAATTCATCAGGTTTTTCTGATTAAGCTTTGAAAGCCCTGCAAACTTAAATGACTATAATAATTAAAACATTGTATCTTGAGACAAAAATGAATGTTTATTTTTCTAAAAGACAATTAGAAAGTAGACCCTCAGGTTTTACATTCTAATACAAAGGCATATACCCCTTAGTAAAATAGCAAAATAATTAATGATGACATCTCTGACCTACACCAAGTTCATTTTCTGCAAACTCAAGAAAATGAAACGCCGAGAGCATGACTTTAATCTAATCTTGATTTTTAACCTTATATTATGCATATTGATATCAGCTCTTAAAAGAGCGCCTTTGATAATTCAAAAGGCATGCATTTCTGCTTGTAGTTTTCTTTTATTAAGATTTTTCTCATTATAGAAAGTTTGTCCCTTCTAATTTTTATTTTAGAAACCAAAGGTCTAAATTAGTTTTCCTTTGAGTTTTAATTAGGACCCTATTATAGTAGATATATAGCATAATACATGTTTATAGAGATAATTAGTGACAATATGATTATAAACAGAGAATTATTAAAGTGAAACAGGCTTTCAGAATTGGTGTATGTTAATTGTACTAACAAACTTAAGAGGTCTGTTAATTAAAAAGATGCTAAATAGAGGAATATTGGTATATTTTGCTCTGTGAAAAAAATGTGTAAAATTTTAAAATTTAAATAGATTTAAATTTAAATACGTTGTTACATGACTTTTTAAAGAAATCCTATTGTGGATCCTTTTATAAAATACAGAATAACATCTAATTTTCTGTGGTTTTTAATTTATGGCTTATAAGATTTAGGTATATCTTTAATAGTGACTGGGTGTTCACTGCTAAGCAAGAGAATGCTCTAAGCAATTCAATGTATTTAGAAGTTTAAATTTCATTAATAATTATGAACTAGTTAACATGTTCATTTTGTTGAAATTATAGCTGGAACTGCCTCAGGATGATTTTTAAAATACTCCCTCCCTAAAAAACTCCCTTCCTTTCTTGCTTGCTTTCTTGCTTTCTCACTTTCTCACTTTCTCTCTCTCTTTCTCTCTTTCACTCTCTCTTTCTCTTTCTCTTTCTCTCTCTCTCTCTCTCTCTTTCTTTCTTTCTTTCTGTAGGAAATTTGTACAAAACAATCATCTTGCATAAAATAAAGAATTCCTGTATACCACCCTATTTATTAACCTCTTGCATTATTGGTGTGGTACATTTGGTGCAACTGATGAAAGCACATTTTTATAATTGTACTATTAACTGTAATCTATGTTTAACTTAGGATTCACTCTTTGTGTTAATCTTAGATATTGTGATGGGTAATTTCATGTATTAACTTGGCTAGGTTATGATATCCAGTTGTCTGGTCAAGCAAGCACTGGCCTGATTGTTACTGTGAGGGTATTTCATGGATTTAAATCATTAGTCCACCGATTGCATCAATGGCTGATTACATCTACAATCAACAAAGCAGATTGCTTTCAGCAATGAGAGAAGTCTCCTCATCCAATCAGCTGAAGGCCCTAAAGTGGGAACTGAAGATTTCAGCACCCAGAAAAAAGAATTTCTATCTCCACTCCAGACAGACAGCTTCTCCTGGGGAATTCATTGTCCCCTTCTTCAGAATTCCCAACTTGCAGCCTGCCCTATGGATTTTGCACCTGCCAATCCCCATGTCACATGAGCCAATTCCTATAACAAATCTCTTAATATTTACATCTATCTATCCTGTCAGTTCTGTTTTTCTGGACAACCCTGACTAATACAGATTTCATCCACAATTTTGGTGAGATCATCTGTTGTCTACCCCGTGCTAGACTGGGCTGTGCAGATGGGTGTAGATTCAGTACTGAATAAATGGCCTTTCTCTTCAAAAGAACTTAAATTGAATGGGGGAAGCCTGCCATATAGATAAAGAATATGAAAAATCAAGAGTTGTCCGTGAAAGGTGTTTGAACAGAAAGATAGGCCCATAGCTGAATGGTTTCCAGAATTGGAAGGGAAAAAAAACCTCTATGTACCCCATTCCCATTCAGCCCCATGCCACATTCCATACAGCCCTCCAGTACCCTCAGGGGCTGTTTCCTTCTGAGAAAATACACATTTGAGAACAAAATCAATAGTCTAAGATTTTTTTTACTTGATCAGAAAGGTACAAATGATGACTCTATAACATTTTCCCAATTGGCCTTGAATTTGAATGCCCCTTCTGTTATCCATCCTGAGAGACTGTGTTTTGTTGACTCCAAATAGATATTTATAAATGACCAGGAAAAAATACAGATGCCGACATAACCAAGTCTATTTGGTAACACTAAGCAATTTCAAATTCACTTGAATAGGTGTCTGGTTGTGGTCCCATAGTACTGCTGCTATTGAGTGTCTCACCATTCATGTAAACCTCGGAGTCTTGAGCATTGGTGACCTTCCCTCTCACCCCCACATCCTCGTGGTAGTTCAGTCCTGTCCAGTCTTCCTCCTCGATGCACACATAAAACCCCAGGTGGATCTTTCTTAAAATAAAACTCTAATCATAGTTAGAAATATTTGAGTTATTTAATACAACTTCCCTTTTGACTCATTTCATTTAATGATTCATTCATTTTGCTCAGCAAGGATCTGTTACATGCCTACTCTGTTAGGTACTGAGCTAAGTAGTGGTGATCCAGGGATGACAAAAGCAGGCCACCAAGTTTGCATCTACTGAAAGACATATTAATCAGAGAATCCCATGGACACATGTAAAACTGCAATTCTGACAAGTTCCGAGAGAAAGGTGATGGAAGTGCCTTTATTGGGGGAATTTACCCTAGTGAGGGATGTTGGGGAAGACTCATGAGCTGAGACCTAAAGGCCAAGAAGGAAAGAAGAGCTTTCTGGACATGAAAAACATGTACAAGTGTCTGGTAGGCAGGAAGACTTGAGAAGTCCAGTTGGTTGAGAGATCAGAAAATAGGGGGAATAGGAAATGAACTGAGGCCAGAACTTCTGAGTTTTTGCTGATCATTTTAAGGGCTCTCATCTTAATCCTAAGAGCATCAGGGAAGCCATTGTGTTTTATGTGAAGGAAAGGGAATGACTTAAGTCAGATTTATGTTTGTAGAAGACTGCTCTGGCTGCATTTTGGAGAAGGGATGGGACAGAGAGCCAGAGTGGACATAGTAAATCACTTGAGAGGCTTTGCAGTCATCCATGAGAAGGATGATGTTGGCTTGGATTGCAGTAGCGTTGGGAGAGATGGAGAGAAGTGGACATGGATTGGACATGGAAAGGATGGCAAGGGAGGGGTCAAGGCTAAAACCTAGGTTCTGACTATTAAAACTAGATGGCTTGTGGTGCCATTCATTAGACCAGTTTGTCTGCTTGGCAGTGTTGAATTTGAGGTATCTTGGTAAGGCGTCCAAGAGGAGCTAGTCAAGAAGTTACTGTGTACACAGATAGGAGCTCAGAGGAGAAGACTAGGCTAGAAATATAATGTCTGAATCTGCTTTACAGTATTCAGAAAAGCTATGTAGACTGCTGCTTGGAAATGACAGAAAATTCACCTCCTCAATAACCAGACAAGCTTTAATTAGAAAAAGATGTCTCTTAGGTTGATCTAAAACCTCCCTGCATGCAAATTCTACTCATTAGTTCTGGTCTGCCCATTGGATAAATAGAATCTCTCTTCTACCTAATAGGGCTTCAGGAATTTGAAGAAAACTGGCATGTATATGTCCTCACCATTTCACCATCCACCTCAGGTCTTCTGTCCAGCAAAAGTTCTTTCAGTTAAACATCTAGCTCCTGCTCATCTCTTCAGCTTCATCTACTACAGGCACAAAAACAGAAAAACACTTGTACATACACACACATGTACACACATTACTTTCATTCATACCTAAATATTTGGAATTTCCCCAGAGCATGGTATTTTTTCAAAACCTATGTGCCTCTTATGCTGTTGCCTAAGGAATGCTTTTTAATTTCACTACATCTACAAAATTACAGCTCTACAGCAGAGCAAATGAGACCAAGGAGCTATAGGAATTTTTTCGGTGGTGCGGGTCAGATGGGAAGCAGCTAGTAGTTCAGATAGTTCCATGACTGCGAGACTAATGTGGACTTACTCAGGGCCAACATCGTCATAGTCAAGTTGGGCCTGTCTTAATAGTGGGGCACAGCTGAAGGCTTTCTAGGTAGTGAGCAGTGTTTTGAGTTAAGGGTCATCACCATCACCTCCTCCTCCTGTCTGGGGAGGCTAATTACGTTAAAAATAGCCCCACAGTCCTAATCCAATCAGGAGTCCCTTCAGAGATCGAGGCTCCTTCCTTCCCCTGAGGGCCTTAAAGTCCTTCACAGGATTTGATCTGGGAAATGAAGGAGGGGGAAGGGATTATGCAGGAGGTTTTAGGGGCCAAGAAGTGGTTTATACTTTTCCTATTCCTCTTCTCACATCCACTAGCCAGAACTCAGTCACATGACCCATATAACTGTAAGAGAAGCTAGGAAATGTAACTGAGCTGTGTATGCCAAAGGAAAAGGCAGCCGAGTTTGGTGAGTACACTGTCTTATCCTAGAGGTGATACCAATAGGCTCTTTTTTCTCCTCCAAACCTTCTATGGTTGCATCACCTACTAAATTTAGAATAGGCTCTTGGCATTTTAATGCTTTCTGCTGTGTGATCCTAGCCTAACTTTCCACCTAAGCTGTTCAGCTCAGTACACCCCAAGGGTACCCTACCTTTTTCCTCTTCCATGCTTTTCCTCGGGCACTTTCTTCTGCCCAGGGTGCCTTACATTCTCCTTCTTGAAATCTTATCAGTCATTCAAGGTCCATTCAAAAGGCCACATAGTCTTCATTCCCACTTGTCTGCCTTATGTTATAGTTACTAGTTTACTTATCACCTCACTCCAGACTCCATCAGGGCAAACAATATGTCTTATCCACTTTGTTTTTTTTTTTTTTTTTCTTTTTACCGGGAGGTTCCAGGGATCGAACCTAGGTCCCTCCATATGGCAGACAGACACCCAACCATTTGAACCACATCCGCCCCCTATTTGTTAATTCTTAACCCTCTGTCACTGACAAACTCTAGGAAATGCCTGAGAGAGTCAGGACTCAATCAAGTATTTGTTAAATTGAGTTGAGTAGTTTTATTTATATTATTTCTTTAAACAGAATATAAGATGTATATTTTCTTATTTAGTAACTTTCTAAAAAAGAAAACATTTATGGTAGTTGTTCTCAAATGACAGTAAGCATGCGAATCACTTAAGGGGAACTTGTTAAAAGTATAGCTCTCCCTGAATCTCAACGGAGTTGCAACACCTACTGTCCAGTTCATTGGACTCACCCAGGACAGCTAACGGGGAGGTGGTGATGGACAACCACCATACCAGGGAGCCCAGAGAGTCTGTAACTGCAAGCAGGGGAGTCCCATTCATGTGATCAGCCCTATGGGTTCACAGCCCCCTCTCAATTAGAGGTGCAGTGGACATCACCATCCCAGAATCCTCAGGATTGGGGAATGAACTATGGAGTAAAGTAGACATACTGGTATTCTGCTATAGACTTACTGTGATTCTAGCAATGGAAGAAATTATATCATTGATGTGGAGGCAGTGGCCACTGGAGGTTCTGAGGGCAGGGAGAGGGAAACACAGGTGTAATACGGGGGGCATTTTAGGGACTTGGGAATTGTCCTGAATGACATTGCAGTGACAGATGCAGACCATTATATCCTGCTGTAACCTACAGAATTGGGTGGGAGAGAGTGTAAACTACAATGTGAACTTTAGTCCAAGCTTAGTGGATGTCTTCATCAATTGTGATGAATGTGCCTCACGGGTGAAGGATGTTGTTAATATAGGAAGGTGTGGAAAGTATGAGGAGTGGAACATGTGGGAATCCCCTATTTTTTTATGTGACATTTGTATAATCTAAGTATCTTTAAAAAAAATAGAAGAAAAAAATTGAACTGTGGCATGTTTAGGCTGCTATTTTAATCTGTTCTGTTGTTAAAAATCCACTCTCTGCTCTTTAGAATAAACAGTCCAGCTCAACTCTGAGTTATGATTTGGGTGGATTCTAAAGGATCTGAAGGCAAAATATCGACAGCTATACCTTTTCTTTAACATCTTCAATACTTCCACCACACCCTCCCCACACCCCTGCTCCCAGGCAGATAGTTGTCATTGAATCAGGACTTGATAAGGTTCATTTTTTTCTACGATCCACATCCAAATCTTCCAACACTGTTCTTGTGTGTGTTCATGTTCACATGTATATGTGTTTTAGTCAGCCAAAGGGGTGCTGATGCAAAATACCAGGAATTGGTTGGTCTTTATAAAGGGTATTTATTTGGGGGTAGAAGCTTACCATTACCAGGCCATAATGCATAAGTTTCTTCCCTCACCAAAGTCCATTGCCACGTGTTGGAGCAAGACAGCTGCCGACGTTTGCCAGGGTTCAGGCTTCTTGGGTTCCTCTCTTCCCAGGGCTGCGTTTCTCTCCCAGCTTAGTGCCTCTGCTTCCTCCACAAGGTCAGCTGTAGACTATCAGGTGAACGGCTCACTTCTCTTCTCCTGGGGCCTTCTCTCCAACATCAGAACTGCTCTCTCTGGCTTTTGCCTCCCCTTTTATATTTGATTCCCCCACCCACCAAGGGATGGGGCTCAAAGCCCTACTGATGTGACCCAGTTAACAGCCTAATCATAACTTAATCATGCCCATATTAGCAGACCAGTTTACAAACATAATCTAATATATGTTTTTGGAATTCAGAATTACATCAAACTGCCAAGCGGCTACAATATGTATGTGTGTAGCTGATGAAAAGTTCCATTTTAAGGTTTATGTATTAACTTTTTAATCCCTACGTTTAAGTAAAGGCATTAAAAAATTCTTTTACATGTAAATATTAACAAAGAGGTATATTTTACTTTGAATAAATTTGTTTTTCTCTCTCTAATATTCTGTCTCATGTATAGAGTTGACCAAAATAAAAAACAAAACCAAACAAAAAAAGTATAGCTTTCAGGGAAGCAGATGTAGCTCAAGTGGTTGAGTGCCTGCTTCCCATGTACCAGGTCCTGGGTTCAATCCCTGGTACCTCCGTAAAGAAAAAAATGTATAGCTTACCTGGCAGGGAGATGCTATGATCATGCAGGTGGTCTTCCCAGGGTGAGGCTTATCCAATTGCACTCCGATGTACTGACCCTTGTGATTTCCCCAAATATGGGAAACTCAACTGCATAATTTGTGGTTGTGGGGGACTGGAGGACGTTGTTCACACTTTCCCCCTAAAATGAGAAAGAAAGAAAGAAAAGAAACAGAAAACAATTTTTTACTAGATTTTTCTGCCCTCACCCTAAGATTGTAATTCAGTACATCTGATAGAGCTGACACGGGGCTCCAATAGGTGCCTTTTTAAGAAGTGCCCAGGGGTGATTCAGATCTTATGGCCTCTGGACTGTGCTTTCAGAACTATTGTAACAATGGTGTTTGTCATTGAACCCATTAATGGACCATTATTACCTTCCTTTAACAAAACAGATCAGTTTATTAACAGAGGAGCAGGTGGTATTCGGACCAGTAAAAGTCAAGATGTTTGTCATATCGCTTTCGGATCCAAAGTTCTTGGACCACCTCCACTCTCTGGCAGAAGGAATAACCTGAGGATATCCAGTGAGGTAAGAACAGGTTTCAAAGAGCTTTTCTAAGTGTGAGTGGCATGGTGAGGGAAGATTTTTTTCTCATTGGGGGGGGGGGTTGGGATGAGGGGAGAAAGAGATACATGCCAAGGCTTGAATAAATTGGGAATAGAAAGTGTGAATTTTAAAGGACCTCGAAAGTGTTTCCTTTTTGTCATATCAGCATAATCAACATTTTATTCTTTTCATTAATATGTTCGCAAAACTTATAGGCAGTTATATGTGAGCACATTTTGTTTTCTCCTTCAAAAAGGAATTGGATTATCACCAGACACCTTACAATGAACAGATTCTCAAATGTTATGTTTTTTGGTTTTTTTTTTTTCAATTTTCTCTGAATTTCTGGCATACAGCAGTGATTTTTAATTCAACTCCTACCTACTAAAGATGGATATAGCAAATAAGCACATTTTAATTTATGAGTCTAGGAAACTTGCATGTCTTCTGTTTTATCTCACAATATTTTTCTCCTTCTGTTTCTAATTTTCTACCATAATTTCCTCTCCAACACCTTTTAACCTCCTTATTTCCTCTTTTTTTTTTTTTCTTCTTTATTTGTCCAAAGATTATTTTTCCTGCATATAGTCTACAGCAGGGGTCCATGAGATTGAATTGAAATTCAAAAAAACATTATTCTTGTGGGGACATGTTGGTGCAAGTGTGGTATATTTATTAAATAATACACAGTATAGTGTGGAATTAGTAAGGGGTCTGTGGTTTTCACTTAACTGGCAAAGGGGTCCGTGGAACAAAAAAGGTTAAGAACCTCTGATCTACAGAAAAATAAGTGCAATTCTTATATTTTAAAATGTACAAATTAATTCCATTTCCTTATAGACAATAAGATCCATTGGGTCCAAAAATAACAGACCATGCCAGCAGTCCAACGTAGAGAAGTGTGTTAATAGTGCAGAAATGTCAACCTTACTGATATCTGCATCTGAGGAGCAAGGAGATAAAGAAAATATTCACCAAATAAAGCAGACTCTACCTATTCATGGTAAGAAAGAATAATACATAAAGATTATTGATAGCTAGTGGAAATAGTGAGAAATGTTCCTGTTAAGATAAAGAAGAAGTTATATTCATGACTACATCTTAAATCCAGAGAATAATCAGTTAATAGTGAAAAAAGTGGTATATATTGAAATATGATTCAAATTCATATATATGTATTATCTTCTGGAACCTATTTCTATTTACTCAGTGGTTCAAATTGCTACAGTACCTATCAGTCTATTTACTGAGGTGATTCAAATTGCTATAGTACCCTGTGAAATAGCATTCAATTGTCACTATATTTTGGAAACTCCATGTGCATTTTAAGTTCTCTTAATTTTGTTTTTTAATTAACCTCTTCCATTTGTAAAGTGTTCTTTGATTATTGTCTCTCATTTGATACACAAAACAACCCATTACCAGTAGTAATGGCATCCCCTATTTTACAGATGAGGGAACTGAGGCTCACAGGAATAAATAACAGTGGCCTCTAAGGGTCATTGTGAGGATTCAATGAGGAAAACATGGCATTGTGCCAAGCAATTAAGCATTCAATAAGTATTAGCTGCTATTAATATCATTATTACTGAATTAAATGATATTGAAGAATTTTTCTCCAGCTTTGACTTCAGTGCTCCAGGGATCTTTTAGAAACTACACTCTAAACTCATGTTAAATCGTACTTAGCTATACTTCCTGTTTTAAAGGAAGACATGATTTTCCTCTATTGGCTGTCAACTTAATTCTTATATTTTTAAATAGATCATGTTGCCTGACTAACATTAATCAAATTACTTGTAGCTAGCTTTCTATAAGGTTATATTATATGAATAAAATATATCAGTAATTTAGATAGCCTGATACAATCGTAATATCAGAATAGGAATAAACATCTATTTCCCATGAAGGAGTAAGCTGTGGTTTTCATGCAGCCTAAGGTTGTTATGTCAAAGTGATAGGGGAATATTCTCATTATAGCTATAATTGTATTTACCGACTTATTTCAAACCATACAGTACTTTCTATTTTGGTTTTTTGTTCCTTGATATGAAAATGTACCAGCCAGTCTACATATTATGCATCCACATCCCCCCCAAGAACCATCAGCAGATAAGAATAACAGAAGAAGATTACGGCTAAAAAGCACCAGCAGAGAAAGGACAGGGACACCCAGCGGTATGGCACTAATTCAATGCTATCTTATATCTGTATATTATTCAGGGCAATGGAATCTCTCTCTGCAGGTTGTAAATTTCAAAGGATTACGAACCAATTCATTTAAAATATAAATGTCTGTTCTACAGGGATTATGGAAATCAAATTTTCTGCAAAAGAATTGCTCTAGAGCCCTAACAGATTTGCCAGATTAAATAGACAGTACTATAGAAATAAAAGGACTTCCTATTTTTACTCTCCAAGGCTGAATAAGCTGAAATTATTGTGTGTTTTTTTAAATGGCCCAAATGTGATAGAGGAAGTACCTGCCTGCAGACTTTACTAAAATTGAACTTGACTATTATAATTTTTCATATTTCATTTATGTCTCTTCTTTGGCCCCTTTCCAGATTGTTTTTTGCATTCACTGTCTCTCCCTTTGGACTCCTTGCCATCTGATAAAATGTAGGTTAAAATTTAAATTCTTTGCAACCAGTAAAGCATTAGACAAATATAGGTGACTGTTATAGCTATTCCTTTAAATATTGGATTTGAAGCATGTATATTCACATATTATACAAACATTAGTCTATCCTGAATCAAGCCGAAAGTATATATGTACACATCTGTTCGTATAATTTCTCAAAAATGTAGGGTCCTTTTCCAGGCTTAAATTCAGCTTGCTAGGTTTCAAGCAAGATGAATTTTTATAAAATAATAGGTTAAAAAATTAATTCTGCAATAATATCTGCATCTGTCTTCTTATAGGTGCTGAAGAAAAGAGCTTAGTTTAGAAGAGTCATAGCTTAGCGAAGAAAACACACTCCATTTTATTTGGAACCAAAAGAAAAAATATAAGACCCTTTAAAAATTATGGGTTTTGGAATTCCTTTTATCATGTTATAAAACTTAAAATGTTCTTATGCAAATATCAAGGAATTACAAGATGAATCTCTACAAAAATGCAGTAGAGTTTATCTTAAAACATTCCATTGAAAAAGAAAAAAAAAAATTGCATGTAATCTATATTATTACTTCTCATTTGCTTTTAAATAATCAGGTAGACAAGTATACCAAATTAATTCCATTCTTCAAACATTAATAACTTTTATAACAGTCAAAAGAAGTAATATAGTGGAAAATATTTATTCCAATCAAGGCAGTTCTTCAGAAAATAACAGGAATGAAGACAAAGCAACCACTGTCCTCACCGCCATGTGCCAACAAAGAACAGAGATGTTGAACCCCGGCACTCCTGCACCCCAGTCTCCTGATCAAGCAGGTTGGTGATATCATATACCATATTTGTTAATAATTCATGAAATATAAATACCTTAAATGTTTCAACCCCAGGCATTGTGAAAAGTTGTGATTCAGTCATTTGCTAAAACTTGTAATTTTGTGTAAATCTCCTTTTTTTTTAATTTTTCATCTTTTATTTTTAAAGAAGCTTGAGATTACATAAATGTAACATCAGATATATAGAGGATTCCCATATACCCCACCCCCTCCCCCTCTCACACTTTCCCACATTAACAGCATCTTTCATTAGCGTGGTGCATTTCCACAAATTTGTGTTGAATTTTAAGGAATGAAAGAGTACTTTAATTTTCAGGTTTTAGTATGCTGCTGCTTGTCCTGTTCAGAATGAAATTTTAAAACTTTGAAATTTTCACTTGACCTAGTCACCCTCCCTAAAGATTATCTATTGTTGCATTTCCCCAATCCTTTTTCTAATGGAGATGGCTGGAATGAAGAGCATTGAGCTCATCAACATATCTTGCCTAGCAGGTGTGTGGTACTTTTACAAAGGCAAATTGTTCTGAGCTAGGGAAAAAGGAAAATAAATGAAAATTGTTTGTAGTTTGTCAGTCTTATTTATGCAATGTTGAAACCTTCATTAAAATGTTAGGCGCAATTAGTGTCTCTAGCATAAATCTGACTGGAGAAAAACTAATTAGATGTTTAGGTGATCATTCTTGCATTTATCTTGTTTGCTGCAATATTGTGATTACCCAGTAATTTACATATTTTCCTAAGAAAACACACCAAATTATTCATTACAATTGATATGGAAATACTTTGAGGTAAAACTACAAATTCCAAAAAAAAAGCATGTGGTAGTAAGATAATTAGAATTAGTTTGGTATAAAACACTCCTTTTACTTTGATTTTTTGACATTTAATAATATGTTTGGCAATAAGTCATACAAGTTGTTTAACTGCATAATAAAGATTCCCAGGATCTTTTCCTTCAATTTTCTTTAGATATCCACATACATAATGCAACACATTAGTTTTTGTGGTGTTTTGCAGCATCTATAGAGTGCCTACTGTGTTTACAGAGTTCCTACTCTGTTCCTTTTGAGCACAAAAGGCTTTGGATCTGTTCGTTTCACCAGCCCATAACTTCACTGACTCATTTACACTGCTTGCAAAACAGTCAAATGAAGTAGATTCAGCTTGCCATTGGCTATGTATCTACAGACTCTGTCCCTAAAAATGGGAAAGCCTTGTCCCTAAGAGATTTTTTTTTTTTAATATATATTTTTTAAAGATTTATTTATTTATTTTACCCATTTTAAACCCCCTTCCCCATTTGCTGTTTTATGTCCATTCGCTGGGCAATTCTCTGTGTCTGTTTCCTGCCATCTCTTCTCATCCTCCTCCTCCAGTCTTCACCAGGATTCGATCCTGAAAACCTCCAATGTAGGAGAGAGGTGTTCTGCCACCTGCGCCACCTCAGTTCCTGGTTTTTGGAGCTTTCAGAGCATCTTGTCTTGTCTCTCCCCTGCGTCTCTCTCCTGTTACGTCATCATCCTGCTGCATGGCTCCCGGGGCCTGGTGGCTCACCAGCACACAGAGCCTGGCAGCCTATGCGCCTTCTATATATATATATATTTTTATTTTACCGGGAGGTCCCGGGGATCGAACCCAGGTCCCTCCATATGGCAGACGGATGCCCAACCATCTGAGCCACATCCGCCCCCCCAAGAGATTTTATCTAGAAGTATACATGTATTGCCCTTTTTATTGTCAAGTTTTGTTATATTCTAGTAGCCTTAGGTTAAGATAAAGAAACAGAGGAATACAATTGTGAAACATTTTATTTATGCCATCAGTGTTATTTTATTAAAGGTCTTTTTAAACTTTTGCTTTTGTAGTATAGGCTTTAGAGTTTCAAGTTTCCAAATCTTACATCTCTGTTGTTTACTTTTATTATGATGATAAATATAATAGTATTCAAGAGTCAGTTATAAAATTACCATATCACATTATGGTTAAGAAAATGATGAACTATTTCCTGCTGCCATTCTAGAGAAGAAATTAAGCATGCCATTAGTGATATTATTTATGAAAATCTGTCCTTTCCAATTTGTCTGGGCCATAGAGTTATAAGATCTGTCTCAAAATTGTATTAAAAAATAAAATGTTTTTAAAGTTTTGATAAAAATCTCAGTAGCAGTGTCTTAGTTTGCTAGGGCAGCTATAACAAAGTACCACAAACTGGTTGTCTTAAACAAAGGAATTTATTGTCTCACAATTTGGAGGCTAGAATCCCAAAGTCAAGGTGTCGAGAGGTTCATGCTTTCTCGGAAGTCTGCATTCTGGTGGTGGCTTGCCAGCAAGCCCTGACTCTAATCTGTGCCTCCATCAGATGACAATATGCCTCTTTCTGTCTCTTCCCTGGCTTCTACTACTACTGGGTCCAATTTCCTCTGCTTACAAAGTCTCTGGGCATGTTGGATTTTGGCCCACCCTTACCCAGTGTGGCCTTAACATCTTCAAAGATCCCACTTACAAATGAGTTTACAGCCACAGGACCTGGGTTAGGACTTGAACATGTCTTTGTGGGGGACATGATTCAATTTACCACAAGTAATAGACAGTATTTTTACAGAAAACAAATGTTATGGAAAAAAAGATTTTCATGTCAAAATGTTTTCTTCTAAAATTAAGCATAAAGGTCTTTGACATCCAGCAGAATTTGTCAGATTAACAAATGATAAATTTCAAGTAATTTATCATTACTTGGAAAGTCTACTCAGTTTAGTCTGTGAACTGTCCTGTTTCGGTCAGTAGAAGAGAGAAAAAACAGTCAACCTTTTCATGATATTCTCTCCAACAAGATTTGTAATCCAAACTGTGCCCCAGATGTTTTGTTTAAAGACACTTGTTAAGTACTCTGACCTCCTACAGTTAAAAGGAGATATTAGTAACTCAAACCCTTTTAAATTTGTAAGATTTTTCTCCTCTGGAATGTCCAATTAATGAGACTGTGCTTTAAAGAACTTGGTGCAAGACAGGTGATAATTATTTCAGACTTATAAATTTCCTGGCCAGTGTTTCAACACAGATGGAGAAGTGCAAATGAGTTGCCAGTAGCTATAGGCACTGATCTGTGGGTTAAATGTTTAGCAAGTTACAAGATGGTAGATAAATTGCCTCCCTTGGCTTTTGCATTTTTTTTTTTTTGATAAATCCCTATTTCAACAAGAAATTTTAACCTAACTTCCTGTCTAAAATAACACTCTTACGGAAGGCTACTCTAATTTTTGTCATCTTTTTTAAATGTCAGATGAGTGGATATTTCCTGAAAATTATGATCACATTCCCCATTTGGCGTCCAGCAACCAGTCTCTTCTTCTGGATGATGATTCCTCCAACACTTCACATCTGTGGCCAGAAGCCAGCAAGGCAAGTGAGCAGAACCAACAAGCTGAGGAAACCCAGATGGTTCCAAAGGACATTTTCACTTTTTCATCAAGGCCACGATCAGCGCCTCATGGAAAGACTCAGAGTATGTCCCCAGAGGAGTGCCCATTTCTTTTGGATCTACAAGAGAATAGCAGTGGGACACGGAGAGGCACCCAGTTGGAGGATGATTTTTATGGCAGTGACAGCAGCGAAGAGGTACACTGCTTTATAAGTGAAGTAGCTTTAGAGCACAGTTATTCCATTAGCTCCAATAAGCACTAAACGCACTTGAAATGAAGGAGGGGAAATCAACTGCTATTTATAAAAATGCGACAGATTGCGATGTCAGTCAACAGTTGCATCAGGTTGTTATGGTAACTCTCAATTGCTGCCTTTTTTATTTACAGTCAGCCAATTTCATTTTTAATTATGGAAACCAGTTCTGGTGTGTGTGTTTTTTATTTTAATCTTTGTCTTACAATATGAGAAATAATGTGAAGTTTAGTTATATGATAGCAAGACCAGTAAAACCTTGAGAACAAACATATAGTTCTAGATCTCTGGGGAAATAGTGTTGCAGTTGCTGAGCATTCTGAATTGATAGGTTTCTGGCTTCCTTACTCCCCTGCCATCTTTTCACCTTAGACTTATTAGGACTCATTATTTTCCATATGGCCCCAGAATTTCAAGAGTTATGCCCATTAAAGTTTAGGTAATAAATCATGGATTAGTGTTAGGATTTGCCTTACAGGGGGTTGTCTGTTTTGGAATTATTTAAATTCATAAAGGTTTTTTTTTTTTTAATCATGTTAAAAATTGAACTAATATAGTTCTAAAACATTATGGTAACTCTTTTTCCCCATTTGAAAGTTTTATTTTTTAATGATTGGTATTCATATTTTCTGGGGAAAAAAGCAATTATTTTAAAAGAACAGGTTTCAGTCATGTTATAGTTTAATAAAATTTTACAAATCATTTCTGCATAAAAATTATAGAAGTAATTTTAAAAACTGTTTTATATATGCTTATAAAACTTTTTAAAATTACTATAACTGATCAAAAATCCCCCTTTGGACAGTGGAAAGTAGGGAGTCCAACAACTTAAATCCATAGCTCCTGTCTTCAAAGCTACCTGAGAATATGGTGTGATTGTTCAGGCAGTATCTGTTTGTTTGGTTTTTTTTGTATCTCTTAATGAGTTTCTCCAGCAAGGTGCATGGAGGATCCTTTTTTCACAATATCTTTGCTTCTGAGTGTCATGAAACTATTACTCATAGCAAACATAAATCTATTACAGACTAAATAGTACATTTGATGCCAGTATTTTAAATGTTGCTTTTGGACATTTTTGTCCCCCTCAACCCTTAATAACATTAAGCTGCAAAACCTGTAAAATGGACATTTGTCTTCAGCACCTTTAATAGTGTCTCCCATCTTCCAGCAGCCCCATCCCAGGGAACTGAGCTGTCAGTCCGTCCACAGTATAAACTGGCAAATCTGATAAAGTCATGCTATTTTATTAATGGCATAGGCCCATTCCTTTCCCATGTGCACAGCACTATCTTTCTTATCTAATCCAAAAGAATTACTTTAATGGTGGGAATTTCATGGCAGGTGGGGAAAAGTTCTCTGGAAAAACTATGAGGGAAGTATTATGGGGAAACTGCCCTTTAAGTAAAATCATGTGAGGAACTTACCTCTTCCACCTATATGAAGGATAAGCCTTGAGAAGAAACAATAGAGCTTCAGAGGAAACTGAAGAATACCATTTCTGAATATTTTAATTTGTTATCACTTTAAGTGCTTTCTTTTGCTAATAGCTACTGTACTTCTGAGACCCTTCAATGTTTATTATGCCTATAAGTTACTTATTACCAATTACATGAAATAGAAAACAAATTTATCATGCACTACCCAAGCCCTCATTGGCACAGCTATCTGGTCACTCCATTAGAATGACCATTAGCATATGGCTAGAGTCTGTGATGGGACCATCTTTTTGCTAACACCTGCTCTGACCCACCTCTAGTTGGCAGCTAAAAATGGCAGCCAGAGAAGACCTCAAGACTTGCAATATTATGCAGGCTTTGGGGTTTGCTGTTAGAGAGACTAATAAAATATAGATCAAGGTACAAAAATATGACCAACAAAAATGTTGGTCTATAATTTAAACGAGTTCTAGAATTTGTAATGATCCCTTCATTACCAAATTGATTTTATTCTTTTTTCTTTTTGGTAATTTTTCCTGTTTATTTCCTTTTTATTAATTGTTTAAGTCGATGGGGAAATTGAATTATCTGTTTAAAATGTTGATTTCTATATAGTTTTTGAAGAAAAATCAGTTTAATTAATTGGGGCATCCTTACTAATACTTACATTATTTTAATATGTGATATAGCTTTAGAGTAACATAATTAAGAAAAGCATAATGTCATGGTATAAATAATGGTGGACGAGTAATAATTACACTTCTTATCTTATTAGACTTGAAATTTATAACTTGTAATTAAGAGATTTTATTTGATGTTAGTCCATTGAGTATTTTTAAAAAGAAATTAGATGTATTAAGCAGCACATCAAATAAGCAAAAGCAAATCATGTTATTCTGATAGTTAAAAGAAAGGTACAGATATAATAGTAAAGACTGATTATAAAAAGCTTTCAGTGATATGTCTTTGTAAGTTAAGTTGCTAATAATTCACATCTGAGATCTTCATTAGTGTGAGAATCTCAAAATTAGGAACTCTTTTACATATGCTCTTATCTTAGTCCTTGTTTTACTGTATATTTTATCCCCTAGGCAGCCAAGTATATTAATATTCCTGGTACTCATTTAATTTTGAAGTTATACTTGTTATTTGAAAAGCACTCTACAGAAATATGTCTTATAGCGAGCTATAAAAATTAAAACTACAACGTAAAGCAAATTATCTTAGGAAAGCTATTAAAACAGTGCTTTTCACACTATTGCAGCATCTGAAAGGCGAAAGAAAGCATGTTACTGTTATTTCGATTTTGTACTTTGTGCCATTATTCCTAATATGGCTTCTAGCACATACACCTGGTTTGCAACTTGAAATAGTTAGCTTTATATTAATATTTTATTACTCTTCCAATTTAATTTTTCATCTAGAAATACTGTCATTTTTTTCCCCCAAACTCTGGCTGTGTCACCTACTGAAGAAGAGGATTTTTGCAAGGGCAGATAATTTGTCTTGTGTAAAGTCCAAATTGGAACATTTGAGCCAAAAATGTTTTCTATATTTGGACCTGAATTTCGTGTATACTCTTCAAATTAGCAAGGAAGCTTCCAATTCTTTTCTCCATCTCTCTGTGTGGAGGCCTACAAAGGACACATTTACAAACAACAGATTAAAAGAACCATTTCAGTCTTCCCTCTGAGCTTTCCCAGTTGCTTTCAAGGTATTTTTCAGCATCCGGGAGTTAAACTATTCCAATTTAATGTATATTTCCTGATAGCGTAAATGTATGGATTATTCTATAAATCACTCACCCCTACATTCTTGTCTAATGATCTTGAACTGCTTTCTCACACACACGTAGAAAGGATATTTGCTCCACATAAGGCTGCTTATATTTTGCTGTAGCTTTTTTTAAAACTTTTAATTGTCAGGTTATGTGTTGGAAAAAATGGAAAGACTCTATTATGAATATATTGCCTTGCGTTTTTATTCCGGTATATTATTCCAGAATTACAACATAACATAGTCTATAAACCTACCAGGCAAATTTAATATTTATTCTGTATGAATAACCCTTTTAGACTGTTGTCATCTACATGCCTTTATTTTTTTTTAATTAATTTTTTTTTTATTTTAAAGAAGCTTTAGGTTATGTAAATGTTACATTAAAAATATGAGGGATTCCCATATGCCCCACTCCCTCCTCCTCCCATACTTTCTCACATCAACAACATCCCTCATTAGTGTGGTACATTTGTTACAATTGATGGACGCATTAAAGCATTGCTACTAACTACGGGCTACAGTTTACATTATAGTTTGCACTCTGAAAAAGTCACAGGCCCCTTGGATCCTGTGACTTGGCTTTGCATTGTTATAAAGTGTTAGTATTTAAAAGAGCATGCAATCTAACTTGCAGTAAAATATGTTTTTGTCTTGAGACAGAGTCTTATCCTTTCCCCCAGATATTCACATCATGATGTTTGCCTATCCCATACAGTCCGTATACCTTGTCCTATGATTTATCTGTGATGCATCATTCGCTACAGATAAAGATGTTTACAAATAATTTGCCCGGCCATTTTGAATATCAAACATGCTGCAGGTTAGTTACTTATTAAAAATAGTCACATCTCCATTTCATTTTTGTTTGTTTGTTTACAAACTAGTAAAATGCATTATAAGTCATCATTAGCAATTATCTTTGCCATCCAGAGGGAATTGCATTACTTTTATAATTCCCTATAAAATTCAAGAGGTAATAGTAGAAATACTTCTTGGGGATGGTTGTTATTGAAGACCTTTGGTCAATCTTGTTATCGAAGAAGTAAGTTTTTCATTCTGTTATGACTAATGTCTTTAGCTATACTTGTGCAAATAATGGTGCTCTTTAGTTGACAACAAAAGCTTACCTATATTATCTCTATTGTTTGTTAATGCTGTTGTCCAACTAAAAGGTGCTGTCAACTCACACATTCAGTCTCTAAAACTGTGGACAGAAGGAAAAACTCCTGGTCGCTCAATCTCAGTTATAAATTCAAAACTGTCATCAAAAGTGTATTTGGAATATTTCAGATAGTTTTTGTTACAGAACTTTTAAGAATATAAGATCAGTTCCATGGTTGACTGATTAAAAAATCAATTGAAATATAAATACGATCATCCACTTTTACAAAGGCTAAAACAGAGTTGTATCCTGACTCATTCTACATTGAAGTTGTAATACAAAGAGCCTGGGTCCCATCTGCTCCAAGTAGGTGGTCCTCAAGAGTCATTAAAATTATCTTTTTAAAATTACAACCCAGCAAGAACAATCCGTTTTGTGCATCCAGAAGTTACTGTCCAAATGCCCATCTGCATGTCCTTTTAAGAAACATAGTCCAACAGAGGAAGTTCTGGCTCCTTAGGGAAATCATTCTCATCTTCAGTGTACATATGCTGTGCTACAGTTAATCAGGCAAACTCTATTGATGTTCCTGGCAATGGGGCGTGATTGAATATTTAACAAACAAATGTTTCTGAGCCCAAAAGACAAACGGTTCAAGAGATTTGGGACCTTAAAAATATATATAAGTTAGATCAAAAGCATTTTGTATTTGTTCTTCTGAGGAATAGATGAACAGATGATTGGAATGTGAAAATGGTTTGACAATTTCTCTGCTACTCTGGCAAATTATGTTCAATTGCTGTACAGGTTTTCAGGAGCTAAATGATAAACCAAAGGGGGAAAAATGTTTTTTTTTTAAATCAGATCATAATAAGCTAACTTTTTATGCATATAATAATTGTATATTTTTATGTTGAGTGTGTATGATGGCCAAGCATGCAGGAAATCCAGTCAGTCACCTGAATATTTTGTTCTAAAAATGCCAAACTTTGGAAATAACTAAATGTTTGACTCTGTATAGCTATAAATGATGGGGTGGGTGGGGGTAGCTTGCAGAAATTGAGTAAGGTACACATTACCTCAGATATCAAATAATCTCTTTAACATGTTCTCTGCTTTTATTGATTTTTTTGCTGTTCTAACATTGTCATTTTATAATCCATTTATTGATTATATATTTAAATAGATGAATAAAATTGGAAAAATCTACCATGGCAAGTACAAGCAATGATCACATTAGTTATTTCTTTATATTTATTATTTTATAACATAAAAATCTAGCAACTGAATTAGCACTATATTTCTTGTTTCCAGTATTTACTTTCATGACCATTGATTTTGTGTATATAATTTCTCCTTTCCCAGATTTTAAAAATTTAAACTTTTGCTTTCCTGGGGGTAATAACAGAACTACATATACTTGTAAAATTCTTCTAGCTTTCACTCTGTTTTCCAAATAATTATATTTAATAAGATTTATATTTTATGGAAAAGATATTTTCTATAATTGAAATGTTTATGTAAGAAAAATGCCTCTTAAAACGTGTGCTTTTATTACTGCTCTGGAACAATAAGACTGCTGTACAATAACATCAGGCAAAAATACTTTGGTAGGTCCACTCATATTTAGAGTAGCATTTCCCTGCTTAAGTAAGCTAGAGACCAGAAATTCTACTTACTTCTCTTCCCCTGGAGTTAGCATATCAGGAAGTCACAGTATACAATTCTTAGGTGTTTAAGGTAACTTCCTATGGGTCCTCTACTGGTGGGTCCAGTGACTGTTTTTTAAATGTTCTCTTGTTACTCAGGGGTGAAATATAGGCCTTAGTAAATGGCTTCTATCTATTTGCATTGCTGTTTTTAGTTACATTGTATTTTTCATTGCAGATTAAAGTTATATATATATATATATATATATTTGCTTTATTCATAAAATATACGAGCTTATTAAGAACTTGTACTCAATAAATTATATACCACAAGTTTCTGTTCAAAATGATTTTTACTTTGTTCCTGTTGTAGGATAACCATAGTATCCAGGGTTCTCCAGACCCAACTGCTAGTCCTTCAGGTTTAACTCAGATAACATTAGAGAGCATGCCGGGAAAGGATGCAAGGCGGACAAGTAAAGGATATCTAAAAAGTGCCTACGCAGAAGCTGGAGCCTCAGAAAGCCAGAATTCCTCGGTGAAACAGATAGATAGAAACGACTTTCAGATGAGTTTGGTGCCTCCACCGTGCCTTTCTCCCCCGGGAAGAAGGTGTGACTCCTCTCAGAAAACTCCAGATCCCACTACCAAAGCAAAGGACCTACCAGCCCATCAAGTACCAGCTTCAATAAACAAAACTTCCCTAAAAGAAATCTCAGGGGAAAAGTTGAGACTGATCCCTGAAGTATCTGTAAGTGGTTTCACTCTGGTTTACATATGTGGGCAATGCATCCCGCTATATTCTTTTCCACTTTGTACACATTTTCAGCACTATCTATTTTTCACCATTTGGGTGATCAGTAATGTATTTTCTTTCCTCCTCAGATGTGATTTAGTTCAATAACAGCAGCTGTTAAAGAATATATTGCACATCTCAACGATAATAGAATGCCTCATGTTTTTAATGAGAAAGATGATTATGTAGTTTTCATCATAATAGTTATATTTTATTTCCCAGTTACTTCCCATCATTTTAGTTATTGCTGCCTACAAATTATAAATGAAGATCTTATTTTTGAGCCAAAAGCTTGCCAATAAAATTGACAGATTTTCAATAACAATCTACATTAGGAACCATAAAAACATCGTTATTCTATTCACTTTCTGGTCTCTTTGCAGCAGTTCCCCGAATAATAAATGATATGAGTGAAGGTTAACAGTAAAGCAGTGTCATCGAATAAATCCCTAGGCTAGTTTGGTGGCTGCACTCATGTCCATCAGATTGATTTTTTTCTTCCTGTGGTAGTACTTTTCTTCCTTCAATTACCCCACAGCTGCGCTTAGAAACTAGAGAACAAATGAGGCTCTGCAGAGCAAATGACACTTACATTCAATTTTTTTAAAACATTAAAGATTTTCTTTATATGTTATGTCCTACCTATTCTGTATGTGTTCCAATGTAAAACTTGGGTTTCAATGAGGTTCTAAGCAACATAGTGGATTAATTGTTATCTATAACAGATAATGTCATCCACGAAATAGAAATAGCTAATATTCCTTGAACACTTACTCTGTGCCAGACTCTCTGCCAAGCCCTTTTCCATGCAGTTTTTCATTGAACCCTCTCAACAAGGATTAAATGAGAGGTAGGATCTAACATCATTCCCATTTTTCAGATAAAGAAACTAAGGTTTAGAGAAGTGATGTGGTTGCTCAAGGACAGCAGCTAGTTAGCTGAGGAGACACGGCGTTTGCTCTATTATGCTGCTTCACTTGACTGCAGCCAGTACTGGGCTGCCAAAAACAGAACCAAAGCAAGGCCTTGAGAAACATTTGACTCAGTTTCTCCCCTAAATTCTCTGCCACCTCCTTCTATGATATAGAGTCTATCACTCTATATGTCTGAAAAGTTGTTTCTTTTCACTATTTTTCATTATCTTTCTATATAAATAAAACCATAGCATGAAAGTAAGCTTGAAAACTTCAGGCACAAATGGACTTTAAGTACCTGGCCACTTAGCAAAGTACACGGCCTGAAGAATAGTGATCTCTAAAAATACCAGAGAATAATAAAGCGAATAAAGAAACCAAAGTTAGGGTGAAGGGGAGAGGGCTTTGCTCTCACCCATTCTCTTCATTTAAGAAGTTTTTAGGATAATTCAATTCCCAGGAACCATTTGGGTCATCTCAGGAGACCCTTTTTACAGCTGCTCACCACAGATTACAAAGCACAAGCCCAACATGTCTCCTGTTCCTCACAGGAACCCTGAGATATTACTAGTCCATTTTACAGTTAAGGAGACTGACTCAAAGGAACCTCTTCAAAAGGATGAAGAGGTAGAAGGAGCTTTATCTGTGGTGAAGGGATAAGGGACAAAGGCATTGCTTCCCATTCATGTGGAGACTTTTGACTTCAATGTCAAAATACAAACCAGTGAAATTTTTTCTCTAACCACTCATGTGACCACGACAGTCTTATGGATCATGTTTGAGAATATGTATTTATTGATAATCTCCGTTTCGTAGAGTATAAACTTATTGAAAACATAAGTAAGTCTGCTTTCTTTCAAAGTGAATTTACAATGGAAGTAGAATGTTCTTTTGGAGACATCTTTGAAAGGAAGTTCATGCTCAGAGTGAAAGGATTCTTAAAATTGGCATTATCTCTACTTGAAGTTTGCAGCTAAGAATCTAAGAAAATGAGTTTTCTCTGAAGGCTGTTGGGTGCTTAGTAACTCTGCAAAAGGATTTTCCCCTAATCCTAGAGACCCATGGGGTGACTTTTTTTTTCAATTGAAATTTAATTCACATACCATAAATTCACCCACAATTCAGTGGCTTTTTAGTGTATTCACTGTTATCTAATTTTAGAACATTTTCATCATCCCCAAAAAGAAACCCCATACCCATTAGAAGTCACTCCCCATTCCTCCCTACTCCCAACCCCTGGCAACCATTAATCTACTTTCAATCTCTATGAATTTTCTCATTCTGAACATTTCACGTAAATGAAATTTTGTGACTTTTGTGTCTGACTTCTTTTACTTAGGTTTTCAAGGTTCATCCATGTTTTTGCATGCCTCACACTTCATTCTTTTTTCTGGCCAAATAATATTCCATTGCATGGATATACCTCAATTTGTTTATCCATTCATCAGTTGATAAACATTTGGGTTGTTTCCCAGCTTTTTGGTTATTATGTGCATTCATGTACAAGTTTTTGGGTGGACATATGTTTTCAGTTTTCTTCAGTGTATAAATAGGAGTAGAATTTCTGGTCATATTGTAAAACTATGTTTTATCTTTTATGGAACTGCCAAACTGTTTTCCAAAGTGGCAGTACCATTTATAATCTCGCCATCAGTGCATGAGGGTTCCAGTTTCTCCACATCCAAGTCTACACGTGTTATTGTCTGTCATTTTTATTACAACCATCTTAGAGGCTGTGAAATGGTATCTCATTGTGGTTTGGATTTGTATTTTTCTAATGACTAATGAGGTTGAGCATTTTTTCATGTCCTTATTGGCCATTTGTATATCTTCTTTGAAGAAATATCTTTTCAAATCCTTTGCCAAATTTTTTATTAAGTTGTTTTTTTGTTGTTGTTTTCAGTTGTAAGAGTTCTTTATATGTTCTGCATACAATTCCCTTATCAGATATATGATTTGAAAATATTCTCTCATACTCTCTGGGTTATTTTTTCAGTTTCATGATAGTATCCTTTGAAGAAGAGAAGTTTTTAATTTTGATGAAGTGCAATTTATCTATTTTATTTCTTCTGTTGCTTGTGCTTTGGGTGCTATATCTAAGATACTGTTGCCTAATCCAGGGTCACAAAAATTTACTCCCATGTTTTCTCCTAAGAGTTTTATAGTTTTAGCTTTTATATTTAGGTTGGTGGTCCATTTTGAGTTGACTTTTGTATATTGTGTGATGTAAGAGTCCAACTTCATTGTTTTGCATGTGGATATCCAGTTTTCCAACCGTTTAAAAGATGTATTGTTTTAAAAGATTGTTCTTTCCCATTGAATTGTCTTGGCACCCTTGTTGAAAATCCATTGATCATAAATGTAAGGGTTTATTTCCAGCCTCCCAAATCTATTCCATTGATCCATTGAGCCTTATGCCAATGCCACACTGTTTTGATTACTGTTGCTTTGTAGTGCTTTTGAAATCAGGAAGTGTGAGTCCTCTAAATTCGTCCTTCCTTTTTAAGATTGTTTTTACTATGCTGGGTCCCTTGCATTTCCATATGAATTTGAGGATCAACTTGTCAATTTCAGCAGAAGAGGCTGTTAGGATTTTAATAAGGATTGTGCTGGAACTGTAGATAAATTTGGGGAATATTGACATCTTAACAATATTAAGCCTTCCAATCTAATAATAGATGTCCTTCTGTTTATTTGGGTCTTCTTTAATTGCTTTTAACAATTTTTTTTTTGCAGTTTCTAGAGGTATATACATCTTGTACTTTTGTTAAATGTATTCCTAACTATTGTATTCTTTTGGATGCTATCATGAATGTTTTCTTAATTTTATTGTTGGATTGTTCATTACTAATGTATAGAAATACAATTGATTTTTGTATATTGCTCTTGTAACCTGCAATCTTGCTGAACTTGTTTATTAATAATAATAGTTTTTTGTGGATTCCTTAGGATTTTGTATTTACAAGATTATGTCATGGCAAATAGATAGTTTTACTTTTTCCTTTCCTCTTTGGACACCTTTTATTTCTTTTTCTTGCCTAACTGCCTCCACAAAAGGATTTAATTTTATTTAAATCTTTATTTCAAGATATTTAAGATTTAAAACTTAGACAGTTCTTGCCTCAGTATTGAAATCTAACACAGATGATGAGCTCAGGCAAGCCTAAAGGGATTCCGTTGGTGTGACTCTTAGGAAATATATTTGATGCTAAAAGATTTTGAGAATTATCCTGGGACTAGAAGTCCTTCTAATGCTAATATGAATGTAGGTGTGAAATACCTTTGCTGGCTAGCATTTTAGTCCATATATTTAGAACACTGATATGTATGGGGGTTTCTACCACCTAATCTGGGTCTCTAAAATAAAGGACCTCCAAGTGATGGGATATAGCTATTCTGGTTCT
The DNA here is from genome assembly GCA_026826555.1 of Tolypeutes matacus. Lineage (NCBI taxonomy): Eukaryota > Metazoa > Chordata > Mammalia > Cingulata > Chlamyphoridae > Tolypeutes > Tolypeutes matacus. The sequence continues at coordinate 18,715,189 of JAKSZT010053825.1, forward strand.
ACTCCTGGATTAATAAAAGCATCACCTGTTCTGTTGATGCCTCTCAGGCCAGAAATGCTCCCAAGTGCTCTCTCCTCAGGAAGCTTGTACCTGTTTGGGGATACAGACAATAAACACACAAGTACATAAAATAATTACAGACTGTGCTAAGGCTATGGAAAGGAGGGAAAAAAAATAAGTAACAGGGTGATATAAAGAGTGGCAAATTTGCGCAAGAGTGGTGGCTACTTTAGTTATTATCTGAGTAAATGATATTTGAACTGAGATCTAAATTTTAAGAAAAAGCCAGCCATGCAGAGCACCTGAGAATAGTGTTCTAGACATCAGTGGGTACAAAGTTCCTGAAATGGGCATCTTTGAGGAATGAAGGAGGCCTGTGTAGCTGGGATGCATGGGCAAGAGGAAAGTAGAAGAGGACAAGGCCAGAGAAGTGATCAGAGCCCAGATCACGTAAGGTCATGAAGGCCGTGGGGAAGAGGGTGGGCTTTATTCCAAGTGAAATGGTAAGTCTTTGAAACATTTTAAACAAGATGGTGACATGGTCTGATTGATGTCCAAAAAGATTCCTCTGGCTATGTCAAGACTGGATTGCAACAGGGCAGGAATGAAAGCAGGAAAAGCAGTTGGGGCATTCCTATAATAGTTCAGAATAGAGATGAAAGTAGTGCCAGATTACTGAAATATCTGGGAGATAGGAGTGACAGGGTAGGGGGAGAGCAAATGGGCAGAATCAAGGCTGACTCCTGGGGGTGGAACTTGAGCACCTGGGCAGATGGCATGTCATTAGAGGGAAGACTGCGGGAAGAACTTAGCCATCAGCCTAGCCATCAAGGTACTGAAGCTGTAAGTGGGCATCCCATTCCAAATCTGTGTTCTCACAGCGTGAACATGAAGCGACTATGACAGAGGAAAATCAAAGGCTTGTACAAAAGGAGGTACAGAACTGTCTTTCTAATCCTCTGATATGGAAGAGCACTAGTAATTCATAAGGAACTCTTACTGAAATTGATTTGCTAACTACTTGGTAAACTTCATCCTTGCAATGTTTTATTCATATTTAAATCATTTTCTATTATTAAGTTCAAATATTTTTAATTAGGTAAGAAGTGAAGCCCTGTGAGTAATATTGCAACCATGTAGATAGCTGGTAATTAGACTTTTCCACACGTATAACTGCATTCAAACAATTTTGAATCGATCATTTTAAACCTGTAAATGTGCATCTTTAGACAAACAGAAAAATACTTATATAACAGGCTTTGTTGTACCTCCAGAAAAAGTTTGAGTTTATTGAAGACTTGTTATTTTCATAAGCTATACAAACTAAGCTACCAATTACAAATTCTGTTTAGAAAAACAAAAGGCATGACTCTTTATAGGAAAAAAAGTTTTAAATGAATTATATTTAACTTTTTTTTTTTAAGAGGTACCAGGGATTGAACCCAGGACCTTGTACATGGGAAGCAGGCACTCAACCACCGAGCTACATCCTCTCCCCAATGAGAGTTGGATTTTTTGTTTGTTTGTTTTGTTTTTAGAAGGTACCGGGGATCAAACCTGGGACCTCATACATGGGAAGTAGGCGCTCAACCACTTGGAGCTACATCCCCTCCCCGAAAAACACTATTAAACATATTTTAGACTGCTATGCAATATGAACACATTTCTTCCTTTGCCAGGCCATTTCCTTTAGGTGCTGTAAAAGGATTGCTTTCATTCCTTCCCTGATGTACCTGAGCCTAGTATTGAAGTAGGGATTGTCTATCATAAAGTTTTTTTGAAAAGTAACAAGTTTCAACTCTTCTGTGCAATTTGTGCTCTACACACTTAAAGAGGAAAATGAATTTGTAAATCATTTTAGAATTTTAAGAAGCACTTTTCCATTCCTTAAAGTTTTGTATTTCCCAGGATATATAATACTCTTTGTTCAAAGGGAAGCCATCTGTCTCTGTTTGAATTTGCCACTCAAGTAGACGGTTGACAGCTGTTTTCCCAACAATACCCCATTGTTTGGAGAATTCATAAAGGCCTTTCTGACCGCCACACCTAGCTCCAACGATAGTGGCATTGTTGCAAAACACCTTTTTCGAGGTCAGGTTGCACTGCGTATTGGACATGCATTCACTGCCCTGGAACGACCGTGCAGGCTCACTTATAGGTGACTCCTCACCCTCCTTTGCCGGCCTCCTCCACGGGTGCTCACTGGCCTCGTGCCGCCCAGGGCCACCTGACATCAGCCTTCCCCTTTGCCACCTGCACGGCCGCCCCCAAAGAGGGCCCTGTGTCAAGTCTTTCTACATTTTCATTCTTCAAAACTGAGAAATCGAGAGCTGTAGATGTCCTTGTTCAGAGCACCAGTTCCGGTCAGGCAGACCTGGATTTGAGCTTTATTTCTTCTTATCTCTCTGGCCTTGGACTCATTTCTTAACATTTTCAAGCCTCAGTTACCTCACCTGTAGACTTGGGAAAAAGAATATTTACTCCAGAAGGTTGTTTTGAGAGTTAAATGACATAGTCCCATGTAGAACACCTAGCCCATAACCCCAACCGGGCATTTTGTTCTACCGATTTAGAAGTAGGTAGAAAGATAAACCAGTATGTCTAGTATTTTAAAGCAAAAGAAACCTTTTCAAATCCACTAAAACTTACAGTTGCTGTTTAATTAGTGATCACTATATGGTTATATGTTTCTTACCCTCTGTTTATATTTGAATCATGTGCTAGCAGGAGAGTGAATTAAAGCTTCACTTCTACCAGGCAGCATATTGGTGTTTTCTGGGGGATATGCTGAAAAGAGAAGAATATTTAGAAACAGGAAGTGATGTCTCTGCATTCATTCCTCAGAGACTACCCTCTAGTGCCTGCCATGTTCACAGAGCTACACTGTACCTGCGTAGTTTTGTGGTTGATGGAATGAACTGAGTTTGGGCAGGACTAGTAGCATTTCATAAACCATAGTGCTAATCATGGTAAGAATGTTGCATTTATTAAATTGGACACTCCTATCAATTAATAGCCTTTGGAAAAGAGCCTGATACTTGACGTTTTGTCGAAACTGCATTCTTATCTCTAAAAAGACGAGGTCATTATTTCAGTTTTATCTGTCAGGTCCGGCTAAGGATGTTGCTGAAGCTACAGAATTTGGTGATTAAATAACGTTTGCACTGCCAGTAAAAGTATTTGAATTCAGCATAGAAATTTCCCCTAGTTTTCTGCCTTCTTCCTGAGTATTTTTAGCCCAAACTCCTGCTGATGCTACAGAGTGGTTTGTTCCTTTCCTTTTCTTTTTATCTAGTGTCTAATTTAGTTGTCGACAAAGATAAGATGCTCTAGCTGTAAGTGAAAATAATTAAAAAATGGAATTATGGTCCAAAATTTGGACAATGAGGTAGAATTGCAGGCATCATTAGGACATTTTGTTATCTCCATTTCTGAGCAGCTAGGTATGCAAACAATGTGCCAGTTACTATGATGAGGAAGAAGGATTTCAAGTTCTCAAAAGTTTCAGGGGATGTGGCTGTGGCTCAATAGGTTGGGCTCCCGTTTACCATATGGGAGGCCCTGGGTTCGATTTCCGGGGCCTCCTGGTGAAGGCAAGCCGGCCCACACGGTGCAGTGAGCTGATGGCCCGTGCGGTGCAGTGAGCTGGTGCAGCAAGATGATCCAACAAAAGGGAGACAAGCAGACACAGAAAAACGCATAGCAGATAGATGCAGCAAGCACAAGCAGCAAGGGGGGAATAAATAAATAAAAATATATCTAAAAAAAAAGTTTCAGAAACTGTAGGTAGAAAGACTTGACAAAAAGAGACTGTCAGATGTATGAATGAGAATATATTGGTTATTTAACTCAAGACATTATAACATATCACTGTCAATTCTCCAATATTCGAATGCTAAGGTTACCATCCCACTACTCAAATGTTTATTGAAGAAATCCTAACTTCTCTGATGTCTTGGTTTTCCTCATTTTAAATAGGAGCAAGTCATACTTGCCATTTTTGCAGTTTATGTAAGAGGCACTAGGCTGGCAGTATTTACTAAAAATATCGAGATTTAAGGTCTTTGACCAAGAGCCTTTTTAGGTGACTTCAAGGGTTTAGGGACACTTCCCATGTGCCAGGTCTTCTATTAGGTGTTCCACACTTTATCTCCAGTCCCCATTTCAACCCCTCAAAAGAGATCTTATTATTCCTGTTTGACAGACAACAGGAAGCAGAGTGGTTTTAACTTCCTCACATCTAATAAGTGACAAAGCAGAATGTCAAACCCAGGAGGTTTGACCTGAAAAAACAGTGCACCTTCCACCCTACTGTTCTGCCACTCAATTAGAGGCCACTAAAAAATTCTGTGACTGTGTGACAACTTTAAAGTATTTTAATGCATAAATGCATATGCAAAAAAAATCCTATGCAGGTATTCCTACACCTGTCATTACTGTATTAAGTCCAACCATTTACATTCTAAAACAGTTCAAACTTTAAGTTATCATCTTCCCACTGCAGGCACATCCGTTGGCTTATCTCTGCTATTTTCATTTCTACGAACAGTCTCAGTAATTGTTTTCCTCACAGTTGTTTGAATAATATTTTACACTGCCATTTATTAAATGGTTAGTATGCCTGGTAGCCCTGTACAGGTTACAATAAACTTGTAGATGGCATATCCTTGAATATAATATAAAACCTTTCCATTTGGTTTTACTGGATTCCATCTAGTCTATAGTTTATTGTTAAACTCAGGAAGTACTCTGAACTCAGAGGATAGATGCTGGAAATTTACAAATTATTTTTTAACTCTCTTTAAAGTTAATAAGAAAGCTTGGCTATATTTGTCAGAGAATTCTTTCTCTAAAATTAACAATCTGACTATCAAAGCTAAATGTGTGGCAACATATTTCTGTTTAGGGTATGGATTGAAAATATATTCTATACAAATATAGCACATCAATATAGAGATCTTTTTAAAAAACCTTTTGTGCCCCCCAAAAAGAGAAATGCGTATATGAGATAGAAAGGTATTTCTTTATAAGGAAATGTTGCCACTATTAAGTTTAATCATTCAAGAACGTCTCTACCTGAGACATTCTTAAGAGGTTGGTGTGCATAGGTAAGGAAGTATGGATTGAGTTGGGTTGTAGAATCTCTCCAGGTCACATGCGGAAATATTTGCGACTGAAATTTCAGAGGCGACATTGTGGGGGGCTGGGTGTGTCTAGGTCTACTGCCATTGACATAAAACACCATCTAGATTCTGACCAGTTGTTTTTTTTTTTTTCGAATATCCTGACTCCTGATTTATGCTATGTAAGTTGACATAACAGCCCTTAAATTTAGCAAACTTTTTCAAGTTGTATTGTGGCTTAGACTTTAAGTTTTAATTTACCCCTTTGCATGTTGAAGACACATGCTGAAAGCTATCATAAATTGTGACTTGAGTTATGTGCACAAGTATGTGTCAACTACAGTTTTTGCCTGTGGCTCCTGTCTTCTCTTCATTCTTATGGTTAGTGGGCTTGTGCCCCCAATGAATCAGAGCAAACTTGTGGGCACTAATTTACCATCAGCTATTATTTAAAATGTCAATGAAGAGATTAAACACTGTCTGCAAATAGCAATAGAGAGGAGATTGATCCTCAAATTAAAATGACAATTAAAGTTTAAAAATAGCTTAGGAAAATGAACTTCTAGTACTTTTCTTCCTGTCCTATTGAGATCCAAAAAAACTAAAGCTTTAAACTAGAGCTTCAAAACTCTTTAAATACAAATTTGAAACTACCAGTGATACTGACTGTCCAGCTATATTTACAAAATGTTTTGTTTTCTCATTAAGACTATCGAGAGTGAGGTGCCAATGATAAACAAATAATTACTTCCAAGGAAATCTTTGAGTCTTCGATTTTTTGTTGTTGATCTCAGCATAGTGTGCATATTGTAAGCATATAGCTTGATGAATTTTCATGAACTTAGCCAACCCATGTAACCATTGCCCTGATCAAGGAGGAGAAAAATACCAGTACCCCAAAAAGACCTTGTGCTTCCTTCCTGTTGCTATCCCCTTTTCCCCAGATAACTTTTATTAGTAGCTATAATTTTTTTTTTTTTTTTTTTTTTTTTTTGAGGTACCAGGCCGGGGATTAAGCCTGGGACCTCGTATGTGGGAAGCCGGCGCTCAACCACTGAGCCCCATCGACTCCCCTGAGTTGATTTTTTTGTTTGTTTGCTTGTTATTTGTTTTATTTTAGGAAACACCAGGAACCGAACCCAGGATCTCCCTTGTGGGAAGCAGGCGCTCAACTGCTTGAGCCACATCCTCTCCCAGTATCTATACTCTTTTTTTTTTTTTTTTTTATAAAGATTTTATTTATTTATTCATTTATCCTCCCCTTGCTGCTTGTGCTCACTGGGTCAGCCAACCACACCGTGCGGGCAGGCCTGCCCTCACCAGGAGGCCCCGGGAACCGAACCCGGGGCCCCCCACATGGCAAACGGTAGCCCTACTGATTGAGCCACAGCCGCTTCCCTATCTATACTCTTTTGTGTCTGGCTTCTCTCACAGCATTTTGTTTGCGAGAGTCAATATATCACTCATTTTCAATGCTATTTTCAATAGTGTTCTAACTATATCACCATTTATCCATTATACTGTTGCTGGGCATCTGGATAGTTTCCACTTGGGGGGCTCTTAAAAATGTATCTTCTGGTAGGCTCTTAGACTTTTTTCTTTTATATAAACTTTTTTTTTTTTTTTAATTTTTTTAAAGAAAGATATACATTAAAAATATTAGGGGCCCTGCTCCCCACACCGCCCACATTTACCCCCATTAACAACATCATTAGTGTGGTACATTCATTGCAATTGATGAACACATTTTGGGGCCTTGCCACTAAGCATAGATTATAGCTTATATTGTAGTTTACACTCTCTCCCACAAAATTCTGTAGGTTATGGCAAGATACATAATGGCCTGTATCTGTCATTGCAGTATCATTCAGGACAACTCCCAAGTCCCGAAAATGCCCCTGTACTACACCCGTTTTCCCTCTCCCTGTCCTCAGAACTTCCAGTGGCCACTGCCTCCAAATCAACGATACAAGTTCTTCCATTGCTAGAATCACAAGTCTATAGTAGAATACCAGTAAGTCCACTCTAGTCCATAGTTCATTCCCCAGTCCTAAAGACTCTGGGATGGTGATGCCCACTCTACCTCTAATTGAGAGGGGGCTTCAGTCCCATACGGCCGATGGATGGGACTTTCTTGCTTGCAGCTGTAGGCTCTCTCATTTCCCTAGTGTGGTGGTTGTCCATCATCACCTCCTTGTTAGTTGTCCTGGATGAGTCTAATGAACTGGAGAGTAGATGTTGCAACTCTGCTGAGGCTCAGGGCCCAGCTGGCACATAGGGAGTCCAAAGATTCGAGTGTCTTTGGCGTACACCTACCAACTCCAGGACCAACTATAGGTTCAAATAGAAGGGACCAAAGAGCTATGTGTAACTCTTAGACTTTTTATTTTATTTATTTATTTTTTTATTTTATTTTACCAGGAGGTCCCGGGGATTGAACCCAGTTCCCTCCATATGGGAGATGGATGCCCAACCATTTAAGCCACATCTGCTCCCGACTCTTAGACTTTTAATGAGTCGAGCAGAAAGGGGAAACCATTGGTTTTACAAGGTTTCGATTAAAGTATAGGTATTTTCATCCTTGATACTTTGGAATAGTATTACTCACTTCATTTCTAAAACAATAATAGTGTTTTACTTTATATTCTATTTAATGATTTTCTATGACTATAAGCTCTGTATTTCTAGCTTGCGCCATGTTTTTTCTGCCTGATGGTTGGAATATGCTGCCACATCACCCTTCTTATCCTTCAAGGCCTAGCCTAGGGACCATATTCTCCTTGAAGCCTTGGCTGATACCACAAGAACTGAGATCGCTCTCTTTTCTGAAATGTCAAAACATTTTGTATATCTCACTTCCTCTATATTATATTGTGATATAACAACCACCATCCCCTTTTTAATAGCACTTTTTGAGTCTTGGGATAACTCAAGAGAATACAAAGAGATAGGGATTGTTTGCTAGATCCTATATTAAGAGTTTCAGCAACACAATGTGCCCTATGCCATGGATGTCAGGCACTTTCATAATCCAAACCTGATTTTGGAAGAGAGTCCAAGAGATTGCATAAGTATAAAATTCCAATATTTTCCCAATTCTATTCCCCTCCCATCAGTATAGAACAGAGTGAGGTTCTTGGTCTGATCTTATCCAGTGGACATGCCTTATTTTCACTCTACATCACCATTGCACATTTGCCCTTATATCACTGACAGTTCAGTGGGGCTGTTTCCTGTCTGAGGCTCACAAAATTCTATATGCAGGTGTTTGATTGATTAATCTATTCAGTCTTAAAGTTCTGAAAGGAGAGACTGAATAAAGAGCATAAGGTTAAAAGGTTGTATTTTGTTTTACCTTTTTGCTGGAGTTATCAGTTCTCCTTTTAATTGTTAGCAAGCCTCTGTGTGATTATGAATATTGTACCTCACCACATGCTCTCTTATTTTATAGTTATTTATTTATAAATCTTAGTTGCCCTGCTAGATTGTAAGCCCTATGAAAGTAGGAGCCATATCGTACTAGTCTTTGTAACTTCACTGGCTCAGAATCCCAATTATATCTGTCAGAAGACAAATGGAAATGAATAGCTTCCTGAGCAAAGGACTTACTGTGGGTCTGAGGACAGCTGAATTATATAACCATGAGCCCATTACCTCACTCCTAAAATAAAATGATTAATAGTGCCTCTACTCTTTCCTACACAGATATTTTGAGATGAAATTGGATTATACCATGACATTTTGAGCCTTTCAGAGATAGAATGACACAGGGCACCTTGCGTGATTTAGTTAGTTGACATCTTTTTTTTTTTTTTTTT
>JAKSZT010053825.1:18724229-18852072 GCA_026826555.1 Tolypeutes matacus
TTTTTTTTTTTTTTTTTTTTTAAGATTTTATTTATTTATTCATTTATTCCCCCCCCCCTTGCTGCTTGTGCTCGCTGGGTCAGCTAACCACGCCGTGCGGGCGGGCTTGCCTTCACCAGGAGGCCCCGGGAACCGAACCCGGGGCCTCCCATATGGTAAACGGGAGCCCTACTGATTGAGCCACAGCCGCTTCCCATTAGTTAGTTGACATCTTATGCTGGAGTCCATTTTAATGTAAAGACTTCATTGCAAGCTTTCTTTTTGAAAATATTAATAGTGTTGCCTATCTGGTGATTTTGAAATTAATAGATTGCAAATCAAAAATGCATAAGGGGACTAAGTTAATTACCTGTCTCTGATACCAGTTGCTTTATTCATGACCCTAGAGAAAGTCACTTCCTTCTTCTCTCTGCTCATTTCTGGCTGTCCCTTCCAATATGTTATCAGAATACATTTTACTCTTCTATGAAGTGGAATCATGGAAATTTAGAGTTCTAAGCAAACTCAGCACCAGCAGAACCTGGCACATACTAGAGTCAATAAATGTTAGTGGGATAAATTAATGAATGAGTCAACCAGTTTCCACCACTGTAGATTATTCTAGTGTTTCAGCCAGGTATTCTCCCCAGCCTTTGCTCCTACACTGACAGTGGTAGAAAGAATTCACTCCTGCTGAAGGCCACATATTCCATATGTCAACAAACTCAATTACTATCAAATGCCACCTTGGACTTCTGGGAGACTTTTCTGATTCTGCTGGGCAGTAAGTCCCTTCTTTGCTGCATTCTTCAAGCATCTTAGTCATACCTCTTTTGTAGTAGTGATCATGATCCATTATATTATCCTGCTATATAATACCTGCTGTGTCTCCCTTTCTGGACTGTGAGCTCCATGAGAACAAAGATGTGGCTTATTTTCTTTGTGCTCCCGGCTCCTAGCATAGTACAAAATGGATGATGACTAGAAGGTAGGAGGCAGAGAAAATGAGAGAAAAGAATTATAATGATATCAGGGAGCACATGTTCTGATTGCCATGTACTCACCCCAGAAGGTATGTACCAAAAACAAGCCACTGGAATTCAGAAAGAAAATTTTAAAGCCATACCTGTGTTTGGGAGGTACATATGCAAACCTTTTATGACAAAGGTGCAAATCAAAACTTTGGAGTTCCCTAACATAGTGTTTGTAAAGGTCTATGCTAAGTATTTGGTCAATTTTATTTAGTCCACCAAAAATTCCATGAGGTATATACTATCATCCCCCTTTTACAGCTGAAGCCTAGAGAGGTTAGGCAATTTGCCCAACCACGTATAGTTGGTAAATGGTGGAACTAGGGCCCAGACTCAGATCTGTCTGGCTTAACCAATGCCCCATCCTCTCTTAATCCTCTGCCCTAGCACTTAGGGTTGTGCCTCAGGCATAGTACAGGCTTGTGGATTAAATAAATCAAATGGGTAGCTAAATAAATCATACTAAACACATATTACCCATATTGAGATTATTTTTCTTAAGGAAAATTGTGAAAATAACAAGATTTCCTTTCTAATTTAAAACCATGTATTGGCAATGGCAAGCCAAATATATTTATATGACATGTTAGAGTGTTTAAGTCCATTTCTTGACAGAGAAAATGAAGTAAAGGACAGCAAGTCATTTGCTTACAGTTGTGCCTTAAGTCAAGCAACTGTTATTCTCATTTTCACATCTTATTACCGAACAATTTTTTTGAAAAATGAGATGTAATTCCTATAATATTCACTCTTAAAGTGTACCTTTCAGTGGTTTTCACTATCTTCACAAGGTTGTGCAACCATCACTATTATTTAATTTCAGAACATTTTCATCAACCCATTAGCAGTCACTCCCCATTTCCCCTCTAACCCAATCCCTGGCAACCACTAATCTTTCTTCTTCTATGGATTTGCCTATTTTGAACAATTTCATATAAATGCATTCATACAGTATGTGGCTTTTCGTGTCTGGCTTCTTCATTTAGCATAATGATTTTGAGGTCCATCCAAGTTGTAGCATGTAGCAGTACTTCATCCTTTTTTTGGCTGAATAATATTCCTTTGTATAGATATACCCCACTTTTGGGGTTTTATGAATAATGCTGCTGTAAACATTGGTGCACAACTTTTTGCATGGATGTATGTTTACAATTCTCTTGGGTATATATCTAGGAGTAGAATTGCTATGTCCTGTAGTAACTCTATATTTAATCATTTGAGGAACTGTCAAACTGTTTTCCAAAGCAGTTGCACCATTTTACATTCCCACCTGCAGGGTACGAGAGTTCCAATTTCTCCACATCCTTGCCAAACTTATCACCTTTCATTTTTGTTGTTGTTGTTTAGGTACCAGGGCCGGGGATTGAACCCTGGACCGCATCTGTAGGAAGCTGGTGCTCAACCACTGAGCCACATCGGCTCCTCTGAGTTGGTTTTTACGTTTGTTTGTTTGTTTGTTGTTAGTTTTTGTTTTCAGGAGGCACCAGGGACCGAACCCGGTACCTCCCATGTGAGAAAGCAGGCACTCAACCACTTGAGCCACATCTGTTCCCACCTTTCATTTTTATTATAACCATCTCATGGTTGTGAAAGGTATCTCATTGTGGTTTTGATTTGCATTTCCCTCATGACTAAAGATATTGAGCATATTTTCATATGTTTATTCTCCCCCTCCCCACTGCTTCATTTGAATTTAAATTATTTCCATTTCCCTTTTTTCTTTAGTGTTTTTCATTGAAGTATAAATTTTATTCTTTTTCTTGTCATATCTGTTTTGCCCTGAAGAACTCTTCAAAGCATATTATATACTCTGGAAATCTATTAGAGATTGCATGGCCTCTCAGGATACTGAGCTACTGGCATCATTAACTGTAAGGATTTAAGTGAATTTTCACTGCAATTTTCTAGAAAATCTCCACATCGCATTATTAGATAGCAAGCTTTCATAGCCCCCAAATTATGATGATAATGCTTTACTTAAGGAAAGCTTTTAATGTTATAGGAACTCCAGTAATTTGTTTTTCAAAATTATACTTTCTTAACTTTTTACATCCCTGTAAGGCGGAAAAGAAGCAAGAGAAGGGAGTAGCTGTCTCAAAGGGCACTTTGAGAAAGTAAGTGTGGAGGTTTGAATATCGAAAGAATCCAGTGCGTCTTAGAAAAAAACCTTTTTGAGCACAGCCAATGTTTCTAAGATATACAAGAAATTTCAAAATTGCTTTTAAATTATATGCCAGTCCTAGAAATAAATCACACTGCTCATATGTGATGCTAACATTTTAGCAATGTTGAAATTAGCATTTGCTATCTAATTTGGCTTAGGCCAGAGAACAATTAAAGAGAAGGTCTTGAAAATTTCATATGCCAATTTCTGAAATATGTCAATTTCAAATATTGAAAGAATATTTATATTAGCCTCTAAAGATGGTTTGTTGAAGTATTATTTTAAAAAGGCAATATGTGCCTGACATATTACATATACACTGTAGTCTGCATCAGTGTAGATATTTATTGTAGCTTTGAGACCTTTCTGGCTTTCAAACCTCACATGTTCCCATCTTATTTTCACATTTTATTTGACGTCTTTTAACAATGTTAGTTATTCTCAATCTTACTGTAAATTGAATGTATTTGGTCATAATGTTCACAATGATGAAATTCATCAAGTTCCTTATGAGCTGGCCTTTTTTATGGAAAGTGATTTTTAAAACAAAGCTGCTTTGAATTTTTGTCTCAGCAAGGCATTGCTTTCCCCTTTCTTGTCTGTGTTCGGTTGAGTTGAGGATTCTCCCTATGACTTTCTCTGTCTCTGAATTTCATTCTGCTTATAAAGGACTCCAGTAATCCAGGTTAAAACCCAACCTGTTCCAGTTGGACCACAATTTAACTGAAGTAACCTCTTGGAGAGATGCTATTTACAATGGGTCCACACCCACAGGACCAGCGGCTGGGATCTGAACATGCTGTTTTGTGGGGGACATAATTCACTCCCCATCATTAGGCAATTCACAGATACTGGCTGAGCACCTACTAGGTGCCAGCTGTGGGATCAACAATGGCAGTAAAGATAGTCCATCATGGTGCCTGCTTCTGTAGAGCTGAGAGTCTACCTGAACTCCAGACACAATTATAGAAGTACAATTATGATAAGTGCTGAAAATGGGTGTGCAAAATAAAGGCTATGACCCAGATTGTTAATATCAGAAAAGGCTTCCCTTTGGAAATGACAGTTTGGAACCTGAAGGATGCCTAGGAGCTAGGCAGAGCATGATGCACAGAGGACTAGCATGTACACCGGAACCGAGGCAGATATGAGTTTGATGCTTTTGAGGACCTTAATGAAGGACAGTGGAGCTGGCCTGTCTAGAACAAAAGAATCAACATGTACAACACAAGGCAGGTGGGATAGGCAACACATAAAGACATGTTAAGGATCTGGACCTCTTTGAGGGAGGAGCTGTTGGAGACGTTAAGATGGAGGAATGGCATTTGTTGATAGCCCACAAAATCAAGAAACGCCAAGTGACCCTTTGCTGTGTCATTTTCTTCTCTCTGGTCAGGAATATGATTGGAGAAACTATCAGCCCAGCCAGATGAGTGAATCTGAGTTGCAGATGCTGGCAAGCTTACGGCGGCAACAGAATGAAGAACTGGAGGATGCTGGGGCTTCCCATGGCCTGAGTGCCTCTCAGGTTGATACCTGTAATGTCAGCATAAGTACCAGCAGTGACGACACAACCACCTGGAACTCCTGCCTGCCACCAGTAAGTCCCGGGCTTTGCTTCCGTTTTATCACCTTAACGAGGAGCAAGCTTCTCTCTAACAAAGCCCAGCCTTGACTACGAGAACACGGGCCAAATTGAGAATGATGCCTGCGAGAAATAGTCAGCCCATTCTGAAATACGGTGTTTTAGGACTGGGGGCAAAAGTTAGGAGATGGCATTGTCTTTTCTTAAATTGTCTTATTTGTTTTCAGAAAACGTATGTTGTGAGATGTGTGAGACAGACTCCTTTACGTCTACACAGTTAAAGCACCCTTAAATATGGCCCATAATCCTCACAGTGGCCCAGCACCTGTGAGCAGCTCTCAGTCTTTCTGTTTTTCAGGTGAAGAAACCAAAGCCTATGACCAAGTTTCCACCTGATTGATGGTGGAGCCCAGACTAGTCCAGTGTTTTGGTGCAATCAGTTCTCCACAATACTGTCCTCAAAGATCTTATGATTTAATTGGAAAGGCAATGCATAAAAATCAACACAACAGTCCACTACAGCACAAGAAATGCCATAAGGCAGAATAATCATACTTATTATAGTAATGGTAATTAGAGCTACCATTTCTTAATCACTTAGAGCCATTTAAGACCCCATAGGCCCAAGGAGTGTTTACTTAAAAGGCCACATTCAACATCATATCAAGTATCTTAAGATATACTTTCATTCAGAGCTAAATATAACTCTCTTACTATACAATTTTTGAAAGGATATTGAAAATTGTATAACTTTGATTCAAGCTTCTATATAATTATATAAAGGTTGAGTTGAAATATAGTTGACAAATGGGCAAATCATAGGTATTTAATTAAACACTTATTCTTTTTTTTTTTTTTTTTTTTTTTGAAATTTTCTTTTTGCCAATTTTTACCAGATCTACGTCTTTGTAGGTCTTGGAAATTTCACAGGCATTGGCACCTAATACTTTACATGTATTATTTAATGAACACTCTTAGAGTCCCATTTTCCAACTGAGAAAATTTAGGCTCTTAAGTAAAGTGATTCAGATGTAGCTTGGCCTATGACCAAGTCTGAACTCCTAACTACCATGATTTGTGACTTCTTGGTATATCACTGAATTGTCAAATGAGTGCTACAGGTATCCCATGGAAGGCGAGATTTCTGTGATTTGGAGAGAACTTCCAAGTCTTGGGGAGAAGGAGGAGTTCAAACTGACCCTAAAGAGATGTGAAGAAAAAAATATGTAATTTTTCATTAGTGTTCTTTATCCCCCCTTTTCCACGCCCCAGGTTTCTCTTTGCCTTCACTTTGCTTTCATTTAACAAAACTATTAAGCATATGTATGGCCTCGAGCAGCAGCCTTGGTGCCAAAGAGCATCTACCTACCCAGCATAAGCATCCCTGTGTTCTGGTTTCTCAGAGTATCCTTGTAGTCAGAGCTGAGACCATAAGAGTCAGTTGCAGACTTTTGCCAATGCAATTTACCACAGAATTGAAATATTGCCTTTCTTATAAAATAATCCTCAGCAGTCATTTAAACCACAAGTAAGAAGGAGAACAGTGGCCTCCAGATCAAGCTCGTTCTGTCATGAAGTAGCTTGGAGACCAAGATTACAAAGGGCAAGCTGAGGAATGATTATTTATGGTCTAAAAAGGCTGAACTCTTGGTTGCCCTGGATACCGAGTTCTCATCATTGTCCTATTCTGGCAAGGACTAAAGTCTCCTGCCTGACAACGACTCTGTTCTAAAAGTATACGGCCAGAAATAAACCACTGGTAATGAATTTAATAACCCCTCTATTTGACCAAATGAGAAATTGAAAACAGTCAATTTTTTAGACGAAGAAAATGTTGAAAAACCTACCTTTGGTATTTATAAGATGTTTATTATTGCATCAAATTCAGTCTGTTCCAAAATTGGAAATATCACCAAATGGGAAATTACATGCCTTAATGAATTCTGCTTCTTGTTGCTTGTATACAGTTTAAGTAGAACAATTTACAAGCACTGATGTGGTCTTTCTGAGAGCTCATGACTTTCTCTTTAAAAGTTATACCGGACCAGTGAAAAACTAAATGAAAGAACTTATAATTTTATTTATCACAATGATATTCTGAAGATTAATTAAGTATTGTCTTAATGCATTCACTATCCTTGTAGTACTGAAGGGTGTTAAAGAATATTATTTTAATATTAACATCCCCACTAATAAAAGGAAAGGAAAATATTCATAGTTAACGTAACTGTAAAAGAAATGAGAGCATAGACCTGAGTGTGTCTAGGGTGTTCAAAAACAATCAAGAAGTGATTAATATTATCAGTTGTTCCATACTCTGAAAGTATAGCAGGCCAGTGAATAATTACAAGAACATCATCATATCCAACCTCCCTTCCACACAGCCAACATTCTTTTAGCTTTCCATAATTTCCATTCAATAAATAGAATACTCAGATTCAGAAACCCAAGCTCTCTCAAATCTAGACTGCGCAAATTCAACTGGATTTTCCACGGCCACCTCAAATTCAGCATGCCTGATAGAAGTGCACGTCTTTCCTCCCTACTCCCCTTCTCCTGAAACATGCTCTTCTTGGATCTCAGTGAATGGTGCCCCCATCCACCCTGGCACTCGAGCCTGAAATCTGGGGGACATCTTTACTTTCCCCAATCCTTCACCCCCTATAACCACTGGTCTCCAAATCCTAAGACTTCTCTCTGCTTTATGCCTCTTATCCCTGCCTCCCTAATGTCACAGCCCTAGCATTTTATTTTCCACACTAATTCTTTATCAGTCTCCTAGCCCCTCTCTACCTCCAATCCAAGCATCACAGCCTGGTGCTTAGGAGCCTACACTCCGAAGTCCAGTTGCCAAGATTCCAATCCAAGCCACGCAAAGCACTTGGCATCTGAGACATAATAAGCATTTAATAAAGGTTAGATGTCATTGTTCATATGAGTGATCTCTCTAAAGCCCAGATCTGATCTAATCTCTCCCCTGCTTAATACCCTTCAGTGACTCCCCATTGCCTCCTGAGTTTGGCATACAGGGCGCTCCATGATCTGAGACCTGTCCCCCTGTCCAGCCTCATCTCTCACTGCTCTTCACCTTTCGCTCCATGCTTTAGAGCAGGTTGTAATTCCCTAAATTCACCATGCACATACCTGTGTACCTGACTACCCTTCAAGCCTTAGCTCTTCTGCAGGGACACACCTTCCTTTCTGCCGTAGAGCCAGGAATATCTCCAAGACAACTCTCATCACACTCTAGTGTTACCAAGTCTGCTTTTCTGCCTCCCTTTAGTTTGTTCCACGCATTTTGTTGTTGTTGGAGTGCTACAATATGCTATGGACTGTGCTGAGTCCTGGGGATACAAATAAGGTCCACCCAGTCATGAGCTGTTCACAATTTCAGAGGAAAGCAGGGAGGTAAACAGTTCACTGCAACTGACCATAGAATAAAGAGTTAGAGGAATATGTGAGGGGGACAATTAATTCCACCTATTAGGTTCAGAGAAGGCAACAATAAAGTCAGAGCTCAAGAACGAGTGCAAAATCATCTTTGTAAACAAGAGGGGGAAAGGAATTCCGAGTTCTGAAAAAGAGCAGAATTAGGTAGCTAAGTCTGAGGGAGTGAAGGTGCAATCTGTTCTTTAGCACGATAATCTCCTCTTAGTGCCTTTGTTTCTCCATCAGCTTGAGCAGCACTTCCATGAGCTTTGGCTTCTGTCTAACCCACTCCCTATCCAACATGCACACAGTCAGAACTACTGTATATTTTAACCCATTACTAAATGAGCCAAGTCTTTTTTTTTTTTTTTTCCACATCGTGCTGTTCATGATCTTTTCTCTGCCTGGAAAGCTCCTCTATGCCCTTCTCTGTCTAGAACAATTTTGTGAGTTTTTGAAGGTCCAGTTCAAATGTCACCACTTCATAAAACCTTCCCTTTCTTCTCTGGATTCCCATTATCTTCCAGCCCTATTATACCACTTACCACGTTGAATAACCATTTTTACCAATATCCCCCAGGCCTGATTGTGGGTTTCTGGGAGGCAGCACCAAGTCGCAGTATTCTTTGTACCTTCCATGCTGAGCACAGAGCCTGGCAGGAGGTTGGCACTCAATCATTGCTGGTTGTCAGTCATTAATTGAATGTCAGTCATTAATTGAATGAGTCAACCAATAATATTTAAAATATTTATAATATTTAAAAATCAATATTTTTTAAATTCCTTTTTTTCTCTAAAATAAGGTAATTTTCATCAAAACTCCAAAACAGACATCAGGTTTGCTTTGCTTAAATAAATCCTGAATGATGCAGGTAATATTTTATATTCAAGTTTTGATAAATGGATATTAAATATACACACAAAGAGAAAATCCCCCTCTAGGCAGAGCTTGATGACCAACATAAGAAAAGGAGATTTAGGCATGCCACATTCAGTCTAGCTGCTTTACCTAAGGACTTCACACACAGTGCAGCCTGAAACTACAAAGCGCACGCAGAGTAAAATCCAAGGATCTTTAGCAAAATCTATTGTGCTTACCATAAGTGTTGATTCCTCAGCTTTCCTCAGCATCTGTACAGTTCAGAGTAATATGTACTGTTTAAAAGGTGTTTAGCTTTAATAAATTAGTCATTTAAAAGTGTAATTAAATGTAACCATATTTCTCCTAGCAAATTGGCTTTTGTAGGCATCTCTTGCTAAATAAATCAAGGCCACTGAGAAATCCATTGGTCTTTGACAGACAAATTTTTCAAAGTTTCTAACTTAGAACCAAATTCAATTAAAACAATACTTTACAACTTCTCTGGAAACCAGGCTACAAGAGATCGATTTGGGAGGGTTTCTGTTAGCAGTAGCCCTCATGAGATTTATTTAAAAACTGGGCTCTCAGCATCTTCTGGAAGGGAACTAGGAGTTAGTTATAATGGATTTTTAAGAGAATTCAATTTTGGTGAGGGATTTTGATTGACAATAGCTTAAAACCATGTCTTGGTGTATGTGTGTATGTTGTGTATGTGTGCTTTCTTTTCTAAGAAAAAGGAAGAGCTGTTAACGGACATGATGGCTTCACATGGTGACCAGTAGAATATGAGCTCTAGACAAAGCCAACCTGGGCTCAGATCCCAGCCCTGCCACTTACTGGCACAATCACCTGTAAAATGAGACTAATAAAAGGGCCTTTATCCTACTGGCATTATAAGAATTAAATGACTATATGGAACATACATGCTCAGTGCCTGGCAGAATAAGCTCACACTAATTGCAAATTGCTGCTCCCCTGAGGTTATTCTCCTCAAAGGACCATTTGAGTGATCAGAAAAGATTTCTAGAACATTTTCCCTTTTTATGACTCCTGAGGGCTGTAAGGGTGGCCAGAGGTTCTGTTGTACTTGTTTAGATGTGTACTTCATCCAGACTAGCCACCTCGGAGCTTTACAAATAAATCCTTAGCGTTTCGTTGTTTCTCTGTCCGGCATCTAACCTAGATTCAAAAAAAAAAAAGAAAAGCATGCCTACTGTGGGTGCTACCCTGTGAGCAGATGCCCCAAAGCCATTATTCCTTCAAGTTAAGAATTCCTCTAGCCTGATATCAAGCACAGAAGTCTCTTCAACTTGGGGGAAAATAAAAGCTTATCGCATGCATCCATCAACATGGCACATTGCAGAGTATAATATTTGGGGGGAAAAGCACTTAATAAAATTATAAGCATACAGTGAGGTTCTCAGATAAGTTATTTATGGTCTTGGTTAACCTTGCAACATTATTGCCATTTTCATGGGTTTCACATAACAACATAAAAATATTGTCTTTATCTTTTAACATGGCAGAATTATCTTATCTCCCGTTCTTTTAGTTAGCCTTCACTTCTCTCCGTCACCCCCAAATTTCTAGCATCTTGATCTTCGAAAAACAAAGCTGCTTCAGCCTGCTCAGTGATAATTTTTGCATGCTGTGTGTCCAGCATTAGCGCATAGCAACAGTGCCACCAAAAGGATGAGTTCCCTCGTTTCTAGGATCTGCTCCATTTCTTTGCTCAACACCGTATCAGCATTTTACATGATGCCTCCCGGCTGCTGTGTGTCCAATATATGATATATTGGCACTTCAGGTTCCTTATAGTTAATAGACCTTGATTTGTTCCGATCTACAAACTCGTTAACTTCTCAGCTTCCTTTGGGTATAATGAGTTTCTTTTAAACCTCAAACAGAGGTAAGTAGTTGATTGTGCTAAGCTGCAGATAAATCAGATGAGCAGATGTTCTTATACAACTATAGAAATGATATATGAAAACTAATATTAGAGTCAGTGTAATATCTTTGCTGTCAGGAGAAAATATTGAAATGCCCAAGTTGTTCTGTTTAGTGACTATGAAAGTCACTCCATGAGATAAACTTTTCCTATTCTCTGAATACAAATATCTTTTATTTGTCCCAAATTTAGTGTGAAGGAAGGATGAATTCCTAATTTTCTAAATAATGAACCTGACAAAATCAGCTCAGTTTATGGCAGGAAAAAAAAAAGTGGTCCTGAAATACATTTGTTTGAAATATATAAACTATCTTCTTACTATAAATTAAATTTATATGATTTCATTCTCATGATGTCACTATATATTTAAACTTAAAGAAAATAATGTGAATGTGCCTAATGGGGGGAGGGGGGAGACATCCGCGTCAGACACACAGGTCCTCCCTGTGTTGTGAGAGCTTTTAGAAACCATTAGGCACATTCACATTCATTCTGATTGGACTGAGGAAAACAAAAAGACCTCCTCTTCTTGAAAGCTCTGCCCTTTCAAAACATCAAAGGAAAGTCCTAGCAGCTGATATACCTTGAAGGAGCTTTTTAGCTGCATCATTGCCATAATCCCTTCCTGCCCCTGAGTCTACTTATAAAATTGGGAGAGATGTACAGAGAAAGGGAAGCTGGAGCCACCCAATTTTGTATGGCATCTACTCCAAAGCAAGACATGCATTCTTCCCCAACTGAGGCTTTATAGCTGGGTTCCTTCACATTTATAAGGTAGAAGGCTCTGCCACAATCTGTATTATTGAATTTAAGTTGGACATTATATATGGCATTTGGAATAAAAAAAACTTTGGTAACATCTTGGTAGTTCATGTTCAGTAGTAAACTTAAGTCAAGGAACCAGGTACTCAGACCAAATTCCATTACCCTACAATTATTTCAATGAAGTTTTCAGTTCACCTTTCTATCTATCCATGTCAGCAGTCCTTACTACTTTGAAACATTTCCATTGGTTATAATTTTATTTTCTAACACTTAAAAATGAGTACGAATGTGAATATTTATTATGTTCTTAATTTTTTAGTCTTTATATCATTTAATCTATTTTATATAAATGTGAGCAAAGATAGTCTCTGTAGTGTGACTAAGTGGCAGCTGAGTCACAGACAAGAGTATAATATTTCTGTTCTCCAAGGGATGGAAAGAATCCTATGGAATAGGGGGTGGGGGCAGGTATAAATGGAAGTAATGGTATAAAATTAAGAAAATGGAAGTTTGGCTGAATATCAGGTATATGATGCTTAGAGAATTATGGAAATGCCTATGAAAATAAATAGGCAAGGTCCTTTCACGGGAGGCCTGAGTACAGCTGAAATAGCAAGTGAATACCAATGAATTTATAATCGGGAGTATTTCCGCACCAGTGTGAGTTGGTCTAGAGAACCTGTTTGTCCCTTTGCTTGCTAATTTATTTTTTGCCTTGAAATAATAAAGCCTAAATCATAGAACTAAATTTCACTTGCAAATTGCTGAAAGTCTTATTTCTCTAGTGAGATCAAATATGTCTTATGACATGTTTTTCCTTCCACTGTTCTCCCAGCTGTTGTTTCTTATTACTGAAATGGTGATGCATTGATATTGGTTCAATTACGAAAGTATCTGAGTACATTTAAATTCATGGTGCATCACAGGTAGTCAGGCTAAGTAAGTATGATTATCAGACGGGGTGTGTGATTTAAATTAAAGGAACACTTCCAAGAGATTATGTATAGAAGAAGATAGTTTACCCTGAAAAATTCCCATCACCCACTTCATTAATATTTTAGGGCACATTGAAATAAGGAATGTGTGGAAAAAGGATTATCTGCCCTATAT
Organism: Tolypeutes matacus; assembly: GCA_026826555.1. Taxonomy (NCBI): domain Eukaryota; kingdom Metazoa; phylum Chordata; class Mammalia; order Cingulata; family Chlamyphoridae; genus Tolypeutes; species Tolypeutes matacus. Next base: position 18,737,103 of record JAKSZT010053825.1, read on the forward strand.
ACATGGGCATGACTTCTACACTGCTTTTCTCAGTTGGGGTCAGTTATGTGGGTCCACATTATGGATAAGAAGCCTTAACACCACCACCACTGGGTAAGGAAGTAACTAAAGCCTTTGGATGCAATTCAAAAATGTATACCAAATCCCAATTTGTAGTAGAGGTAAAAAGAATATTAAAAATTATTTTCATATCAGAGTTACATGCTCATTAACCATGTAGGAAAATACCTTGAGTTGACATTCAAAAAAGAGAATTTATTTAAAAATGAAGAAAAATTAAAGAGAATTTATATCAGATATAATGGAATTTTCTTCCTTTATAGAACAACACACACACACACACACACACACACACAAAGCAAGTTCCATTGGAGGCAGGTGTTTAAGGCAGGCTACATGGCCTATAGCTGTTTAGTCATGTTTTAGAATGGACAGTAGCTTAAACATGTCTCATGGGTGGTGTTTTAGTTTCCTGGGCTGCTCAAACAAATACCATGAAATAGGTTGGTTTGAAAAAAGGGAATTTATTTGCTTACGGTGTGGGGCTGAGAAAAAGTCCAAATCAAGGTATCATCAAAGTCATGCTTTCTTCACAAAGACCATGGCATTCTAGGGCTGGCTGCTGGCAATCCTTGGTCCCTAGCTTGACACACGGCACATGGAGGTGCCTCCTGATCTTTCCCTTCTCTTTCGGGTCCTGTTAATGTTCAGCTTCCTGTGGCCTCTCTGACTTTCATTCCACTTATAAAGGCCTCCAGTCATAGGATTAAGGCCCATCCTGATTAGGCTGGGCCACACCTTAACTGAAGGAACCTCGTCAAGGAATGGATAACATTAAGAACATGTTTTTCTAGGGTACATACAGCCCCAAACTACCTTGGGGTGAGGGAGGGGGATGATATTTTACATTTTTGTTAGATATTGGCATCACATTTTTTTGGCTAATTGATTAATGCCTGAGGCTTTATTATACACTTGGGGAAAATGACCATCTTGACCTGAGATTTACATGGGTTGTTTTCATTAATGATAATAGAAGTTATCCTTAGAAACCAACTAAAATTGAGACATAAATATATTTTCTCTCTCTCTCTGGGTCTCTGGATTATTGCCAATGCTTGCTGTGAAGCATTAGTTCCACAAGTTGTCTAGTTTTGTTTTGCAGTATCTGGAAATTCCAACCAATGTTAACAGCATCGAAATTCCACAGGGTAGAGGATTCCAGCACATGGATTTTAATTGCATCATAGATGCAATCAAGTCCAATTAAAATAACCTGTGTTTTATCATTGATCCCCCCCCCCCCATTATTTGCTAGATTTCCCAAACAGCCTTTGACTGTTCTGTAAAATAAAACCAGCCCCTTCTTGTAGGGAAAAAGCTACGGTAATGACAGTACATGTGAACATATGCATAAAGAAGATCGTGCTGCATTAGTACCTCACAGACATTTTAATTGTCTCTTACAGCCTGTCAACCAGGGTCGTCACTATCAGACAGAAATGAATCCACCTTCTCCTTCTAATCCCCGGTAAGAATCATTTATACATTAAATGGAATTTTTTTTTTTTTTTTAAAGAATTTAGGATATTGAATGTGCATTTTTCTCAATTGAATGAAATTGTTTTCCAAAACTTCCAAAGTTCTTTTTTTAGCAGTCTACTCTTGTATCGACTATGATGCAGTGGTTAACAGCCTACCTAGGTTTAAATAGAACCTCTACCTCTTACCAGCTGTGGGACTTTGAGCAGTCTGTTTAACTCAAAGTAATTCCATTTTCTTTCTTTTTCTTTTCCTTTTTTTTTTTTTCACCTATAGGCAGAGGTAATAATTACCTCAGCCAATGCATGAAAAACTCTTAGTACAGATCCTGGCACATGGTGAGCTCTCTTTAAGTATTAAATATATTCATCATTAAAAAAATAAAAATAAAAATAAATAAATATATTCATCATTATTCCATTCACATTGGATGTGTAGTACATTTTGGATGTAAATCTTTTATGTATAATCTTCTGCCTTTAAATTTATCAAGATGGCTTATGTGAGTTCAAGTAACCATTCTCTTTGTTCATAATTCCAAAAATTTATAATTTCAAAATCTTACTTCAAAGTTGTCATTGGCATATGAGTCATTTGTTAATATAGAAAAAGTCATTATTTTAGACTCCTTAGGTACATTATATACTAGAAATTTATTGAAAATCAGCCCGTCTTGGGTCCCACCCACAGGGTCTTAGTCACTGTAGTGCTGAATGCATCTCTTTGTCAAGTTATCTCACCTGTGCTGTGGGTTGTGCCATGGAATGGGCCAAAACCAGGGGGAATATTATGGCTCTGGCTCCAGGGTGTGGCATCTATTATATAGTGCCTGAATTAAGAATCTTGGGTTGCACAACACAAAAACAATTTAGCTAATTTTAAAGGGCGGGGGGAGGCAGTTATGGGAGGGATTGGTTTTATAAGAATATAGGGCCATACCCTAGAACCCAAGGCAGCCAAGCCTCAGGAGGGGCCTGAAACTAGGAACCAGAAAGCCGAGAGGCAGCCAGGCAGTATTCTTGCTCCATCTTTCATCTCTGCTTGCTTGCTTCTGTCTGCTTCATTCTGCTCCCTAAGAACCTGCTTTCTCTGCTTCCCAGTTCACATATGGCAGGGTATGGCTGCCTCACAGCTCTTGAGTTTACATATCTCAGTTCAAGGTGCATGCTAAGGTGGACAGACAATGTCAGAATCCCTGTTCCTACTTTCCAGGCAAGAGAATATGATGGCCTGGCTTTGGGGGTCAAGTATCCACTTCTGGTCCAATCAGCAATGAACAGCTGACCAAGTGATGTAAAACTAACATAGCTGCCAAGAGAACACTTACATGTTCACAGGATTTTTAATGGGACCCACAATATTCATGACATAGGTAGAGTAAAAGTTCTTTATTAGTATTCCTGGTATATATACACCTGATCTGATCATTCTCTCATGTTACTCAGTAGGAGGAATTATCACTCTCATAAATAGATATAGTAAGAAGTTCAAAATTGAGATTATAATTTCAGCATATATAAAAAGGTGTTTTAACATTTCTAAAATCTGTTATCTCTTGATTATGTGCCTGTCTCTTGAAATCTTGCTGCTGTCCTAGATTTGACTAACAAGCTCTTATTTTCTATTTATGAGTAAATGTTTAAGGTAACTGGGAATCCAAAATTGGTCCGAATTATAACAAATTCAGATTTGTAGTGTGAACAAATTAAAGCAATAGTAAGCTGTGTTAGAAAGTGGAGCTCTCTGTCTCAGTGAAAGGAGCAAGGGGACCAAATTCTGCCTCTAACCCAGTATATGATTTCAAACAAACCTCTCAACCTCTCCAGACCTCATTTAATAATATGAGCACCTTCATCTATAAAATAAAGGATTTCAGTTACATGCACTCTGCACTCACTTTCAGCCTTGTAATTCTGTGGCTTTGATGAGACTAATTATAGGCTTTACATGGAAAAATCAGTCCCACCATCTAAAGGTCACACTACTTATTTTTATTTCCCTGCTCTATATAGATAACATATTTCATAAATATTCAATGAATGGATGAATGAATATTTAGGTGTGGTAGTATGAGACTTTAAATATCTCTTTTATTATGATTCCCAAAGACAGAATATCATAAAGATAGAATAAAGAAAATTCACCAACTAAACAGACAGCATATTTTATACAACCAAGTAAATGTTCATGCAGCTGGGAAAAATTAATTTACATTTTCACATATTGAAACAAAAAGCCAAATCCTAAAGGAAAAAAAAAAAAAAAAAAAAAAAAAAGCCATCACCCCATTTGCCAGCAGGTTTTCCACCAATTTCCTAGAAAATTATTATATAGCTGTTCAGAAAACCATATGTGGCTGGCTCTTGGCTCATAAATCCAGAAGCTTGAAGAATTGGCAGGAAGGCATTATTGGGCCATAAATAAAAAAGATGGTAAAATTATGAAGTCAGCATATATCATCACATTAAAATGGGATAAACTGAATCATGGAATACACATAATATAACTTAAAATCAAAAGTTATGATTCTTCTTAACATTTGTATTTATTATATTTCTTACAAATAGTATCCATGCTTTAGACCCCAAAATATAGAACTTAAAAATTAAACTTTAAAGGTTGGGAGCGGATGTGGCTCAAGCGGCTGAGTGCCCACCTCCCACATGGGAGGTCCCGGGTTCAGTATCCAGTGGTGCCTCCTGAAAAAGAAAAAAAAAAACAAGCAAAACAAACAAACCAAAAAAACCAACTCAAGGAAGCCACATACAAGGTCCTGGGTTCAATCCCTGGCCCCCAGTACCTCAAGAGGCAAAAAAAAAAAAGATTACTGATAGTTAATATGAGAAATATGTACAAGAAATGGGAAGGTGAGTCTCTAAGTCTCCCCTTTTGGTTAAGCAAGCATCCTGAATCCTGGACTGAATGTTCAGCATATGGAAGCTCTGGCAGAATGAAAAGCAGATGGTATCTATTTCCTAAATGAAATGTGGTTGTAATCAGAGTGTTCCAAACATGGCAGGGGTGTGGGGAGACGCGTGCCTGGGTGTCCACTGAGAGGAAAGGAGGCCATGATGGTGTCCATTTTGGAGGTGAAATGAATACATTTAGCTTCGGTGAAATATCTGCCACTACTCTGCAGACCTAAGAACCTAAGGTTTTTTTTTATTCCATAGACTCATACCCATATATATGCATATGGTAAGAGAGTCAGCTTTTCAGTTAGCTTCATTAATGTAACAGATCAGCCAATATCCCCAAAGTCTTTCATTTACCTTTTATTCTGGGAACATTTTTATTTTTGCAACATAATTACCTTGTTAGTTTTGTATGTTTAGGATTAAAATTAAAGATAGAAATATAATATACAATCCACAAAGCAGGTAAATTTGGGTTTCTCTGTGGGTTTTTTTGTTTTTTTTTTAAGGAGGTACCGGGGATTGAACCCAGGACTTTGTACATGAGAAGCAGGCACTTAAACCACTGAGCTACACCTGCTCCCCAAATTTGGGTTTTGGAAGAGTTGACTCTAGGATGAAAATAGCTACAACACTGCATATATTCTTTTTCTTTCCCTCACGGTAAAATAGTTCCCTTGCAGTCACAGGGCAGTGCTTGAAATTGAATTAGGGTCGGATACAACGGTAACCATTTTCCTGAGAAGTTTACAGTCTAGGAGTTGAAATATGCATGGTTCACCTTATCACATTCCCTTGTGGGTCTGGATTTGCAACAAAGCCACTTCCCTTATATTGTTAGGCATAGGTGTGATAGCTCCCATTATTTTTTCCTAGCATACTGACTGATATTTAAATAGCTTCTCAGACACTGGGACCCTTGCCTCCAGCATCCAACACTGCCTCTTGGGGTACTGACAGCCCCTACGACAAGGTGCAGAAATGGCTAACATAATCTTAAACAATTTGGATGAGTATGGGGTAGAAGAAAACAATTTCACAGTTCATTCATGTTGAGAAATGTTTCCTAGCATGTAAACTCACATGCTGCCAAACGGAGCAAAATGGATGCCGTTTGCAGCCTACAGTCACTTATTTTTAAATGCCATCTATTGGTGTGTGGGGTTTAGAGCTGTCCCTTAGGCACATCTATTTACATGTTTATTTAGATTCTTCAGAATGGCTCAAGATATTTTTTGCTCAGAAATGGGTTTTGTAAAATAAGCTGTGATTGTATTCTGGTTGTCTGTTCATATGGATAGAGTCGATAGCCAGTCTTTCATTTCAAATGATGATTATATTTGCTATATTTGCAACTCATTGGAAAATTAGGGGGAGGAGAGAATGGAGAGAAACGCTCTATGAGGTTCTAAATGTTTATGGAAACAAACAATACAGAAGTAATTCAAGAATGCCCAAGCAGTAATGAATGTCATGATTTTCTAAAGTGTTTGCTTTTGATTTATCACTTATCTCTATCTTTCTTTTAAATGCCATTGCAGATTGTGTTAGGGCTTGAATCCTTTGCAGCTTTGCCACATGTTTGGGTGATATAAACATACTTATAACTATAATTATCTGATAAAGCCCTGCAGACTTTGACACATGATTAATAACCACTGACCTCAGTTCACGCTGGCTCAGCCAGGCTGACCGAGGCAAGCTGGCCTGATGCCATAACCTACACCCACTACACTGGACCCATGACGGTGGCATCGTTTTTCTTTTCTCTCCAATTGTTGGGACTCAGGGAGCCAGCAAACCTGATAGGTGCTTCTCCTTTATTGCTTAACCTTCTTTTTCCTCCTGACACCAAAGAGATAGAATGTATAAATAAATAGAATTAAAAACAGAGCTTACATGTCATCTACTTAAAATAATTAAGATCATCTTCAAATTTGCATCAATTAGAAATGTCAGATTTTTAAGAGAAGCATAACAAATATTCCTCCTTCAAACCAAGGCATGATAGAATTTCCTTATTAACTAAGCAAACCTTTAATTTCTCTAATACAGTGTTACTCTTCTTCTCTTTTATCTGCATTTTTGCACCAAATCTTAAGTGATTTGTTTATAAAACTGAAGTCATCAAATTTTATTTTTATTTTTATTTCATCGTTTGTCTTTGTTGGCTTTAACCAGGAAAAGATGCCAGTACCTCTCATTTCATAATTCCATTTCCACAAGTTCACACCTGCTTTTTGAGGGCAGTATCCATCTTCAGAACCCAGAGATCTGGTTCAAAGCTCCCTGGCTGAAGACCTATCAATCTAATCTGTTCTCCAAGCTCACCTTGAGGGTGTCTGGAATCTGACCCTATTCCTATCTGTAATAAATCCCTTTCATGAATTTGTTTTAAATGATCCTTTGGAAGATATCCACAATCTAAAATCTCTTGTATATGCATATTTTAAACCTTTAAATGGAAAATGTTTTCTTCTTGTGTGTTCTCGCCATATTCTTATTAGAAATTTTCTCTACTTGCCTATTCATTCCCATTTTATGGAGTTAGGATGCCATCTGCTAGAAATCTGCTTGGATTGCTACTACAGCAGAATGTGTACTTCATAGAATCTGGGTCAGCAAATGGAAAAAAAAGAAAGTGTGTGTGTGCATGTATGTGTGCAAAGTGAGAGAGAAAGAGAGACTGTGAGCTATAGTGCAGGTACCCTCTGAAATTCAAATGATTCCCCGCCCATCCTGCTCCCAGAGAAGTCTTCAGACCACCCTGCTCTAACGTTTAAAACACTGGTTCACAGAGAATGGAGCTGGGCCTCTTAGCTCCACAATCCATAGCGAAGACCAGGTCCTAAAATGGCCTCTCTAGTCCTGCCCCAGAGAATGCCCCAGTTAAAGGGACCCCCCTGTAGCAAACCTAGACCAAGACAAATCCCTTGAGAATCATCCTGCTTTTTACCTCTGACTGCTCTTAACCCAGTGCCATGCCTTGCACAACTCCAGGGATTACCTTTCCCACTGGGTTCCAGGGGGTGCATTTACCAAGAGTACAATGTGAATAGGGAAAGTCAGGCAGCTGGTGGTCCCCTGCTTACCACTTCACCTTCCCCCTATGCTCTTGGACTCGTTGACCTGCCTAATGCACTTTCATTCCGGATTCTGTTTGTTTTACCCATGCGAGTCTGCTCAGATTGCATACCTGCTCCAATCACTCTGTCCCAGGCCCTAACCAGCCCTCACACTAGAGGAACTGGTTCCCATCCCTGCCCATATGACCAAGATTTCTTTTTCTTCACTGTCTCCCCTTCTTCATTCCTGAACCCAACTGCCTGAGAATCAGTTTAGCCCACTCTCCAGCTTTCTCAGTTGAGACATCTGCCTCCTCTCAGACCAGGTTTTGCTTGGGCCATTGGGATTTAGCTTAAAACTGGTCTCTACTTTTTCTGGCATAATCCATGATGGACTCTTAAGCCATTAGGGATGGGGAATAATCAATATTTTAGTTACTGCCACGTTTTCCAAAATTACAAAGTGACTCATGAAACCAGTTTCCATGAGGGTGTCAGAAAAATTGATTGCATTTTCTCCCCTCACCCCCAAAAGCTTCTATGTCAGAAATGATGGGTCCCTGAAGAATCTCAGCATTTTTAACTAGCAGAGTGTGGGGCTGCCGAGTTTGCTTTGCCTCCTCAGTCACTGTTATCCATCCAGATGGTGAATTCAGTTGACCTTTGGCTCGCAGACCAGTGCAAAGAAGGTAATTACCAAAGCAATTATTTACCATGCTAAGGTTTTACAGTTTCAGCTTTTAATTAAAAGATTCAGCTGCCCCTTCTTGAGTAAGGAGAACTTTAGAAAGTTGAACTATTGATTCTACTTTATAATCTTCACCTCTATCCTGCCTTGGGGGAGAGAGTAATGCCAGCTGAGGTCCAGGATAAAATGAACCTAAGAAATGGGAGATCACAATTATTTTCAAATGGCCAAAGCCAGTCGCATCCATGGCCTCACTACCTCACCATTCACTTTGTAGTCTAGCTCAGAATAGCTTCCCTTGTTATTTAAACAAGGAACCACTACAGCACCAGAGGATTTAAAGTGCGTTGTGGTCCATGCCCACAGCAGTGTTCGATGAGTATTTTTGAAGCACCTACTCTGTACAAAGTCTCGGGGAGATGTCTTTAATGTGCCTTTCGGTGAGCAGATGGCCTTCCAGCACAGGCAAGTCCACACTATCATTCCAGGCACGTGAAGAGAATGTTTCAGGAAAGGTGCCGAGGGGAGTGTGGGCATATAATGATTCTAGCAAGAGAAATCGCAGCCTTTTCAAACCAGTACCCACTCACCTATTAATAGGACTATCTGGTTTTTGTTGGCATTTGGTTGCTTCTTCCCTGTAATTCTTTTGTTTTCCTTGTTAATGAAAAACATTTCATTTTGAAATAGATTAAAGTTAAAGCACATACTTTTTCACTGGAATTTACAGCTTCATATTATGCTGTTCATTCCTACATTAAAACCCACTCAGTAAAAGAAGTACTGTACAACTCAACTGTCCAGCCTGCTTAAAACGACTTGAAGGAGAAAAGGAAGGCAAACAACTTTTAGCTGATTTGATTGAATTAACACTAACATTATTGCTCTATTGACTCTTTCTTGTCCATTGATTTTTAAAAGCCTTTAGCTCCCTTGCCATCCATTAAGACAAATCAGATGCAATTTGTTGCACAGCACAAGAAAATGCTGTTGGATGTTGGTTGTGTGCATGGAAAATAATTACATATGTGCTGAAACAAGACTGGTTAGAAAGCATCTTTTCATATTTCACTATGAACAACTTCTTTGCATTTGAGTTGTGAGATTAATAATAGTAGTGACCCTTGGATTACTGGGTGGACATTTGGATCAATAATGAGTGAAGCCAAATGGTGATTCATAGATGATGTACTTCTTTATTTCTTATTCAAGATGAAAGTAAATTAGCTAGTTTTTTACATACGCTCATATTTTCCAAAGTCCTTAATTCTCTTTATTTGTACAACTAGTAGAACAATAAGCACCTAAATCAAAGCAAGAAAGGAAGAACATAATCTTTTCTATTAACTAAATAGTGAAGTATTTTTAAGCATTAGGGCCATTTGTATCATCAAAATGAAACCTAAGGGGAGCAGATGTAGCTCAAGTAGTTGAGCGCCTGCTTCCCAGGTTTAATCCCTGGTACCTCCTAAAAACAAAAACAAATGAAAAAACCAACTCGGGGTTGCTGGTGTAGCTCAGTGATTGAGCACTGGCTTCCCACATATGAGGTCCTGGCCCTGGTACCTCAAAAAAAAAAAAAAAAAGAGAGAAACCTAAGTTGTGACCTGGCCTGGGGTCAGTCAACTCATGATGAATGAAAGGTGTAGCTTTCAATTAAACAGTGAAGGTTATGCTAGCTAAAATCCTATCTCTTTTTTTTTTTTCTACTGTTTTGCTGTTGTTGTTATTGTTGTTGTTTGCTGCTGAATGAATGGTATCTTTTTCTTTATCCCTGGGGCTGGGGATGGGGTTAAAAAGTTATTCATTGACCACTAGCATTGAAAGAAAATTCTATTACAGTGTTTTTACTTGGTGAATAATGTGCTTGTTTTGTGTTCTACCATTTTCCCTCTTCCAACCTCCTTAACAACTCTTTATTGAAACCTGAAATTGCCTTCACTTTGGAAATACTATTAATTCACATTAGGAATCCAGAAAAGTTTTCATTTCTTCTGCTAGAATAATGGAAGAAATGGGAAACAAAAAAGAATAACCATCCGTGTGACATTCTCTAAATTTGCTTGTGATTTTCCAAATTTCAATGCTAGCAGAAAAGAAAGTTGCAGCAAGGCATACAGTAAATGAAGATATTATGTATTAGGGAAGGAATGAATCTGTCACTTTGACGGATTGTGAGGCAAAGAGCAGATTAACAGATTACTCATAGTCAGAAGGCAGCTCAGTGTGAAAAATGTGCAGGAAATGATAAGTTCAGGTTTGTGCTGATTTAATGATATTTTTAAACTACAATAACACTCTGATAGTATAATATAATAAAGCACTTGGCTTGCATTTTTAAATCATCAACATATTTCCAGATTGACCTTAAAAACATTTTCGACTATTCTGTATTAAAATACGTAGCTCTCAAATTAGAAAAAGGTATCATCTAAAGTACAACAGAAATGACCTTTCAGGAAATATCATTGGCTTTTAATATCACTTCTACCCCCAAACTAGCATTTGTGATACAAATTTTAATTATGTTTTAAGCATACTAATACCAAATGTACTTTTTCTTTGGGCATTTAAATCACTTAAATGATTTATCTTCTGATAGCCAATTCCAGTGAAATGCTTTATAGATGCCACTGATTTGTCCTCATATTTTCATTGAGGTTTTTAGTTTTGTAGTTGAGATCATGGAGTATTTATGAATAAAAAGGCTGCATTCTCCCATGGATGGTGGTAAAAGTATTTCAAATGTGAATTGAGTGCTCTGAATCATAGTGAGAAATAAGACAGATTACTTGTTTTACTTTATATTATTACAAATATTTATCAGAAAGCAACACTTTTGAGAGGTTTGTATTTTTATATAAATAAAATTGGAGTTTGAATAACACACTTTTAGTTAAATTAACAATGAAAGACTGACATTGCCAAGAAGTTCAGAATAAAATTTCTATGATGCATTTAAGTAGTTTCCCTTCTAATATCTTAATATACAAAACCTAATGTGTTTTAGTCAGCCAAAGGGGTGCTGATGCAAAATACCAGAAATCTGTTGGCTTTCATAGAGGGTATTTATTTAGGGTAGAAGCTTACAGTTACCAGGCCATAAAGCATATGTTTCTTCCCTCACCAAAGTCTGTTGCCCTCGTGTTGGAGCAAGATGGTTGCTGACGTCTGCCACGGTTCAGGCTTCTTAGGTTCCTCTCTTCCCAGGGCTCCGTTTCTCTCTGGGCTCAGCTCCTCTTTTTTCCTCCACAAGGTCAGCTGTAGACTATGAGGCTCTCTAGGCTTTGCCTCTCTCCACAAGGCCAGCTATAGACTATCAGGCAAATGGCTCTGTCTCTCTCCCTGGAGCTTCTGCCACGTCTAAGAGTCGTCTCTATTCCTCTGTGTTCTTCTCCTGTGTGTTCACTTCCCTGCGCTTCAGCTCAAAACTCAGCATCAGAACTCCAGCTCTGTCCTTTGCCATGTCTTTTATCTATGTATCCCCACCCACCAAGGGGTGGGAACTCAATACCCTACTGGCCCAATCAAAGCCCTAACCATAATTTAATCACACCCAGAGGAACAGACCAGTTTACAAGCATAATCCAGTATCTATTTTTGGAATTCATAAATAATGCCAAACTGCTACAAATAGTAATATTAGAAATAAGGTTTCCAAGAAGAGATAACACTTTGAGGGAATCAGAGAATCTTAGAGTTTGAAGACTATAGAGATGATTTATCCCAGCCTTCTTCAAAAGTTCTTCTGTACACTCTTGCCAAGGAAGCAGGCCTCAGAGTAGCTATGACTGTCCATTCCATTATTGGGCAACTCCAACCCTGGGAAGTATTCCTTTATACTAAACAGGTATAGGCTTCCCTCTAATTTCTCCCCTTTGACCCTAGTGATCTTACCAGAACAGTAAGTTGAATCATCACTCTTTCACGTAATAGCCCTTGAAATTTTTGAATATCACTTTTTGTGTTGTTCCATTTTCTCCTCCAGTCTCTCATTTCTCCTAGCCTCGAGTCCACTTTGTGTTCCTGGTCCTGGCATAGTCCTTATCTCCTTCCCTTGTACTCCTTTGAGTTGATCAAATTGGGGTTTTCTGAATTGAACAAAATAATCTAGATATAATCTAAACAGCCTAGACTATAATTAAACTATTGACCTGAACCCTCTATCTATATTAATGTAGCTTGAATTAGATTAAATTTTTTTTAGTACCCATATCCCATTAATGACTTTTCTGTGGATTTTGATCACCTGTAACTATTGCCATCTTTCTCCTTGACTGTTGCTGTAGCCCCCTGAGAGGTGTCCATGAATCAGCATGTGCCTCAGCACCACAAGCCTTACCTATTCCCCATGGAGCAGCCAGAGTGACCTTTTCAAAATACAGAAATGACCCTGACATCCCCACATTTTAAACCTTTCAATGGCTTCCCATTACTCTTTGGATAAAGACCAGAATCTTTCAGTAGCCTGCAAGGCATGAGTGTTTGGCCCATGCCTTCCTGTCCAACCTTATTTTGCATCATTTTCTCTCTGGAGATATATACTCTAGCCACACTGGCCTCCTTTCCTTTTCTCAAATTGCCTGCCTCAGGGCCTTTGCTTGTTGTTTCTTCCCTTAGAGTACTCTTTCATGACCCTGCCAGTCTCCTACCTACTTAATTAACACCTATTCATCCATTAGATTTCCTCTCAAGCATCACTTCCCCAGGGGAAGCCCTCATGTAGCTCTTCATGTGTTCTCATAGCACCATTTTACTTCATATTGTACCACATTTGTACATTTTTGTGTGATTATCCTATAAGTTCCCTGAAGTCAGGAACTCTGCCTATTTTTGCTCACAATCATTGCATTTCATGCCAGGACGTGGCACAAAATAGGAAATATTTTTGGAATAAATATTGATCGCTGAACCATTCTTCTTCACTATCAAGATAATTTTGAATCCAATTCTATCATCCAACTTATCTCACCATAAATTTGAAAAGCATACTCGCTGTGCCCTCAGGTCATTTATTAAAATATTAAATAGATTGTAGCCAAATGTAGCCCTTTGGTCCTCCAAGTTAGTCTTCTGCCATGTTAACATTGGTCAACAGCCAATGTAAAGTGATGTGATGCATTTAAATTATTTTTTTTCTATGGTACTCGATTACTTATTTTTAATTTTTTAAGTTTTATTATTATTTTTTGTCGGCTTTTTTGGTTTTCTGTTTTTTATTTTCCTAGAAAAATAACACAAACTCCCACATAAACATCTTTCATTAGTGTGGCACATTAATTGCAACTGATAAACACATCCTGGGGTTTTGCCATTAAGCATGGCCATAGTTCACATTGTAGACCACACTCCCTCTCCCACACAGTTCTGCATGTTATGTGATGATATAAAATGGCCTATATCGGTCATTGCAATGTCACTCAGGCCAATTCTCAAGTCCCGAAAAAACCCCCGTATTACAACTGCTTTTCCCTCTCCTTGCCCCCAGAGTCTCCAGTGGCCACTGGCTCCACATCAATGTTGTAATCTCTTCCATTGCTTGAGTCACAATATGTCTATAGCAGAATACCAGTAAGTCCAATCTAGTCCATAGCTCTTCCCCCGCATCCTGAAGAATATGGGATGGTGATGTCCACTCCACCTCCAATTGAGAGAGGGTTTATATGCCAGGGGGAAGATGGATGGGATTATCCAACCCGTAGCTGCAGACTCTCTCCATTCCCTGGGATGGCCATTGTCCATCATCATCTCCCCGCCACTTTTCCTGGGTGAGTCCAATGAGCTGTAGAGTAGGAGTTGCTGCTCCACCGAGGTTCTGGGCCCAGCTGACACATGAACAGCCCAGAGACTCAAGTCTCTGGACGTACACCTACAAACTTCAGCACCAAGTATAGTTTGAAAAGAAGGGACAGATGTGCCATGTGCAGGGAAGACATAGTTGAGTCCAACTCTGTTACTCTCAGGAGCACAAATGCTTTTACTAACAGTCCAGTGCTATCATATATTTGGTATATGGTAATTCAGTCACTAGAGTATTATTCTGTACGTTGTCATACACTTTCATGTACATCTGTGCTGCATCCTTGACCATTGCAGACATTGCTAGTGAAGCACAACTTTCTTGCCCACTGAGCCTTGAGGTAAACTCAAAATCCTTCTCAATAATGTACCCCAGGCAGTACTACCAGTCAGAATTAGCATGTGATTTATAACCTGTTTGTCTTCTTTGCGCTAAATTTCCATTATTCATTTAATCAACTAGGTTATCAAATAGAATCTATTTCTATCTCTCGTGAAAATCCCTAACCCTGGAATTACCGTCTTGCTAATATCTCCTACTCTAAAAGCCATCCTTCCTTTTCTGTCAAACCTTCAGTGACTGAAGTGAGATGAGGACTACTCCTCCTTTCCCAACCTGACTCAGTTCTCCACATCAACTGTGATTATAAGCCTTCAAAAGCAAATGATGTGCATGGTGTATTTTTAATTAAGTAATATGAGTTTGCTTCTGGCAATGGCATACTAGGTTGTTTTGCACTGAATTTCCCACTCAGAACAATGGGAAAGTCAGACGAAATAGTAAAATCATCTGACTGAAGCCATTAGAGAACCTCCCAGGCAGTGAGAATTTGCAGGGCCTCAATCAAAGAGAAGGGAAGCCAGGAGAGGCAGCCCTGCTCACTGTACCCCTTTTCTCAAGAAAAAAATGCCACTTAAAGTAGCAGCTGAGAGGGTGAGAGGCTGACTATAACATGCAACAATCTCATGAGGTTGGGGAACAAAAATTGGAGTTCAGAACCCACAAAAGAGAAGGGGCCATAGTGAGCCCCGATGTGCAACTTTCTAGGTAAAAGAATGAACCAACAGACCAGCAGTCTTGAGGATTAAAGACACATTTTGAACCATCCCAATCCTGAATGGATTAGGGTGCTCTGACTCTACCCTAATTTTCTGCTATAAGGAAAGGTAATTGCATCTGGAGGAAGAAGACATCTAAAGCTGCTCTGTCCAATTGAAATAGAATATGAGCCACATATGGAATTTTCAATTTTCTGGTAGCCCCACTTCAAAAAGTAAAAAAGAAACAGGTGAAATTAATTTTAATAACATTTTATTTAGCACAATATATCCAAAATATTATCATTTCAACATGTAATCAATACAAAAAATCATTGAACTATTTTACGTTCTGTTTTCATACTAAGTACTTGAGATCCAGTGTGTATTTTACTTACAGCCACTTCAATTCAGACTAGCGCATTCCATGTGTTCAGTAGCTGCTTGCGATGAGTTACTACCATTTTGGCAATACAATTCTGGATGATAACGTTGGAAAATACCTTCATGACTTTAGGATAAGAAAAGATTTCTTAAACAGGTCTCAATTTTCACTAACTATAAAGATTAATAAAGGAAAATATTGATAATTAGGACTCTATCAAAATTTGGAACTTATTTTCATTGAAAGACACCATAAAGAAGGTTTAAGGAAAAAAAAAAAAAAGCATGCCACAGAGTAGAAGAAGGTATTTGCAACACTGTAAGGGAAGCTTCTATCTCTTGCCCTAGGTGCTGAGTACAGGGTTGTGTTCACCTTGATCTTATTCCCCGAGCTGTACATTTATTATTTGTGTACTTTTCTATGTATGTTATACTTCAATAAGAGTTAATTAATAAGAATCATGGGGAATGGGTATAGCTCAAGTGGTTGAGTGCCTGCTTGCCATATACAAAGTCCCAGATTTGATCCCCAATACCTCCTAAAAATAAACAAGCAAACAAACAAAAAAACCAACTTGGGCTAGCCAGTATAGCTCAGTGGTTGAGCACCAGCTTCCCTCATATGAAGTCCTGCATTCATTTCCTGGCCCTGGTACCTCAAAAAAAAAAAGAATCATTAGTGTAATTCTTAGTATAATAGCATCAGTCAATTTGCTCTTTCTGGTATTTCAGTATGGTTCTGTGTCTTTACATCTTTTTTACAATTTAGCACATAAACTTGCTTAGCAAAGGACCGTATTTAGGTAAAATAGCAGCCAAGATAACTCCATGAATAAATATGATGATGATGATGATGGTAGCTTGGTAACTTGCAAGAATTATTGCCCTCCCTGGCAAGCCCAGTTTGCTCACTGCAGTGTTCCAAGCAACAAAAGAATTCTGGATTATTTCCTACCAATGTTTTTAAAATAACATTTTACCATCATATCTGTTCAAAAGTCCATTTATCACCAACATCAGCATTCTATCACAATATTTTTCATTAACTGAAATGTTACAATTAGCACACCCTGCAACTGCTGGGAAATAAATCTAGTCAACTAAAGATCCTGTCAGCTTTCTCCAGTTCTTTATTTTCTTGTGTAACCAGCCAACACTGGGAGAAAATTAAATTGTCATTCACCTCACAGAGCCTTCTTTTTAGGATATCATTGTTTTATTTAACTACTGAATATAGATAAAAAGGTATCATCAAACGTTGAAAAGAAAATGGAAATCAGTACATAAATATGGTATCTGGTAATCTGACACGCTTAATGATGAAAATGATACCCTGTCGTTATCCTTTACAAAACCCAGAGAGCTAAATTAAAGCATTAAATTAAACCCCGCCTACCCTTTCTGCACCATTAAGTCCCATCATTCTGTGGAAAGGTTTAGATGGTTTTATTTTGTATCCTAATTTTAAGGCAATTATTCTCTAGTTATAAAGTTAAGAAAGGCTGCAAAGTTTTCTGCTCTTGATTTTGCTAATGACTGAGTTACAAAGTGTTTAACATGAAGTTATAACTCTTTAAAAGGTGTAATAGAAAGTTGCTGTAGGGTGAGTCTTTTTGCCATTTCAAATAATAAAAATAACAATAACTGCTACCACTATTACTGTTACTACAACTATCGTTTATTAACTCCACCTCAATACTAGGCACTGTGGTGACAGTTTTCGTACGCCGTAATACCTCATTTAATCCCTGCCACAGCCCCATGTAGGCAGTTCTGTTATTCCCATATTCCATGTAAGGAAAAACAGAGGCATAGAATTTAGCCCAAAGGTTGATGTAAAAGGAAATTTGAGTTCAGATCAAAACCTGTGCAACTTAAATTATATGCTGTTTTGGTACTCCAAAAATGTTTCTGCTTATCAAGGCGTTCGCTACAGTGATGGTGGTGGTCATTGCTCTTGCTGCAATCCCACCCTAGCCTCTCCTGCAGCCAGCTGGGCAGCGCAGCAGTCCGTTAGCATCCCATTTCTATGCCGTGCTAGGTTTGGGGAAATCTACCCTAGAAGTTGAGGTGATCAATATAAAATCATGGAGTTTTCTCTTTGTTTCCCCATTGTCTCCCCATTACTTCTCATATAGTGCTCTATACATTTAGGAGCTCAAAAATGTCTGTAGATTCTCAGCAATAGGATTTCCCTGGCAACCACGGTTTAAATGTGAATTTAATTTCTTCATCTTGATACTGAGCACACATGGCTTCTTCCTTCCTGACGCACTCTAAAGACCAATTTTTGAGGCATTAGGGTTTCAAAGAGAGAGTTTGTTTGCACCAAAGGAACACGGTGGCCTAATGACCCAAAACTGCCCTCTGGATCTGCAGAAATTCTAATATTTTATTACATCGGTCACTAATGAATAATTGGAATTGGGGTGGAACCAGACACAGATTCCTTCATTATTGAACATGAACGGGCTGAACAGGGTAGGGGTGGACACCAAACCAGGGTGAGTCACCCAGTTACAATCATTATCAGAGAACACGGTCCTGGGACAGAGTAGAAGTGAGTCACAGGGTTTCCCATATGGATATTAAACAGGAAGGTGGGGTGGCTGCCATCACAATAGTAAGCCACTACAGGGGTGAGCCTAATCTATAAACAAGGGTCAGGTCAGGCTAGAATGACCATCACAATAGTAAGCATACACGGGGAGAGCTAAGTCTAGAGCAGGGGGTCTGAACCGTTTTTGTTCCACAGACCCCTTTGCCCATCAGGTGAAAACCACAGACCCCTTACTAAGTCCACACCAACTGTGTATTTAATAAACATATCACACCCGCACCAACACATCCCCACATCAATTCAAGTTCAGGGACCCTTTGCTAAGAACCCCTGATCTAGAGTACCCATAAACAGAGTGACCATGACAATAGCAGGTCTAGGCTAAATCCAGCCAGTTTCAGCAATTTCAGATATTAGCATTTTGCTATTTTATAATATAAAGGCATCTATATAATTTTTTTAATGCTTTTTCTTTTTTTTTTTTTAAGATTTATTTATTTACTTTATCCATTTTAAACCCCCCCTTCCCCATTTGCTGCTTTGTGTCCATTCGCTGGTCAATTCTCTGTGTCTGTTTCCTGCCATCTCTTCTCATCCTCCTCCTCCAGTCTTCACCAGGATTTGATCCTGGAGACCTCCGATGTAAGAGAGAGATGTTCTGCCACCTGCTCCACCTTGGTTCCTGGTTTTCGGAGCTTTCGGAGCATCTTGTCTTGTCTCTCCCCTGCGTCTCTCTCCTGTTAGGTACTCTTGCTGCATGGCTCCCAGGGCCTGGCGGCTCACCGGCACACAGAGCCTGGCAGCCCATGCACCTTCTATATATTTTTTTTTATTTTACCGGGAGGTCCCGGGGATCGAATCCAGGTCCCTCCATACGGCACACGGATGCCCAACCATTTGAGCCACATCCGCCCCCGCTATATAATTTTGTAATCATGGTTATTTTATTTTATTTTTTTAGGAGGTACTGGGGGTTGAACCCAGGACCTCATACATGGGAAGCAGGCGCTGAACCACTGAGCTACACCTGCTCCTGTTGGTTCATTCTTAACCCTCAGTTATTATCTGAGAGGCCCATTATGTTAGAAACACCCATCTCTGAGAGATGGTCCCAAATCAACCATTCTGTGAGCCTCTCCTTTCTCATTGTGAATTCAGAATCAGTCTATATGCAGTAGGTTGGAGTTTTTATGAGAACCAATCACCTTTATTTTGTGCTAGAGCTGTTAACATGAAATATTCATTAAAGCTCTATTTAAAATTTTTTAATTACTTTTTAAAATTTATTTATTCCCCTCCCCCCAGATGGTTCTTTTGTCTGTCTGCTCATTGTTTCCTTGCCTTTCCAGGAGGCACCAGGAACCAAACCCAGAGCCTCCCACATCGGAGGCAAGTGCCCAACGACTAGAGCCACATCCACTCCCCACAGGCTACGGCATCTGCTGTCTTGTGGCATCTGCTCATTTAGGTGTCTGCTCGTTGCTGCAGGGTGCAGGCGTCTGCTTGTCTTCTTTAGGAGGCACTGGGACTGAACCCGGGACCTCCCGTGTGGTAGGTGGGTGCCCAACTGGTTGAGCTACTTCTGCTTCCCTTTAATTACTTTTTTTTTTTTAATTACTTTTTATAGCACTTTTTGCTACTTAAATAATATTCCTTCTGAGTATACTTATATGTTGTCTGTCTCTACCTCTAGACTGTAAGCTCCATGCAAGCAGGGAATGTGTCTTGACCACTGCTCTATTGTCAATATCTGGAATGGTGGATATTTTTTGAATGTTCCTCAAAGATAGTGTTGTGGGACTTTCTCTAGGTTCTTGGCTAAGCTACAAGAAATGAATTTCGAGAGCAGGCTGGGTTACTTAGGCCAATAATTTATTAAGGAATGGTGAGAAGAGAAATGGGAGAAAATAACAGATCATGGGTCCCAGGTAGGGTGGAAGGGGCTGTAAAGTGATAAAGAGGGCCGATTTACAGACTACAATTCCCCATTATAGATTATAAATTCCCCATTATAGATTATAAATGCCCAGGTTTTACTTGCTTGTTGTTCCAGGCAGGGAAGGGGAAGGCAAGAACAGGGAGTAGAAAGCAAGGACAGGGGGAAAAAGGCAAGAGCAAGGCTGGTTCGGCTTTTGCACTTGCTTTTCGAACCATTAATTATTCTGCCCCTTTGCTAATGACAGGGGAGAAGTCCCAGCTGTTAGCTGTTTTGATTGATTACCCCACCCCTCAATCCTCCAGGAGGGTCCAATGATAAGGCCCCTGGAGAATATTCAGGGCTTCTCTTGGTTTCCGGAGGAAATCTCGTTCTGAATGGGGGAATCTCGCAAGGGTCTTCCAGCAGCCATCTTGGGGGAACCGAAGTCCACATGTTTAATGGTGGCAGTTTTTCTGCCAGGTTCCAGATCCGTCTCTTTATTCCCTAACTAGCCTGCTTCAATAAGAAGACAGAACCTCCTGTTATTCGGAGGGATAGTTGTTTCCCCTGCATCCTCATTGGTGCCGTGTGTATTTATGATGAGATGTCTTCATTCTGCATGCATCCTTCTTTTGGATAAAAAGATAATATGTAAATCTGCTCCATAAAAATGAAGAGCTTCTAAGTAGGCATTCTGAGAACTATCATAGCTTCATACAGTTTTTCTCAGTTTTTATTTTTCTACTGGGAAATTATATTCATCAGTGTCAATCACACAAACTCACCTCAAACTAGCCTAAGCAAAAAGGGACATTCATATGTTCCCAAATTGAAATGTCCAGAGGTTGATCTACAGGCAAGGCCAGATCCCAGACCTCAAATGCAGCGTTAGGGAATGTCTCTCCATCTGTCAGCTGCTTCTCTCTGTGTTACCTTGTTTTCTAAGTCCGGGTGGTTCCTGTTTGCATTGCGCTCACTGTTTGCTAACACAGCAAAAGTCCAAGGGTAGACCCCAGCCTAGCTTGGATCTCCTGTCTGCCTATATATCAGGAGTGAAAGGAAGGTTTAGTTCCCCCTCCCCGAACTATATGAAATGGATTGTGCATAGGAAAGAAGAGCCAATTTTCAAAAGAAGGGAGAGGGGAAAAGCATGTTAGGCCAACCAAAACCATAGCTACCACAGTACCTTACTAATGAAAAGCTTTAGCTCATTAACAGTTCACTCTGTATTTATTGAGTGACTACTCTATGCCATGTGGACCATCTCCTTTCTGTTCTACTCAAGAAAACTTAAGAGCGTGAGAATGATCTGATTGAAATTACCTTGGATTCTTTCTATTTATTTTTTAGGTAAATTATCTACATATTTCCATAATGAAACTGATTTTGGTCACTTTATTTGCAACATTCCTAATATCTGATTGTAACACACTATTTAGCAAATATTTATTTGTGCTGTCACTAAATTCCAAGCACAAAGAAAAGAGAGGATTTTACCTCCCACAGGATTGAAAATTGCTGTTTTAACAGAGGAAACTCCAGGTCTGAATTGGGGTAAAGATTGGCTACCCAGAATATAATCATCACTTTCTAGTTAAGATTGTGATTTTTTAAGAGCAAGAAACAAACCATTAATAAACCAGTCTTGCATTAGACATCTTGGCATTTAAATTGACTTTATGCAAATAAAATAAGCAAATTGAATTTTCAGATTTACTCGTCACACACTCTATAGATTCATTTCACATTCACATCTTTAAAACTGTAATAAGAAAAATTTCACCTCTTTATGTCTGCCATGTCTATTGCTGATGAATTCCATGACCAACTTGGATGACACTAAACTGAGAGAAATCACATCTCTTTGTCTCCATTTTATTGTGTGGTCTTTCTAGGGAGTTGGTTTTGTTTGTGTTTTCACTGAAGCATTCTGAAGTTACTACCCACTTCTACTACTTAGATGAAACTTATTTTTCCTGCATGGAAGTATCAAGGGGAAATGTTCATGCCCATGTCTCACATTACAAAAATAGAAGATGAAAGAGTTTTCACTTTATCCTGACCTGACTTTGAATATTTAGAGAAAATGCTCAATTTGTAGCTATAGCTGATGACACTACAATGTCATACTTCTCTATTTAACATTCAGCTTTGTTAATCAAGAAAACCACAGATTGGCTCTGTGCATGTTGATTAAATTGATTACAGCTGTAGGCCTTGATGGCCTTTTTTTCAAGTGTCTCTAATTAATCAGACAATGCTTGATTAGTTTTTTCTGCTTTGAAGAGATAATCTGACTTCCTTGAGAATTTTCCCCCCAAAATGATTCCTCTCCAATGAAAGGTAAAGGATAAGTGAGTCACTGTCTCATTTGCCATGAGGCTGAGAACTTTCACTTCTAGCAACTGAAAAAAAGAAATCCTTTTGAAAAGCAAATTAAAACATTAATATTTAAATTCTTTTATATACTCTCCCTCCAAGAATGAAAAAAAGTCTATATGTTCTCTGTGCACTTTGAACCCTCCTTCCCCTCCATTGTAGAGCATCTTCTACCTCTCCTGTTAAAACCATTCTTTGTCAAGTTGTGACATTCAATTGTCTGAACTCACATTGCAGATTTCAGCCCAGGTATCATTTTGAGGTTTTTGTTTTTTGTTTTTTTAAAGATTTATTTCTTTCTTTATTCTCCCTCCACCCCCCTCCCCCCAGTTGTTTTGTGCTGCTGTCTGCTCTCTGTGTGTTCTTCTGTGTCTACTTGTCTTCTCTTTAGGTGGCACCGGGAACCAATCCTGGGACCTTCCGGAGTGGGAGAGAGGAGTTCAATCTCTTGCCACCACCTCAGCTCCCTGGTCTGCTGTGTCTCTTACCGTCTTTACTCTGTGTCTCTTTTTTTGTTGTGTCATCTTGCTGTACCAGCTCTCTGCTTGGGCCAGCTCGCCACTCAGGCCAGCTTGCCTTTCACCAGGTGGCCCCGGGAATTGAACCCTGCAGCTCCTATATGGTAGACAGGAGCCCAATTGCTTGAGCCACATCTGTTTCCCATCATTTTGTTTTAATAACCAGGCTCACAAATGATGTATTAAAACAAAGAGCCAGCTCCAGGTTGGCAGAGCCACCAGCATTCATGTGGGTGAGCCAGAGGGTGGGTGAGTTTGCCTTTTTTGTGGCGAGGGTGAAAGGCGAACTCAAGACCCAGAATCCTGCACCGCACTTGGAGCCATGCTGAGGGGCTTCGCATCAAGCCTGCATGTGCTTGGGACTCTGCATGGTCCATGGAAAGTCGAGCGCCAACCAGGGTCATTTTTTCCGAGGAAGTCATTCAGAAGGACCATTCTCTACCCAAACCCAGCTGGAGCAAAGACATAAAGCTCCTCTTTGACAAGTTCATGAAATGTGAAGACAGCTCCTGGGAACGTTTGCCTTCATATAAGTTTACCTCTAGCCCAAGGATTAATGACGTGAAAATCTATTTTTCTGACTCAAAGTTTTTGGAAGGAAAACAAAGGTCACAGGCCCAACTCTTCACCAGAACCCTTGAGGATGGCTTAGGCTTTGAATACATGATGTTCTATAATAAGGATGAGGAAAGAATGGTTTGCTTGTTTGAAGGAGGCCCATACCTGCAAGGAGCACCTGGGTAAGAATGCTCACCTAGAAATGTGAATCTTATCTTTATCTTGTAGCACCCCTCTCCATATCAATGCACTATAATGAAAGCAATAGAGATGTAGTTGTATATTTATTGACATGGGAAGATGTTTATAATATATTATTAAATGAAAAAAAGCATAGGACATGGTATTAGAGTGTACTATGAAAGAATATCATTAAAATGTTAACAGTGGTTGTCACTAGATTTAAGATTATGGGTCTTACAGTTACTTTCTTTTCTTTTTTCTTCTGCTTATCTGCATTTCCTAAATTTTCAAAAATGAATGTATGTAGTTTATTAAAAACATAAGTTTTCAAATTTTAGCTTTTTGCTTGCTTGTGATCTGATTACCTTTAAGTTCCAGATTTATTACAAATGCATAAGACTACACGATTATGCTCTGAACAAAATTAATTTGGGGGAAGCAGATGTGGCTCAAGCGATTGAGCTCCCGCCTACCACATGGGAGGTCCTAGGTTTGGTTCCCAGTGCCTCCTGGAGAAGACGAGCAAGACAGCGAGCTGACGTGACAGGCAGGCATGGCGAGCTGGCACAACAAGATGACGCAACAAGGAGACACAGAGGAAAGACAATGAGAGACACAACAAAGGAGGTAGCTGAGGTGGCTCAAGTGATTGAGCGCTTCTCCAACATGGAAGGTCCCATGTTTGGTTCCCAGTGTCTCCTAAAGAGAAGACAAAGCAGACACAGAGAGTACACAGCAAATAGACACAGAGAGCAGACAGTGAACATAAAATGGGGGGGGGGGCGTGAATAAATAAATAAAATAAAACTTTGAAAAAAAAAGAAAAGGCCACTACCTTTTTTTTTTTTTTGGCCACATCTGTAACATTAGATAAAGCAGCTGTTATTTATGCAAATGAAAACCTGACAACTTCCAGGAACATCACCAACATTGTTCAAGGCCCAAAATGTTCTACTTGATTCATTGAAGTTCGTATTCCCAATGGAGACGGCTGCTAAGATCAACTCAGACGGTGCACGTTGGCATGAGGAGGGAAGCCCATTTTCTCCTCTTCTTGTCCATTGTTTGAGGGACCAGTCTAACACCTGTTTCCAGTAAACACTTGTCACCTAAAGCACCTTTTAGATTTGTTGAAGCTGTATTTCAGAAGGATTTTCTTGTAGATCTCTTGTCAGATTGGAAGCTCCTCAAAAGAGGGATTATGCCTTTAAAAAAGAAAGTAGGGGAAGCAGATGTAGCTCAAGAGGTTAAATGCTTGCTTCCCATGTATGAGGTCCCGGGTTTGATCCCCTGTACCTCCTAAAAACAAAACAAATGAAAAAACCAACTCTCGTTGGGACGCGGATATAGCTCAGTGATTGGGTGCCTGCTTCCCTTGTATGAGGTCCTGGGTTCAATCCCTGGTACGTCCTGAAAAAAAAAAAATAGTAAAAAAAAAATCAACCAGTGTTGAAGCCACATTTCTATTCCCAGAAGTGAAAGCAGTAAACAGTTTCTTGGGCATCCTTCAGAAACTTTCTATGCATGTACTAGAAAAACTAGGCTATGGCTTGCTTTTTGAATTTTTACTGAAAAGATCTTGGGCATCTTTCTGAATTTGCACATATCAGTCGAACACATTCTTCATGAGCTGCCAGATATTATTTCATTGTTTGGAAGTATCATAATTTATTCAGCCATTCCTTTGTTGATGAGTATTTAGATGGTTTGCAGCTTTTTGTAACTCTAAGCAATGCTGCAATAAACATTCTCATGCAGGAAGTGGATGTGGCTCAAGTGATTAGGCTCTCGTCTACCACATGGGAGGTCCAAGATTTGATTCCCTGGAGATAAATCTTTAAAAAAATAAAATAAACATTCTCATGTGCATATCTTTGTGAGCTTGGGCAAGAATGTGTTTACCATATATTTCTAGCAGTGGAATTATTTGGTCAAAAGGTAATTTTAATAGATACTACCAAATTGTTCACCAATTTCCACTCCTACCAGCAGTGTATGAGGGTCCCTTTCTCCCTAATCTCATCTACACTATTTCATCAAACTTTAGATCTTTTGCCAAGCCTCTCTGTGTCAATGGAATCTCGTTCTTTAAACTTATATATTCTTTAATTATATACAATGTCAAACATCTTTCCATATGTTGGGGACATTTTTTCTTCATATCTTTGCCTACTTTTCTGGGACCATGCCTTGTATTTGTTCAGTATTCCCATGTTCAGCACAGTATTGGACATATAGGCACTCAATAACTATTTAAATTTAATTTGGATAGTCGACACACAGAATCTAAAATATTCCTTATTAGAATGTAAGATCCTTGAGGCAAACTACCACCACTAGAGATCTTCTTTCTCAACGTGACAAAAATAACATGTCAACCCAGGAGATTTCTGTGCGTTACAGCCATATTTTGATATAATGGGAAATGGATGTTGTCAAGGCAGAGAAGTTTTGTCTTCCTCAAATTTCATAACATATGTACTGGATTTCCAGAATAACATCACTGTTTCTTGCCTGGATGATACAGTAACAAGCTCCCAACTGCTCATCCTGACCACTCTCTTATTCCCCATCAATCCAGTCTCCACACAACTGCCAGGATTTGTGCTTTGAGAGTTAAATTATCTACCAGTTCTAATGGTTAGTGTCTAGAAAATGGTTCCAAGATGTTGTCTTTACTGTTTTTTTAACCTAAGGGAATAAACTGCCAAGCAGGAATGATATTCAGTTCTGCAGAGAATGTATGAACTACATGTAATAAAGTAGAGAGCGGTTATTGTTTTATTTGATTCCTTTGTGCACTTGGAGGAAGGTGGGTCCTCTCTGTTTCATAGATTTTCTGACAAAGATATGGGCAGGGAAGATGATTTTGTAAAGTCCAGAAGAAAGAGTATGATGTCCCATTTATATGAGTTTTTGTTTTGTATCTTCGAAAAACCTGGATTGATTAATCCAATGTGTTTCCCAACTTGAAAGACACTGTCCTATTTTGGATGTCACCATAATGTAAACGTCCTCTAGGAGCACTTTTAGGAGGGGAGGAGGAAAAAATGTCTGTGAAGAATAATTCTCATTGTACTATTCTCAACCAGCTCCCTCTTCAGACTCCTGTTATTCCTCCCACTGCTCACAGGGTATGTCCTCCCTGATATTTTCTATGCCAGATCTTCAGAGAAGCATCCATTCTCCCATTTTTTTGCTATCACCTGTATGTCTTTCTCCTGTAACCCTGCCCTTCTTACATGTATTCATTCACTCATTCAACAAACATTTGAGCATCTAATATGTGCCAAGCCCAAGGTGAAGAAGATAGACATGGTTGCCTGCCTTACGGAGCTTGTGTGAGACATCTTCTCTTACCCTTCCAGATCGACTCTGCCCCCTTCCCTATCCTGATCTCTGCCCCTAAGAGGCAGATCAATGTGAACTGCATCATCTTGCCCTCTGGTATGATTCAGCCAATGGAAACAGCTCCTCTCAGGGAGGCCCTTTCTCCATGGCTTTTGTTTTCTGGGTACTGGACACTGATCCTTCCTTGTCCCTTCCAGCTTATGGGTTAGCAACAGCCATGGAATTCTGTGCTATCCCTTGTGATTCCCCTACATCTTGGTAATAATGTCTTTCTTAAACCCTCCTGTTGTCATTCTAATTTGAGTATGCCAAATGTTTACTGCTAGGACACTGACTAATACAGAACCTGTGGTAAACTTGGAGGTCAGACAGGATTTCTCTGAAAGATTATGATTTGAGCCAAAAATGAAAAATAAAGAAAATAAACAAGGCCATTGTTTTAGTTTGCTAAAAGCTTCTGGGAGCAATATGGGTTGGCTTTCATAATGGGAATTTACTAAGTTAAAAGCTTACAGTGAAATGTCCAAATTAAGGCATCATCAGAAATGCTGTCTCACCAAAGGTCAGCGGCTGCTGATGCTGGACACCCTGTGTCATCCCTCACTGAAGTAATACAATCAAAGAGGCCCATACCCACAAGAATGGATTAGCTTCAAGAACATGATCTTTTCTGGGATCCACAAAAAGTTTCAAACTGTCACAGCCATTGTGAGAAAAGAGTCTAAGGATGTGGCTTTCCTTCTGAAACCTGGGCATAGTGTGGTAGTGACAGTGAGGGAAAGATACAAAAAAGTGGAAATACAAATGACCAAAAAAAATATGAAAAGATGTTCACCACCAGCAGTTGTTAGGGAAATGCAGATGAAAACTGCAATGAGATCTCATCTCATACCATACAGAATGTCCATTATTGGAAAAATAACAGAAAATTACAACTGCTGGAGAGGATGTGGAGGAATAGGAACACTCCTTCACTCTTGGTGGGAGTGTAAAATGATGCAGCCTCTGTGGAAGATGATTGGGCATTTCCTCAAAAAACTAAATATAAAACTTCCTTATGATCTGGAAATCCCAGTACTGGGAATATATTCAGAAGAACTGAAAGCAAGGACATGAACCGATATTTGCACACTGATGTTCATAGTGGCATTATTCACAATTGCTAATAGATGGGAACAACCTAAGTGTCC
This sequence comes from Tolypeutes matacus, assembly GCA_026826555.1. Taxonomy (NCBI): domain Eukaryota; kingdom Metazoa; phylum Chordata; class Mammalia; order Cingulata; family Chlamyphoridae; genus Tolypeutes; species Tolypeutes matacus. The sequence goes on from JAKSZT010053825.1 coordinate 18,765,191, forward strand.
ATCAACCAGTGAATGGATAAACAAGATGTGGTCTATTCATACATTGGAAAAATATTCAGCTTTAAGAAGAAATCAATTGGGGAAGCACATGACAACATGGAGGAACCTTGAAGATATTATGTTGAGTGAAATAAGCCATTGTAATTAAATATGAACTAATTACAATGAGAAGACTTACGGAGTTGGACTATGAAGTGTAGATTGATGGGCGATGGAATGTGGGATGAGAAGGGGGAGATGATACTGGATGTATGTATAATGTTTTAATAAGGTCAAATGTAAATATGTGGTAATGGATGGACCACATATGGTAACACATTATAAATGTAACAAACACTGTTGATTTATAGATGTGATTGTGGCTGAAACATATAGTCTATGAAGATTCATGTTAGTTGGAGGACAGCTGGAGGATAATAAAGGGAATGTATAACAATGATTTTGGCAGTAGATGAGGATTGTAGTTAATATAAGTACAGGAATGTTCTTCTACCATAAGGTGTTAAGAATGTGGTGATACATGGGGAAAACATAACTACTGTGATTTATAGACTGTAGTTAACAACAGCATTGTAATGTTTTTGCAGCAAAAAGAAAGTTGGTTCTATATTAATGCTAAAGATTAAGCAAAAAAGAATTTGGGGTTTGGTTTTATAAGATATAAATATGATTAAGCATTCTTTTCTCTTCATTTTTTTCCTTAATAAGGAGACCTTGACTCTGTCATTTAGCTAGTCTGTGTTCATCTGTGTATCTTTCTGAACACTACAGGAACAATTGAGTTAGTAGTTGGAATTAGATGAGCTAAAAGTGCCTGGACAGTACTTTTTAGGAGTAATGCTGCCTTTTTCTGTTATTTTATTTTTTTGAATTTGAAATAAAGTTATATTGAAAAAAAAAAAAAGACATAATCCAGTGCCCGGACCTGGTAGAAAAGACTGTTTCAGGGAGAAGAAGGGATATTCAGACACCTGTAAACAGGGGAATTCTTAAGGCCAAGAGTCCCCTCCCAGGACAAGACATGTGCTCAGAAAAACTGGAGAGGATCCTGCACTTTCACCTTGGACTGTTCCTCAGATTCATTGGTAGGGGGGCTTAGCTCTGAAGGAGAACACTAGACAACACACAGCCCATCTGCAAAGACTGTGAAAGGTGTTTTTTGTTTCTTTGGGTGGTTGTTTCGTTAGTTCCTGGCAATCAAGGAAATTTCTGTCATATCACTAGCTGGATACAAACATAATAAACAGACACCTCAAGAACTAAATTCCAGAGTTAACTCTTTAAAATATTAAAATGTACAGTGTGCAACAAAAGATTACAAGACATATAAAGAAACAAGAAACTTTGACCTATCCAAAGGAACAAAATAAAGCATCAGGAACCATCAAAAAAGAAAACCAGACTTTGGATATACCAGACAAAGACTTTTAACAAATGGTGTCAAATATGCTCAAAGAGTTAAAGGAAAACACAGAAATGAACTAGAGGATATCAGGAAAATGTGATATAAACAAAATAAGAGTTTCCAAAAGGAGAAATTATAAAAAGGAACCAAATACAATTACTGGAGTAGAAGACCACAATAACTGAAATGAAAAATGCCCCCAGAGAGCTGCCCTCAACAGCAGTTTGGAGCTAGCAGAAGAAAGAATTAGGGAACTCAAAGATAAGACTATTGAAATTCAGTTGGAGGAGAAAAAAGAACAAAGAATAAAGAAAAGTGAATGAGCCTAAGAGACCTGTGGGACACCATCAAACATACTAACATACCATTATAGGAGACCCAAAGGAGAAGATAGAAAGGGGCAAGAGGAATATTCAAAGAAATAATGGCTGAAAACTTCCAAAATTTAACAAAAGCCATGAATATAAACATCCAAGAATCCCAAAAAAACCCTAACAGGGTAAACCCAAAGAGATCCATGCCCATACATATTATAATCAAACTGTCAAATGCCAGAGACAAAGAAAGAATCCTGAAAGCCGTGAGAAGCACCATGTCATGTACAAGGGAGCCTTAATAAGAGTAAGTTTCAATTTCTCATTAGAAACCATGAAGGCAAGAAGGCAATGGGACAACATATTTAAAGCACTGAGAGAAAATAATTGCCAACCAAGAGTTTTGCATCCAGCAAAACTCTTTCAAAAATGAGGGAGAGATTAAGATATTCCCAGATAAATAAACGCTGAGGTAGTTCATCACCACTAGACCTACCCTACAAGCATGTTAAAGGGAATCCTCCATTTTGAAAGGAAAGTACACAAGACAATAGATTAAAGCAGCATAACTGGTAGGGTAAAGGTAACTACACAGGTAATACCATGAACACCACACTATTGTATTTTGGTTTGGAACTCCACTTTTTACTTCTTACAGGATCTAAAATACAATGTATAAGAAGTAATGATAAATCTGTGGTTTTAGACACACAATGTATAATGATGTAATTTGTAACTAGAACAAAATAAAGGTTGGGGAATGGGGGATATAGGAGCATAACTTCAGTGTACTATTAAAGTTAAGTTGATACCAAGTCAAATGAGATGTGATAGATTTAGGATGTTAAATTTAAGCCTGATGGTAACCACAAAGAAAATATCTGAAAATCATACACAGAAGAAAATGAGAAGGGACTCAAAAGGGTTCACTACAAAAGCAACTAAATATAAAAGTAAGCAGTAATGGAAGACTTCAGGGACAAAAAAAAAACAATATGACTTACAAGAACCAAGTAGCAAAGTAGCAGAAGAAAGTTCTGCTTTATCAGTAGTTACTTTAAATGTAAATGGATTAAACCATCCAGTCAAAAGGCAGAGATTGTCAGAATGAATTAAAACAAAAAAACATGATTCAACTCTATGCTATTTACAAGAGACTCACCTTTAATTAAAAGACACACAATTAGGTTGAAAGTGAAAGGATGGGGAAAAAAATATTCCATACAAACAGTAACCAAAAAAGAGTTAAGGTAGCTATATTACTATCAGATAAAATAGACTGTAGGTCAAATCCTGTTACAAGGGACAAAGAAGGACACTATATAGAGAGTTAGATAAAAGGTCAATTCATCAAGAAGATATAACAACTTTAGGTGTATATGCAACTAATGGCAGAGCCCCAAAATATATGATGCAAATATTGACAGATTTGATGGGAAAAATAGACAGTTATACATTAGTAGTAGGAGAATTCAATGATAGATAAAACATCCAGAGAGAAGATCGATAAGGAAATAGAAGACTTGAGTACTATAAACCACCTAGACCTAAATGACATATACAAATCACTTCACCCAAAAATATCACAATACACATTCTTCTCAGGTACACATGAATCATTCTCTAGAATCAACCATATGTTCAGTCACAAAACAAATATCAATAAATTAAAAATGTTGAAATCACACAAAATAACTTCTCTGACCACAATGGAATGAAGCTAGAAATCAAGAACAGGAAAATTCACAAATATGTGGAAAGTAAGCAGCAACCAATGGGCCAAAGAAGAAATCACAAGAGAAATTAGGAAATGCCTTTCAATGAATGAAAATGAAAATACAACATACCAAAACTATGAAATGCAGTGAAGGCAGCACACAGAGAGGAATTTATAGCTATAAATGCCTATATTATAAATAAAAAAAGATCCCAAATCAATAACCTTACTTCACACATGGAGGAACTAGACAAAGAAGAGCAAACTAAACCTTAAGTTACTAGGAAGGAAGAAATAAAGACTAGAGCAGAGATAAATGAAATTAAAACATAGAACACAGCTGAGAATCAATGAAAAAAAAAAGTTGGTACTTTGAAAAGATAAATAAATCTGACAAACTTTTACCTAAATTGACAGAGAAAAAAAGAGAGAAGACACAAATAACTAAAATTCAAAATTATAGGGGGGAGACATCACTATTGATCTTGCAGGAATTAAAAGGATTTTAAGATAATACTACAAACAATTGTATGACAATGAATTAGATAATATAGAGGAAAAGGACAAATTCCTAGAAACCCACAAATTACCTAAAGAAATAGAAGACCTCAACAGACCACATACAAGTAAAGAGATTGAGTGCAGCAGATTGAGTTATTTACCCCAGTTTAAAACAAAACAAAAAATATGTTCTTAATCTTAATTCCATTCCTGTGAGTATTAACCCATTGTAAATAGGACCTTTTGAAGATGTTATTTTTAGTGAAGATGTGACCAACTGAATTGGGATATATCTTAATCCTATTACTGGAGGCCTTATGAAAAAGGAAGTCATGGGAGGAACCCAGAAGAAAAAAGGAGAGGACATTGCCATGTGACAGCAAAGCCAAGGAACCCAAGGATTGCCAGCCTGCCAGAATGTTACTGATCCTAGGAAAAAGCAAGCCTTCTAGCCTCTGAAACTGTGAGACAATGAATTCCTGTTGTTAAGCCAGTTCATTGTGTGTTGTCAGAGCAGCCTGGAGGATTGAAGGGAAAACCATGTGATCATCTCAGTTGATGTAGAAAAAGGCATTTGACAAAATCCAACACCTTTTCTTGAAAAATACACTCAGAAAACTAGAAATAGAAGGGAACATCCACAACATGATAATAGGCATATGTGAAAAACCCACAGCTAACATCAAACTCAACAGTGAAAGATGGAAAGTTTTACCCCTAAGATCAGAAACAAGGCAAGGATGCCCGTTTTCACCACTGCTCTTCAACATTGTACTGGAAGTTCCAGCCAGAGAAATTAGACAAGAAAAAGAAATAAAAAGCATCTAAATTAGAAAAGAAAAAGTAAAATTCTCCTTTTTGCAGATGACATGATCCTATATATAGAAAATATGAAAAAAAATCTACAACAAAGCTACTAAAGCTAACAAATGAATTCAGCAAATTGGCAGGGTATGAGATAAACACAAAAAAATCAGTGATAATTCTATACAATAGTAATGAATCTCAAAAGGAAACCAAGAAAAACTTCTACTTATAATAGCAACTAAAAGAATAAAATATCTAGGAATAAATTTAACCAGGTATATAAAGGAATTGTACACAGAAAGAAAGAAAGAAAAAAAAAACATTACTGAAAGAAAGAAGTCCTAAATAAGTGGAAGGACCTCTGTGTTCATGGATTGGAAGACTAAATATTGTTAAGATGACAGTTCTACTCAAAGTTATTTACAGAGTCAATGCAATGACAGTCAAAATTCCAAGAGCCTTCTTGGCAGAAATGTAAAAGCCAATCATTAAATTTATATGGAAAAGGAAGGGGCCCTGAATAGCCAAAACCATCTTGATAAAGAACAAAGTTGGCAGGCTCATACTTCGTGATTTCAAACTTAATTCAAAGCCACAATAATCAAAACAGTGTGAAACTGGCACAAGGACAGACATATTGACCAGTGGAATAGAACTGAAACTTCAGAAATAAACCCTCACATCTATGCTCAGTTGATATTTAACATGGTTGCCAAGTCCACTAAATAGGGAAAGAACAGTCTATTTAACAAATAGGGCTGGGAAAACTGGATATCCACATGCAAAAAAAATGAAAATAGACCTCTGTCTCACACCATATACAAAAATTATTCAAATGGATCAAAGACCTAAATATAAGAAATAAGACACTAAAACTCCTAGAAGAAAACATAGGGGAATATCTTCAGGGCCTTGTATTAGGCAATGGATTCTTAGACTTTACACAAAAAGCACAAGCAACAAAAGAAAAATATATATAAATTGTGTTTCATCAAAATTAAAAACTTATGTGCATCCAAGAACATTATCAAGTAAATGAAAAGACAACCTACAGAATGGGAGAAAATAGTTCAAAAACCTATATCTGATAAGGGTTTAATATCCAGAATATATAAAGAACTCCTATCACTCAACAGCAAAAGACAACACAAGTAAAAGATGAGCAAGGGACTTGAATAGACATTTCTTTAAAGAAGATTTACAAATGACCTATAAGCACGTGAAAAGATGCTCAAAATCATGAGCCATTAGGGAAATGCAAGTTAAAACCACAATGAGCTACCCACTTAACACCCACTAGAATGACTGTTATTTAAAAACGGAAAATAAGTGTTGGTGAGGATTTGGAGAAATAGGAACCCTTGTACATTTTTGGGAGGAATGTAAAATGGTGCAGCTGCTATGGAAAAGAGTAGCTATTCCTCAGAAAGTTAATATAGACTTACCATATCACCCAGGAATCTCACTTTTAGGTGTATACCCAAAATAATTGAAAGCAGGAACTTGAACACATATTGGCACACCAATGTTCATAACAGCATTATTTACAATAGCCAAAAGATGGGTACAATCCAAATATCCATCAAAGGATGAATGGTATATACTTACAATGGAATATTATTCAGCCATAGAAAGGAATAGAGTTCTGATGCATGCTACAATATGGATGAACTTTGAAGACATCATGTTGAATGAAATAAGCCACACACAAAAAGACATATACTGTATGTATGCACTTATATGAAATAATTAGAATAGACAAATTCAAAGAGTCATAAATTAAAATACAGGTTACCAGGGCAGGAATAGAGGTAGGAAAGGGGGAGCTAGTACTTAATGGTTTCCATCACTTTTGGGGTGATGGAAAAGTTTTGGTAATGGATGGTATTGATGGTAGCACAACATTATGGATGTGATTAATGCCACTGAATTGTATGCTAAAGGGTGGTTGAGATGGCAAATTTTATGTTTTATATATATATAACCACAATAAATTTTTTTAAAGCCATAGAATGGTACAACACCAAGATGAACCCTAATGAAAATGATGTACTTTAGTTAATAATGCAATAATTTTGGTTCATCAGTTGTAACAAAGCTACTATACTAATGCAAAATGTTAATAAGAACAATTTAGGGGGAGAATATGTATGGGAACATTCTGCATGATTTTTCTCTAAACCTACAAGTGCTCTAAAAATTTTAATTAAAAAAAATACACTGGAGAGATATTTAAGGACCAGACTATACAAGGTCTGGTTTGGATTTTATCCTAAGAACAAGGAAAACTTTGATAACTTTGAATAGGTCACTCTCAATTGGATTAGAAGGAATCCAGATTGGATGGGGGAGAGCAGGGGAGTGGCACAAATGAGAGATGATTGAAGTATAGACTAGATGGTAACAGTGGGTTTGAAAATGTGTTAGCATATTCAGGAACTAAGGCTAGGCTTGGTAATGGTTCCTTAAATATTTCCAGCACATCTTCACATGGAGAAACTACCAAAACCTCAGATTTACCGTGTGTTAAATTGAACTCTTACTCACATCATCCCAAACTCATTTCCTTACCCCAATTTCCCAATTCATTCAGTGGCACTAACACTGTTCCAATTCCCCAGAATCCATACTCCAATCTCCCTCATTCTCTCTGCAGACTAACTTCCTCCATGTGACAGGGAAGGTGGTCATTAGTAGCATGTGAGTTTTACTTCTTTGGGCTTCCATCTTCAATCTGGCACTGACTCTTTTTCAGATCCACTTTGAGAAGTTCCAGGGAAACACTATGATGGACCCAGACTGGGTCAGGTACCCACCTCTGGGCCAACCAGCTGAGGTTGTGGGCTCATGTAGGAACATAGTGAACCCCAGAAAGCTGTGTGTTAGAGGTGGCTGGTCCAAAGGAGAAGGGGGAGAAAGGAGTTCTGGACAGACAATCTCTCAGCTCTCTCCTACTGTGTCTCAAAGGGAGATTAGAATTGTTCCTTGGAAGCCCCAAGCTATAAAGGTAGGAGAAACAGGGGGAGGTAAAAAGAAAACAGATTTTTGCCTCAGCATAAGAAACAACTTTTTAACATTTAAAGCTATTTGCAGTAGTAGGTACACAGTTACTCTTGGTAATCAAGTATAGATTCGTTAATCACGTGGTGGGGATGTTGTAGAAGTGATTCAAAAATTAGATGAGAGTTGGAATAGATAGGCTTTACAGTTTTTTCCAAAACTGAGAATCTTGTCAGAGACTTCCTATGGAAAACAAACCAAAATAAAACAACAATAGCTTCTTAATCCTAATTCCAACCCATTTTAAGAGATACACTGAAAACCTCCCAACTTTTACTTTGAGCTACCAACTTCTATTTTGAGTTTCCATCTTCAAACATAAGATGAATCCTGTGAAGAAATGCTATTGAGACCCCGTTTTGTATGTTTAAATTAGAAAAAAATAGAAACATATTTTCTTAGTCTTTTATGCTAATAAATACATTTTTGAACCACATTCTGTTTTCTGAAGCAGAAAATTAATTTTTTTTTGTCTCAGCAATAAAGAAGCAGGTGTCTATCCCCAGACTCACCCCAGATTGTATGTGTACCAAGCAGGTAATAAGAAAACAATAGCATGTTCCTAACCAGTAGAGAAAAGTCAAGATGGAAGAAAAATGCACAGTGGGTTGCAATGGCAGCATTATTTACTGTTATGGAAACTGGGGCTGACAAGGGACTCTTTCAATAGTCGTACACTCAATAAATATAGAGGGAGTGCCTACTCTGAACCAGGCACTCTGTTAGGAGCTGGTTAGCGTTAAATGGGGCAGAGCTATGTTAATCAAATGAGCAAATAAACGAGGATGTAATTATGAGCTTGAGACAAGAGCTATTAATGAGAAGATCACAGTTTTTCTATGAGAAGGAGTAACAGAGGAACCTGAGTTAGACTGGGGAGGGGAGCGTCAGGGAAGACTCCCTGAGAGTATAATGCTTGAGCAGAAATCTGAAGGTCAGGTATAAGCTCACCAGGCCAAGGGAGAGTTGGTGCACAGGAGGAGACAATGGTCTGGACAAGAAGGCACAGCTGGGCAAAGGTCCTGCCGTACTCCAGGAACTGAGAAAAGTCCAGTGTGGCTGGAACACAGTGAGTGAGAGGGAGCGTAGTGCACCATGAGATTGGAGAAAGACTTGGAACTAGTCTGTGCAAAGCCTCGATGGCCCAGGTAAAGATTTTGGTCTGACTCCCAAGTATGATGGCTTCCCATGTTGGAGGATTTTAAGCAAGAGAGTGATGTAATCAAATTAGTGTTTTGGCTATAGTGTGGGGAACAGAGGGGAAATAAAGCCAGAATGAGTGCATCCAAGGGGTCAATTAAGAACTTTTGCTACAGAGAATGCAAGGCAAGATGGTTGCTTGGACTTGGGTGGTGAAAGTAGAGATGGTGAGAGGTAGGTGGATTCAAGAGGTATTTAGAAAGAAAATGGACAGGAATTTTTATAAGGGCCTTGAGAATTTTCCACTTCACAAGTCTTTCCTTCCTCTTAAGGCAGGAGTCATCATACTACAGCCTATGGGCCAAATCCTGCCCACTGCCTGTTTCTATAAATAAAATTTTATTGGAGCACAGCCAGACTCATTCATTTACATATGGTGTATGGGTGCTTTTGTGTACAACAGCAGACTTGAGGAGTTGCAACAGAAACCTTATGGCTGGTAAAACCCAACATATTTACTATCTGGCCCTTTACAGGAAAAGTTCACCAACCGTGGATTTTACACTATTTGAAATGTCATCTCCATGATATTCCATGGTAAAGAAGTTCTAGTTTGGGGCCAGGAGTCCATGAAGGGGCTCCAGAAAATCTCGGACTTCCTGAAATTGGTAGCAAAAGTTGGCATTTTTCTGGGAAAATAGTCTTTTCACCAGCTTTTAAAAAGAATCTGTGGGGAAGCGGCTGTGGCTCAATCAGTGGGGCTCCCGTTTACCATATGGGAGGCCCCGGGTTCGGTTCCCGGGGCCTCCTGGTGAAGGCAAGCCCGCCTGCACGGCGTGGTTAGCTGACCCAGCGAGCACAAGCAGCAAGGGGGGGATAAATGAATAAATAAATAAAATCTTAAAAAAAAAAAAAGAATCTGTGATCCCCCAAAAGTGGGATATTTCCCCATCCCTCTCCCTAATCTGTTTAAAACCCAAACTTCTTTTGGTGAATAAGAAATGTACACATTGGGAAGCGGCTGTGGCTCAATCAGTAGGGCTCCCGTTTACCATATGGGAGGTCCCGGGTTCGGTTCCCGGGGCCTCCTGGTGAAGGCAAGCCCGCCCGCACGGCGTGGTTGGCTGACCCAGTGAGCACAAGCAGCAAGGGGGGGATAAATGAATAAATAAATAATAAAATCTTTAAAAAAAAAAAAAAAAAAAAAAAAAAAAAAAAAAGCTTAAAAAAAAAAAAAAAAAAAAAAAAAAAAAAAAGAAATGTACACTGGTGTTGAATGATAAACATCATTAAGTATTGGATATACATCACTTTGAATGGCTAAATATTTAATATAAGAGCTCCTGTGATAAGTATTTTATTGCATGGATTCCTCTGACCTAGAACTATATAATAGCAGGTGGCTCAGTGCTGAAAATGAGAGCAGTATAATAATTATTGATATGTTTTAGATTGGTCTAATAATTACTTCTCCAAATAAATATTTAAATACATAAAAGATTATAGATAGTATAGCAGTTTGGCATTGTTTGTAAATTCCAAAAATAGTTATTGGATTATATTTGTAAACTGGTCTATCAGAGGTATCACTTTTAATTGATTAAATTATGATTAGGACTTTGATTGGACCACATCAGTAGGGCATTGAGTCCCTGCCCCTTGGTGGATGGGGACTCACAGATAAAAGACATAGCAAAGGACAGAGTTGGAGTTCTGATGCTGAGTTTTGACCTGGAGCCCGGGAAGTGAACACACAGGAGATTACAGAGGAATAGAGACGGCTCCTTAGACATGACAGAAGCCCCAGGGAGAGAGACAGAGCCGTTCACCTGATAGTCTACAGCTGCCCTTGTGGAGAGAGCACAGCAGCTGAGCCCAGAGAGAAACGGAGCCCCAGGAAGAGAGGAACCCAAGAAGCCTGAACTCTTGGCAGATGTCGGCAGCCATCTTGCTCCAACACATGACAACAGACTTTGGTGAGGGAAGTAACTTATGCTTTATGGCCTGGTAACTGTAAGCTTCTACCCCAAATAAATACCCTTTATAAAAGCCAACAGGATTTCTGGTATTTTGCATCAGCACCCCTTTTGGCTAATACACATAGCTTCACTGCAAAGGATTTCCTTCAAGGGAATGAATGGATAAGCTGGTCACCCTACAGCAGCCCATGTGTAAAGCCCATATTCTGTTGACATTTTCTATTGGCTAAAATGTTTCCTCACACTATGAGCTCCTTGAGGGCAGGAACCAAGAATAATTTATCTTGCATCCCCAAGATCTGACACACCGGAGTTCAGAAAATGGTTATTGTATAAGTGAAGATTAACTTAGCTGTTCTCATATAATGTATTTATATATGTGTGTATATGTGTATGCACATATAAAGTTTTTATAGGGAATACATTAATGAAATAATATATAATTGTCTTGTGAACAAGCTCTTGTTTTTAAATGAAGGAACTATGCCATAGTCTATCTTAACTGAGGACATTTATCCTCAGTTATAAAAATATCTGATTCAGCTCTACACCAGTAAATGCTCACTGCCTCGCTTTAAAAATATGGCATGCAAGTTGAATGAAATCACCATGGTATTCTTGTTTGGCCAAAATTTTAATATTAGATCAATCTAGCCAATGTGAAAATTAGCAAGATAGTATTTATTCTTCATCTACTCTACATTTTTATATATGGTATTTAATGCAAATCCATTGTCTTGACTCTTGAACAAAACACATCTTCTGGTGATGGAACTTAACAGGTATAGGTGTGCCTAGAGTCCTTTCTCTCTAGTTTCCAGTGGAGAGGCAATGGTGGGAGGCCTGCCCCAGCCCAGGAGAGGAAGGAGGAGGAAGAGGAAGCACCTGAGTGTGCTCAGAGAGCAGTCCTAACTGAAAAGAATGTTTATCTGCCAAAGCAGCTTGAGGCTCAAAACAGGTGGGTAGAGACAGTCCTTGGGAGAAGGGGATTATGGCCAAAGCTAAAGAAACCAGAGTATCAAGTCCAAAGGACAAAGCAAGTACAAAAATGGGGAAACAAAAAGCAAGAACAGATTCTGGGACACAGGTAGCTGGAGTAAGAATCAGGCCCACGAAACGGTTTAGAATTAAAACTGGGAATGACGTGTTGTAAGTTAGCCTGACCCAGAACTCCACATTCTTTGGCTGTTTGCTGATAACAGCTGGAGAAGTTATGGAGGTTTAAAGTTGTTGGTCAAGATTCAAGACAATGGATTTGCATTAAATACTACATATAAAAATGTAAACATGAAAGACACAGACCATCGACTGCACACTTCTGTTTATTAACAAGTCACCAAAAAAATAAGAATGTTCTTGAAAAACTGATAATATAAATTTATATCAAGTAAAATAAACAAGCAAAAAATGTCACCAGCAGCAAGGTGAGAAAAATGTTATAACCTGAAGCATTATTTCTTCAAGAGATGGAGCAGTTCCAGATATATAAATTTGGACAATACTAAATAATCCTCCTCTTGGAATAATCATGGTCTTTTAAAGACTGAAAAGATCTGCAAGAAATAGTCCTCATTGATTTTGTTCAGCCCAATGTCATCCATATTTTAGTTAACATGGAACTTTTTTTCAAAAATATACTTTGCAAATGCTTACTTAGTAAATAGCCAGATACATGAGTTGCTTTGATTAAACATTTCTTAATTGTATAAAACCTTCTAAATCTAAGATAAAATAGCATCATATCAAGATAATTCTGTAGTCATTTTAAAAAGATAAAATTAGATGCACTACACCAGAATAAACTCCGAATGGATCAGAGTCTAAATGTAAAAAATGCAACCATTCTAGTAAGGAACTAGAAGGATACATGGATATATTTCTATAGAAGCTGGTTATAAGTAGGGAATGGCTTTCTATGACTCAAAATCCGTAGGCAATGAAAGAAAAAATTGATAAATTTGACAACATAAAATTAAAAAACAAAAACAAACAAAAAACACTTTTGCTTGGCAAAAGCACCATAAGCAAAGTTAAAAGACAAATGACAAAGTGGGGGAAAAAGAGGAAAATCCTGATAGAAAAAGGAGGAAAGACATCATATATACACACACACATGCATATACATATGAGCTAAATGGCCTTAAACATATGAAAAGACAGTCATCTTCTCTCATAATGAGAGCAAATGCAAATCAAAACTACTTTGAGATTCTAGTTCTCACCTTGCAGATTGGCAAACATTAAAATGGGAACACATTCTTGTACCATGGCTGTAGGGAAGCCAGTTCTCTCATACATTGGTGGTGGAAGTGCAAATGGGTGCAACCTATGTGGAGGGGAAATTTGTCATATCTAGCAAAACCAAATATGCGTTTACCTTTTGTTCCAGACGTCCCACTTCTAGGAATTTACCTTAAAAATATACCTCCAAGAATACAAAAATAGATATGCAGGTTATTCATTGCAGCTTTGTTTATAATTGCAAAATATTAAAACTAGACCAAAGACAGGAAAGTGGTAAAATAAATGAGGATACGTGGTAGAGTACTGGGCACCTGTGAAAAAGATTGAGGAAGATCTGCGTGAACTGGTATAGAATAATTTCCAGGATATATTGTAAAGTGAAAAAAGGGAAAGAATAAAAAGGAATATAAAAGTAACTATAGTATGCTACCTTTTGCATAAGAAGGAAGAGGTTTGGGTTTTTTTGTATTATTATTTTATTTATTTTCTTATTGTTTTTATTTGTTTACTTTTTTGGCTTTGTTTTTGGGGTGGTTTTGGATTGCAGAAGGGTCACAACTGTGGCAGAGAAAGATCACTGGTGCTGGGTGTTAGTGAGGAGGGGATGTGTGGGGAGGGGTGCACCTGGGGCATATCTCTTTGGCATGTGAATATGTTTAAGTGGTCATGGGGTGCTGTCTGGGTGGGTTTAGACCCAACACAATAACCAAAAGGATGTTGAATTCCCATCCTGGGGAATACTGCTACATTCTCTAATAGAGCAGCAAAAATCCCCCAAGTACATGGGCAGTGCCTAGTGAAGGAGGACAGACCAATGTGCCAGGCTCTTGATACTGATGGTTGTACTTATGAACCTTATTCTTGTAAAATTGAAACTTAGCCTAGTATTAGATATTACCTAAGAGTTACCTCCTGAAAACCTCCTTGTTGCTCAAATGTGGCCTCTCTCTAAGCCAAACTCAGCATATAAATGCACTACCTTCCACCCGGTATGGGACATGACTCCCGGGGATGAGCCTCCCTAGTACCAAGGGATTATTACCAAGTGCCAGCTAACGATGCATCTGGAAAAAGACCTTGACAAAAAGGGGGAAATATTAAATACAAATGAGTTTTTATGGCTAAGAAATTTCAAAGAGAGTTGAAAGGTCATTGCAGAGGTTATACTTAATGCAAGTCTCAGCAGGATCTCATTGACTGGCACAGTAAACAACGCCTCAAACAGCAGGGCTCCTGAGAGCTCTAGAGACATCTAGACACTATAGGCAGGGCAGACAAGTTCAAGAATTTGGCACCCTGTCAGTGGGCTTTACTTTGGAATATATGCTCCCCAATGTAACAGTTAAATTCATTTATAATTTCCCTACATATGGCTCTTCTGCCCCTTTTACTTGAACCTACAATTATTACTATACTTGTTAAATATATGTCCCAGAGACATAAACCTTCCATCTGTTCATATGCTGGTTGAGCTCTCAATCTCAGCAGAGTTGCAACACCTACATTCCAGTTCATTGGACTCACCCAGGACAACTAACAAAAGGATGATAATGGACAACGCCCTTCCCAAAAACAGAGTATCTAAAACTGCAAGCAAGACAGTTCCATCCATATGCCCTACAGGATCTAAGCCCCCTCTCAATTAGAGATGGAGTGGGCATCACCATCCCAAAATCTTCAAGATTGAGGAATGAACAAACATAAGGGGGGAATGCAACTATGGACTAAAGTAGACCTATTATTCTAGCAATGGAAAAACGTGTATCATTGATATAAAGGCAGTGGCCACCAGAGGTTCTGAGGGGAGGGAGAGGGAAGAATAGGTGTAACATGGGGGCATTTTGGGGACATTGGAATTGTCATACATGACATTGCAATGAAGGATACAGGCCATTATACATTTTGTCAAAACCTATAAAATTGTGCGAGGCAAAGTATAAACTATAATGTAAACTATAGCCCATGGTTAGTAGCAGTACTTCAATATGTGTTCATCAGTTGTAACAAATGTACTGCACTAATGAAAGATGTAATTAATAGGGGAAAGTGGGGGTGGGGTATATGGGAGGCCCCCTATATTTTTTATGTAAACTTTATGTAATCTAAAGCTTCCTTGAAATTAATCAATTATCTGCTTATTTTTTGGCACAGGGAAAAAAAAAAACATAAA
The DNA here is from genome assembly GCA_026826555.1 of Tolypeutes matacus. Classification (NCBI taxonomy): domain Eukaryota; kingdom Metazoa; phylum Chordata; class Mammalia; order Cingulata; family Chlamyphoridae; genus Tolypeutes; species Tolypeutes matacus. The sequence goes on from JAKSZT010053825.1 coordinate 18,780,528, forward strand.
AAACTGATACCAGAAACTAACAAAATTGAATACCTATAGGAGGTGAGAGGGGATGGAGTGGAAGTGATAAGGGGGTAGGAACAGACTGGAAGGGAGGGAGGAAGTGACTTTTATCTGGGTATAACTTTCTATGTAGTTTTGACTTTTGAACTGTTAATATTTTTCATATTCAACAACAAAAATAACAGTCAAAAAGAATGGAAGATCAGACTTCCGGGAAGATGGCAGACTAGTAAGACACGGGAATCTCTTCTCCAGAAAAATAGCTACAGGACAAGCTGAAACAGCCCCCAAAAAGATCTTCTAGGGTTTAGGACAGCAGGTGAAGGCTGCACACTACCCAGAGGAGAGAGGGACAGAAGAGGGAAATCCGACGACAGAACTGTGAGTTGCAAGTAGCAGCTTCTGCTGCTGCCGGCACCCTCCCCAACACTCTTCAGAATTCTCAGGCCCCTGGGCCTGCGACCACAGACAAAAGGGGCTTCAGGGATCTGCCACTCCCAGAAAGGGGAGAGAGAGGGACACAGCCTTAGGCTGACTCAGGCTCTGACCTGAAATTTGGGCTGCAGAGCCCCACGGACCCTTCCACACGACGGTTTGCCCTGGGAGCCTAGACAGGACTGGAGAAATCCGACCCTCGCAACCTCCCTCTCTTCTAGCCTGGACTAATTGTTGAGGACACCACGGGAGAGGGGAGAGAGAGCCTGGGGCTGACCCTGCTTTGGACTCCCGGGTTTGGTCTGCCCTGTCCCGAGAGCCCTTCCAGGCTGGGTGGGGCTGCGCCATTGTTTGCCTTGGAGCCTGCAAGGGGCTAAAGATATACAAACCTCCCAATCTCCTCCTCTACTAACAGGGACAGATTGTAGAGGATTCAGAAGGGAGTGGAAATATTTCCTAGCTGGGAAAAGGGGGGCGCTACGAGAGAAGTCTGGAGAACTGTCTCAGAAAGTTTGAATCACAGGGCTCCTAGCCCCCAGACAGGAAGCTCTATCACACTGATCTGGTCTGTGTCACACAAATACGCTCCGACCAGGCATTGAATTGAGAGCTGCCAACAAGCGCCATCTCCTGAAAGACCAAGGAAGTGCACATAAGAAAATTAATGAGAGGCTTTTCCTGGCCTCTATAGCCTCCCTGCCCAAGGCCCTAGGAAACGACTCTACAACCAATTACTGGGTCCAGTGCCCAGTTTTGAGCAACAAGCAGAACAATCCTAACAATCAAGGTTGAGCCAAAAATCAAAGAGCGGTGGTAACTCACAGCCTCCTGCCACTAAAACCCCATAAAAGAGAAAGAGATAGAGCATCTAAGTAAAATACAAACTAACCAGATGCCTAAGCACCAGCAAAAAATTACGGGCCATACTAAGAAAATAGAAGACATGACCCAAGAAAAGGAATACAGCAAAGTCCCAGAAGAGATGCAGAATTTGAGAGAACTAATCAGTGAGATGAGCACACATTTCCAAAATCAAATTAATGAAATGAAAGAGAATATAGTTAAAGAGATCAATGACATCAAGAAGTCATTGCGCGAACGTAAAGAAGAATTTGAAATCATGAACAGAAAAGTAACGGAGTTCATGGGAATGAAAGACACAATAGGTGAAGTAAAAAATACATTCGAGGCATACAACAGCAGACTCAAAATGATAGAAGAAAGAATAAGTGATTCTGAAGACACAGCAGCTAAAATTGAAGAGAGAAAAGAACAGAGAGAGAAAAGAATGGAAAAAATTGAGCAGGGGCTCAGAGAGTTGAATGACAACACAAAACGCAAGAACATACGTGTCATGGGAGTTCCAGGAGGAGAAGAGAAAGGAAAAGGGGAAGAAAGGGTATTTGAGGAAATAATAGCTGAAAATTTCCCAACTCTTACAAAAGAAATGAACTTATATGTCCAAGAAGCACACCGTACCCCAATAAGAATAAATCCAAATAGACCTACGCCAAGACACATATTTTTCAGAATGTCAAATGTAAAAGATAAAGAGAAAAGTCTCAGAGCAGCAAGAGAGAAGCAAACAATCACGTACAAAGGACGTCCAGTAAGACTTTGTGCAGATTTCTCTTCAGAAACCATGGAGGCGAGAAGACAGTGGTATGATACAATTAGGAAACTGAAAGAGAAAAACTGCCAGCCGAGAATTCTTTACCCAGCAAAACTGTCCTTCAAATATGAGGTGAATATAAAGTATTCACAAACAAACAGAAACTAAGAGAGTTTGTGAAAAAGAATCCACCTTTGCAGGAAATATTAAAGGAAGCCTTAGAACCTGAAAAAAAAAGACAGGAGAGAGAGGCTTGGAGGAGAGTATAGAAGAAAGAAAAGCGGAAAGGATAACCAAAAGAGTAAAAAGAAAGACGAAAATAAGATGACATGTGAAAACCAAAGAATAAAATGGAGGAAATAAATAGTGCATTTTCAGTAATATCACTGAATGTGAATGGATTAGATTCCCCAATCAAAATATACAGGCTGACAGAATGGATAAAAAAGCATGCGCCATCCATATGCTGCTTACAAGAAACTCACCTCAGACCCAAGGATACAAGCCGGCTGAAAGTAAAAGGTTGGAAAAAGATACTCCACGCGAATAGTAAACAGAAAAGAGCAGGGGTAACTATTGTAATATCAGACAAAACAGACTTCAAATGCAAAAAAGTGATGAGATGCAGAAGGCCATTATATATTAATAAAAGGGACGATCCTCCAGGAAGATATAACAGTCATAAATATCTACACACCTAACCAGGGTGCCCCAAAATATATGAGACAAACTCTGGCAAAACTGAAGGGAGAAACAGACATTTCTACAATAATCGTCGGAGACTTCAACACCCCTCTCACATCATTAGATAGAACAACTAGACAGAAAATCAACAAGGAAACAGAGAACTTGAACAATATGATAAACAAGTTAGACCTAACAGACATATACAGAACACTACATCCAAACTCAGCGGGTTATACATTCTTCTCAAGTGCCCATGGATCTTTCTCCACGATAGACCACATGTTAGGTCACAATACAGCTCTCAATAAATATAAAAAGATTGAAATTATACAAAGCACCTTCTCAGATCATAATAGAATGAAACTAGAAATCAATAACAGACAGGAAAAAAGGAAATTTGCAAATGTATGGAGACTGAACAACACACTCCTAAATATTCAGTGGGTCAAAGAAGAAATTGCAAGTGAAATCAGTAAATATATTGAGACAAATGAAAATGAGAACACAACATATCAAAACTTATGGGATACAGCAAAGGCAGTCTTGAGAGGGAAATTTATAGCCCTAAATTCCTATATTAAGAAACAAGAAAGAGATAAACTCAAAGATTTAACTGAACAACTTGAGAAACTAGAAAAAGAACAGCAAACCAATCCCAAAGCAAAAAGAAGGAAAGAAATAATAAAGATTAGAACAGAAATAAATGAAAATGAGAACAGAAAAGCAATAGAGAAAATCAACAAAACCAAAAGCTGGTTCTTTGAGAAGATCAATAAAATTGACAAACCCCTCGCTAGAATAACAAAGAAAAAAAGAGAGAAGATGCAAATAAATACAATCAGAAATGAAAGGGGGGAAAATTACAAATGACCTCACAGAAATAAAAAGAATCATAAGAGGATATTATGAGAAACTATATGCCAACAAACTAGACAACCTGGATGAAATGGACACATATCTAGAAACTCATAACCAACCTACACTGACACAACAAGAAATACAAGAACTTAACAAACCAATCACAATTAAGGAGGTTGAATCCGTCATCAAAAATCTCCCAGCAAAGAAAAGTCCAGGACCAGATGGCTTTACAGGTGAGTTTTACCAAGCATTTCTAAAAGAATTAACACCAATTCTTGTTTAAACTCTTGTTTAAACTCTTCCAAAAAATTGAAGAGGAGGGAAAATTACCCAACACATTTTATGAAGCCAACATCACCCTAATACCAAAGCCAGATAAAGATTCCACAAGAAAAGAAAATTACAGACCAATCTCTCTCATGAACATAGATGCAAAAATTCTCAACAAAATACTTGCAAATCGAATCCAACAGCATATCAAAAGACTTATACATCATGACCAAGTGGGATTTATTCCTGGTATGCAAGGCTGGTTCAACATAAGAAAATCAATCAATGTAATACACCACATTAACAAATTGAAGGAAAAAAAACACATGATCATCTCAATAGATGCAGAAAAGGCATATGACAAAATCCAACATCCTTTTTTGATAAAAATACTTCAAAAGATAGGAATAAGAGGAAAATTCCTCAATATGGTAAAAGGCATATATGAAAAACCCACAGCCAACATCATACTCAATGGGGAAAGATTGAAAGCTTTCCCCCTAAGATCAGGAACAAGACAAGGATGCCCACTGTCACCATTGTTATTCAACATTGTACTAGAAGTTCTAGCGAGGGCAATTAGACAAGACAAAAAAAATTAAAGGCATCCAAATAGGAAAAGAGGAAGTAAAACTCTCACTGTTTGCAGATGACATGATCCTGTATTTAGAAAATGCTGAAGTATCCACAACAAAGCTACTTGAACTAATATAAATGAGTTCAGCAAAGTGGCAGGATACAAGATCAACACGCAAAAATCAGTAATGTTTTTGTACACTAGTACTGAACAATCTGAGGAGGAAATCAGGAGGAAAATTCCATTTTCAATAGCAACAAAAAGACTCAAATACCTAGGAGTTAATTTAACCAAGGAAGTATAGGACCTATATGCAGAACACTACAAAACAATGCTAAAAGAAATTTAAAAAGACCTAAACAAATGGAAAGACATTCCGTGTTCATGGATTGAAAGAATAAATATCGTGAAGATGTCAATCTTGCCCAAACTGATTTATAGATTCAATGCAATAACAATCAAAATCCCAACAGCTTACTTTACAGAATTAGAGAAGGCAATTACCAAATTCATCTGGAAGGGTAATTGCACCCGAATAGCCAAAAGCATTCTAAAAAAGAAGAGCAATGTGGCAGGAATTTCACTGCCTGACTTTGAAACATATTACAAAGCTACAGTGGTCAAAACAGCATGGTACTGGCATAAAGATAGACACATCAATCAGTGGAATAGAATTGAGAATCCAGAAATAAACCCTCACCTATACAGTCAACCGGTTTTTGACAAACCTACCAAGCCCACGCTGATGGGAAAAAACAGTCTCTTCAACAAATGGTGTTGGGAGAACTGGATATCTATAACCAAAAGAATGAAAGAGGACCCCTATCTCACCCCCTATACAAGAATCAACTCAAAATGAACCAAAGATCTAAATATAAAAGCCAGGACCATAAAACTACTGGAAGAAAATGTAGGGAAACATCTTCAAGACCTTGTAGTAGGTGGTGGTTTCTTGGACTTCACACCCAAAGCACGTGCAACAAAAGAAAAATTAGATAAATGGGACCTCCTCAAAATTAAACACTTTTGCACCTCACAGGACTTTGTCAGAAGGCTGAAAAGGCAGCCAACTCAATGGGAAAAAATATTTGGAAATCACATTTCTGATAAGGGTTTAATATCCAGGATATATAAAGAGATGTTACAACTCAACAATAAAAAGACAAATGACCCAATTAAAAAAATGGGCCAAAGACTTGAATAGACATTTCTCCAAAGAAGAAATACAAATGGCAAAAAAAACACATGAAGAAATGCTGAACATCACTCATGATTAGGGAAATGCAAATCAAAACTACAATGAGATATCATTTCACACCCATCAGAATGGCCACTATTAAAAAGACAGAGAACTACAAGTGTTGGAGAGGATGTGGAGAGATAGGAACACTTCTTCACTGTTGGTGGGAATGCAGGATGGTACAACCACTATGGAGGACTGTTTGGCAGTTCCTAAAGAAGTTGAATATAGACTTGCCATGTGACCCTGCAATACCACTACTGGGTATATACCCAGAAGAACTGAGAGCAGTGACACGAACAGACATCTGCACACCGATGTTCATAGCCACATTATTCACCATTGCCAAAAGCTGGAAACAATCCAGGTGTCCATCAACAGATGAATGGATAAACAAACTGTGGTCTATTCACACGATGGAATATTATGCAGCTGTAAGAAGAAATGAAGTCATAAAGCATATGGCAACATGGATGAACCTGGAGGACATTATGTTGAGCGAAGCAAGCCAGACACAAAACAACAAATACTGTATGAATGCATTACTATGAACCAAATATATTGTGTAAAATATTGTTTGATTCACACACAAAAAAAATTTACATGTATCCATTACATTTAATTGAGAAATGTATATATTTATTCATCTGTGTTTACTTTTTAGTTTTTAATTGCTTATGTTTTCAATTATTAAATGTACAAAATAAAGTAAAAAAAAAAAAAATGGAAGTAAAAATCTAAAATGCAATACAAACAGAAGCAGATGACTACCTGTATTTCAATTGAGTAAAGTAACAACCCTGAAGAGAGGGGAAAAAAGAACTAAGCCAAGTAAATTTTGAACATGGTATTTTTACTAACACCCTCAGACTAAAGAAAAAAAGAACTATTAACAGAGAGCTCTAGATAGTAGGTTTTAGGGGTTTTGTTTGTTTGTTGTTTTGTTGTTGCTTAGCAATTCTGAAACTACTTTTGATGTGTTCAGTGCTTCAGCAAAGAAGTCAATGCATTAAGGATAACAGGAGCCAGGAACATCATTGTCAGGAAGGGAATTACACATATGGAAAGAGAGAAGATTAGAAGGAATCCTGGGGTACTGGTTTGGCATTGGAGGAATCAGTATGAGCACATGGTTATAGATCAGGGGTCGTCAAACTTTTTCAGTAAAGGGCCAGGTAATAAAGTCTCAACTCTGCCACTGCAGCACAAAAGCTGCCATAGTACGTAAACAAGTGAGCATGGCTGCATTCCAGTACAACTGTACTGGTGGACACCGAAACTTGCTTTTAATTTTTTCCAACCTTTTAAAATTGTAAAAACCAAAAAAGATAAATCCATAGAGAGAGGCAGATTGGTGGGTACCACAGGCTGCGGGAGAGAGGAATGGGGGGGGGGAGAGAAACTGCTTAATGAGTATGAGGTTTTTCTTTGGAGTGATAGAAATGTTTTGGAACTAGGTAGAGGTGGCAGTTGCACAAGATTGTGACTGTACTAAATGCCACTGAACTGTTTGCTTTAAAATGATTCATTTCTTGTTATGTGAATTTCACCTCTATAATTTTTTTTTAATGGAAAAGCCATTCTTAGCTTGCAGGCCAGACTTGGCCCATGGGCCATAGTTTTGCCAACCCCTATTGAGAGAGACAGAGAGAGAGAGGGATGACATAGATAGAAAATATGATACAATGTTAAAATTGGGAATCTGGGTGAGGGATATACAGGAGTTCTTTGTACTATTCTTGCAACTTTTTTATAAACCTGAAATTATTTTAAAACAAAAAACACAAATTATAAAAAGAAGAGCACTGTACCGTCCATAGCTGCTACTGAGAAAGAGAAACGGTAATCAAATCATTGGCTGAAGTGAGTGTCTCGCCTTTCATAACAGGTACACAATAACCTCTGCATATGCTTTCCCCATGCCCAGGGACCATGAATACGAGCTACTATTGCCCTGTGTAGAGCTTCTGTTTTGTAGCTGGGGCTGTGATCATATGACAACGTTATTTTTCTCCTGTTCATCCTTGCTCTCCTTTGCTCTTAGTAATGAGGTCAGTGGGCTGGTAATTTGTATGTGACCTTGCAATTTTCTGTAATGTAGGAGTTTTTGATCTACTATAATTAATTAGACTAAATAAAAGGTGCTTATCAGAAAAATGCCCCCATTAGCTTGGAAATCTGTGACAAATCCTTTCCGATGCCCTTAACATGCTGTTATAAAAATCAGTTACACAGGGAAACGGATGTGGCTCAAGAGGTTCGGCGTCCGTCTACCATATGGAGAGACCCGGGTTCGATCCCCGGGACCTCCCGGTAAAAAAAAAAAAAAAAAAAAAAAAAAAATCAGTTACACAGCACACTCACCTTACTTCATTCACCAGCCATAATCTAGTGACAGCTAAAGTAAGCAGTGACTGAAAGTATCTTAAAATATTACAAACAGGAATTTGGTAATTTTTACACTAAGATACTTTTTATACTGCATGTGTGACTGACCAGTGAGGAAAGCCTCTACTATATGGACTTGTAGTCTACCATCCTTTACTGATTTAATTCAAACAAAGTCAAATTGCCACCTGGGTTTATCATTGTAGGAAAAGGCCATACCATGATCTTCATTGATAATGAAGATGATGGTAGTCACAGCTACCTCTGTACTCAGACCATGCCAAATGTGTTTCACCCTTTTTTTTCATTTAATCCTAATAACGAAGCTCTGAAGTAGTATTATTATCCCCTTTTTATGGATGAGGCTTAGCAACGTTAAGTGACTTGGCTAAAGGTTTTATGTTAGGAAACATAGATCTGGTGTTGGCCTGGAGAGTCGGCTTTCTTAGCTATTGTTTGGTACCATCTCCTGTTGTGGGTAAAGCCAGTAGGAAATACTGACATTTAGAAAGAAATGTTTTCATCATGAGGACATGCTCCTGTTGACAGAATAAGGCAAATGATTCAGGATGCTAATATCAATGCAAGAAATAGAATTCACGCTGAAAACCCTTCACATTCCCCTCCCTGCTCCCTTCTACTGAAGCTCAATAGCAAGTTTAGAGATGAGAAGGGCTTGAAATAGATCGCATGGTGACTCATGCTGTCACCTACTTGAATCGCACCCACCCAGGTAACTACGAGAGGAAGCATGGAGATTGATAAAGAATGGGAGGAAGGGAATTAAAGAGATTGGGAAATGAGGTTGGAAGTTGAAGATAGAGGGACCAGGGAAGTAGGAAGTGCTTTCTGGAGTAGTCTAGCCACCATTCCTAATGGGAGAGCTGACTTAATGAGATACTCAAGGGCCGAGCTGCCCTCACCTTCCCTTCTTTCACCCTCCACTGCTCTAAAGCCCCGAGTTAATGCATACTGCCTCCCACCACTGCAGCTGGTTCCATGACAGCTCCAAGACTAACTTCCGTTTTGAGTCACCATGTAGAAAGTTGTCATCAAAAAAAGAGCCGTGTAACTCTATCAGGAGTTATCATAAGGAGCTTTGTCTGTGCTACATCTCTTCTGAGTTACGGAAATCATTTTCTTCCTTATGTGAGAACAGTGCTACTGTTTAGTAGGAACAATAATAAACTGAGAAAAATAGTCATCATCGTTTAGTTGGCACAGTTATTGGACAACTAGTTAGTTAAGCAGTTGACTCCATATAAACCAATTTACAAAACTGTATATTCATATCTGGACATCTTGTCTTTCTGAACTATGAAGGAGGAAAAATATTTCTTTGTGGAGTCCCTGGGGAATTAGAAATCTAAGAAAAAGGTAAAATCTTCAGATGAAATTGTGGACATGTTATACATTCACTTTCTTCTTTTCTTTTTAGGGACTGGTTAAATATGTTCAGCCCACCAATTGTTCCTCCCAGTCAACAGCCAACAGAGCAACATCTGGATTCTTCAGGAAGTTCAAGTGCTCAAGGTGGGAATATAGAAAAATGCTATGCATAAAGAAACATAATTAACTATAAACAGAGAAAAAACCAGGCACTTTAAGATGTCACTGTTTTCATTAACTGCTGATCACTTAGACTTACACACCCAAGATGAGGTAGCCTGTGCCTCATTTTTCTAGGATGATGGATTCTTTGCTATTAAAAAGAATATACCAGAGAAATTGTCCTTGTTCTTCCAAATGTTAAAAGTAGTTTAGAACATAAGATCATGGTGTTGCTATCAAATAGATGCTAGTCTGAAATCCCGCTTTACCAATTCCTAGCAGTGTGGTCTTTATGAATCTTGCTTACAGCACCTGTAAAATAAGACTAATAATAGATACTACCCACCTGATAGTTGTTCATGAGGATTCAGTGAGGACTAATGTATATTAGAAGAGAACCTAACAATACCAGCTGTTACTATTATTATAAAGTAGACCCAATACCCTAGCATCACTGGGATACATGTTTTCATTAAGGCAAAGGTTGTCACATAGCTACGATAGCTCTTATTAATGTAAAAATTGGGAGGAAGCAGGAATGAAAATTTGCCTAGTGTTCCCCTTGTTGGCTACAGCCATACAGATGAGCCATTCGTTTCTGGTTGTGAGCAGGGAACATGACTGTCAGGAATGCATGGAGGAAGACTACCTGAAAGAATCTTAGTGAAAATGGAGGTGCTGAGATGGTGGGGGTAGGGGAAATATAAAGTGCATAATTAGAGTGACAAATATGGGACTCTCTGGGCTGGCTTTTGAAGATGAAAGTGCTATATTGATGTTTTTTTTAAAAAAAATGCCACTGAAACCAATATAAATTGCTCTAAGAAAGGTGCCAGTTTTTTTCCTAACTGCCCCAGGGAGAAAGTGGAGCATCCATTTTTCTTCGAGTATGGAAAATTCAGAGTGAGAACTCATATATCTGAGATGAACGTTTTGGCTGCCCAAGGGATGGAGATGTCTTTGTGATTTACTATCTGAAATAGATTATGCCCCTCAAATTGGGAATCTTTTTAAAGGTGTACATTTATAATTATTTATGACAGAAAAATAGAATGCTGGCTCTCAGGAGGAGACCTTGCTGGGAGGGGAACAAATAATATATTATGGTAAGTGTCTAAATGAGCCATAGGAATCGAGAGTGTGGTCCTTGAGCAGAGGCACCCAAAATATATGTTGTGGCCAGTAGCTGAAAAGCTGTCTTAAAGTTTCCATTGCAAACCCCAGTTCTGACTGCAGGAACTCCATTATGCTGAAGGTAAAGAGAACTTCCAATGAGGGCAAATAAACAACTTAAATTTAGAGAAGGAGATAGAAATTTGGTAGCCACTGTTAATCAGATCTGGCATCCCTTCTGCCTGTCACCCTAGATTTTTATCAGCCTTGATTTGCTCACCTTCCCTTTTCTCATATGCTCAGATGATTTTTTAGTTAATGAATACCATGAAAAACTAGTATTTCCTATTTCGCTAATCTTTACATGTAGAATAGAGTAGAGTAGTAGACAAATAGCAGAGCATAGTCTATATTTACTATTATACTGAGATGGTGTTTCATCTGTGCTTATAAAGTGTTGTCAGAGAAAAATAATGAGCTCAAGTATCCAATCTGTATCCTCAGAGGGGAAGAGAGGCAAGGATGTGGGCAGTCTGGGATCTTCCTGGGATTTTGTTGGATAATACCATTAACTAAGTACTTACAATAAAGGGAACATCACAATAAAGCCAGTCACACTAATTTTTTGGTTTCTCAGTGCATATACAAGTTATGTTTACTCTATACTATAGTCTGTTAAGTGTGCAATAGCATTGTGTCTTTAAAAAACAACTCTTTATTGCTAAATAATGTTAATCATCATCTGAGCCTTCAGCGAGTCTTAATCTTTTTGCTGGTGGAGGGTCTTGCCTCAGTGTTGATGGTTGATGACTGAGCAGGGTGGTGTTTGCTGAAGGTTGTCCGTGGCTGGGGCAATTTCTTAAAATAAGACAACAATGACATTGGCTGCATTGATCAACTCTTCCTTTCACAAAAGGTTTCTCTGTAGCATGTGATGCTGTTTGATAGCATTTTACCCACAAAAGAACTTCTTTCAAAATTGGAATCAATTCTCTCAAACCCTGCCACTGTTTTATCAACTAAGAATATGTAATATTCTAAATCCTTTGTTGTCATTTCAACAGTGTTCACAGCATCTTCACCAAGAGTAGATTCCATCTCAAGAAACCGGTTTCTTTGCTCATCCATAGGAAGCAACTCCTCATCCATTCAAGTTTTATCATGAAATTGCAGCAATTCAGTCACATCTTCAGGTGCCACCTCTAATTCTACTTCTCTTGCTATTTCTCCCACACCTGCAGTTTCTTCCTCCACTGAAATCTTGATCCCTCAAGATCCCTCCTTCTTCCAAACTCCTGTGAATATTGATATTTTATACCTCCTCCCATGAATCTCGAATGTTCTTAATGGCATCTAGAATGGTAAATCCTTTCCAGAAGGTTTTCAATATACTTCACCCAGATCCATCAAAGGAATCACTATTGATGGCAGCTATAGCCTTATGAAATGTATTTCTTAAGAAGACATGAAAGTCTAAATGACTCCTTGATCCATGGGCTGTAGAATGGCTGTTGTGTTAGCAGGCATGAAAACAGTAGTCTTCTCCTTGTACATCTCCATCAGAGCTCTTGGGTGACTAGGTGCATTGTCAATGGGCAGTAATATTTTGAAAGGAATCTTTTCTCCTGAGAAGTAGGTCTCAATACTGTGCTTAAAATATTCAGTAAACCATGTTATAAACAGATGTGCTGTCATCCAGGATTTGTTGTTCCATTTACATAGCACAGGCAAAGTAGATTTAGCATCATTCTTAAGGGCCTTAGGATTTTTGGAATGCGCACTGGCGTCAACTTAAAGTTACCAGCTGCATTAGCCCCTAACAAAAGAGTCAGCCTTTCCTTTGAAGATTTGAAGCCAGCCATTGCCTACTCCTCTCTAGCTATGAAAGTCCTAGATGGCATCTTCTTCCTATCAAAGGCTGTTCCATCTACATTGAAAATCTGTTGAAGGTAGTCACCTTCATCAATGCTCTTAGCTGGATCTTCTGGAAAACTTGCTGCAGCTTCTGCATCAGCACTTGCTGCTTCAACTTGTACTTTCATGTTCTGGAGATGGCCGCTTTCCTCAAACTATAAAACAACCTCTGCTAGCTTCAAACTTTTCTTCTGCAGCTTCCTCACCTCTCTCAGCCTTCATAGAATTGAAGAGAGTTAGTGCCTTGCCCTGGATTAGGCTTTGGCTTCAGGGAATGTTGTGGCTGGTTTGATCTTCTATCCAGAGCACTCAAACTTTCTACATATCAGCAATAAGGCTGGTTTTGCTTTCTTATCGTTTATGTGACCACTGGAGTAGCACTTCTAATTTCCTTCAAGAATTTTTCCTTTGCATTCACAACTTGACTAACTAGCACAAGAGTCCTAGCTTTCAGCCTTTCCCGGCTTTAGACATGCCTTCCCCACTAAGCTTCATCATGTCCAGCTTTTGATTTAAAGTGAGAAGTGTGATTCTTCTTTTCACTTGAACACTTAGAGGCCATGGTAGAGTTATTAATTGGCCTAATTTCAATATTGCTGAGTCTCAGGGAATAGGGAGGCCCATGGAGATGGAGAGAGATGGGGGAAACATCAGAGATAACTTATCACAGATCACCATAACAGATATAATAAAGAAGTTTGCAATATTGCAAGAATTACCAAAATGTGACACAGAGACATGAAGTTGAGCACATGGTGTTGGAAAAATGGTGCCAATAGACTTGCTCAATGCAGGGTTGCCTCAAACCTGCAATTTTTTAAAAAGCAGTATCTGTCAAGTATAGCAAAGGGAAGTGCAATAAAACAAGGTATGCCTCTACTAATAATAATAGCTAACGCAGAGTGAACTTTCCTGTGCTCCTGGCCTACCTGTGTGTATTTCACTGATGCTCACAGCAACCCTCCTGTGGCATTGCTGCTCCCCCTCCACACACACCCCCACCCCTGTCCACACGGCACGCGGCGTGAGCGCTGTGCACAACCACAGGCTTCCAGCACAGATGGAGAGGCCTCGATGCGTTTGTGCAGCAGGAAGCATGTGTGCATTTTAACAGCAGGAAGAGACATCCTGACCAATATCTAATTTTAGAAAGCTTGCCCCAGGCCATACAGAAGTGCGTGAGTCGTATGTGCTTTGAGTGGGAGGCCCCTGTCCCTACTTCACGCAGCAGGTTTTGTCACAGCCACAGCTCCTGCTCCACGAGAATGTCTCAAGTGTATGCAATAACCTGAAAGGAGCAGTTCTACTTTGAACGGGCCCAACCAGGTGGCAGGAAGAGCACTGTGCTCCAGGCCTCTCGACTGGATGGAAAAACGGGCAGCTCTTCGCCTCTCCCCCTGGGCCTAACATCATCACTGAATACCAATTACCACGGGCACCGTGCCCTTAACACTTGCTGGAAAAAAAAAAAGAAAGAAAAAGTATTTTCCTAGAGCTTTTGTGAAATGCAAAAATGAGAAGTTAAGATTTTCAGGGAAACAGATGTGGCTCAAGAGGTTCAGCGTCCGTCTACCATATGGAGGGACCCGGGTTCGATTCCCGGGACCTCCCGGTAAAAAAAAAAAAAAAGATTTTCAGAACTTACGCAAGAAAACTACCAAACTGTCCTTTTGAAAATGAACCATACTTTGCTCAAAGAATAGTTGTCAATTTGGTTTTGACATTTGTTCCTTTACAGATATGGATTATTATGCTTAAATTATTTATGTTTACCAGCTCCAAAATGGAAGAATAATGGCCTCTCTCCTCAGGCCTGTAGACCTCTCTTGCAGTTAACATAGATTTTGAATAAGAAAGGCATTCAAACGGGCTTTTAGATTGCTAGTCTTTAAAAAATTATGTTCCTTTACCCTTTTTATGGCAAAGCCACATAGGATATTCCTTTATGAACATTGATCTCCCACAAGACAGAAATAGGCAGATTTATTTATTTTATGGAAGCAATATCCAAATTACTAGTAAAAATTATACCGAAAGTCCATGGCCCCTCAAAGCATGGCTGCCCACTCTGATTCTGCCAGAGGATTCCATTCATGCTTCTCCTATTTGCTGCCTCATAATTATCTGACATATACTTAATACACTGCATTGAAAGGCAGTTTTCCAACATCTGTTTTATCAGTCATCTCGCCAGACTTGATGCTTCATAAGACACATCTGATGCCTCCAGCATCTAACATGACACTCAGGACATGGTAAAGGCTCATAAATATTTGATGAGTGAATGCACGACTCTGCTGCCCATGGGATTTGATCTACTCTTTGGATCTTTCCTGTACCTTGAAGATTTACTTAGGATGCACAGGAGACCTTCCCCCCCAGAAAGCACTGTTGGTGATTGTATTAGTCAGCCAAAGGGGTGCCGATGCAAAGTACCAGAAATCTGTTGGCTTTTATAAAGGGGTTTATTTGGGGTAAAAGCTTACAGTTCCAAGGCCATAAAAAGTCCAACTCACGGCACCATAAGAAGTACTTTCTTACCAGTCATTCGCCACATGTTGAAGCAAGAGGGCCACCCATCTCTGGCTGGACTCTGCCTTCCCGTCTGGACTCACCCTTTCATGAGTTCCATGGGCCCAGCCTCTGAAAGCTGCGTGCTAAAGTGATCCTGTAGTCCCCTCTTTCCTGGCAGGGTTTGTTTCTTTCTGGGCCTCCCGTATCAGTCTTGGCCGCACAGCTCTCTTCCTAATCTCAGCTGTAAGCTATCAGGTAAATAGATCATCTCTTCCCGGGGCCTCAGCTGTTTGAGCCTTCTCCTTTCTATCTTTTGATCACATGGCAGGATCAAAAATGACAGATTTCTATGAGGGTCCATTTATAGACTAAGGGGATGGGGACTCAACCTGAGTCATGCCTTACTGACTTAGTCGAATCAAAAAAGCCCTAAAAGCAATCTTAACAGGTAAAGCCCTAAAAGCAGTCTTAACAGGTAATCTATTCAAAGGCCCCTCAACTGAATTTGATACAACCAAAGAGTATCACACCCGGAGGAATAGATTCATTTACAAACATAATCTTTCTCTTTTTGGATTCATAAACTTATCTCAAACTGCCACAGTGACATAAAGATAACAACAGAAGCTAGCATTAATAGAGCACCCATTCTGTGCTCACAAGGACTCCTCCCAGCAGTTATGTTATGTCCCCATTTGGTAGGGGAGGCACGGAGGAGCCTGGATCACTCTCTGAGTGGAACAAGGTAGTGACAGGAGAGTTCACACCCTTAACCCCCACGCTGGGATGACTACAAAATGCCCAGATTGGTCAATAAAAACTGCACGACTGAAATATCCGCTGCAGTTTTGAAAAATTTGGGAGTTCTCTTTCTCAAAACTTTCTGGATAAAATAGTACTCTCCTTAGATCCGTAGAGCCCCCATTCGAACTCTCTGCTTATAAAGATTCATAGTATTTATGACATTTTGAATCCAGAGTTCCTGCCCCTTCCCCTGTGAAGCATCAAGTTGCCTTTTGTCATCTGATTAAGCTTGCGGGGGGGGGGTATTATTTTCTCTTATACAAGTATCATTGTCCAGGGGGTGACTTCTCTTCTGTAGGGAAGTGATTTGGAGGGAGTGGAGATAGTAAAAAGAAGATGCCTTTTTTGAAAGGGGTTTGAGGTGTGAACTCCCCAGTAGATATGTAGAAAATGGACATATTGCTGGTGTCTGAGACTCTCGTCCCAGAGGGGTGGCCCAGGATGTGTTCCTGCTTCCCTTGCTAGAATTTGGGATGCATTTTCCCCATTGCTGTCTTGTGGGTGCCATCCCTGAAATCAGGCCCTTAGCACACCATGGGCTCTGTAGGCTTCAGAGCTCAGCAGGCTGTTTAGGGCCCTTCCTTCACGTGTAACAAAATGCATTCAGAGTTGTAAACCACACATTGACAAGCACACACTTAGATCACTGCACATTTTAAGTAGGGGCTACCTGGAAAGCATGAAATTGCAGTAATTCCTAATTAATCATCCTTCAACATGACTCTTGAATGTCATTTTCAAAGTAAAGTATAGCCACAAGTTTTTACACCATGTGTGATATACTTATTTCCCAAATGACACCTAAATTATAATCATGGCAGGTTATTTGCCTTCCAAAGAACAATATAGCTTTCTAATAGAAGAAAGTATCTTTCATCTTTTTTATTTCCCATTTGATCATTTATCTTTCTCCCATTTGAGGGCACATATTTGCTGAGACACAATAGTCAACAGTTTGCAGCGGACTTTCTCAGATTTTAGTGCAAATTAACTTTGCCCTACTGTGAGGTGTGTTGGTGGAGGAGTTTGCAAACACCCAATTCTCAGCGGAATCTTATCTAAAATGCCGTCTTTATTGATCCTAAGGCTGTCTTGCTCCAAATGGCAATCCCTCACCAATGAATTGTTCCAACAATAGTGTATTAGTATGCACATAAAAATACAGTCAGTCAGTTCTCAAGATCTGTAAGGAAGAAAATGCATTAACTGCTTTAAAAAAATTCTAGATGGCAGAGTCAGAAAATCGAAAATCAAGTGCTGTGTCTTGATTCAGAGATTTTTAAATCTGATAAACGGGTCCCACATCATTTCTTTTCAAGCTTGAAGACTTAGCTTGCGCTTATAGGTTTTCTATTATCTGCAGTTAAAATGCATTAAATATAGATAATTAAGCATTTCTATTAATTGACTTTCAGAAGGTGAACTGGAGGGATTGTTCACCTGAGCTGATCTAACCAGGGGAGGGCAGCCAGTGTTGCTCATGTGCTCTGGCTCTCTTGATTTCTTCTGTTATTGCTGTTCGCCAGTTTCAAAGTGGATGAGGCTGAAAGTTTGTAAATAGATTATTATCTGAAAGGTAATTTTATTTCACCAGAAATGGCTTTATTATGTGAAGAAGAGTAAAAATGTAATTTGGACCCTTGTCCAGATGCTCTTAGTCTGGCAGCAGAAATTGGTTGCATTTGTTAATTTCTCCTTTTAGAGTTTCTGTAGCCAGTCTTTAAATAGAGCAATTTAGCATTTTGAGGAAGCAAACTCTGCACTCTCCAAGAACATAATTGAAAATTACCCCATACCCATGCACAATAATTACCTCTCAAAACATTTCCCATTGCTTGACATCATAGTGGTAATTGCTTAATGATATCATAATTTCATTACGTAGGAATTACAATGGCAAAATGATGTAAGTTGGAGGCTTGGAAAATTAAGTTACAATGAAAACAAAAGCTTTTATGCAAGTTTTAGCAGTTATTTCAATGTAAAATTATACATAATCTCACTCAATTTTTGTACGAATGTCATTGTTTGTGGAGTTTTAAAACCCATCCATTTAAAGCTTTGGTACTAAAAACCACAAAACCTATCTGAATACCCATGATTATAATGCATGAGGTTCCCGTTCTATGGTGATATGTATTGGAACGAATGCATTTCTATAGCAGTTATTGCTCCTCTGTGAATGCATTATGTAGCAAAACCTCTACTAATGAATTAGATCCACCCCGATCTCTTTGCAGTTGGGTAATAAAGACCCATAGCCCATTACAATGGTTATTTTCATCTGGAAAGATTCCTGACTGGTTGTAAAATGTATTGGGTTTTCTAATTTAACAGCATCAACTTAAAAATGTATCTTTTTGGAAAGTGCAGGCACAGAATCCACTAACAATTATATAGAGTGTAACTCCTATGTGCCAGAGGTCAGAGTTTTCCCCAATTATTAATGAAGTAAAATAAGAAATCCAATGGCAGATCCCTAAGATAGTTATGACGCATAATCATTTACCTCGGTGATATGTGATTTTAACATTATACCTGATAGAAAAATTAGTTTCACATTTTGAAAAACGCATGATTTTTGTACAAGAGCCATTTTCATTTAAAGATTAATTCATCATAATGTCCTATTTAAACTGATTGGGTGCTTTGTGTTTCATTCAAATCCCCCCCTTTTTTTTTCTTTTGGCAGTAAAAAGATCAAAAAGATACTATTTGGGGGTAGGGAATAAGGTGTTAATGAACATATTCCTCACACATCTAACTCAAATCCATGACGATGATTTAATAAAAACAACACCATGTATTCATTATTCACTGTGTTTGTACTGGGTGTTACATCATTTAGTTCCCGTAAGTTCTATAACAGGTACTATTATCATCCTTACTTGACATAGGAGAAACTGAGGCTCAGTGTGGTGAAGTTTCCCAGTGTCCCACAACTGCTAAGCACTAGATTTGGGATTTGGACCCATGTCTGTCCGACTCCATTGCCTAAATGTTTAACTACTTTGTCACACTGCCTGCCTCCATTGACGGCTTTTCTTCACACTTTAAGCTTTATCAGTACTCCTATTCTAAGTCCAAGACGGTTAGCGTCTAAGGTTCATCATTTATTTTATTAGTATAATTACTATCTTTAATAGTAACAGAAGTTATTTATTGAACAACTACTAGGTACACTGAGCTATGTTTGAATACTGGAAACTGCAGTATCCAATTTAATCTTCCACCAAAGAAAATAGGCATTGTTATTCCCGTCTTATAGATGAGGAAACAAGGTTCCAAGGAGGTGAAATACCTGCAACCTGCCTAAGGTCATTTGGGTAGTAAACAGCAGAGCCCAGGTTCCTCCCTGGGTTTGCTGGGTTCTAGAGCCTGTGGGTCCTCTTAGCCTCTGCAGTAGTGACTCCTGGTTTGACCCTCAGTGGTCTGCAGTAGCTGCTTTTGTTTCATGTGAGTGTGTCACATCCATAACTAGACTGTGCCCAGCTCAAATATCAGGCATGTTGTACATATTATGAACTGATTTGGTTCTCTGAAATAGCCCAAAGAGTAAAGGGATGATGGGTTGGGTGCCTGAAAGAAAAGGACATGCACCCTCTCCTTGGATGTGCTACGTGTGCAGAAGTGACATGAAGCAGGTCATCTTCCATACGGAATGACCACTGGAAAAGCGATCTCAACCTCTCCTACTTAGAGGAAGAGGCTGGAGGCAGGGCCCAGGGCATCATTCTTAACACAAGACAAGGAAGGGAAGACAACCTTCCTTCTCTGAGTTCCTGTTCTTAATTAGAAACTGTGTGGAGTGCTCAGGTCAGCTCCCACTATTAATATATTCGTTAAGGTTCTATCTTACTTCAAGAATACCTCTGTGGCCAAGAATCACAGAAGCTCCTCAGAGACACTGCAGGGATCATGGACAAAATCCACACAAATGACTGCCCCGTCCCTGCTTCACCTTCCCTAGAGTACTCATTCCACTTACTGATCAGTTCTAACGCTTAGAATATTTTTCCTTGTGCTGAGCCCAAATCTGGCTCCAATACCTCCCACCCGTTGCTCCTATTGCTTCCTCCTGGAATCCCCAGAATGTTACTTGCTCACTCATATACCACCTCTCTGTGCCTGAAGCCAATAAGGCACTATCACCTCCATCAAGTGTTCTCTTTTCTGGAGTTAATAAGTCCAGTTCCTTTGGGCTTATTGAGCTATGTGCCTCTGCCCTCCCCTCTCTCATCTTTGCCAATAGTTTTTGACATGGGAAGCCAAATTTCTTTTGTTTCCAAGCCTGACATTTAAAAATGTAGGGCATCTTTAAAATTGCTTATGCTTTCCAATGTTCAAATTCCTTTGATATCAAAGCTCCCAATTGAATGTGTTACTATCTTCTTCACAAAATACATCAAGCACTGTGCTGTGGAAAGAACAATGAACTGAGAGTCTAGAAACCTGAGTTCGTCTCTGACTCTGCCTTCCACTCACCAGGTGACCTCAGATGAGCTATTTAATTTTGGAGACCCTGGTTTCCTCATCTGTAAAATGAGCACAAGCATTTCTGCCTATTTCACAGGGTTGTGAGGGTCAAGTGAGCCACAGCATGAGAAAGTGCTTTCTAAACCATCAGGGCCTCTACCAATCGGGATCTTACTAAGCAAGGCAGAAGTAATTGAATAATTAAACCCTTTGTTAAACCCTACTTTTGAAGGACTGGCACAACACTCAGCTTACAGAGGGCCAGCGAGTTTCATGGCATTCCTCCACTACATTGCACACTCGTTGAGGACATGACCTGTTTGTTTGTTTTCTTTTCTTTATTTTTATTCATTTTTTGCCTGTTTCTTATAATCAGCATTTTCCCTGTAGTGAGTTGAATTGTGTCCTCCAAAAAGAATGTTGAAATCCTAACCCCCAATGCCTGTGACTGTGACCTGATCTGGAAATACAGTCTTTGCAGATGTAATCAAGTTAAGATGAGGTCACCTGGATTAGGGTGGGCCCTAAATCCGTGATTTGGTGTCTTCATAAGAGAAAGGAGGGCGAGATTTGGACACAGAGACACACAGAAACCACACCCAGAGGGTGGCTGGCCACATGAACACAGAGGCAGAGCCGGGAGTGGTGTGGCTGTAAGTCAAGGAACACCAAGGGTGGACAGCACCCACCAGAAGCTAGAAGCGGCAAGGAGGGGTTCAGAGGGAGCATGGCCCTGCTGAGACCTTGGTTTTGGATTTCTAGACACCTGAACCGAGAGAGAACAAGTTTCTGTTGTGTTAAGCCACCCAGTTTATAGCACTTGTTACAGCAGCCCTGAGGAACTAATATGGTTCCCAACACCTAGTTCAGTGTCTGGCTCAGAGAAGGATCACATTTAACATCCGCTGGCTAGACAGAAGAAGAATGTGCAGGGGAATGGTGGTAGCACAGGTTCAAATCCCACCTTCTCCATCTGGCTGCACTCCCTTGGACTTACTCAAACTTGTCCTGACAAGGTTCTTGGTCTGGTTTTGGCTGGGTAAAACAAAATCCCACTATTGCCATCACCTTCCTTTACTCTGGGCAGCGACACTGAAGATCCTGAGCTTTGTCTCACAATCATTTATTTGCCCAATGAATGAACATTCAGTATTTATTGAGCCTCTATTATTCGCCAAGTCCTCTACCATGCCCACCATCTACGCCCCTCTGAAACTGACCCCTGGTGAGCTTGAAGCCCAAAGGCTTGAGTTTCTTTGGACCTTGATAAGCTGTGCTAATTAAGAGAGAGGAATATTGCTTTAATCACCCCCCTTCTCCCTTAGCCTGCTCTGATCCCCTACACCATGGAAGGTCTTGATTTTTTGGCCTCTGAATTCTTAGTACACTGTCTTTCCAAAGTATTCAGATGGCACTCACTTGCTGCTGCCAGCATCAAATACCAAAGTACTTGGCACAATGTTGAGCACATAAAAGGTGCTCTGGAAACATCTTGAGTAAAAGCAGTTTTTCTTTCCTGTCATGCCCACTTTGTTGGAAACCAACCAAACCTTGATGATAACTTAAGCAGTGGGAGATCTCTTCATTCAAATCATCTAAATGGCTGTCAAAAGAGAAGAACATCAACCCATGCTTATATTCCCAGCAAATTGACAGACCTTCCTATCACTAATAAAACTACAGTTCACCCGACATTTTATTTTTATACATACGGTCTCTGCTCTATGTATTTACGTATTTCTAAATGATGTTGTTGCTGTAATTCATTCTTATTTACTAACCTTTTTAGGATGTGTGAATGAGAATTGAGTTTTTATTACATACATTTAATTTGTATAGCTTTGCATTTCATGCAGGGCTGCCTCATGAATTTTAGAACTGCAATGATTAAGTTTTCAATCATGCCCAAGTTTCCATAACCCTGATTAGCATAACTCTTTAGTCCTTTGACTAAGTCCCTTTAGTCCCTTTCTTCCTTCCCCTCCCTGCCAGTTCTGGACACCCAGTTGCTCTTCTCTGTTGTAATGAAGCTGGCCTTTGTGACCCTCAGGTGTGCTTCTTCTCTAGCTTACACTGCGCACACGGGGTCTCATCACTTCACTTCCGCAATGTAAGCATTCTATTCACGTAAAGAAACTCTCCCGGGGAAGAGGGTGACTCCTGCTCCATGGTCTTTCTCGTAGGCTGGCAGCTAACGTGTGTGTGGTTCCCCTTCCCCACAGGTGAAGACGAGCTGAGCGTGGCAGAGGATGAGGAAGTGCTGACTCTGCTGTATGACCCATGTCTGAACTGTTACTTTGATCCCCAGACTGGGAAATACTATGAGTTGGTGTAGCCCCTCCTTCCAGGGCAAAGGATGGCCACCCCCCACCCCCAGGCCGGAGCAGGATAGCAGCTCAGACTCTGTTAAGGAAGCACCACAAATTGTGTGTTGGTCCAGCCCGTGGAATCAAAAGTAACTGAGAGAAATGAATTTATTTTGTAAATAATGTTCAATGTTAGGAATAGCTACATTCTTTTTTTGTAGAGGTATATGATTTTGAATCTGTGAACAAATTAATACAAAGACAAGATTTTAGGACTTTAAATTTGTTCTTGTTGGTTGGTTCCCATCCTACATATAATTTTGTTTCACATAATTTTATGTAAACGAATTAAGAGTTATTAATTCAAACTTTTTGCAGTGTTGATCTGTAAATGATGGCCTGATATACAGAAATTGTGTAATTGTTTAAATTATTTTTGGGTACCCTTTATTTTATAACATATTTGTATTAAAAATAAAGTATGATGGTCAGAAGAATACCTTTTAAACTGCTGCTCTTTATTTACCCCCACTTTCTTCACCAGAATATTCCTAGATGATATTTACCTTTCCAAACACTCTCTTAGAAAACAGGTTGGGCTTCATGATCACATTTTATTGGCACTGGCCCCACTATTTCCATTTCATTATAATTCATCCAGAGTTCGCCAAAGATCACAACATTGTTAAACTCTTAAGCTGCTTAGCACTGTAACTAAGAGATTTTTTTATTTTTTTACCAATTATCTCTGAAATCCAAACCTAGCTCCGTGGATCCAGATTTTACAAGTACTCACCCATTTGAACACCCCACATACCTTACCACTTCTGTGACTTGGGCCTGGGGGAAATCTGGGCGGCTTCCTTTGGTCTTTAAGGCTATGTCAGTGTGACTCTGCCACACTACAAGGGAAAAAACCACACGCTTTGGGGTAAGTGCATGCCAAATACATTAATATTGGGCTTGAGGAAGTACTTCTTACATTAGCTGGCATTTTTGTTATTTAATAAAGATTTTTAATACAGAAGACTACCACTGGAAATGAAAAATTATTGATGTACACTTGGATTTAATGGTAGTACTATAATTTCATTTAATGTTGCTTGATAGAGGAAATAAGAGTCTTTTTGTCAGCAGTAGAGTTGGGCTCCTGTTCAAAGGATCATTCATTATTTAGAACCGTGTTTGTGTTTGATAAGCCTTTAATCCTGTTGTTCACAAAGTATACCTTTGTTATGAATTTCTCTCTAAGATCTTCATACAAACAAAATGAAAATGAATAACTGAGGCTTCACAAGGCATGCAGAAGGATAAAAGAGTTGGGTTATATTGATTATGACCTTGACGACTGGAGTAGGCCTTGTAAAGCCTTGTTCCTGTCTGCTCTAGAGAGTGTCAAGACTGTCCACACAAATAGGGGAGCCAACTGGAATGTGTGTATTAGTTAAGACTCATAATTAGAAGTATCAAGAAATCATGAGCTATATTAAGAAGGAAAAAAAAACCCTTAAGGATACAAAAGTGCCTTGTGAAATCCCAAAACAGAATGCTGCAAGGCCCCAGAATGGATTCAAACTGAGACCTAGAAAACTATAGAGAACTCTGTTGAGATTCTTGAATTACAAGCACTCTTGATCACAGAATTCTAAAATGTCTTGAACAAGCAGGCCCCAAGAGGCACAGGAATCAGGGCAGCTCTGGAGATCCCTATAGCAGGAATCAGCAGTGTTTCATGTCGACCGAAATGACTCAACATCACCTTTCTCCATCTTTGAGCCTGCTCGAGGAGTAAGGGGCCGGTAGGCTTGACATACAGGCCACCCCCAGGATCACATGGAATGGGCATGAGATAGAACCAGAAGGAGAAGAGGGCGCTCTTAACAAAATGGGAGGTTATGTCAGGCAGGCAAAAATGACAGATGTCTATCCTGGGAGTCTAGAAGTGTCTCTGCTGCTCAACTCTGTTTCATTTTGCCTGCCTCTCTCTCTTCTTCCTCTCCAACCCACTCCCCACCCCTGCCAACTTTTTCAGCTACTCAGTCCACCTGCCCAAACACTCAGCCACTCCACAGCCAAGACATCCAACCACACATTACTATGAACTCTTGATTAGCATGAACTCTCCAAAATTCTCGCAGTTGGGATTCCCAGTGAGCCCAATTTGGTTCCAGTGGCTCTCTGCTCCAGATGAGGGAGGAGAGCAGTTGAGGAGTTTTTTGTGAGCCAAGCAGACACTCCCCAAAGCACCTACCCACAAGGTCTTACTACCCACTGTTCACATTGTCTTTTTAAAAAGAGTAGCTTCATTTCTGTTGCAACTTCTACAGAAAAAAATGAGAAAAAGAAATAGATGTGCTTCACACTGCCCATCAAAACAGTGCAGCCAGTTTACTTGGAAACTCATTGACTGGGCTATGCTTGCTCACTGGTTGTCAAATTTTAC
Organism: Tolypeutes matacus; assembly: GCA_026826555.1. Lineage (NCBI taxonomy): Eukaryota > Metazoa > Chordata > Mammalia > Cingulata > Chlamyphoridae > Tolypeutes > Tolypeutes matacus. The sequence continues at coordinate 18,805,722 of JAKSZT010053825.1, forward strand.
TGCATATTAGAGTCTCTGAGAAGTTTATACAAATATTGTGCCTAGGTTCTACCCTCAGAGAATCCTATTTGATTGGTTCCAGGTATAGCTTGGCCATCGGGATGTTTGAAACTTCTCCTGGCAATTCTAATGTGTAGTCAAGGTTGAGAACCACAACTATGCATTAAATCTGATGTGATGAGAAGGCAGCAGCTTTGTCTAATGTCATCCATATCACTGGGGAAGAGTCTACCTTGTTAGTTTCCATTTTCAAGACCTTAATTTCTGCTTTTCTAATCAAATGTATACAGAACATTTATCATTGGAACTGACTATTGTAAATGGTTGCTGAAAAAAAATAGTTTGGTTCAACATGAAAATACATTTTAAGATAATTTCATATGAATTGTGCAACCGATTCAGTTTCTCTTTTTCATATAATTCAGGATGCACTGAAATAATGACTTTAAGTCACCAATCTCTAAATTATTATTTAATTATAGAACCTGGTTAATGGAAATTATGGAAAGACAACTGTCAGCTGATATGTGGCATCAGATCAAACATTTAGCTTCCCTGGCAATTATAAGATCCCTCTCTCTCTCCAATTACACTTAATTCTATTTTCTATTGAAGGAAAATACTAACATTTGCAAAATGCATAGACACTTTTACAAAATAATTTGCCCTGCTGTATTTCTCCATATTTTTAGATTAGCTTTATTTAAACCAGTAGTTTCAAATATACCTTGATTTTGTTTGAAGTACAAACTGTGTTTAATAACCAAGAATAATGTAACCACAGAATGTACAACTTGAGGACAATTAATTAAAAGAACTAATTTTAAACCTGTCCTTTGGCTTTAATTAAAGATCTAGCTGATGAAAGCTTCTGGACTGTTCTTTATTTAAAACTGTGGAATGCCAACAAGTACTGTACCAAAAATGGCCACATTCTATGACTCTCAATCTTTAGTCAAAATGACTGGAAAAAATGAGGCTTAAGAATCACATTATCCACATATGGTTGTATTCTAGGGTTTTCATTTCATACCTCATTCATTTTTTATTCCAGGTTCTTAGAAAGCAAATCCTAGTTTCTCTTTTTCTTTAATTGTAATAGTTGAGATAGAATCTTCTAATTGGACCAAGAAAGGACACTCAAGATGATTTCATTTAATCTCTATTTTAGAGTTGAGAAAAGTGAGATTGAGATTGGGAAGTTAATTGTCCACAAACACTCAGTTGCAGAGGGAAGAATGGAATCCATGATTGTGTGCTTCCAACCCAGGTCTTTCTTTTCCCACCCAAGGGAATTAGGAAGATTTCAAATAACAGATTCAGATGGATATCACAGGCCTGCAAAGGGGTCCCAAGAGACACCAGTGCCCTGCCAGGAGTGTGGGCACTCTAGCTCTCACTTAACATTTCTGCCTTTTGCTCTGGGCAGATTCTGTTTTTCCTCCCTTGTCAGCCTTTATACCTCATAGATCATTATTTCATAAAGTGTGTTCCAAGAAATAAAACTTCCATGAAATGTTAATAATGCAATGGGAGTGGGGAAGAAGTCCATGGTCAATGTTGAAATATACCAGAGAAGCGGAAATGATCACTTGTCCTTACTGAGGAAGTTCTCAATGGCATTAGTAAACTAACAGGCACAGGAGTCTCCAGGGGACAAATAGAATATGCGGCATTCTCAAATTTGTTTGTCCACAGAACCATTTTTCCGTAAAGCATCTCCAGAGGCTACCTGCCCACAGATCACTTCTCCAGGACACGGAGCCCTGACTTCCACAAGAACTCACAGAAATGTGCCTCCTGGGTTGCTTGCTTGGTTTTGGTTTTGTGCGTTCGTGTGTGGTAGTGATGGTGGTGGTGGTTGGGATTTTTTGTTTGTTTTTTGTTTTGCCTAAATATTTCACAGACCTCTGACCACACTGTAACTAGATTGCTCTTCAGATTCACTTTTCATTTGAAAACAAGATATGCTGAAGCCTGAATATTCCTTAAGTTCGAGAATTTGGTCACCTAAGATGAAGAAATTTTCTTTCTCACATTTTAAATTTTATCAACTTATATCTGCAGGTAATTCAGTTTACTTAAAACAAAGGATAAATCTATATTAAAGTTCATTCATCCTGAAGATAAGAGTTTTACATCTTAGCAAACATTTCAGTTCTGGTTTGCCTGGTTTTAATATAATTTAGAACCACATGAAGGCAAAATAATTTGACTTATAAGAATTAAATGACCAATAAGCTTGGGCCATAGATAACACTAATTTTTACTGCTGATATATTCTTCTGTAGTTAATCATCAGTAATCCCATGAAGCATTACAGAAGTGAAGTGTGGGAAATGGTATTGATTGGTTTTCATCAGCCCAACTTATCATTGTCAGTGTTTATGCTGAACCTGGCAAGATTTAAGCTTATAAACTTGCTCCTAATAGTAATAAGTATTGCTGATATTTTAACCTGCAGATCAGGGGAAATTATCTCTAAGTTGCTTGGATGGATACTTCCAAAGGCACAGGAAGGGTGTTCCTGGGACCTTAACAACTGAGATAAGCACAATCATCTGTGTGTATTTAGGTAAGAAATCCACAAGGGGAAATTACTATGTTTATTTCTGATAATATGCCATTCCGAAGCATTCTTTCTATTAATAATGGAGTTTAAATGATCTAAAAGTAAATCTTGTGATTACTTTTTATGTTTTTAAGTTTTATGTTTTGTTTCAAACCAGTTTTGTTTTATGGCTTCTAAACCCAAGATGATCTTAAAGAAAATCCATCAAAATTTCACCTTTGTTTCTCCTACTATTTTCAAAAGTAATTCAGTCATTTCAAACCCAGAAAACCTACAAACCTTTGAGCCAACTCAATTGAAGTGAGCTTCCCTTTTCCTTTAAAACCTTTTGGCTGGTCAAGTAAATGGCTAGTATCTTATGTGGGCTAATTTTAGTGAGCAAAGTATCTTTCCCCCCAATAGTTGTCTTTTCTCTAATGTTTGATAGCTGGATATCTCTAAAAATAGTCTAGGTATCTAAACCTGGGCACTAGCTATACTTATAATATCTTTTCAATTTTCTTATTTCAAAAGGTTTTAATCTTCTTAGTTCAGGTATTTCTCAAGAACATCTGCCATGATCAAGAGAAATTTGATTTGAGAAAATGAAAACTGTAGCTACTTTTTGAGCTAAACATAAGAATGCTGCTTCAAAGCCCAGATAAACAGAAAAAGACACATTCCAGAGATTCCTGTTATAATCTGCTCTGAGTAGCAAATGCTTTGCCGCTGATAATGTCTATAGCCTTAAGTAATGAGGAACATCACTGCATTTCTCTTTTAATGTTTGAGATCCCTTCCCATGTTTTACCAGGTGTTACTCTCAATCTAATCTGGTAGTCCTCGGCCTTAGCTGCACATGACATTGACTGGGGACTCCAAGAAATGCTGCTGCCTGGGCCCCACCCTACTGGAGTCCTACCTCCTCTGCCCTGGCCTGTGACCTGAGCATCACAATGTTTAAAAGCTCCCCAAGTGACCTACCGAGACCTTCTGGCCTAACCTATTCTCGTTTCTCCTCTTTCCCTCTCCTCTTTACTTCCTACAGTGCCAGAGTGAATGGTCTGAAGATTCCCAAAGGCATATGGTGTAGATGACATTGAACAGTTTTAATCAACGGACTAGCCATCACTTGATGGATTTCTGTGGGCAATCCAATAACATCATGAAAACCTGTTTTAGCCCCTTGTGGTTGATGACCCCTAGAATGGAAAACATGACTTTTGCTTTGAATTGCTTTGCTTTCTTCTCTCCGTCTTGTGTGCTTTTCAAGCTAACCCACTCATTCTCCTTCTTGGGTATCAGATTATACCTATGTTAATAGGCATATCCATGTTCCAGCTTCAAATTAATAAGGGGAGGAAGATTTACCCAGTGGCTGTGGGAAAGTGATGAGCGCCACTATCTCAGGCTGTGGAAATGAGTGAATGAATGTGACGCTGTCACTTCACAAAACCTTCATGACCCAGCATCATGGAACTAAATACTGTTAGGAAGTTTTTGAAGTCTCTCCATTTACAGTAGCTTTTAGAGAGTAATATCTATTTTTTTCCACATAAAAATGCCATTTATTCTAGTCTAAGCAAAAGTGTAGACTTGTGGCTAATTTTCCTGTATCCATGGCATACTTCTAAACATGAGAATATGAGAGCGGCACCGGGAATTAAGAATGCTTGAGTTTGTCCCTTTGGAGTCATAAACCTTTTGTAAAGTCTGTTTTGTACACAGCCTTGAATTAGAGGTGTTTTGGACTGTGAAGGAATTAAGATGGTTAATATACAGTGGGGCAACATGGTACAGAAGAGACACAAGAGTGGAAAGAGAAAGAGTGGAAATCAAGAACCTGTAAGGCAGTAACCAAGTCACAGGGGACCTGGAGGGCCAGGGCCCCCTACCTACCCAAGGGTCTTTGTAGAGCACTTACGGTCTCCTTCTGTTCATGAGGCATGGCAAAGGGTTAGTTGTGTGGTTGTTGGTTTGGGTTTTGTTGGGGTTTTTTTTTTAATCTTAAAGGGCAATTTGACCCCAGCAAGCTGGAGAACTTGGAGGCATCCAAGATGCCAACAAATGAGCTACCCATGGAAAAACACTTAGCACATAGTGAGTGATCAGTAAACATTCACTGTATTATTTATGCCAAGGGCTTTCAGAATTGGCTCTCTGGTGATATACAAGATGTGATGGTTGGGCTAATGTGTCAACTCAGCCAGGTAATTGTGTCCAGGTGTTTGGTCAAGCAAGCACTGGGCTAATTGTAATACAAGAACATTTATAAACTTTGGTCACCAGTTGAGTTTACTGCGGGGATGGCTGATTACATCTGCATCAGTCAGGGAGATTGCCATCACAATGGGTGATGCTTTTATCCAATCAACTGAATTCCTTAAAAGGGGAAGTGATTTCAACATTCAGAGAGAATTTCCCAGCTCATCTGTGGACAGCCAACTTCTCCTGGAAACTCATCAAGGACCTTCATTGGAGTTTCATGGGGGTTCCTGGTTTGCAGCCTGCCTGCAGAACCTGGACTTGTACATCCCCATGGTCACGTGAGAGACTTATAAAATCTCATATTATTGACAGATCTCTCCTGTTGATTCTGTTTCCCTAGAGAACCCTGACTAATACACAAGGGCTATCGCATTATTCCTAAAAGTGTGTATGCATAGGAAGGTAGGGTACTGTATTTTCCTGTAAGGCTAAGCTAAAAAAATGTTTTATCAGTACTCAGAAAAAAAAAAAACAACATAGGCTTCATGCGGTAAATCATAAAGAAATCTAACCATTTCCTAAGAAAGGGGAATGGGTAATATAGCTGACACTGATTACAGATGTAACACTTGGGCCATGTAGCTGGAAAAGAGACACCCCAGAAATTCCTCAAAACTGTTTAGAGAAGCAGATGTGGCTCAACCACTTGGGCGCCCACCGACCACATGGGAGGTCCCGGATTCGGGTCCCAGAGCCTCCTAAAGAGGACAAGTAGATGCCCACACCCGCCACAACGAGCTAGATGCCACACCCTACCTCAACGAGCAGATGCCTAAGCAAGCAGATGCCACAAGCCAGCAGATGCCACAGCCTGTGGGAAGTGGATATGGCTCAGGCTGTTGGGCACTTGCCTCCCATTTGGGAGGTCCTGGGTTAGGTTCCCAGTGCCTCCTGGAGAAGGCGAGCAAACAATGAGCAGACAGACAAGAGAACCATGGAGGAGGGGTGCAAATAAATTAAGTAAATAAATATTTTTTTAAGCTGTATTTAGTCATATTTTTGTGATTCAGGTCCCACATGGTTGAAATAATTGACTGCACTATGAATTTTCAGAGGCTTACTCCTAAGTAAAATTAAAATCCAGGACCAAGTCAACGGTCTCTTTTTCAAAACAAGTATTTCAGAAGTGATCACTTCTGAGCCAAGCAGCTCTAGTATTTAAGTTTTTTTTTATCTTTTTTCTTCATCATAAGGTGTAAGACTATTCTGAATAGACTTCTTTATCCTATCTCATTTTATCCATTAGTACACATTTTATCTTAGGGCATAATGAAAGCATTTGAAGTAATAACTAAATTACATCTATTTAAACAGAGTCTGTAATCCAGATTTTGTGTCATTTCAGACTGGCTTTCTATCCTTAGGCTAAATTAACGAGACTTTTCTAATAGTTGGATAAAATTATGTTAAGTGGTAGTAATGATTGTTTTCATAACCTCCATAATTTCAGATTATGCTTTGCCTTTATTTGCTATCCTGAAGGTCAGCCACCCTCTACAAATGTTTCTCCCCAAATTTATAGAACAGTTCCCAAAGAAATATCAATGTCTCCAGAACCCATGGTTTTCCATCCCTTCGGATGCATTTAACACCTGAGAAGAGGGAAGAATTTCACAATCCCCCTTGGTAACTGTTTCTGCCACACTTTCATGCCATGTTGGGTGTTATAAACCCACTAGGGTGAGAAACTGTGTTTCTCTTTACTTTCTTTACTCTACTACAAATTTTAGCACCATCAGGTTTTATTTCCATTTCCAGTACCAAGCAGTAAAAAAAAAAAAAAATCATGCACACCAGCCTCTAAAACTGTGTGTATAATAAATTTCTTGTAATGCTTTCTGGAAAGTTGCAGTTTTGTTCATCTGAAGTGATAAAGAACATTTAAACCATCTGTTGATGAATCCTGGACCACCCGAGGTTCTGGTATTTCTCAACCACATGGTCACATCCCATAAACAATATCTACATCTTTATTGTCATAACTACTACTCCAGGTTTAGATGCCAAGCTCGATGGCTTTTAAAATGCATTCCCATGGTATTCCTATAGCATTTCTACTGCTCTGAATTTAGCAAATACCATCAGATTATACAGCAAAGGGAAATGATCCAGTTTTTTCCTTTGACCTAATGATTCACTAGGGTTGGCTTTGGAATATGACTGTGCTCAATGCTTTATTCTGCCCCAGAAATTCTGCCATTACCACTGGGTGAAAATGACTCTCTTGGCGATTGTCTTCATTAGCTTTTTTTTTTTTTTAAGTATTTTATTTATTTCTCCCCCTGCCCACCCCCACCCCACCCCCTGCCCTTGTTGTTTGCACTTGCTGTCTGCACTCTGTGCCTGTTTATTGTGTGCTCATCTTCTTTTTAGGAGACACCAGGAACTGAACCCAGGACCTCCCATGTTGGAAAGAGGCACCCAATAGCTTGAGCCACCTCCACTCCCTGCTTGTTGTGTCTCTCATTGTGTTTCCTTGTTGTATCTCTTCGTTGCATCATCTTGCTGCATCATCTTGTTGCATCAGCTCACCACACCAGCCCCTCGCATCACCTTGATGCTTGCTCATCTTCTTTAGGAGGCACCAGGAACTGAACCAGGGACCTCCCATGTGATAGGCAGGCACCCAACTGCTTGAGCCACATCCACTTCCTTCATCATCTTTATTGTCATCACCACTTATGGAGCTCCCATTGTGTTCCCAAGCACTGCACTGAACTGTACGCATATATTTTCTCACGTAATCTTTTTTTTTTTTCTCTCATGTAATCTTTATAACAATCCTTTGAAATAGGCATTAACCCACATTGTAAATTAAGAAACTTAGGGGCAAACAGGTTCAGGAACTCTCCTGAGTGGCAAGACAGGGATGGATCCAGCCCCAGCTGATGCCAAACCTTGTGATTTAACTGTCAGCGACACTGCTGACCAATGTCGGGTGATGGCTAAAATCCGTAGTACTTATCAAAAGACAGAAGGTTTTAATCATGACACCTTGCTTAGGTTGCAGCTTGAAAAATATTTTTTTCTTGTTTATCTCTTGTACCTTATACTAAAGAAGGGTCTACATGGTTTAAATGTCCACAAGGAATTTACCTTCACATATACCTAAATACATTTTGAACTTTTGATACTTCCTTCCTATTATTAATGAATTTTATACAGGCAAAATATTAAGCACGGCATGCAGGTATCATTTCAAGAATCTATTTCTTCCCCACAAGGCATCCTTCTTACTCTTCCTTTCCCCTGGTGTTTCCATAGTAACCTGGCATCCCCAGCTATCACCTTTTTGTTGGCACTAAAAGATCATTGACAATCAGTCCTCCACTTGTTCTGAAATGCGCCCTTCAATTCATAATGCAGCAGATAGCCTGTAAGTGTAACAGGACCCGAAGCATTTCTTATCTTGAGTTGAGCTCACGTTGGGAGGAGTGAAAATATCTAGAAATGTGGTATTGTAGGATTCGGCTTTCAACGTCACAACCAATAAAAAGACCCAAGCTGGGTTCTGGGCCCTTTGGAGTCAGCCTTAGCCCCTTCATACCCACTACCTCTCCCACTGCTTACACAAGGGACATCACCGACCAAAGAGACTCACCTCCAAGAAAGGAAAGTTTCCGAATTTTGACTTTTCTAAGCTCGGTGTTCTTGTTTTCTCCTGAAAAGCCTCAAGCTCTTCCATCTCCGGAATGGGATACAACAAAACAATTGTTGTCACTGCAGATAATCAAATAAATTCTGTGCTCAAGCCTGTCATGGCAGAGGTGGAAGAGCCGTAAGGGCTGGGTCTTGTGCTCACAAAGGCATCCCCTTCAGTGCTCTCTCCAAGCGGGTCAGACACGCACTCGAGGGGGGGGGGCCTACCCCACCAACCACAAGCACTTATGGACCATATCGCTTGCGGTGTGTGATGACTTAATTAATTTACAGAAAAAGGAAATTCCTTAATTATTTTATGAAGAGACTAATTATGTTGTGGTTATTATATGAGCAGATTAAAAGAATTAGTTTGTCAAATGTAAACATTCAAAATTCACCAAACCTGCTCCATTCACAATCTTTCTCCAACCATAGTCTTCCCCATCTCCACTGAGGGCAAATCCATCCTTTTGGTTGGGAAGACCACGAAACTTGGAGGCAACCTTGTTCCCTCCTTTTTTCTCACACCCCACTTTCAAACTGTCAGGAAATTCTCGGCTTTACCCTCAAAATATGTCCAGAATCCGACTATCTCTCCCCCTTACCACCATTATCAGCTGGCGCGATACCATTGTCATCTCTACATGTTTAATTACAATAGCCTGCCATTGTAGGCTAGTCTGCCTGCTTCTACCCATTGCCCCAGCCTCCCCCACAGACTATGTTCAACACTTTAGCCAGAATGAACCTCTAAAAAATACAGCATATCATGTCACTCATCCACTCAAAACCTTTCAGGGGATTTCAGATTCCAATAATGTTGGATTGTTTTGATATAAATTAAGCCTCTCTTTAGGAACAATTAAAAAGCTTACAAAAAAAAAAAAAAAAAAAAAAGCAAATCTGTTTGAATATGTTAGAGACTTACCATGATAGTGAGGTCTCAGCAAGCTAATATCAGAGAGCAACGGGAAAACGGGTGAGCCTGGCATTCTGTGCTACTTTTTCCTTTGCTGAGTCACAACAATGGCTGACAATGCCTGGGAATATGAGCAAAGGTTCCTGAAATCTCACCAGCTGGAGAGACAAAAGCTCGGAGCTTACCAAAGAGGAAAGGGCTGTCAATCACCATGAGCTTACAGGAGACCCCTGAGAGCAAAACTCTAGTTACAGAGTTTGACTAGTTATATAGGTCAGGCCTCCAAAGACTAAAGCCCATCTTCCAATCAGTTCAATCTCTAATTGGATTAAGGTGATCCAGCCCTACCATAATTAACCCACCACAAGCAAATATAAATCCATTTTATAAGAAGATACTGTCCAGAGCTTCAGGTAACAGCTTTTCATAACTCAAAGCCCATCACTCAATCAAAGGATAATATGCATACCAGGACAAAAACTAAAGTAATCAATAACCAAGAGGAAAAAAAGACACTAGGAAGAGATCTGTACTAAGGAAGTATAGATATTGGAGGTATCAAACCTAGATTTTTTTTTAATAACTATGAGTAATACTTCCAAAATATTAGATGACAAGATGGAGAATTTAATCAGAGAAGTAGGAACTATTAGCAAAAGAAGGAAAAGAAAATAACAAATTAGAAAGCAAACATACAGTAGAAGAATCAACAAAGCTAAATTCTTGGAGCTAATCCATTCCTGTGGGTGTGGGGCCCTTTCATTTGATTGAATTCAGTTGGGGGCCTTTGATTGGAGCACTTCAGTTGAGGTGGAACCCCGGGTGGGGTCTCAGCCATCTTGCTGGAGTTTTATATAAACGAGAGAAACATGCAGAGACACACAGAGAAAGAAAACTGCCATTTTACCCTGCCATGTGAGAGAAGACTCCAGGGTTGCCTGCAGGTGCAGAAAGAGCAATCCTGAGGGGCTGAGAGAGAGGCAGGGGGCTGGAATCAGTGGAGCAGGTGAAGCTGAGGCAATGAGGAGAGGGCAGAGACGAGCCATACACTTGTTTGCCCACAACTAAGCTCCGAGAGAAAGCATCTTTAGATGACCCTGCCATGTGCCTGATTGCCCACAGCTGCAACTTGGTGAGCCAGCATCTCTTGATGATGCCTTGATTTGGTCATTTTCACAGCCCTGGAACTGTAAGCTTCTACCCTAATAACCCCCTATGGTAAAAGCCAGCCCAGTTCTGGTATTTTGCATTGGCAGCCTTGAGCAAACTAAAACAGAGGCTATCCAAAAGAAGAAGCGGAAGGAGGAGGAGGAGGTGAAGGAGGAGAAGTAGGAGGAGGAGGAGGAGGAGAAACCCTACAGCACACTTTACACTTAAGTGTTGAAATTTTTAAAGTTTTCTCTCTGAGATTGAGAATGTCACAAAGATACCCACTATTACCACTTCTTTCAACATTGTACTGGTAGTCCAAACCAGTGCAATAAGGCAAGAAATAGAAATAAAAAGCATATGAATTGGAAAGGAAGATATAACACTATCATTATTCACAGATGACACAACTGTATTAATTTTTAAAAACCCAAAAGGATCTACAGGTAAATTATTAACATTAATGAACTTACCGAAAGTGTCTTAAAACAACTCATTTTAACTGCAAATTATTACAAGTAATGGAAAAAAATTTTTTAAGTTTTATTTTTGTTTTATTTAAAGTTTGGTTGGATACAGAAAATACACACACTTAACAGGTTAAAATATCCAAATAAAATTTACTGCAACTTTTGTTAGGATTTGCTTTGTGCTGCCAGACACATTGCATAGGAAACTATATGAAGCCCCTGAGGAAAAATATCCACGGTTTAAGGTGCAACTGGTTTTATTTCTTCTTCGGGGAAAAGGTGAGAGATGATTTCTGGAAAAAATGATGGGAAAAGAGTTGAGAAGCAGAATTTAAGGTTATTTCCTGTGCTGACTGGGAATCGTGTATCCTGGTTCTTGTAGCATAAAATAGCTAGAGTTTTTTTGTTTTGTTTTGTTTCTTAGCCTTTTGGTCTTCAATATCTGAATCAGTAGATACATAAAAATGTTTGGGCCCAATAAAAGATTATACATTGATTATGCTAAATAATTAACAATTCAAGACAGCAGATGTTGGGCCAAAGACAATGTATTTTTAAAATCAATTCTATTTCTATATACCAGCCACAAAAATAATAGAAAATGAAATTTAAAATATATCACTTATAGTGGCATCAAAAAAATTCAAATACCTAGGAATAAATCTAATAAAAAATTGTGAAAGTTCTTTATACAAGAAACTCTAAAACATTATTAATACTAATTAAAAGACTGCATTAGTTATCTACTGCTGCATAACAAATTACCCTAAAACCTAGTAGCTTAAAACACAAATAAATAGTCTCTCTCACAATTTCTGTAGGTCAGGAATTCAGGCATGGCTCAGCTAGGCAATTCTGGCTTGGGGTCTCTCTGGAGGCTGCAGTCAAGATGTTAACAAGGGTTGCAATCATCTAAAGGCTTGACCAAGGCTTTTCACACAACTGCTTGCAGAATCTCAAAACACAGTGGTTGGCTTCTCCCAGAGTAGATAATCCAAAAGGCCAAGATGGAAGCTACAATGCCTTTTATGACCTCAGCAGTCACCCACCATCATCTCTGCCATATTCTAGAAGTCACACAGAACAGCTCTGAGTCAGTGTGGGTGGAGGCTTCACAAGACTGTAAATTTCAGGAGGCAAGGGGTGCTGGAGGCTGGCTACGACAAAGACCTTAAATACCTGAAAGGAGGTTCCATGATCAGGGATCAGAAGCCAATATTGTAAAGATGGCAGTTCCCTCCAAAATGAGGCACAGAGGCGATACATTTATGAAAGCTCTGGCATGTGATAGCCTCAACCACCAGAAGCCTAAAAGCAATGGAACTCTGCCGTTCATTCACTCACTCATTCATTCCCTTTTTAAATCACTGATTGAGTTCTTTCTTAACTCAGCAGTAACCAAAACTGACACAGTCCGTGCTTCTCATTCATTTCATCCCAAGAACATGTTCAATTTCCTCATTAACCCAGTAATATCTGAGAGGACATCTCTCATACCCTTCAAGTGAAGAAGTTTTTATAAAACATCTAGAAGGACTGAATAACATAAAGAAACACCAGCAATTCTTTAGTCTTTGGCATACGTGCCATAGAGTAACCAATTTCCAAGACTCCTTCCAGCCAGCCAGCCATTTCCCTATCATGAAGACTCGAACCTTCTTTTAACTGCTTGCCCCATGGGACAGCCAGCCAATCAGAACATTGTCTCGGCATTAATTCAGGTATTTTCCCATTCAAAACCTTCCAGACAAGTACCTGGCACCATTGATGTTTTCATAAACACACTACTTTGTTCTCTGCCTACTTACCAGAATGTCAGTGGCCTTTATGGCTTCAAATCACTTCCTACTTCCTGATTATGCTACATGGTCACCAGAATGCAATGACTTGTGGCCATTACACTGATCACGGAAGTCCCGCTATCTGTGCACTCTGCCTGCACTCTGCTGCCCACTCCAAAGGGCAATAAAATGTGAGCAGAAGTGATAGGTGTCACTTCCAGGTGAGAGATTCAAGAACTGGTGCACTTTGCCACCTGCTTTTTCACTTCTACCATGGCAACTGCATTGTTCAAGATGCTGCCCTATCCGTTAGCCTAGGTCCTAGAATGAGAACAAAATGGCCCTGGGAAAAAGAGACTGAGAGCATTATTTAATCCTCACAGTAGCCCTAAGAGGGAGGTACCATTTACACCCCACTTCGCAAATGCAAAAGCTGAGGCCCTCACACAGCTAAAGTAAGGGGCAGAGACCTGCCTGTCCCCTCAGGCTGCTCCTAACCATCCTGCCACACTGCCTCACACTTGGCCAGAAGCAAACAGGACTGTATAATAAATTGTTATTTATTCATGGCTCCCTTCGTTGCCAATAAAGGTGCAAGAATGCTCCCTAAATTCAAAGTCAGAAAGTTTTCCAAGAAAGAAAGAAAATGTTTTGCAAAGAGAAAACATAAATGCCAGCTTCTGTGTTTTTTCACATTATAACTGTTGCCAAACTAGTAAGACTGTGGAAAGTGGAATACTGTTTACGTTACGTAGCTTAAGTTTTTCCATTAAAAAGGATAACATTGGATGATTGTGCATTTTGTTTTTGTGGAAGAAGGGGGGAAAACCTTTTCCCTTCTGAAATTGCAAATGTCGGTACAGAGCGTTGCATATTTATTAGCCCATCTGCTACAACAGCATTAAAGGGGGAAAATTCTTACTACCAGCAATTTATTCACAGTTACAGTTTTACCACCTGATGTGCAAAATAACAACATGCGGTAAGCATTCATTATTGTGCTGAGTAATTCCAATTTTCAATTTAATTCATACCATTTTTTCAAGACCACAAAAGGGAACATTTGCTTAGCATCGGATTTTGTTTCCATATTTTCATTGAAAAGAATAAGCTCTAGTGTTTGGGGTGTTTTTCAGGGATTTCAACCGTTTAAGAATTTAGAGACCTGATTATGTAATCAAGAATGTGACATCTGCCTATTACCAAAATTGAAAAGGCATAGATTTAAAGGGCGAATTGGATCAGACCACCCAGATATTTCCAGGGCAGAGGTCTCTGCTGGGAGGCAGCTGCTGCATTTTGCTAACAGTGAATCCGACTGCACTACAAGCTGAGACTGTTTATCTCTCTTGGCAAAACACCAGCAGTGTGTATCAAGCTCAGGAATCTGTCAAAAACAACTGATCCCAAAATAACAATTAAATAAGGACTCGGGCAGAAAATCACAGCCAGCGCCTGACTTTCGCATCTGTCTGTCTCCACTCCTCTGCCACCTTGGCCCTGCCTGAAAGGACAGAGGTGTGCTTATGAGTTGAGGGTGGAACCTCTTAGGTCTTCCACCCCATCCTGAAGCAGAATCGAATCCAGTCTTATCATAGGAGACCAGGCGAAGGTCATCTGAGGGAGCTGCGGCTGATTCAGCTGCCTCTCGTGGCTCCTTTGGCATGTGTTCTGATCACTTACTGCTGCGTAACAAACCACCCCAAACTCAGGGGCCATAAAAACCACAACCATTTTATGATGCTCATAGATTCTGTGGGTCAGAAATCCAGACAGGGCAGAGCTGGATGGCTTAACTCAGCTCCACAATATCTGGGGCCTCGGCTGGAAAAGTTCACATAGGGGTAACTGAACAGCCAAGGGCTGAAATCATCCAGAGCTTTCTTCACTCACATGTCTGGAGCCTGGGCCGTGATGACTGGAAGACTAGTCTTCAGCTGGGACTCTTGCCTGGAACATCTACACGTGGCCTCGCCATGCATGGGGCTTGGGCTTCTCACAGCATGGCAGCTGGACTGTAAGAGGGACTGTCTCAAGAGAGAACGTCCAGAAAAGGAATGCTCTGAGAGAACCTGGTGAAAGCTGCATGACATTTTCTGAACCAGTCCCAGAAGTCTCACAGCTTCTCTTCCACTGCATTCTGATGGTTACAGTTCAGGCTGACCCAGATTCAAGGCCACTGTGGCAAGGTCTCACTGCAGAAGAGTAGGAGGGATGGAGCTATTGTTGCAGCCATCTTTGGGAAATGCAGCTTGACCAGAGTATGGTGGTCTCCCCTTGGATTCCTGGTTCTCTGAAAGAATTTGTCAAGAAAGGAATAGAGGGCCTAGGGGAGGCGTCTTTGGAAAATCCCTTCATTTGGTCAACAAATTAGATGCCGTTTCATGTCCTTAAGGTCCTGTGTAATATAGTTCCCAGACACACCATCCCCCAGGCTCACCTGAACCATGGCTCTCTCCAAATCACCAATCTTTACAGACCTCTCTAGCTTGCCGCAGGCTCCCACTGTATCAGGGTCTTTCGCCTGCTCGCTCCCTCTCCTCTTCAGCCAGTCAATGCCCAGTCCTCCTTCAAAGCTCAGCTCAAACATCACTTCTTGCTTTTTTTTTTTTTTTTAAACTTTATTTTGTACATTTAATAATTGAAAACATAAGCAATAAAAAACTAAAAAGTAAACACAGATGAATAAATATATACATTTCTCAATTAAATGTAATGGATACATGTAAAATTTTGTTGTTTTGTTTTTTGTTTGTTTTTTTTGTGTGTGTGAATCAAACAATATATTACACGATATATTTGGTTCATAGTAACGCATTCATACAGTATTTGTCCTTTTGTGTCTGGCTTGCTTCACTCAACATAATGTCCTCCAGGTTCATCCATGTTGCTATATGCTTTATGACTTCATTTCTTCTTACAGCTGCATAATATTCTATCGTGTGAATAGACCACAGTTTGTTTATCCACTCATCTGTTGATGGACACCTGGGTTGTTTCCAACTTTTGGCAATGGTGAATAATGTGGCTATGAACATCGGTGTGCAGATGTCTGTTCGTGTCACTGCTCTCAGTTCTTCTGGGTATATACCCAGTAGTGGTATTGCAGGTCAAACATCACTTCTTTGTGAAAAACTTTCCTGACCTCCCAGACCAGGTCATATCCCCAGTAGAGATACTCACCACACTAAATACCTTGTCATGATTGTACTTTTTAAATTATTATTTAATGTTTGCCTCCTCATCTTAACAGTAAACCCCAAGAGGTCAGTCGCTCTGTTTTTGATGATCAATGTAATACACACACACACAATTACAGAATCCTAGCACAGAGAAAGTGCTTAATAAACCTTTGTTGGAATAGATTTATATAGTTTCCGAGCATCTGGTACCCGCCAGCCTCCGGTGTTAGGTGTGGGGATGCAGTGGTGACTGAGCCAGTTCCACTCCTGCCATCTTGGAACTCATACCGCCATGATAAACAGATAAACCTGGGCATGCATGTTTTAAAAGAAGGAACCTGAGAAAAGTAGGGGGCCTACCCTAGCCTTGGAGCCTGGGAAGACTTTCTTTGAGGAAGTGACATTTCCCCCCAGCGTTTCTCTCCACCACACACCCCCAAATCCTCTTTCCCAACCAAGCATGTAAGAAGCACACAGGTCTAAATTTCTTCCTTTCTTTAAGGAGCAAATAATTACTCCTTTGTAATTTACACTTACAGCGTGTTGCGGAATAAATCAGTATAAGCCAAGAACAAAGAAGTATAAATATATTTCTCAGTATGAACAGGCTGTTTAATGTGACCGTGTGCACTAATTAAGTTGTGTGTAATACAGAGAGCACTTTGACACTGTTAAACTTAATGACCCTCTGCTTAAAGAGGAAAGACACATTTGCAGTGAAATTATAGCCTGAGCTGTAATGCCTAGTCGGAGGAATGCCTCCAAGGAGATGGAACGCCTCAAAGCACCAGCTTTGAAATAACAATAATGTGAAAGTGGCAGCAGTGTCCTTTAAGCAACTGAATTGTTTGCGGGGATGCTTCTTCTGCCAGTCCACCTAGCTAAAAGTCAGGGCAGTTAATAAGGTTCGGGAGTTACCTTGCCGACCCTTGGAGCCCGGAAAGTATAGGCCGCCAAGGAAGTCTTCATCCTCCTGTGTCAAGAGCTCATACCCAGGCCATCACTTTCCATACATTATCTCAATTAATCTTCATAACCACCCTCTATGGCATTCTTACAGCCCTTTTAGAGATGAGGAAACTGAGGCTCAGAAAGGTGAAACCACTTTCTTCATTACGCCATTCTCTCAACCATCAGCTCTTGAATGCCTGCTTTGACCCAGGCCCCATTCATCGCATCGGGGATTCAACAGCTAACAAGGCAGTCAAAACCCCTGTCCTCAAAAAGCTTAATTCTAGTGGGAAATCCAGATAACTACAGGAACACAACACAAGGCGAAATGTGCTGTGAAGAGAATAAAACAGAGAACAGGTTAGAGAGGAACTGGCAGGGAGACGACTCTGCTTAAAATCAGACAGCCAGGAAAGGCTCCTCTGGGGAGACTTTGACCAGACCTTTAAATGCGAAGGACAGGGCAGCCCTGGGAAAAGGTTTCCAGGTGGAGGAAAGAGCTGGTACAGAGGCCTGGAGACAGGCCTGTGCTGGGCATGTCCACGGGCAGGGGAAGGCCAGAGCAGTTGAAGCTAACCAGGGGGATAGTGTCCCTGGTTTGGGACAGCAATGTACCCAGTTAGAATACTGTAGCCCCAGGTTCCCACACAGCTGGAGATGACCAAGCCACCAATTCTAGCTAATGAGATGGCAGCCAAATTGTATAGGGTATGACTTCCAGGAAAATTAACATTTTCCTGATAAAAATGGGCAGGGTCAGCTGGCACACATTTTATTCTCTTCCTCTGACCTATTCTTCCTACCTAGAATTCAGAAGCAATGCCTGGAGGTGCCACAGCCATCTTACAACCATGAGGGCAAAAGACACATGCTAAGGCAATCAGAGCAAGAAGCTAGAAGTCTGAGCCTTTGATTCTTCCTTGAGCAAATGCACCAGCCCTGGACTCTAACCTCCAGACCACATTCTATATGACAAGAATAAGCCTCTTTTCAGGGTCTACAGTCCCCAAAGCATCTCTTAGACAAAACCCAGGCTTTCATGAACTTGAGGGGGCAAAAGGTTACATCTTTATTTTTACAAACCTCTGAGATTTAGCAGAATCTTCAACTAAGAATGTGATTAACAGACCAGGGTAATCTCTGTGACTTTGTTAGTAGAAATCACAGACGTTTTTGTTTAACGTTAGTGTTGTTGCTGATATCTCAAATTATCACTTAAACTTATCACTCTTTTATATTCTTGTGGTTGGTTATTAGACCCACTGCCTGATCTAGTTATTTAATGCATTAATTTTTTAAAAGCATAATTATTGCTATTTCTCAAATTCGGGTGTTTTTTTAATGTTTGATAACTGTTTCAGTATAGTTGGTTTCCTTCATAATCCTAGGTATTTGACTTTATGCATGTATAAACATTCTTCTGATAAGGGCTCCAAATCAGGCTTCCTTTCCCAAAACTGCCAGAGGAGGGCATGGCAGAAAAAAAGTTCAGAACCTTTGTTCCATTGAGTCAAGAACTATGGGCAGGTCAGAATTCCCAAGGGACCCTCCCCTTTTCCCCAGCTGATAATTGGGCAACTCTGAGAGGATGGTACTTTCTGGATCCAAGAATGGAGACTGATAAATAGAGAACACCCTTTGGGGTGTGATTAAATGTGCTTTAGCCAGGACTCCTGCTCAGAAATACCTTCTTCAGTATGCAACCCTGTGTCTGAAATTCCACCATGTGTAGCTCGTTGCCCTTGGATCTTGGTTGGTTAGTTGGTTGTTTTCCCTCTAATTGTAAGAGTTCCCTGTTGAGATGCAGATGCCCCTGGAAGCACAGTGCCTTTGCCTCCTGCACAATCCTCCCTTATGCTGGACCGTCCTGCCCTTCACAGGACAACATCCAGCTTCATTCCCACGGGGCCAGGGGCAGCAGGGCCAGAAAGGTTTAAAAATTAATGGCAGCTTTAGCCCACCTGTGCTGTCATCCTCAGGCAAGGCTCCCTCTGTGAGCCTTGCTGGAGGTTTCCATGCCGCGTGCTTTATGGTAGCTGACGTTATGTCTTCCTGCTGTGATGATTTGCACTCTGTAGTTAGCCAGTGTGGGGTGCCCAGCCTTTGGGCACCCTGCCCTGCATCAGAACTGCCAGTTTGCCAAGAGCCATTTGTACAGACCACAGCCTCTCAGCTCCTTGTGACATGGCTCCCACTGCCCTCTGGGGAGCAGAATGAAATAATATGTCACCTCCACAGGGCGAGCAAAGGTTATCCCTGCTCTGTGGCAACAGAACATCTGCCCCTGGGAGATGAATTGATGACTTCTTCATCCCCAGTCACAATGAAGGCCAATCAACCTTCTTGCCCCAGTGTGTTTAGCCTCAGAGTAGGGCCAGAACCTGGGTCGGAAAGTCCTGCGGTCTCAGACCCCACTGGAGGTCTGGCATTGCCTGTGGCTGAGTGGCACGAGACCGCTGTGGAGTTAGGGTCATCTGCTATCCCTAGCCTGGGATCCCAAGACATTTGCTGCCGTTTATGCTTCTGAAGAATCCTGAGTCCACTCTATTCCCTCTCTGGAGGCTTCCAGCGATGCTTCCTGGGCTTTTGTGAGATATTTTAACCTGGATTAGACTGTGGCTGTATTAGTTGTCTACTACTGTGTAACAAATTACCCCAAAACTTAACTTAGCTAGTGGCCCCTGCCTCAAGGTCCCTCACAGGGCTGCAATCAAGGTGTTGACTGGAACCACAATCTCACCTTAAGGCTCAACTGAGGGAGGATCTGTTTCCAAACTCACCCGTGTGTTGGTTGGCAAGATTTAGCTCCTCCCGGGCCATTGGGCTGAGGGCCTCAGCGCTTCCGGGGCTGTTGGCCAGAGGCCTCCCTCAGGAACTCGCCACGTGGGTGGGCCTCTCTCTGTGGCAGTTCACAGCATGGCAGCTCTGACGGAAGTCAGAGCAAGCAAGGGAGAGAGCAGAAGAGGCGAGCAAGGCAGAAGCCAGAGTCTTTTGATAACCTGATCATTTCTTGCCGTATTCTACATGTTAGACTTAAGCCATTGGGTTCAGCTGACATTCAAGGGGAAGATATGTCACAAGAGTCTGAACCCCGGGAGGCACAGATCATTGGGAGCCATCTAAAAACTGCCTACCAGGTTTTTGTGTGTTTTATGAACCTCTATTCATATTTTGTACATGAATCACATTTCTAAATGCAATTTCTTATGCTTCTATCTCCAAATTGCAAGAATATTGTTACACAACACTGAAAGTTCCTAATACGGGATCTGTGGGCATTGGAGGAAGGTTCTAGGAATCTTCTGAAGTTCTGGGTCAAACATTGCATATACATGGATTTTGTAGGAAGAGTCTATATATTTCATTAGATTTCCTAATGGGTTCAAGACCCCAAAAGAGCCGCTGCCTACAGTATTTGCTAGCAGATTCTATCAGGGCTGAAAATGTTTTACATTGAGGAAATGCCTAGACATATAGTGGGTCAGAGGTGGCAGGACTCTGCTGGCCTGCTCAGAGGCCATCTTCTCCAACAGGTAGTATAACTGAGGCCTGGGATAGGGGAGAGGACAGGTACAGTACTGGCCCAGGGTCACGGTGACCTGACAAGTTTGGAGGCCAGGGCTTGTTCCATCTTGGCCATGCTTTTTTTTTTTTTCAGGAGGTAGCAGGGATTGAACCTGGGAAGCAGGCGCTCAAACCACTGAGCTACACCCACTCCTGCCATGCTGCTTTTATTGCTATGTGATCTCACCAAGGAGTGGTGTCACGAGTTTCGATGGCTGTTCCACAAATATGGACCTTTGCCAGCAAACCAGTAGAACTGTTGTTTCAGCATGATGTTCTGACCCATAAAACCCATTCTCGACTCCTTGCTTTTCCTTTTTTTTTAGGTACTGTGGGGGCTGGGGATTGACCCCGTACCTTGTGTGGGGGAAGCCAGCGCTCAACCACTGAGCCACATCAGCTTCCCTGAGTTGGTTTTTTCATTTGTTTTCCTTGTTGTTTGTTTCTTTGTTTTGGTTTTGGTTTTGGCTTTTCAGGAGGCACCTGAACCAAACTGGGGACCTCCCATGTGGGAGACTGGCACTCAACCACTGGAGCCACATCTGCTCCCCTGCTATTCCTTTTACCTATTTTTAACTTCACCTTGTTTGAAAAACCTTGCTTTGTACTTAAAACAGCAGTTCACCATCCACAGGACAAAGTGAACAACAGCTTCTTGGGAACTCAGACTCTATGCAGGGAGGGAGATACCCTGGGGGTGACGGCTAATGCCTTTGATGAAGCCTGCAAAGGCAAGCTCTGTAACCAAACCAAGAGCATGATCAAAAGACCCTATCAAGAGTGTGCCTGGGGTGAGAGGAAACTGGTTTTGACTACCCCTTCTGCACCCTTAAGATGTGTGACCTTGAGTGAGTTGCTTAGACTCTCTGGGCCTCAGTTTCCTCATTGGGAAAATGGGAATAATAATAGCAGTCACCCCCATTGGGATGTGGGGAATATTAAATCAGAAACTAGGCATCAAGCACTTAGCCCAGCATCTAAATCAGAGTAAGCCCTGAAAAAAAACAGGGACTGAAAATATCCTTTCCATCTCTGAATTTTAAAGATTAAGGAGTTGGGAAAGATCACATCTAGTGATGAGCAGAGAACATTTGAACCACTAAGATATACAAAAATATCAGTGAAAAACCCCAGAGTCCAGGGACCTGTGTTTATGATTCTTCTCTAAGCACACCAAATTCTGACCTTTAACTACTCACTGGTCTCTCAGGGCCTCAGAGGAGCAGGTCAGGTTTGCTCAGAAATGCCCAGAAACAAATTTACTGCCCCAACTCCAAGCTTTGTTTACATTCACCTGTGGAAAACAATGCTAGTCAGTCATAGCACCTGAGAAGGACAGGGTGCACAGCCTGAAGTTCATTCTCTTCCTCTACCAGGGGAGGCGCTGGGAAAGAAAGGGAAATGACCCAATTGAATCCCCCATAAACATGCTGGTGGCAGATCTCCTGGCAAACACACCAATAGTATTTACTGGCGGAGGGTCTGTGTTACCATAAGCACAGCTATTTCCAATAGAAGGTCCCACCCAATCTGGCACCAAAGAGGAGAAACACTTCTCTCAGTGACAAGGTGATTTATTGCAAATGCACAAGCAAGGAACCGGGGAAATCTTCCCAAAACCAGTTCAAAATGAGAAAGGGAGCTAGGGTTTTTATAGGCAAAAGGAGAGGGGTAGAGGAGAAGAAAAACAAGTAAAAACAAAGAAACAAGTAATGCCATTAGATCTTGCAGAGGTCTTGTGAGGAGGGACCTGTTGTCAGTCCTGCGTTGTCTTAAGCACGTTCAACTTGTCCTTAGTTTCAGCGGCTAATAAACCACATTTTAGACATCGTTGTGCAGGTGCAAGGCCTTCATGGCTCCTTTCTCAGCTGACCACTCAAGGGTATCAAGCTTTTTGTCTCGGAGAAAAGTTACAGATTTACTGGGTCATAAGGTGCTCCTGACTCCATTCTGTCTGCTTTTGCTTTGAGACATTACCTTATTCCTGTAAGTAAAACTGAGAAAATCTGGTTAATATCCTTCCGGGAACTAAGTGCAAAGAGTAAACTTCTAAAATTAGGTTAATAGAAAACCAGCTCAATTTGTTTTAGAACTTTCAGAGCTGCTTAAGTGAAGAAATTTGAATAAGCACCTTTTCCAGCTATCATCCTTACCCCTGGAATGCTTTCAACAGGATATACCTGGGGTGTCTGGATTGCTTATGATAAGCATGGATTTATGAGTAGTGCTCCCTGGAAGATATCATGCAAGCTGTGTAATTATCAGAGTATAAAATGGAGACAGCCATGGTCTAAATAGCTCTCTTTTGTGTAAGTGTTGCTCCCACAGGCATCGCTTAGAGATTTCATTTGTTAAATCGGGATGAGGAAGCATTCTAGTTGTCAAGAGAGGGCCTGGGGAGCTACATTGATGACTGGACCTCTCCCCGCCTCACCTGCACCTTGTAATTACTTGTATCCTTAAAATCATCAGTAAAGCTTGATAAAAGGTAAGCTCTCTGATTACTGCAGGTCGGGTTTGTTCATCTAGTCCTCTGGGTTATCCTGGTACCCTAGGACTAAAGAGGGTTTGAGTGCTACAGACTCTGTGAGAATATGGGCAGTGACCTCCCTGAGGTCAGGACCCTTGTCATTTCTGTGTCCCCAGGTCAAAGCACTGGCCCTGGCCCAGAGTAGATGCTCAGTAAGCATTCAGTAAACAAACAGAGAGAGATTGAGAGGTGAAGAATTAATGAAAATGCTCTAATAATGATTGAAATGATGAACACACAATTATGTGATTATACCAAACACCATTGATTGTACACTTTGGATGAATTGTATGCTTTATTAATGTGTATCAATAAAATTGATTTGTTAAAAAAAAGTCATTGAACGATTATTGGTTGTTTCATACTAGAAACTGACTTTTAGGGGCCTGACTCTTCAACAGAAGCACTCGTGGCCATGCGTCAGAGAGGGGAACAAGAGGAGGACCTGGGCGAGAGGGGAAAAGTCGTGGAGAAGGCCTGGTATCTCCTCAAACCCACTCTGAAAACTTTAAGCTGCCACCCCAAAGCTGCTGCCAGTGTGATAGAGAGATCTGGCTGGGGTTGAATGCCCTTCTGAAGCAGTCTCGTCAGCGCAACAGATTTATTACCCGCCACTGTCACAAATAATCCAGGATTTTAAAAGAATGTACATTTGTGACTAAAGCAGTTATGATCCATCAGGTTGATCCTGAGAATTTCGTGGAAAGAGCCAATTTTTCAAGCGTATAAGCCCCACAGAGATAAATTTCCACAAAGCTTGCCACCCAGCTTCTCCTTTAAGGGAAGTTATGGAATGCCATCCCTTTTCCCTCTAATAATTAACAAAAAAACACTTAAAAATGGTAAAGAAAATACAGCAGGCTTTTAGTCAGCCCATTTGTCTAGGATTTACACATCTTTAATGCAGAAGAAGAAAACGCTGAACATGTGGCAAAGAGAGAATGTTCAGAAAAAATGAAATTCAACGTTTATTGGAAAATAATTTTCCACAGCATAATAATAATCCATTAACCCCAGAATAAACCCCAAGTTAATGACTATTATCGTTATGCAGCAACAGTTCATGTCTTCCAAGGCAAACAAAACCATCATAAAGCACAATGGTGTCTCCTTAGCAGCTCTTTATGCTCATTTTTGGCAAAATAAAATCCGTTACCCAGAGAAGGAAATGCCCATGCCAAGGACAAGTCTGAGCTTCTGTGTGAGGCCGGAGTGGCATCACACACCTGTTTGAATAGGAGAAAAGCCCTGACATTGAATTGCTGCCTGAAGATTTTGTGTGGACTAGGGCATTGGGAAAGGACGTCGTCAAATCATTTTCTGCATGTTTTAAAGGCAGCGCGTGATACACATTGATCTCACAGAGATTTTATGCTGGGGCACACCAGGCCCAGAGCTGTGAGCACTGAGGTGTTAGGGGACAGCGATACAGTGAAATAAAACGGGGTCATAATTCTCTGTTTACAAAGCGAGGCTGGGAAAAAAGAGTGGGGGCGGGGCGCGTCTCTTACTCTTGGAGGGTAGGGTTGAAAGGGGGGCCTGTTTTATTTGTTAGTTAACTGTCTAGATGGGGGTCTCTCAACCTTGGCACTACTGACACTTGGGGCCAGGTGGTCGTCGGTGGGCATGGGTTTGGGGCTGTCCCCAAGGCATTCTAGGATGCACCAGTGTCACAACCACCTCCTTGTGGGGATCAAAACTGTCTCCAGATGTTGCCATCTGTCCCCTGGGAGGCTGAATTGCCCCTGTTGAGAACCCCTGATCTTGGGCTGCGACTGAGCCACGGGGATCAGCAGAGGGGCCAGGACACAGGAGGAGGAAGGACACCATGTCTCCGGGGTTCCCTACAGCTGGCGGGGCGCCCAAGGCCTGCCCAGACAGAAGTCTGCTCACCTGGGAGAGCTGACCTGCCGCGGCAGAAAACCAAGCAGCTGTTGCCAGAACCTTTCCACACGGCATCATTAAAAATAATGGTACACGTATCTCAGACTTTCCTCACCCCTGTCCTCAAAAGAGGAGTCAGGCTTGGCCTACTTCCTGACTCCACTCTCCAAAGAGGGCCTGGCCCAGCAGGAACAGCTCTTTGGGCTTTGTGGTAGGGAAATTGGGAGGAAAGGGAGTGACGCAGGGTGCCAGGAGGCAGGCCAGGCCAAGGCCTGAAGGAGGGCCTGGGTTTTGGCTGTTTGTTTGTTCGTTTGTTTGTGGTGGGTATATGGAGCAGCTATGTCAACAGGAATGGGTGGCAGACGTTCATAAAACAAGATTTCAAGAGTATCGTTGAGGCTCTCATTTTCAAAGTACTCAAAATAATACAAATAAAGGAACGGAGTTATCTTAAAAAGCACTTTTTTTTTTTTTAGGTATTGGGCCAGGGATTAAACCCCAGAGTGGGAAGCCAGCGCTTCGGGGCAACCCTGAGTTGGGTTTTTCGGTTGTTTGTTGTTTGTGTTTTTGTTTTTTAGGAGGCACCAGGGACCTCCTAAAAAGTGGCTTAACCGCTCGAGCCACATCCGCTGCTCCCTTGAAAAGCACTTTTGATGGTGTTGACTGTGCTCTTGCCATTGCTACACCATTTGGGGACTGGGCTGCTGTTGTGATGAGCAGGGTCTAGGGGCCCATCATTTCCTCCCCACCTCAGCGCCTCCAGAGAACCCCACCCAGTGGGATTTCCCAGCCGGTCCATGCCCAGCATGCAATATGAACAGCAGCCACCACGGACCTATCAGACTCTCTCTCCTCAGAACCCGCAGCCAGCTCTGTTGGAATCACCAACTGAAAGACATTTTAAGGCCAGGACTGGCGTAGCTCATGCAGACTGCAGCAGAGAACACCAGTTAGCAGAGGCACGAGAAAGCGGCAGATGCACAGAGAGAAGCTGGGGGGTGCAGCTCCTCAGGTGCAGGTGGCTGAGGGCTGAGGCACACTGGTGGGAGAGCATTAGAGTGGGCCTCCCAGGTCCATGCTGGGTCCTGCACTGCCTGGACTCTGTGCGATATCCCAATACCGTCCCGATAAATTCCCTTTTCCCCCTTAGGCTCGTTTGAGTGGGTTTCTCTGCTGACAACCAAATGATGCTTGGTGAAGACAGACCACCGTCTAGTTCAGCCATCTGGAAAGATCCCACCACGTTCTGTCTCCCTGGCAAAGGCGTCTGGGCAACAAATCCTGTAGCAGAATCTGTTGATCGCCCACCCAATATCCTTTTTCTCTTCTTCCTTGCTGGATCGACCTGGGCCCTCCTGCACAGGCCATGAAGTTCAAAAGAATCAGAACCCATTCCCAGCCCCAGGGGTACGTCAGTGCTGGGCTAACCTATGCGCCTTGCCAGTGATTGCTTTCGACATGACCGTGGGACACAATTCTGACCAATGAGACATCAGGAGAAGCCTGCTGAGGGAGGCACTTCTGTAAAAGATTCCACTTACTGATCAAAAGAAACCCTTGGAAGAAACAGTCCCCTTTTCTATTGCAGCACACATTTCTGGGTGTGGATGTTGAGCTGCTGCTGCTTCATCTCGTACACTAGCCAAAGACCAGTTGATTTGGTTTCCTGGGCTCCTCAAGCAAAGACCATGCAATAAGTCGGCTTAAACAGTGAGAATGTATTAGCTCACAGCTTTTAGGTGCAGAGAAAATCCAAATCAAGGTGATGTCTTCTTCCCAAAAACTGGCATTCTGGGGTTGGCGGCCAGCGATCCTTGGCCCTTGGCTTGTCACACGGCACAACAGATGGCAACGTCACCTGGTCTTTCTCTTCCGAGTTCTGTTCATGCTCAGCTTCTGGCTGCTCCCTCGGTGGCTTTCTCTCTCTGTGCCTGAATCTCATTCTCTTGTAAAGGCCTCCAGAACTAGCATTATGACCCACCCTGACTGAGGTGGGCCACCCCTTCACCGAGGCAACTTCATCAAGAAGTCCTCCTTACAATGAGTTCACACCCACAAGAGGGGATTAAGTTTAAAAGCATGTTTTCTCTGGGGTACAGACAGCTCCAAACCACCACACCAGGTGTAGCAGTTTGGTATTACGTGTGAATTCAAAAATAAATATTCTTTAAAAACGGTGTCTTTGTGAAGTTTGCTATTCTGGCAATAAACTTTTAGACTTTTGAAAAAAATAAAAATAATAAATAAATAAATAAATATTAGTTTATGTTTGTAAATTCATCTGTTCCTCTGGGTATATTAGATTGTATTGGATTCAGAGGTTTCACTTTTACTTGATTAAATAGTGGTTAAGGCTTTGATTGGGCCACGTCAGTAGGACTTCGAGTCTCTGCCCCCGTAGTGAGCAGGGATTCGCAGAGAAAACGACAAGATAGAGTAGTTAGTTGGAGTTTTGATGCTGGAGCCCTCGGAAGGAAATACACAGAGAAGCAGAGACATGAGAAAAGAAAGAAGGCACCATTAGACACAGCCGAGGCCCCAGGAAAAGAGACGAGCAGTTCTCCTGATAGTTCACGGAGCCTTAAGAGGAAGAGGAAGCCTGAACTCTTGCAGACGTCGGCAGCCATCTTGCTCCAACACATGGCAACAGACTTTGGTGAGGGAAGTAACTTATGCTTTATGGCCTGGTAACTGTAAGCTTCTACCCCAAATAAATACTCTTTATAAAAGCCAACAGATTTCTGGTACTTTGCATCAGTACCCCTTTGGCTGATAATTACCAGGTGATGCAATGAACATGGCAGAGCAGAAGGGAGAGAAGAACCTGGGTCTTTAAAGAGGTCTTTGAGCCCCTAAGAACCATCCTGCTTGGATTTTTTGTTACTTAAGAGGCAAAATTAAATCCCTTATTTTTAAGCTAAGTGAAGCTATGATTTTTGTTACTAATAGCTAACCTCATCTGGTCAGTCCTGATGCAAAAATTATAAAATTTCTCCAACCAAAGAAAGTAGAGACTCAGAGAGAAATCTTATGAGAGTTACAATGAAGATGGTAAAGGTGATGATGATGGTGATGATGGTGATGATGATGATGGTGATGATGGTGATGATGATGGTGATGATGGTGATGATGGTGATGAAAATGGGGGGGTGATGATGCTATTGGTGATAGTGATGTCAGCAGCTATCATCCGTTGGGTGCTTTCTATGTGTCAGAGCTACTTCTCGCAAGGTCTCTCAGTTTCTTAGATTGATATAAAGATGCAATAAGATAATGAATACAAAACCTTCTTAAAATGGTTAATTCAGCCATAACATTAATAATCCATTTCTCAAACACTTACTACAATCCTACACTGTGTTAAATGCAACAGCAGATATTTTCTTACAACCTTGTAATAAAGAGTAAGACTCCTTTTTTTCGTTTTTATTTTTATTTTTACCGGGAGGTCCTGGGGATTGAACCCAGGTCCCTCCATATGGGAGATGGATGCCCAACCATTTGAGCCACATCGTCCCCCCTATTTTTCTTTTTTTTTATTATTATTATTATTTTTAATTTAAGACTCCATTTTTCAGTGTTTGGCCACTAACAGCTTTCAAGCCCCACCATTCCCATTTCCCTTTTTTCCCAAATATGGGTGAGTCGATAAGAAAGCCCAGACACTCCCTCCCTCGGCACCAGTGGAGAAATTCAAACCACCATACAAGCCCCCGCCTGCACAGGGAACTCTCACCCAGCCCCACCCCTAACCACAATAATAAATCAGAGCCACTCGCTCCTTCCTTCACTCGGCATTACCGACCAACCTGGGTGCCTGCCCTGCCCTCCCCAGAAAACCTCTTGATGTGACTAATAAATATTTGTATAGTTATTATTGTGGCATTGTCAGTCTTGACATCCAAACTGGGGTTGGGGAAAGAAGGGTTAATCCCACCCTCTGCACAGAGCAACCACAAAGTGAGCCCCATGAAATAAGGGTTTTTATTACCCCCGTTTTATTGATGAAGCGATGGAAGATCTGAGAGGTAAATTAACTTGTTTCATACCATACAGCTAATAAATGGCAAAGATAGGGTTCTGTCTGACTCTAGGACCTGGAGTTATTTTCCTTCAGCCTGCCTCTTCACATCTGAGGATGAAACGGGACCATCACTGCAGAAGATCCTTGGAAAACTGAAAGCATTTGTTCACTTAGTCATCCTTTTAATCATTCAACAAGTAATAAGTTGAGCTCCTGCTACCTACTGAGCAGGGAGTAGCTTCTTGGGGACAAATATTGGGATATTCAGAGGTCCCCCGAGCCAACTAGAATGCAATGCTCTCCTGAAAGAAGTAAGAAGATTCTAGAGCAGGGTAGGGGTCAACCAGGCCAACCCCCTGTGGAAGATGCTCAGAAAAAAACTGGTTGAAATGGGCAGGTAGATGGAGAACAAAGGACTGGGGAAAGGATCATCACAAACCCAGCAAGTGTGAGGCAGCTTGCTCAGGCAGGAAACAAAACCTGACCACAGAAGAAATTCATTGTAATGAATGACTATCAACGAAAATTGCTGATGAGAAAGTAAAATAATCCTCAGCAACATAGCTGGGGTTGAGAGACCGCTTCACTGCTCTAATTAATGAAATGGAAGACAAATTTATAAAGCAGACGCTCATATTAAAAATTCAGAAGCCAGCAATCAATATTTTTCTGCTCATACAAAATTCATCTAATTTTCTGTAATAAATGGCATTAGAAGATGATTGTAGGCAAATTAACAGAATATCCAACTGAAGCCCTTCTTGTGTTTGCCGGTTTAGGGGGCTCATTTATGGGGAAAAAAGGCTTGAATGAGGACTGTGAAAGAACCGATTCCTCATCAAGCAATGGAAAGGTCTGGTTGAATGGCATGGTGACAAATCAACCAGAGCTATTTAGGGAAATTTAGGGAATTTGTAGATGTGTGGGATCATTTGCCTTTTTTGTTTTTGTTTTTTGACTAGATAGGTGAGGTCTTGCTTCTTCCTATCCGTGGAGTCTGTGGCCAGTACTGACCTTGGCCAAGCCAAATGGATGCTACTTCCCAGGCCTTTGACTCTGAAGGGTAAAGATAGGAGGAGCAGGTGAAGGTACCTTGTCACCGTGGCCGCAGTGGCACACTGACCACATTGCTCCTACTGCCAAGCCCTCCCAGAAAGCCCTCACCCAATTCCTGAGCTTGGTTTTCAGGCCACCTGTCAATTCTGAGAACTTTGATGTCCTTCCGGTAAATTCCCTTATGCTTAATACCGTCTCCTGCTGGAGACCAAGAATTTTGACTGAGCCATAAATAACCTGGGGGAAGAGGTAAGTTGTGCATTAATCAAGTTTCCTGCCCAGGTTAGGCTCACTATGTAAGATAGGAGGAGCTTGCCTTTAGAAATATGGGGGATGGCAGCAGGGAGCTATTTAGCTTTGATAAATGCAGGGAGTGTGGTCTGGAGGGCATCTGTCTCCGACTGCAATGGGAACAGGGAGAATTATTACCAGAAAGGGAGGGAGGAGTGGGGAGTCCATCCATTTAGCCAGAGCACGTGAAACGAGGTCATTATCCAACAAACAAAGGGCAGAAGTGCTGAGGAGGCTGGTGCAGTTACTAGAGGCCCCAACTGAAAAGAATTCTGAGCATAAATGACAAATATGTATGTCTGGTTATGCATCAAGGCTCCTCCCGGTCTTGTCTGTCTGGTTCCTGACAGACAAGTGCCCCTGGGATGTGCTTCTCTAGCAGGGCTTCCCCTGCAAAGGTCCTAAACAAACTGATGGCACATAGTAGGTGCTCAAGAAATATTTGTTGGACGAATATGTGGCCCTCCCATTATGCCCCTTCTTGTGGAAAGAAAGAGTGGTACAGTCTCAAAAAATGGGATGAATATGCATGTACAGATTTTTGTAAGTCCATGCATTTTCATTTCTCTGGGATAAATACCTAGAGGGGCAATTGTTTAAACTTATAAGAAATTACCAAGCTGTTGTCCAGAGTAGCTATACCACTGTTTACTCCCACCAGGAATGTATGAGTGATCCAGCTTCTCTGTATCTTCACCAGCATATGGTATTGCCAATATTTTTACTTTAGCTATTCTGATAGGTATATTGTGGTATCTCATAGTGGCTTTAATTTGCGATTCCCTAAGGGTTAATAATGTTGAACATATATTATTAATGTGCTTATTTGCCATCTATATACCCTTTGATGACATAACTGTTCGTCTTTTGTCCATTTTCTAATGGCATTATTTGTTCCCTTACTGTTGAGTCTAGGAATTTTCTATATATTCTGGATACAAGTCCTTTGTCAGATATGTGACTTGCAAATATTTTTTCACAGTCTATGATTTGCCTTTTCATCCTTCTAACAAGGTCTCTTACAGAGCAAAAGGGTTTTTTTTGTTTTTGTTTTTGTTTTTTTGAGGTACTGGGCCTGAGGATTGAACCTGGGACCTCTTACATGGGAAGCCAGCGCTCAACCACTGAGCCACATCAGCTCCCCTGAGTTGGTTTTTTCATCTGTTTGTTTGTTGTTTATTTTTAGGCGGCACCAGGGACCGAACCCCACATTTCCCATGTGGGAAGCAGGCACTCAACCACTTGAGTCATATCTGCTCCCAAAAGTTTTTTAGTTTTGATAAAGGTTCAGTTTATCAGATTTTTTCTTTTATGGATTGAGCTTTGGATGTCCTGGTCTAAGATCTCTTCACCTTACCTTAGGCCACAAAAATTTTCTCCTATATTTTCTTCTGTAAATTTTATAATGTTACATTTTACATTCAGGTCTGATCCATTTTGAATTAATTTTTTCATAAAGTGTGAGGTTAAAGTTAAAGTGTTGGATTTTTTTTTGCCTAAATATGTACAATTATTCCAATTTATTAAAAATACAATCCTTAAACTGCTTTGCACCTTTGTCAAAAATCACTTGACCATACTCTTGTGGGTCTATTTCTGGACTTTACTGCATAACACTAATCTATATGTACCTCCATTCTCCAATATCACACCATCTTGATGACAATAGCTATACAGTGAGTCTTAACATTAACTCTTTCATTTACTGTGAAAGAGTAACTCTTCATTTACTGTGACTCTTTCATCATAACTCTTTCATTTACTGTGATAGGCAAAATGAAGCCGCCCAAAGATGCTCTAATCCCTGGAATCTGTGAATATGTTACCTTAAGTAACAAAAGGGACTAAATCAAGGATTTTGAAATGAGAGATTATCCTGGATTGGCTGGGTGGGGCTGAGCAAATCACATGAGTACTTAAAAGCAGGGAACCTTTCCCAGCTGTGGTCAGAGAAGGCGCTGTGGGAGCCAGGAGGGCCAGAGAGACGCCAGCTGCCCCCTACATGAGGGATGGGACTGGGAGCCAAGGAGTGCAGGTGGCCTCTAGCAACCAGAAAGGCAAGGAAACAGATTCTGCCTAGAGCCTCCAAAAAGGAATGCAGCCTTGCTGACGCTGTGATTTTAGCCCGGTGAGACGTGTCAGACTTCTGACCCACAGAACGGTAACATAAATTTATGTTGTTTTAAGCCACTAAGTTTGTGGTACTTTGTTACCGCAACAAATAGGAAATATGGAGATGATGTTTGAAACTTAGCACTGGTGTGAGACTTAGAAATGTAATATACAAAGTACCGGACACATAGTAGGCATTTAATATATGATGAGTCCCTTCCCCTATTTCAAAGAGAAAAAAAATGAAGCCACAAGAAGGAGGAGATAGTTCTAAGTATAGGAGGTAAATTAATATGGAAAGGACTATTTTCACCTAAGCATCCATTCTAAATTTTCCAAGCATCTGCTTCCTCATCTATACAATGGAGATAATACAGCAGAAGTTCTGGGCACTGACTCCTGACCCACCCAGCCCACCCAGTTAACTCATACCCTCCAGGTACAGAGAGGTGATTGCCTGTGCAGCTCTGAGCATTCTCAGCCAGCTTGAAAGGTGTTACTGCCCCCTCCAGCTGATTCCCCATCGGAACTAATTTCATGATTAACCTTCAACCACAAGTGCCAAACTGGATGAAAGAGCTCCTGCTCCGGCGAGCACCACTTGAGGTTGTTTTTGTTTTTGTTTTAATTTTTTATTTATTTTGATTGTGGGTAAAAATCAAAATTCTCACAATACATACAAACATTTGTAAAATGATATATAAATATATATGCATATATGTGTTTTTGCTTACAAAAATGTTATTTATATATATATATTTTAAGAGGTGCTTAGATTACCCAAAATATTACACGGAACCCACTGGGATTCCCATGTTGCCCACCTCCCACACCTCCCACCACATCCCACACAAACATCTCCCACAAGGGTTGTTTTAACCCCTATGCGATGGTCACTGAGTGTGCTTTCGAGCTATGCCAGCTTCCCTGCTTCAGTTCCCGGGCTAGCTGCTCCCCACACGGGACACTTCTGGGAAGGTGGGGCACAGGGCCTGTGCCTCCCAGGCAACAGGGCTCCCCGGTAACAAATGAGGGGCAGGTCCTCCTATATTGAGACAGGAAGTGTCCTCTGCCCTGGGGCCCTTCCCTCTTTCTCTTTCCACTGACTTGTGACCTCATCCCTGCCAAAGGGGCCGGGTTGTGTGGGAAAGCCAACTAAGTGAGCATATGCCAAAAATACTGGGGGAAAAAAGATGCCCGTCCGCCCCCCATGCCAGGACATCACATTCAGGCATGCAGCAACGCACAGGCAGTGTGCGTGTTAGAGTCCTCATCTTTGTCCATTTTTGTTCAAGCATGTATGTGTAATAAATGCCCAGATGAGTGGTCACGGGACAGACCCCAGGGAGTCTAGTCAGTGTTTTTTTCTGGAGAGCCGGACTAACATGGTTTTCAATTCCTTCTCTATCTACATTCCAGTTTTCTACCATGAATATGTGTTGTTTAATGGAGAAAAAAAAAGATGAAAGTTATTTTTCTTTTAAAAGAGAGTTCTGGTTTAAAGGAACTATTTTTAAGGAAGTCCGTTTGTGAAGATATAACATACGGGGCATTTTTTAAGGCCCCCGATTTGGGCTGTATTTTTGGTAAGATGGGAGCTGGATTTGCAGTAATCACCGCATGAGAGGGGTGAGTGAGCCTGGCTCTGCCTTTGCACCGTTAAGCTAAATGAGCAGGAAGGTACCCGCGTGTGAGTCCTCAACTTCCGTGTTCAAATCCCGGCCCCACCACTGTCTAGCTGTGGGATGCTATTGCTCTGTGCCTGTTTCCTTTGTTGTAAAAAAAGAATGTAATAAGAGCACTGCCTCGTGTACACACATTTACATGAGCAGAGAAACGGCTTAACACAATGCTTAGCACACATAAGCGCTCAGAAAAACGTGGTTATTTTTACTGTTTGCCTGCAAGCCCCTGTAAACGCCTGGTGCTCCTCTCCATTAGCGCCAACATTCCTGTACTGAGAAACACAGATAAACAGAAGATGACAGGCGTGTTTGTACCTCTGCTATACAGCCCATGGTGCCAGCTGAGAGTCCCTTGTCCCCAGAACTCCTAAGTAGGTGAAGAATCATGTAGGAAGGTCTCTGTGCAGGTAAAATCACACACAAGTCTCAAAGCTTATGTTCCTCCGTGAAAGGGTGAAAAGGAGGAAACAAGGACTGTTTTGTTTTGTTTTGTTTTGTTTTTTTAAAGATTTTATTTATTTATTCATCCATCCCCCCATTGCTGCTTGTGCTCGCTGGGTCAGCTAACCACGCCGTGCGGGCGGGCTTGCCTTCACCAGGAGGCCCCGGGAACCGAACCCAGGGCCTCCCATATGGTAAACGGGAGCCCTACTGATTGAGCCACAGCCACTTCCCACAAGGACTGTTATTACAATACGTGAACCAAGTGTGATAGCCGCCAAGGTGGCCCTCGTGGCATTCAAGCCCTTGTGAAATGGATGGCCTGGGACAGCAAGAGGACACTGCAGAAACGGTGCAGTGTGACATCTGAGGCTGATCACGAAAGACCTTGTGGCTTCCATGTCGCTCTCTTTGGATGGCCGTCTCTGGAGAAGCCGGTTGCCATGTCGTGGGGATAGCCAAGCGGCACTGTGGAGAGACCCCCACGGTGAGGAACTGAGGCCTCCCACCAACAACCAGCATGAATTTGCCAGGCGTGTGAGAGAGATATCGTAGAATGAGGGAGAGATCTTGGACTAGGACTTTCCAGCTTTTTAATGATCCCCTAGTGGTCAGATCCCAAACTGTACTATGAGTTTTGATCAGGTCCAGGGTGGGGTCCAAGCTTTAGAGCTCCCTCCCTCCCTGAAAATGGCGAGAGGCAGAGGGAGGGAAGGACGCCAAGGAGCAGCCAAGCGCCTGGGCACTCATCAACACCGGGAAGTGTCCCCTGCTGCTTCCAGCCAGAACGCCTCCCAGCCCTCAGGGAGAATCCAGTCTTTTAGAAGAAGAAAGCTACAATGAAACCTGCCACTTATCCAAACATTTCTGATTCCCTCCCGCCTAGTTCTGCTTCAGTGTCATGAACAAAGGTGTAAGGTGACCCCAGAGCAGAAACCTAACTAAACCTTATGAAAATCTGGACAGCTCCCTCGTTCTGACAGAGGAGGGCTGCGTGTGAGGAAGTTACAACCAGCAATGAAACGCGTGTTTGGTATAAGGAGATGAGGACAGAAATGTGCTTTGGTGGTGATTACTCCCTAACCTGAGGCTCTCCAGCTCTGTGAACACGCATCCTTTCAAGCACTTGTTCTAATGTTTACATTGGTGGGTATGGGCAGAAATGGAACAGAAAAGGAGAAGACCAGTAAGCAAGAGAATTTGCTTCCAGTTTTGGTGTAAGAGGTGGGACCCACCACCAAGCACTACTAGCCTTGGTGGGCTGGGCAGGAGATGGAGAAGATGCTCTAACCACTGCCCAGGGCCCGGGACAGGCAAGCTCTGCACCTCACACGACATTGTACTGTATTCCTTTGGGCAATATGAAAAGATGAGTTCTGACCTCATCCCTTGGGGGTGATTCCAAGTCATGGGGCACTCCAGTGCCCCTCCTCACGGACGAATGCTACACAGCTCCTGTGGAGGAAGAAGCCCAGGACTGGGCAAGCCCCTTAACCTCACTGTACCTTATCTGTAAAATGGGAACCCTGACTCCAATAAGTTCCTGCATACTGAGTATCAACCAGGTACCAGGTAGAAGGCTAAATGTAGTTTACTTAATCCCCACAATCCTAAGAGCTGATGAGGAAGTTAAATAACATGCCCTGAATCTCGCTGCTAGCAAATAGTCAGTTCTCTCTGATGCCAAAACTTACCTTCCTAACCCCGGGACTGTGCTACCTCCAACCTCACAGGGAACAAGTCAAGTAATGCAAGGGAAACTCCTGTACCAACCGTAAAGTGCTGCTCAGATAGGATGGCTGGCTGGTGGTGTTATCATTATTAATAATAGCTAAGAGAATTGGGAAATCGAGGGCCAAGCTTCTGGCAAATACCAGTCCAAAGCAGACCACGGATACCCACGTTTATAATGCAAACACAGAAGAATGAGAGTAAACCAACACATTCACAGAAGAGTGCACGCTAAAGGGAAGTGAAAGGGACTGATGTTAACCAAAAAGAGACCATTTGCACATCCATTCAGTTAGGTCCTGTTTACCCATCTGCAGTCACTTTTGCTGTTCCCTAAGAGATAAAGACCCACAAGTGAATGTTAGTGAATTGTATACAGATAGGGACAGAACCTCAATATTTTCTCTGAACATTTCTCATCAAGGTACAGGACCTTACTTAAGCTAATGAGATATTATCCTTCAGTAGAGACTCTAACCAAGACAATGATTTCCTTAGCTCTCGTTATGGATTTAGGCCAAGGTTGGCTTCTGCAATAGGCTTCAAGCATTGGTCTAGTGGCCACACTTGTATAGAGAGGGGGACCAAGGGTGAGGACAGAATTGGTTCAAAATGGAGCCAGATTGATGGGTCTACCACAGCAAGTTTTTTTGTTTCAGGAAAATGTATCTTCTCAATTGGTGAACAGGGATCCTCCCAAAGGCAGTTGGACATTGGCCCCAGGACCTATGCAGAGCCCAAATTTTCCCAAAAGAGGAAAGAAGAGAAAACACAGGGCTTGCTTTCTCCCAGAAATTCTTGCCCCTGACTCAAGTGCTGTGAAATGTATTGCCAGCCCCCTCAGTGAGGTCGAGAATTTCAGCAAAATGGAACCATAGGCTCTTAGAATCACTGAATTCCATGAGTGCCCCCAAGGCAGATCCACCACATTGGCTCCCTCGGTGTCGGGCACAGAGTCTGACACAGGAGGGGTGTGCAACAAATGTGGATATATATAATTTATCTTGATGGACGAGGGGAAGGGTGTCAGATGCCAGAAACAAGTCAGAGTAGTCAAAGGCAGCATCCAGCAGGAAAGGAAAGGTAGAAAACACTCATCTTTGTTGCAGTTTGATGGAAGATCATCCATGAGTGGATGGAAAAACAGGTAGAGAAATGGAATGTCAGGGTTTGCAGGCACCCATCTCATTCTCTCTCAATCCCCAGCAGCACCAAGGATTCTCTCTGAACCATCCGGAGTTTATCCTGTACCTGTGGGAAGACCTCTAGGAACCAAGAACACCCAGAAAGCAGTGGAACCTGGCAGAGGCACCTTCCCTCCTGGGCCCTACATTGTGATGAGCTCATGAGTCTGGGTCTGCAGCAGGAGGCCTCAGCCACTGCTAAACCCACAAACTGCTCCAGACAGACAGGTGCTTCCACAGCTCTCGCTCCCCTCCAGAAGGTTCCTGAAGAAATGACTAGGGAGGTACAAGAAGCAAGTGAGGGAAAGGAAGGAATAGAGGGAGAAGGTGGGTGGGACAGTGTCTCTGCCTGGGCCTGGCTCCTTAGCCAGCGGAGACACAGGTGCAATCCCACAGCCTGATTGGGTACCAGCTCACCCAGGGCACCGGACCCACTGTGACCTACAGTCCTGAGACCGTGGCCTTGGGCTCCTTCCCCACCTTGCTCCCACCATTAAAGGCAGAGGCATGTTTAGCACTGTTTCCCTCCTTCCCTGCGAGCTCATGCAGATGCTTAGCCAAAGCCACGTGTACAGAAGTGGGCTTCACTGGAAGTGCACAGGAGCACCCCGCTAGACTTGGCCCTGGAAGCCCTTTTTTAGTAAGTGTACCAACACTCCCACATTGTCCCCTTGCCACCCAAGAAAAGAATCTGGAGTCACGGCTTTCACCACCCTCAGCTCCGCAAGCATCCTCTCCCTGCTCACGGGCTGGGGTTGGTTTTCCATGCTCAGCAGCCCTGGGGCTGCATCAGTCTGGCTTTCAGAGACAGCGGCTGGCATATGTTGGGGTGAGCAGCCCGAATGGTGCATTTCAGAGTTTTCGGAAACTAAGTGTACTCTTCCTTTATTGTGCTATTGGGCAACCGTCCAACAGCACCAGCTGCTGTCGTGGAGACGCTGCTGAAGCGGCTGGATAGGCTGCATGGAATGGGAGCGGTTGGTCTATAATGAGGTTGTGTGTGAAATGTGAGTGGGAGTTTATTTGAAAGGTTGCAGTGGGAGCATTTGAACAGGGCAGCTCTGGAAGAACAGATGCCAGGAATAAAACAACAGAACCTTTCTCTTTGGAGCAAAAGTCAAAGGAATCTAATCTGATATTTGACACGAGAACGAGGGCTCAACGTTTACACTGCTAATGGTAGGGAATGGTGCTGAGCCCATCCAGTGCGACCTCTTCCATTCGCTAGCAGATCAGTTGCTTTGAGGAGCTGCTGTGTGATGGCAGAGTCTGACACAGGACTCTGTGTTACGGGCTATGGGCGACCCGAAGATGAATCAGGCATAGATGAGAGGCAGTGCTATGTGGTCTTCCATTAGAGCCCATTTAAATCCCAGCTCCTCCACTCGCTGGCTGTGTGTCTTTTTCTATAATCCTGAGCCCCTCTGTGCCTCAGTTTCCTCATCTTAGAAATCGTGACTTTCCCGTAGGTTTTGGGGATTCAGTGAGATAGTGCATGGAAAGGGCTTAGCATAGCGCCTAACACACTCATTGTCAGTGTCAAAAAGAGATGTTACTAATTTTTAGCAAAATAGTTTTTAATAAGAGGGATTCTGGTTAGTGCTACAGTGGAGAGAATTCAAAAGGAGAGATGACTTGCATGTGAGAGGAGGAGGGAGGCCTCTTGGATAAGGAGACAAGGACAAAATTTACATCTGTCCCATGATAAGGTAGTGATGGGCAAGGTATCATAGTCTTGAATTTTCACACTTGTTTTTGACAAAAGACTTGGAAGAATGGGGGAAGTGTCAGCGGATGAAAATTTACCAGAGGTGGAGGTCATTTTAAGAGGCAAAAATAATAGTTAATAATTACCAATTATTAATTCTCAAACGTCCTGGAATCTAAGACACACCACTAGTCTGTGTACTACCAAGAAAGAATAAAATCCTCCAATTAAACAATAACCCAGTGCTTTCTTAGCAAAAATTCTAAGATGCATTCCAATTTCCGATATGTTAACATGAAAAAAAAAATTCATCTGAGAATCAATGAAGTATGGTATTTGCCATGCTCTGTAATAATAATAATGCACTTTAAAAGCATGTTTCATTGAATCCCCCAATTAAATAGGTATGATGGAATCCATTTGGAAGATGGGAAAACTGAGGCACAGAGTGTGAAGTAATTTGCCTACAGTCCTGTAACACCAAATACTAAACCTGGAAATCAGATCTGGTGCTGCCTGGGAAAAGTCCAAGGACTTATCCACCATGCTGTACACAAAGTGCCTGAAACCCAGAGCAGCTGAGTGAAGAGGGACAGATATAAAGATCACAGACTAGGTCCAGATTCAGTCAGCCCTGAGTGCCAGGGTAGGGAATGCACCCCACTGCACCCCCAGGAACACTGAACAAGCTCTGCTGCAGGGCAGGCACTGTGCTGCACCCTGAGAGGAGACAGACCTGGTCTCCGCCTCAGCAGAGCTCATACCAAGTGAGGGACCAGCAGCTGGACAGACCATTCAGGGGAATGCCTGCCAGGGTAAAAGTGTGCTTAGGGCACCCAGAGAAAGAACCATAGGAGAAGATGTGCTGGGGAGTCAGGGAGGGCTTCCCAGAGGAAGTGACTTCTCGTGGAGACCAAAAGAATGGGTCGGAAAAGGAGGATGGTGTGGCACCAAGCATTCTGTGTACTCCTCTACATTACCCAGCCTCCCTTGCAGCTAGGTTGGAGCCATGTGACTAATTCTGGCCAATGGCCAGTGAGAGGAATTGACATGTGGCACTTCCAGGCCCTCAGTTAAGGCCCAAGTGCCTCTTCCATCCTCTCTTCCTCTGCAGCAGTGACTTCATTGGACTTCACAGAAATTAAACATAAACTTTTATTGTGTTAAGCAACTGAAAATTGGGGATTAATTTGTTATCAACACATAACCTAACTGATCCTTACAAATCCAATAGGAAAGAGTATCTTGCACAGAAAAGAAAAAAAAAAAAAAAAAAAAACAGAAAGTGAAAAGGCAAGCAAGAACATGGCAAACCGGAGGAACTGACTACTTCCCTCTGGCTAAAGCAAAAGCACGAGGGGGCAGGGCAAGGGATGAAGCTGGAGGGTGGGTGGAAGTGGGCCTTGCAGGGCCCTGCAGGCCACATAGGCAGTTTGGGCTACTGCCTCTAAGAGAATGGATTAGAAGGAGAGGTAGACCAAGTGAGAGATGCTGGGGAATCCATGTACTGAAAGTGGCGATAATCACAAAATGAAGTAGATGTGAGAGATACTGCACTGTGGAATGTATAGGACTTGTCTACTGGTCTGACTGGGGGGAACAAGTGAGGCCCCTGTTGCCTCGAAGGTCTTCAGCTTGAGAGACCAGGATCATGGGGCTGTCCTCATGAGAATGGGGGATGCTGATGGGTCTGATTTGGGATCCATTATGAGGCTAATGTTCTAAAAGAGCATTGTCCAAGTGGATTCATGGGAGCAGGGCTTAGAGCTGAGAGCCAGGAGCCATCCTCAGCTTCCTCCTGGTTGTGATTCTTTCCTGTTTCTCTCCATTCACAACAAGTTCAGTGAGATGTGCTCTCTAGAATAGGCTTCTCGTGACTGGCAGGGTTTTCCTAAATACTTTTTAAAGACCCATTAATTGCACTAATTTATCTATCAGCTTTTTCTGGAATGAGCTTCTTAGACATAATTAGACAATTTTCATTAAACCTATGGAGCAGCTCCCTGAGAGCAGTCAGCAAGGAGATGGAGTGTTTTCCTTTGTGGCTGCCACCTGAGGTGGCTGTGGGAAAATAGAGAAAAACAGAGGTTTCAAGATGATGGGGAAGAGAAGGAGCTCTCAAGAGCCTCAAACCCTCTCCTGGCAAATCGTTCCCAAGACTGGAATGTGGTGGTTTGGGGCAGTGGTTTGGAACCAGCTCCTACCAGCTGACAAGAGCCGATGGTTAAGTACTCAGGATTCTTGAGAGTTGGTTGATAGTTCGAAGTGGGACATGGTGAGAGTATTTCCGGTATGGAAATCAGCGATGCTACAAATCAGGGCTAGTGTGCACGGAAAGAAGGCTGCAGGGCAGTGAGGGTTGGAAAGCAGCCCCTGTACCTGGCTTCACCCACTGTTCAAGTAAACCTCTGGGGGTCGTTCTTGATTCCCACCTTTCCTTCATCCTCCACTTAAAATATACCTCCATTATCTGGCCCCTACTGCCCTCATCTAGCTCTCCTCTTCCCCTCGCCCACTACGCTCTGCCACACCACACACTCGCCCTGTCTGGGGCTTTGCATATGCTGTTTCCTCTTCCTAGAATGGAAGTGGCTGGTGGGCTCCTCTTGTCTTTCATGTTTCAACTTACATGTCACTTCCTCTTGAATACCTCCTCTGACTATGCCATCTAAAGTAGCACCCCCATATTATTATTTTCCCACTTTTCCCACTCTGCAATTCTTTTTTTTTTTTTTTTTTTTACCCGGAGGTCCCGGGAATCGAACCCTGGTCCCTCCATATAGGAAACGGACGCCCAACCAGTTGAGCTACATCCGACCCCCTCTGCAATTCTTTTGTCCGCTCGCTTACCAGATTGGAAACTCCATGAGGGTAAGCTTGTTTTCTCCTCTGTGACTCATGCCTCCCTAGAGGCCTGTGTAGTTGGAGATCAATAAGTATTTACTGTAGAAACATTGGATAAAGTGGTAAACTCCACAACCCTCTCGGTGTGAGTAGTTCCAGGACCCCCTTTTCAAGATCCAGATCCCTTTAAAGTTGGAAGGTTTCACTAGAGAATATATAAACTAATTGAACTCACAGCCTGGATGCTTTCACTGACCCCCTGAGGCTTTCTGGGAGACCACATGGAAGTGAGGTGATGGAGGCCGCCTGCCTTCCTGACCTTGGAATGTGTTTCAGGTGAGATCTATCCAAGTTACTGAACCCATTTCTACCTTCGCATCATTTCACAATCCCCACTCATCACCATAGCAACCTCAGGTAAAATTAAGGGGAGGAATGTGCCTGCCGCTGTGACCTTCATTCCTAAGCCCCTAGTGTTTGTTTTTGGTGATCTCCACTTCTCCCAGAGGCCTCTTGTTGTCACAGGACACACAGGGCCTGCCCCAGCAATACAGAAGTGTTTGGGTTTACCAGATATCTTGGCAACAAGGGAACTACTTGGCTCCTCCCATGGGTCTAACATCAGCATCAGATGCACATCAGAATTACACAGATCTACCACCTCGACCAGGAGAAGGCAAAATGTTCTGAGATGAGAGAATGCAGAAGTCACTGGCTGACTCTGCCCAATAGCAGAAGCTAGACCACACACTGGGGTGGGGAGTAGTGTGGCAGAGAGACAGTAGTCACATCTGAATCCCCTGAGTGTGGGTGGAAACTGTTATTTGCTTCTAGCCAATAGCAAGGTAAAAGAGATTTCTGATTTACAGTCCCAGATCAGTTGATTTTGAATTATTCAAAAAAGAAATTATCCTAGGTGGGCCTGACTTAATCAGGTGAGTGCCCTGGAAAAAGGGACCAGGCCCTCCTTGAAGGAGGAGAGAGTCTCCTTGCTGGCTTGATGAAGTGAGCAGCCATGATAAGGAAGGCCACATGACACGGAAATGCAGGCAGCTTCTAGGCACCACAGGCAGCTTTCGGCTGAGAGCCAGCAAATATCTGGGTCCTTCAGTCATACAGCCACAAGGAAATGAATGCTCCCAGCAACCTGAATGAGCTCAGAAATGGATGCTTCCCCAGCTGAACCTCCGGATGAGAATGCATCCTGGCTGACACCTTGATCGCAGCCTTGTGACACTTGAAGAGAGACGAGCTAAGGTATGCCCAGACTCCTGACCCACAGAAACTGCAGGATAATAAACGTATGTTGTCTTAAGCCATCGGGCTTGTG
The DNA here is from genome assembly GCA_026826555.1 of Tolypeutes matacus. NCBI lineage: Eukaryota > Metazoa > Chordata > Mammalia > Cingulata > Chlamyphoridae > Tolypeutes > Tolypeutes matacus. The sequence goes on from JAKSZT010053825.1 coordinate 18,849,019, forward strand.
GTCATTTGTTATACAACTATAGACAACTAATATAGGCCATGGCATGTTCCCTGGAAGAAACAGTCACCAGAGATTCATCAACACCTACCCTCCGGAACTCCCTACTTGTGGCAGTTGTGGGCCACTTCTGCTCCCCAGACAAAGCATTTCAGGTACTCCCTAGAGTGTAAACTTAGCTATTATTAATTGACTGCGCACCTACTGTGTGCCAGGCACCATGCTGGGGGCTAAGGACTCAAAGATGATGATCACATGGTCCTTCCGGGAGCTTACAGACAGGTGGGGGACAGAGCACAGAGATAACTATACTGCAAGCCACTCCTTCACGCAGCACATACTCACAGGTGGCTGGCAGTGTGGCAGGAAGTGTGGCCAGAAATGGATAAAGACCTGCTCGGCTCAAGGTGCCAGTCAGATGGGGGAGAGTCCCAGCAGTGCACTAGGGCTGGCTCATACTGGCTCACAAGAGCCACTTGTTAAATTTTCAAGAACCTTCTGAGTCAGTTATTAAACACAGATATTATTAAAAGTTAAATTATATACGTTTATAATTAAATATATTAAAAACAAGGGCAATAAATAGTCATAACTCATCAGTTCCTCATTATTTTGCTATACTTTACTAACATCTGTGCTCTGGAAGTTATTTAAGTATATTGTTTCTGTATGGTGGACATCCCATGTAATGGTGTGCTACTGCACACGTCTTCCCAACTCCGTATTTAGTGATAGGATGGTAGCTTGAAATCTGCCATTGCATATTTACACCACAGAAGTCAGCAAACGCTGCAAAGCAGAGCTTGATTTATTGCTTTATTGATTGTCTAGATTCTGGACTTAAAATGGAGAAAATGTTAATAATGAAGATGAAACTTCAAAGTATGACATGTCTGTAGCTATTAAATTGTGAATAGCACCAAAAGAAAATTAAGGAAATATTCCCCTAGTGTTTGAAAACTGTTATCTGATTCAGAAAGAAATGGCTCATGTCATTGATGATTGAGTGAAGTTTTAACAGATGTCTTCATTGTTTCACTTTCATCCTACTCATTAACATAAGTGAAAATATCAGCCAACGTTCATGTCAGAACTACAGTCTTTTATCTGATGACCTGAGCTACTTCTTAGCTGAATCAGAAAGTCATCAAGCATGTATTGATAGTCTAATTTTATCAGATCAGGTTGAATTGCAGCCATAGATTGGCTAATACAAGAATCCAGCAAAAACAGGAGAAAGCATTCTGTGAGTCAATTGGCTATATGGAATTTACGGTAAAGAGTATCATATTATTTGTGAATTGTTTGCTGCGCCTCAATACCAGTAAAATATAATCAACTTGTGTACATATGTATATGCCTACCTGCTGTGCCTGGAGAGCTGGGTGTTAAACAGTTATCGGCACACAGAAGACTCTCAGGGACATGAGAGCAAGCATCTAAGTGCAGACAAGGTCGTGTGGGAGGGGAGTGAGTGCTCTCTCCGACTGAAGGGTCTGAGAGGGTGACTTCTGTCCCAGCCTCTGACCGAGAGAGAAGGCCACTCTGCCAGGGCACTGCTCTCAACCTACGTTGGCAGGGCGTGGTTCTGCAGACCGAGAGAAGACCCCAGCTCCCCATATCACCCCCGCCCCGCCCTGGTCCCAGGCTGGCCCAACCCTGGGCTCCTTCCAGAAGGATGAGGAAAAAGGCTTCAGGGAAGCAGCATCAGTCATGGAGCTCCTTCTGCTGCTCCCTGCCTCGGTCCTGGTTTCCAGCTCCCACTGCAGCTTTGGCGATGGAGACCGCAAGTCCTCAGCATCCGCTGGCACCACCTGCCCGTTCACGGCAAAGGAGAAAGGCAACCAAGCCAAGGGGCTCGTGAGAGAAACGCCAGCTGTCAGGCGGAAGCTGTAACGTGCTCTGAGCCAGCTCCATGCTGCCAGCTCTACCCGGCTTTTCCAGCATCAAGTCATTTGAGTCTCACCATGATCCGTGAGGGCGCTCTCCTAGATCAGCCCCATTTCACGGCGGAATAAGGGGTTTGCCTGAGCAACTCACACTGTTGGAGCCAGGGTTTGTGCCCTGCTAAAGGGACCACACGCAGGCTAAAGCAGTGGGTGGGGCTGGATTTTTAACAGGCGTCTTAGCTAAGATGAAATGTGAGTGTGAAAGAAACACTTGTTGGGGAGCGTGAGGCCTCATCCAAACCCATTACAAGAGCGACGACGGTGACGGTGACGGTGGTGGTGATGAAGAATTTCTGAGATCAAGGAGGAAAAGGCTTCCATCTTACTTGACTTTCAGATTTCTTTGGGGATGTATCATTTCCTCCAACGAGCAAGAAACCAGTTTTTCCTCCATTTCACAAATTTTTAGTGTTCCTACCATATCCTAGGCAAGGGGACTCAGCAAAGAACAAGGCAGACGGGAGGAAGCAAATGGTAGAGCCACTCTGATGTCGTTTGCCACAAAGAGTATCAGGAAATGGATTTGTTTTGTTTTTCAATGGACTGACCTGGCCACCCTGGTATCTGTTCTGGAGAAGACATTCATTAAACATTTGATGACTGAACAGCTGAAAGGATGAATGCCATCAGAGTTGGTCATATCCGAGTCCCAGCCTTCCATTCCCCACTCCAAAGTGTCTGGAAACAACCAGAATGAAGAAACCCCCAGAGGCCCTTCCAGTCCCAAACGGGCTCAGTGTCTGCCTTCCCTGGGCTGGCCCCACCTCAGGCTGCCCCTGGGGAGGACTCACCAGCCCACATCCCTGATGGGCCCACCCACTCAGAGCCCAGCCCCTGGGAGGGAAGTGCCCCATCACCCACACTGTGCCATGGCTCCCTGGACCTCTGCTTCCCCCTCAGTCACTGGGGAAGCCAGACCAGCTGCCCAGAGCTGGGAGAGGTGAGAACTTCCTGACTGGAATGCAAGAACAAGAACCCTGAACCCCAGTTAAAGACCTAGGAGGTGGCTATAAAGGCCACTGCTTCCTCTCCAGAGCATTAGGCTCCCTGCCCCACCCAAACCCTCCCCAAAGCCTAGAAAAACAGCTGCGATGCAGGAGAACGGGCC